>OX376068.1:22814772-23421136 GCA_947361185.1 Charanyca ferruginea | reverse complement strand
ATATGTATATGGTTATCTTGTTGTGTCCGCCTTTCCCGCATTTGTATACATCGACGCAGTCCCAATAGGTGCAGTTGGCCACACGAGAATGCGCCTCCAGTGCACCACTACTGAGTTTGACCACTTCAACACTTGTCGAATCCAAATTCACAGCTTGAAACACATCTATACGGGGCGAACTGCCGGAAAACGCGTTAAACACCACAGTAAACACCAAAGATACCACTATAAACAAGAGTAGGCCGACGAAGAACCTATGATACAAGATTTTCCTATACGATATATACTTCGAATGCTTGCCCGTTTTCAGAAACGACTCCGCAGCCATTTGTAATTTCGAGGATTAAATTAATCTCCTTAATTTATGTATGGCACCCATTATTAGGTAAGATCAATTAATTCTCATTCAAAAATTCATCAAAGTATAAAACACGATAATACTACTTGCGAAGAGAAACTGACGCAGTGAAGTGATTGACAGGAGGCTGCTGGAAGAGTACTAAGTAGTGTTGGGCATGCCATCGATTAAACAAATCGACTTTAAAAGAAAAATAGTATTCACAAATCAAATGTGGCGTTGTGTACTTACGAAGAAGCAATGATGAGTTTTTGAATAAAAACGTTTACCTTTGTAGGGCTTCTTGGCCAGCCTTGATCTCGCAACCTCCCTCAATATCAATATTCTGTATGACAGTCTCTTTCTTATCAGAGTTATTTAACGTTAACGCCCAGGTACTATAATACAACTTACCGTTACCAGGCCTTCGTCACTCGTCTAATGAGAAGGAAAGGTAATATTCTGTATTTGTTTCTCTTTGTTGATTCAATTTTTTTATAAAATAGATCGGAATAGGGAGATTATATTTACACTTTAGTTTGGTTATTCGTGTAATGTTACCAAGAAAGTTTTATAATAGTACGTAATTATGAGTATTGATTTCATTAGATATTTTACTTATTATTTTTCAAAACATACACACAACCTTTTGTGTAATCATTTCATAACTTAGACAGCCCTAGCGTTGCGTAATTTACGCGTAATTTACACATTAGACGACGTAGTAGATCTATACCAAGTAAATACTCTCGAGCGTGTGCGTAAGGTATAAGCGCGCACGAACGACTGTAATGTTTTTGTAGGCAGTTATAGCGTTAGGTATCTATCTATGGAGTGAAGTATCTGTTCCAAAGGAACTATTAGTTAATAAGTGCCGTTACCGTTGAAAAAAAAATCATTGCACGTTCGTAGGTGATTTGTTGAAATTAATTAACGAAAACAGATCGAAAAACTCGTATTTCAGAATCGATTCTCGATAGACGAGCATCACTATGGAACTGTGACTCTTTTTCGCCCACAGAGTATAAATGGTGACATAAAGTTTTTTTGAAACAGTGTGCGTTCAAATCTTAATTCAAATACTTTGTTTGACGAAAAGATAAAAATACGAATTTAATTCTATAAAACGAATTTACCAAATTTAAACAAATTTTTCGTAAATAATCGTTTGTTATCAAATTATATTTACGTATGTATTGTAATTAATTGTCTAACATATTAATGTAATAAGCGACCAAATCTCAGTTTCGAACGCAACCGATTGTTACGATGTGAAGTTTTTTGTTTTTCTGTCAGTTTTGTGTTGTGCGTAGTTGTGGTTGAGTTTCTGATGGCTTGATTAAGTTTGTTATTATTTTATTTTATCAATTCCGACAAATAATTTCGTTCTGAGCTTGACCAGAGATGGCCCTGTTACCTCCAGACCCCGTTTATACGATCAGGAATGTGGATAACGTTCCTGTTTATTCGTTGGCATTCAGCTTTTTGCCTGGTGGTCTCGAGAGGTTACTAGCCGGCTCTAAAAACGGCTATGTTTATGCATACAACCTTCAGGTAAGACCACGTATATATTCCAAACATATTATTGGGGATTACGACTGCGCAGAAGGTGTTAATGACGTGTCCTATGGCTTCCATTAAATACGTGACAATTTTGTTTACTACCCTCATTTCGCGACCTAGAATTGAGCGAATCGTCTGCCAAATCAAAACAAATACGCGTTTATGCTATTTTATTGGGTCACTGAATGTTTTTCCACTTGGCACTGTAATAATAATTATGCCGTATATTTCCACTGTAAATTTAATATTTTATATCTATAGGGTTATTATGTGTTATTATCATGTATTATTACGTTTTGCTAATTTCCGATGGAGTTAGGCAGTAACTATAGAATCCTGATGATTACATAAATTACATCTATGTCGTTCAGCATTAAATACAATCACTCATTATGAATGTTCGTCCCTTCTGTTAAAAATAAAGCTATTCTTTTATAATTTCAGACAAATCGTGTGCAACAAAAGATTCAAGTTGGTCAAGCTCCCATTCTTCACCTCATCCACACCAACAATCACCTCATCACTCAGGAAAAAGGCGGCAAGTTCAAAGTATTTAGTTTAACAAACAGTGGTTATGAGGAAGATGCCCTCATCAACATTGATTACCCTGGGTTCTGCCGTTTTGATGCCAACACAAAACTCGAAACACTCTATGTACCTGACAAGGATTCAAAAATTCACATTTACAACTTTTCTGGAGAAAAAGTAGGATGTCTGGAGCCTGACACATCTCTTAAGCTTGGAGAGCCGATGTGCTTGAAATATGTTGAATTTCCTTGTGACCAGCCGTGCTTGCTGGCTGGCTATGAAGCAGGATGGCTTCTTCTGTGGGATCTCAACACTAGTCAATGTATCAGCAAACTGAAGACCGCAGAGTGTCCGATGTCCGTTGATTTCCACTTCGAGCAGCAAAGGGGCATGATTGGAAATGCCTCAAATGTGATACAGATCTTTAGTATAGGGAGAAAAGACTTAAGCTTGGCCCACAAATTGGATATAACAATAAAAAACCCAGGTATAAATAAAGTTCAGTCCCGGTCTGATGGTAAGGTGTTTGCTTCCGGGGGTTGGGACAGCCATATTCGTATCTTCTCTTGGTATTCTCTCCGACCTCTAGTCGTGCTGACAGAGCATAAGCAAGCCATTCAAGATGTTGTATATTCTACTGAGAAGGTCTCCTTCTGGAATGCAAACATAATGGCAGCCGGTGGACTAGATGGTGCTATTACACTCTGGGATTTGTATAATCACAAACAACAGTAAAAGCATTTAACTTTTTTTACAGTAGATTTTAGAATATTACCAAGCTCAGATTGCGGTAAAGTCGAAAATATGTATACTTACGAAAGCATTCTAGTCAAACTTAGAATGTATTGGCCAAAGTACTTTTTCGGGATGTTACTGCATCTGGCCTGTAAGTCTTGCTGGTCTCGCATGAGTACACTATTATAAATAGGCTTTAGTCAAATGTATACAGATTTAAATCTACTTTGCTTACTTAGATTATCGTTTATAAAGGTCTACTCATATGTGCCTCCTGGATGCAGCAGGTTAGGTTGGGCGAGGCGATAGTTTCCCTGTTGACAAATCGCTAAACTTCCAAATATTCCATAGCCACTTCTCACAAAGTATCAATGAAATAATGCCAGTATTGCCTTTAATTGTTATGACGCATTTAATGTGAATCAACCGAAGACGCTTTAATTATTTGAAGATATAATTTTATAGAATGCAATAATGTTAATGATGTACCTAATATAATTTGAAATTGGATCTCAAAAATGTACAAATTTCTGAACATAGAGGCGTACAGTCCACTCTGTGTGGCCTAGCTGTTAGTTAGTAAGAACATGATGTTGTTAAAGTAAAGCAATCAATATTTTCCATGATTGATTTTTAGCGATGATTTTTAAGTCAAGACATTAAAAGCCTATGATTTTACGATTTTTTTTATTTCCATTGCACTACACATTACAGATTTCATCATGGTATTTACACCTGAATCTACATTCATGAATGATTCATTGTTTTTCAGTGAATTGAAGCTAAACATCTGTTTTTAAAATGACGGCATAATCGAAAATATCTTGCCTGCTTACCATATAGTACACACACGTATTGGTGATCCAGTCCGATTACGAAGTACGTCTCCACACCACAAGATGTATATTAACAGGGAATTAAATCACTGAAATCGGTGAAGAAAACCTTGACTCATAATAAAATTGAAGGCTGACATCGCCAATCCGCTTTGAGTATGCGTGGCGATCAATGCCAATGCGTACCTAGTATGAGAATAGACCTTTACCCTACATTGGGACAATCACCATGTCAACCTTTAGACGCCCACTGCTGGGCATAGGTCTTGCCCAAGGGGAAGAATAAGGGGCGGGGGGGGGGGTCGGCCATAATCGCCATGCTTGGCCGATGCATGTTGGCGATCGCAGTAGGTGTTATGGTCCTCAGAAGGATGCTGCTGACCCTCTCCTCTCCTCTGTCGCTTTCTACGACACCTACGGGTACAAATGGAGTGGTGCTATTCGCGGCCTTTAACTATCTGCCAGGGTAAGTCCCGTCATAATCGGTCCAGCTGTTTCAGAGATAAGCCGGAACAAACAGACGGAATTATAATAATCTAGGTAGGTACCTAAATTAATCGTTGTTCGTTATTTTCGCTAAACCTCGAGAACAGCTGGACTGATTTGGCTAATTTTGATCTTGAAATAGGTATTTGTGGAAGTCCACGGAAGGTTTATACGCGTATATAACGTCTGTCGAGTAGTGACGAGTCGCGTCAGGGACTCTTTGTTCACAGGGACGTGACCGCACCGTCACACCCGCGACACTCCATAGAAATGAAACGATATAATTGCCTACACTAATACTAAAATAATAGACTATACAGATACGTGCGTGAGTGTGCGTATCTACGCGCCGCGCGAACAAAAATGCAATTTCCAGAGCTAGTCGTTCGACGCGGGGAGAGGCGAGGAGAGGTTTCAGAGGGAGGCGGAGCGTGTCGCTACTGTACTGTAGTACTTATAATGTGGCACGGTGGCACCGTGGACAGACATTTTTTTTAAATATCCGCAACGTTCTTGGAAAATATCGTCACGGCCCGGCCCGACGCGACGCCGTGACGTGCACGGGTACGTTACGGCGTCGATCTGGGCACTAAAGCTCCGTCGCCGGCCCAGACACGGACGTGTGTGAACATAGAAATATAGTGCGTAGTACATATATATCGACGTGTGTGAACGAGTTCTTTTAAAATTTACACAAAGCTATACCCTGTTCACAATAAGATTAGACATAAACACAAACCTTTTTTACAGTCTCTTCAACCGATTTTGACTTCTATTCCGTAGGCTTAAGGATGACATTAGAGGCAAAAAAAGTGGTTACAATACAACTGTTTACTGCAGTTGCCATTTGTCATGCTACCAACGATAGAAGTCAAAATCGGTTGAACGGACTGTAAAAAAGGTTTTAGTAAATGTCTTATCTTATTGTGAACAGGGTATAGGTACCTATATTTTCTCACGGACGGGGACGGTACGGTCCCCGTCCCGGGCACGGCCCTGAAATGTGTGGATAGAGATAGAGCTTTAGAAAAGATGTGATGACGAATATTTTGACGTTACAAACAGACATTTAAATTTTGTTTTTTTTTTTCTATTATCAATAGGTTACCTACCTAGTGAAGATCACATCACAATAATTGATGAATCCTTCTCTTCCAATCCAGAACAAATGGCGGCCGTTCTTTAATGCCAATGAAATGGACGGATAAGGTGAGTTTTCATTAATTTGCGACTGTAAGTCGCAACTACCTGAGAACCTACATAGTAGGTAGGTAAGATAGGTACTTAGGTAACCTACCGCGCAGAAAAAACAGCCAATTTTTGTGGTATTCTACCTACTAAAACTACTTCTAATCATCATCATCATCATCTGCCTAGCCTTTTCCCAACTATAAGTATTGGGGTCGGCTTCCAATCTAACCGAATGCAGCTGAATACCAACGTGTTTTACATGGAGCGACTGCCTATCGGACCTCCACACCCCAATTACTGGGTAAAACGATATCCCTTGGTAAGACTGGTTGTCAGATTTTCTGGCTTCTGACTACCCATAACGATTGCCAATTATCTACAAATGACAGCCGGGACCAACGGCTTTACGTGCTTTCCGAGGAACGGAGGGAACTCGGTATGAAAGTGATGGGTCACCCATCCACAAACCGACCGCGGCTAGCGTAGCGGTTAAAACGACTTCTAATGTCGCTGGGGCATATAAATCCAATTGTTGATAAGTTTTGAGACCTCTTTTGGTGGATTAAAATAGACTGAGCAAAAAGAATCAAAGCAGCTTTGTTGTGTTTCGGTTTGGAAGGTATAGTCACCCACCCACACTACCGTACAGTAGCGACACGTTCCGCCCCCCTCCGAAACACTGTTCCTCACTTCTTCTCGCGTGGAACGTGCTCTCGGAACTGCTTTTAGTTCGACGAGCGGTGCGTAGACACGCACACACACGTATTTGTACAGTCTGTTATTTTGGTAACAGTGTAGGCCACTATATCGTTTCGTTTATGTATGGAGTGTCGGTGTAATTAGAGGCACATTCACTTTGTTTCTGAGATGGCAATGTACGCATAAGAAAGGCCTTGTCTTTTCTTTCTTGTCTCTTCTTTCTTAGCATCAAGTGGGCTTCCATACCTTAAAGTAATAATAAATAAGTCTTAATTTTGTATGAACAATAAATTCAATTTTGACGAAAAGCTTACTTTGTTGTTTAAACTGACCCACAACCAAACTTTTCTCTAGGTTTTACTAGCGACAATAATATTTTTTTTGATTTGATTAAAATGTTTTGGTTTAAATTAAGCCAGTGGGAGCTTAGGGTACCTAGGTAGGTAGTGGTTACTTTTATCATTGGCGAATTATTTGTAGTTGTAAGTAGGTAAGTGAGTAGGTACTCTTTTGCTAGAAAAAGAAAGGCAGGCAGGCGTAGGTACCTATAGGTGCTATAGGTAACCTATTTAAATAAATTAGAGCTATTCACAAACACAGTTTTAATCAACTTTGGCTTAATTAAAAAACTTACCTATTAGGTATAAAAATTAACACTTCCCTGTATCGAAGCAACTGCTCAATATGGAGTCCATTTCGCTCGATACATAAACGGGCACGTTTAATTAAATTGTCTTTTAATTACATTATATTTGTTAATAATAAAAAAAATATTATTATAACTTAAAAAAAAAAAAAATTATTACAATTCCTTCACTAATTAATCGAAAGGAACTTCGTTCCATCCGGGTGTCCCTTGACACCTCTCAAGTTTTTTATTTTATTTATTTCCGCATAACTGTGTCACCGCGGGATAGCTGCGTCGCCACTTCATTTTTTATATTCCGTGGTTAGTATCGTCATTTTGTCAATATACAAAAAGCCAAATAGCCAAAAAGTTGACTTGTAATTTTCTTACCAATAAATGTGTTTATCTGTATAAATTAGGATTACAATTATCTATTACGTCTTACTTTGTTTTCGACGTTGTAGATACCCACTAGCTAACTACGTATCTAAACAAAGCAGCAGCTACAATGACCAATGACCTATGTCTTCAATGTTTATTGTTATTCTTCACTATCTTTATAATAAAATTCTCGTCCATCAATTTCAACTATGTGATATAACATCAACCTGATAACAATGTTATTGAATAATTTTACTTCAGGGATTAGATACCTTTAAAGGTACTTATCATCTATACATATAATAAAACAGTAACAAAACTGTGTCTGTACATTGAATATATTAAAAAATAAATAATTGAGGGGGGTTTAGGAACAGTAATAGAGCACGAATCCAAAAAAAAAAATTCTGTCTGTTTGTCTGTTTGTTTGTACACGCTAATCTTCGGAACTACTGGGCGGATTTGAATGATTTTTCTTTTGTTGTATAGGTATTAAGTCTGGGCAACATATAGGCTATAATTTATCTTGGAAACTTGAACACCAGATGCAGAACCGCAACAGACCAGCTTAACTATAAGAGATACAAAAATGGTACCATAGCAAAAATTGTTCCACGTGATGAGCATTTTCTGCTGAGAGAATAATTTTGAAGATCTGGAACACCTGATGTGGAACTCCAAGAGCCCAGCTACACCATGACACATATAGGAATGACGTCTTAGCAAAAGGTGTTCGGTCTGATGGGCATTTCCTGTTGACTTCTAAAAATCGAAGATCAGAAACATCTGATGTCAAAATCAAAGCTATCACTAATTTCACTGTATCTTATAAAATAACATAAGCTGGGAGTACCTCCACGCGGTGAGGGCGGTAACAGTTTCAGATCTTCGATTTTGCCGACCCCGTTGTCGCTGGCAAAAGCAACAGGATCCGCGTACGAAGTTGCGGGCAGAAGCTAGTTTTTAATAAAACTAAGTGATAGAGTAGTATTTTATTTTATTTTATTTTACTTACGTACATTGAAGTAATAAGTTACTAATATCACATTTACAGTGCGGCCTAAAACCTAAGACATAAAAATTTAATAGCATCTTAAAACTAAAGACTAGCAACCTGAAAGAATAATGAATTCTGTTCGGATTATCATGCGTTTGTGATATGTATCAGAGAATAATAAGATTATTTGGATTCTATGTTTAAACTTCAACTATTTTCCTCGTCTTTGGAATGAGCGCTTCGTCGTCTGTGGACACTTCCACCAGTCTCCGCCGTTTCCTCAGTGGTCTTGTGGATTCTGATGGCTCTCTACTTTTAGTTACTATTTTCGCCATTTTATTCCCCAGCCTGGTTATCTTGAATTTGGGCAAAGTCTGCTCCGGATTTCCAGTCTCATTAATTTCCGTTTCTATTTTCTCATCCTCTACCCGCTCGTTGTTTTGTTCACACACTGGATTATTTTCTAATATAGTCTCACAATTCGGCTCGTTAGTACATCCCATAACTTCCTCGTCTCTTTTGTTTTTATCACTATTCATTGTAAAATCTAAAGGTCCTTCTACGTCTGCCGCATCGGATTTGCTTTCTGTTTTTACTTTATTCGCACAGTGGGCCTGAACAAACGCCGAAAAAGGTATTGGAATCGGAATGGGTAGTGGTATGGGTAAAATTACCGGGTAAGGGACTAATACTGTGACTGGTGGGGCCTGGCCGATGGGTGTGGGAAAGTTCAGCGGTGGTGGAAGTCCCGGAAGCCGAGGTCGCTCCATTGGAAATCCTGGTCGAGGCATAAAATTCAGTCGTGGTGAAAACATATTATGCGGATGCCTCGGATCATGATTGTCCAAAAACATTGGTGGAGGCATACTGAACATCGGATTATGAGGAAACGGCGGTGGTGGCGGGTGGGCATTGATCGGGTGAGGCGGCGAATGTAGAGCATTTCCAACAGTTGAAGCTGGCGACGATCCATCAGACGGACTGCACATCCGAAGGTCTTGCGCTTTCGGGGTTGAAGTCCGCTGCCGTACAGTTTGCGACGTGACCGTGGCTGAACACTTCGATGTTCTTCGTTTCCGTAGATTCATTTTAGTATTCCTAATATCTTTTTTTGTTTCTGGTGACTTCTGTACAGGTATAGATTCATCTGAAGACCGTTTTTGCTTCATCAGCTTTGCTGTTGGAGCTATTGTTATCAGGGGAAGCGGTGATCTGTTTTGGATCTTTTGGGCTTCTGTCTTTTCAGGGTTTGCTGGTTTGTTGGGCACATTTTCTGGTGAGCCAGAACGTTCGGAATTCGGTGATGCAGATCTGCTTTTGCAGTTTTTGAGCCAGAGTTCCGGTGTGATTAGGTTAGATGATGATGACGCATTAACCAAATGCGGGTTGAGATCGAGATGCGCTTGCGTCTCTCGGCAGAAGATGTGCATCTTGTATTGGTTGAGGCATTTGTCTGAGCAAAACTGAAGCTGTGTGGCACCATCCTGAAATTGGAAAGAAATCAATTATTAGATTTTCTATAAATCTAAGGTGAACAGTACCTGCCTATTTTTCATTAGCATTGATCATTCAACTGACTATTTAATTCCTTCAAAGAGCTACCCCATGGAAGATGGAATAGCGAACTTTGAATCACATGGAGCATTTCAATTTTCACACACACATAACACTTCTATTCAATTTTGTATAATTGTGGATATATATTACTTAAATTAAAATAAATTTAGTGAAAGCCCTAATAACTAGATTAAAGTGAAATAATATTCACTTTAATCTAGTTATTAGGGCTTTCACAGCAGTTTCAATAATATTACACACATACGGGTCGAGCTGATGTTAACTCTCTTTTAGAAGTCTGTTAACTCTCTTTTATAAGTATGTTAATAATAAATATAGAGTACCTACCTATAGACGCCTTAGAGTGAAAACCTCGTAAGTGTAAAAGAGGTAACTTTTCAGGAGGAAGAAAAACTGCATACTGTAAAAATTTTGTACGGCGTCTTTTATGTTTTATTATTAATCAATATCGAGATTCAACCCGCTTTTATATCCAGAATGGTTCGATCAATTTTCGAATGAGGAACGACACGTTCGTTGCAAGGTATTCACGCCAAACTGACAGATGCGAGTATTTACGAGGTTCTCATTTACTGTCATAGATGGCGCTATGAGTATCGAATGAACAAATGAGTCAGATCAGGATGTGCGTAGCGAGGTTTTCTTCCTAGAAACGCAATCAAATAAATTTGAGCAAAAATGGATTCCCGAGGTTTTCACTCTAAGGCGACGCTATAGTCTTTTTCACCGTAACCGGTGACAGCGACCCTGACTAATATATCTATCTATAAGGGCTCACGACAGGAACGAAAGTCCAAACTTCGTTTTGAAGACCCAGGTCACAATAAAAATAAATATTACGATCCTCACCTGAAAGTCCACATAAGCGACCGTATGCCTGACATGCCGGCACCAGTCGCAGGTCTTGGCCCGCTTGAAGTTAGCACGACGAGACTGACTGAAGCAGAGCTCGGAACAGAATGTGGCACCCGCATGTTGGAGCGCTGATCCCTCGCTCGGAAGGCTCTTGTTACACCACGAACATTCGTCAGCTGGAAAAGAAGAAAAGGTTTTGAGAATATTGAAGTCTGTGAATGACTACTTTAGAACAACTAGCACTTTGCCCGCGACTTCGTGTGGAGTTTCTTAAGGATCTCTATTTTTAGGGTTCCAAAAAAAAACGGATCCCTTATATGGACCACTCGTGCGTCTGTCTGTCCGTCCGTCTGTCACAGCCAATTTGCTCCGAATCTAGTAGACCAAATCAGGTGAAATTTGGTAGGATGGTGTAATCCTATGACCCAAACACAGATGTGCAAAATAAATATTTTTTTTTTAAATAAGAGTAAATTTCGGGTGACGAATTAGGAAATAAAAAATAGTTATTTGTTATACAAGAGTGCAAAGTTGCTTTTTAACCGCGTGTTCAATTTTGATGACCGAGCAAGCGAAGGATTCTAAAATTGAATCACGAGCGCAGCGAGTGATTCAAAATTAGAATCCTGAGCGTTAGCGAGGGAATCAAAAGAGCACGAGGTGAAAAATCTTTGCACTCGAGTGCAACACGTAACTTTTCATTCCACCTCAGCGAGGAAATGACTAAATGCAAAAGTCTGAGTTTTTAACAAATTAAAAAAACGTTGTATGATATATTCGGCACCATAGAGGTAGCAGTAAATAGGTTTAATGTTTTTTTTTTAATTCACAAACTTAGTGCACACGATGTTCTAAATTCAATTTACTTTATCCTCTAGTAGAGAATAAAAACGGCTTTTCCACTCAGATATTGAAGATAAATTTACTTTATCCTCTAGAGAATAAAAACGGCTTTTCCACTCAGATATTGAAGATTAAAAATACTCTTTCCGAGATGGTGGGATGAAAAAAGTTTTGCAACTTTACCACAGAATACTTAATAGTACTACGTATACTGAGTACGACTTTACTGTGTCATAATTATATCAAATGAAAGGACTCGTTATGAGGATCTCAAATATAATTTTGTTATTAGTGTTATTACATATTGTAAAATAAATAGTTTTGATTTTATTCATGAAAGAAGACGAAAATTGACCTATCCCAGCCCCTGATCTCCGAAACCACTGAGTCTAAAATTTTGAAAAAAATACAAAATATAGGTAGGTAGTTCATTGCTTGTAGATTACAGGAAAACCTATAAGAATTCTATCAATTGGCGTTGTACGGAACTCTCTCCACGCGAGTTCAACTCGCACTTGGCCGTTTTTTTTATTATGCAATATAGTTTACATAGAGCACTCAGAGATAACGTAGCTCCCTATTGGTGGAAGAATTTTTGAAATCGGATGAGTAGTTTCGGATATTACCCCCTACATACAAACAAATTTTAATGTGCTTGTTATGGGATTATGTATAGGTAGGTACTTAATTATACAATGTTAATCAAGTAATTCGGTATTTATCTACCTAAACAAGTGATAGTAATGTGTTACTATTATCAAAAATACCTATTTATCTTCAGGTCATTGACATTATCTTTCATCTGATATAACAAAGAATGAATAACTAGGTTTAATAGTCTTTGTGATATAATGACTAGCCCCTTCAACCGATGTTGACTTCTATTCCGTAGGCTTAAGGATGACATTAGAGGCAAAAAAAGTGGTTACAATACAACTGTTTACTGCAGTTGCCATTTGTCATGGTACCAACGCAATAGAAGTCAAAATCGGTTGATCGGAATGTAAAAAAGGTTTAAGTAAATGTCTGATCTTATTGTGAACAGGGTATAGTCAAGTGCGAGTCGGAATCGCACTCGAAGGGTTCCATACAACCGTACAATATAGGCACTTACCTAAAAAAACATGTTTCTTAGACTCCCTTTAATTTTTAACTTTATTGTATTTTTGGGGGATGTTCCAGGGCAGCCCGCGAGATTCAAATATTTTTACGTTTTATGCAATAGGGGACATTACTGCAATGTTCTGGCACCAGAGTGCAGCACTAGCATAGTCCGTAGACAGTTTATCGACGAGTCGTTCAAAGCGTGAAATTCTGACTTTAATTGAGTTCAAAATTGGGAAGTGTGTTATATTATACAATAATGTACCAGTGCTGTGTATTTCGATGAAGAAATGAAGGGAATTATTTCATTTCCAAAAGAAGAAAATGTTTGAAAACTTTGGGAAGCAGCTAAAAATCACTCTAAAATATGTTCAGGTTGAGTATTCAGGTGAGATAGTCGCATTTATAGAATAACGTTCACATTTATCATTACAAACAAATTTACAAACAAATATTATTTTATTCTGAGCATAACCTAGAATCCAATTTCACATGGTCGTAGGACGCCATAATATGGTTAAAGTACAGTTAGGTAAGTAAGATTAAATAAAACTTTGATATATTTTCACAAAATACCTAGTTGTTACAATTAATAACATATTATACTTAACAAGAATAAGAGGTTATGATTTAGGGAATGTGCTAGTGGCGCCCTCTGCGCCGAGTTTCGCGTAATGTTCCCTATTTGCTGCTCAGTATCAGGTTGTGTCGTAATAAAAAAAATCATCACTTTTTTTTCTCCTAGTTAGAAAAGCTCGAAAGCTCGTATATTTTCATATGCACATTTACGAGATTTTCTAACGTGCCTAGTTATGTTGATTTATTAAAATGGGGGAGGTGCCTCCTTGCCGACGCCCATGCACACTGTTTTCAAGTATTTACCTATTAGGTGGGTAAGTACATTTAAAAGATACCCCACTGACAGACAGCCGGACGGATGGACAACCTAATAGGGTCCCGCTGGGCAGCCTTCGGGTACGGAACCAAATACGGAACCAAGTACTGACGGATGGTAAAAAAGTAATGACGGAGTCCAAAAAACTGCAAAGTTGCCGTAAAAAACAAAATGGCGCTCGGCGCAAAAAATGCAACATTATTATTTAAAACATCAATTATTTCAAACATAAACTGTAATAAAATACAGCCCAGTTGGCCTTGCGTAATGAACTTATTTACTTTACTTATTTACTTGAAAAACATAATATTCGTAGTTCGTATTTATTATATACCTATATGTAGAAGACTGCTGCCATGCATCCATTATTTATCTGTAGATATCCGATAACAATTTCCGGAAATCTGTACTTCCTACTAAGTACTTAATTTAAATAAAACTTTAAACATTGAATATCATATTATTAAAATAATAATAAATACTTTTCTGGAAACAGTAAGCGTGGCTCAGGTAGCCATCTCCAATTAATTTGCGAATGATATTGAATAGAGAAAAAATACTCGCGAAACTGTACACTGGCTTTCTCATTACTGCCATTCGTTCATAACCTTATACAGGACGAGTAAATGATAGCTCGTTATACTTTATAGACCTTATTAATTTCCGTTTTTTCCAAACTGAATGATTATGAAACAAAAAACTAATGGTATTAAGAACTTTGATTTCCATGAATTATAGACTCATTGTACCTATAGTATGTACGTATTATATCTATTTACAGACAGTGTGACCACAGTATAAATTTTAGTACTACCGTACAGTAGCAACACGCCCCGCCTACCTCCGAAACTCTGTTCCTCACCTCTACCCGCGTCGGACCTGCTCTTGAAACTGCTTTTAGGTCTCGCGGTGCACAGACACCTTAGATGGATCCTCTAAAAAAAATACGCGCACACACGCACGTATTTGTACAGTCTGTTATTTGTACAGTCTGTTATTTGTACAGTTTGTTATTTTTACAGTCTGTTATTTTGGTAGTTGTGTAAGTAATTAAGTAAATCGTTTCGTTTGTATGGAGTGTCGTAGGGGTGCCTGCTGAGCGTGGGGTTCTAGGTTTGATTCCCAGGTCGGGCTGTGTTAATGGGCTTTTGTATTAAGAATTTCGCAGTAATAGCCCGAAGTTTGGAAGTTGGCAGTGTAACACCCCGGCTCGGAAAGCACGTTAAGCCGGTGGTCCTGCGTCTGATCTCTCTCCGGTCGTGTCGGATTGCCGTCCCTCCGGACTATGAGATTGCATTTGTGTTCGCGCACACACTCTGTATAATGTCTTCTGCATATTTAGCTGAACTCCATTGAGACTGGACAGAATTTCGGTCCGAAGAATAACCTTTTTTTTACATTTACAGTCAGTATTAACTTCAAGGATTCTACTACTTATACGTAGTTTTTTGAAAATTGTATGTAGGTCATATTATTAATATTATTTATAAGTTTGTACATATTTAAGGCTGGTTAACTATAACCTTAGGTAAGATTTAAGAGTTTTGTAATGGTCTGAAGATTTAAGGTTAAAAATCTACATTTGCCATAGATTCGTTATGAAGACTATTAAGAAGGTTAACATTTAATAATGTGTGGTTTTATTTTGGAAGGCAAGCGACCTAGAGAAAGTAGTTCAATGCGCTGGACTGATCAAAACCGCACCACACTCAACTTAAATATTTCCGAAGCGGTTCACGTTACTGAAAGTCGGAGCAGATGGCTGAACATCGTCCGTAGAAAGATGGTTTCCTGATGGGTCATGACCCCCAGCATTGGGGAAACAACACAACGAGTAGGGTTTTGATTTCACATAAGTAATGCTAGCACTTCACCTGGCGTATTTGACCAAATATTCGCCTTATTTGAATAATACAAAATATACCCTATAAAGTCAAAGTCAAAGTCAAATCATTTATTTCAATTAGACCATTATAAGGAACTTTTGAACGTCAAATGAGAAAAAAAAAATTGATTCTAGGTGCCATATACTTATTAAAGTGAAGTCGATTTCATATTATCCAGATAAGGCGAATATTTGCACAAATACGCCAAGTGAAGTGCCAGCATAAAACACATGACAAAAGTTACCATTACATAGGTGTAATTAGAATTAGAAAAAAAAAACAGCAGTGCTATTCTGTTACAATCTCACTCGGTGAACACCTATATGAAGTGAGCTGTCATCCGTCCGTCTGTTTTGTCAATCCCTAGCTTCGCGACGGATGACAGCTCACTTCACCTTGGTGTTCACCGAGGGAGTTCGTAACAGAATAGACATACAGATCGTCCAATTTTATTCAATGACCATCTCAAATCATGGTTTTTTAGTAGTTTAGTTAGGTAGGCACGTGCCCATTACTACTAATTACACTCATAAATAAGGACTAAATTCCCAGAAATATCTCAGCGGGAGAACTATTTCGTTTTAAATTGACGCGTGTGTTTAGTAGTCTATGTAACATCATATCGTAACGTTATACGTTCCTATTATAATCATCACAATTTAACCACAAAGTTCTACATTTTCACTTGCGGCACACCTACATAGGTACCTGTTTATACTACGTATTCGCGGGGCGTTCATTAGGAATAGTAAACCGGCTTTGCAGTATCAAATTTGTAAATAATGTTCGTTTGCTAACATCGATGTATGTGCCTACCTAGCTATACTTAATTCATACAAAGCTTTCAGTATTGAGTCAATTTCTTGCTCAGCGATCTTTATCGCATTTCGTGGTATCGTTACTGTTAAAACTTATCAATATAATTTAATATTCATATCACACATCAGAAAATAAACAGGAGTTCCTAGAAAATGAGTTTATTAAACTCAAATAATGTGGGAATTTGATTATTATCTATGGCACCACGCAGTGAGTTCCGTTTTGCCGCCATTTTTATCGTGAAAGCGCGCGAGGGTTGCGTTCGGAAACACATCTAAGTATTCGTAGAACTACAGCTGCTACTGAAGGAGGGTTCCTGTTCTTAGAAATTTAATATGATTTTATTTGATAACTATGATATTAAAACGTAATAGAAACCAGGGTAACTGAGTAGTCTTTGTCTATTATCCACTCTGATTTACAGGAGCTTTTAAGTACGATTTCAGTTAGATAATTAGTTGCGTTTAGTTATCTAAAGCCCTTATTATTACACTTGGCAAAATTAAGTCGACTAAATTACGATTGATTATTTTGCTAATTGGCGTGTTGCGGGTTCGATTCCCGCCCAGGGTAAACATTTGTGTGATGAGCACTTGTGTTTGCCTTGTGTCTGAGTGTTGTTTATCTATATATGTATGTAATTTTAAAAAAAATGTATTTGTGTATGTATATCAGCTGTCTGACACCCATAGTACAGGGTCTCCCTAGTTTGGGGTCAGATGGCCGTGTTTGAAAATGTCCCCACATATATTATTATTATTAAATTCAGTCGCTACTGAATTCAGTAAAGTGTAATCGCATTCAGTAAGTAGTAACTGTAGTAGTAAGTAGTAACTGAATTTAGTCGTATATCGACAAAATTCAGTTGCTACTGAATACTGATTTAGTCAAGTGTTTAAGGCCAAGTGTAACAATGTTACGATCACTTTAAAAGAATAGGTTCTGACACTGTTTTAGGAGGATGATGAAAAACTAACTAATCAAGTTTAAGTTCGAGACTCATCATACCTACTTAATATGAACTTTTTAGTTTTACTTCAGGTCAGAGTCCTCCTGTCTTACATACTAACCTACTTAAGTAAGCTGAGGAGGTACAGGACCTACATACCTTTATTTTTCTGTTCGCTGGTCTGCTCTGGACTGGAAGCGTCCCGGGCTCGAGATGCAGCCCATCTCCGAAGCTCCAGCCTTTCATACCCGTACCAGCCTAACAGCTCATTCATCGCTGTCTCTGCGAAGTCCTGAAACGTAATGTTCTGGATTGAGACAAAGGATACAGTAATGTGATGATCAAAATACTGTGATGGACAAACCAACGGATAGGTTGTGTTTGGAATGATCGTGTTTCTTTATACAATATTTCTTTTAAAACTTTAACTATTGTAAGCAAGTATATAGTAAATAGAAAGAAAGAATGAAAGAAAAAGTATTTATTCGCCCCTCAGGACAAAAACAAACACAAAAAAAGTTTTTTCAAAAAAAAGAAAACCGCCTTCAAAAACTAAAAAGTGATAAATAACTTTGTCACAGAACAGTCATTACTTTACTTTCGGAAGTCGGTGGCGGTGGCTTTGTGTTTGTTGTTTTGTATTGCCATTCCGAAAGTAAAGTAATGTCTGTTCTGTGCTAAAGTTATTTATCACTTCTTAGTTCTTAGGCGGTTTTCTTTTTTTTGAAAAAACTTTATATTTTTCGTTTTTTAGTGTTGCCTTAACATCTAAATCCATTCCAAGAAACGGCAACACACTTAAAAGAGATTGTAAGTCTTCCAGTGATTGAAGAAACTAAAACGTCGTCTAAGTAATATTTTTGGAAATTTGTTGATTTTCTCAAAAAGAGCTGTACCAATTTTGATAAAATATGGGACCTTTTCGGAATAAACCCCTTTCGAACAAAAAAAGAATTTTGCAAATCCGTATATATAGGGTGACTGGTAATTAGTGTACGATACTTAGACACGTGATTGTGTTCATGGTAATAAACAACTTTCCCGAAGAAAAAATGATTTTTGTATTGTTCACTTTTATCACAATGACACAACAGCCGTATGAAATTCACGCGCGCGCACGCCTGTGACCTAAAGTGAGCCAGTACAAAAAACAAATTTTCTTCGGGAAAGTTGTTTGTTATCATGAACACAATCACGTGTTTAAGTATCGTACACTAATTACCAGTGACAGTTACCAGTGACAGAGTTATGACCGAAAATAACATTAAAAAAGAAAAAAAAAGAAAACGAAAATTGGTCCTTTACGAGGCTCCTATCTCAGCAGATAGGAGCAATAGAAGCAATAGTAGATAGTTATCTATATTATAAAAAGGGAAATGAAATATCGGCTCCGCAACCATTCAAAATAATATCTACGTTATAATTATAATCAAGCAAAATAAAACTTTATGCTGAAGTCTCAGACCAATTGAGGCTGAAGTAATCAAGATAGACAGGAGGAGAAATGGAAAGAAAAAATGGAGGTCTTTGCCACGTCTTGGAACAATACAGGCTAGAATAATACAAAAACATTTCAATGATATACTACTATAATGACACGAACTAAGTACTACCTACTAGGTATTTCACAAATGAATCGCTACACTAAATCGTCTGAACCGAGAGCAAATCGTTTAATTTTTATACCAACATCTGATGTAATTTTCAGAGTATAATGAATAACCCACGTATCGTCCACAAATAAAACAGCTATTTTTAAAACCGAAGTAAAAAAAATCATGATTTAAATTAAATAAATGCCGCCGCTGATGACCTCCTTAAAATCAACATTACTGGCAGCTATCGCGTTAATACATTCTTATGGATATACAAAACGTCCGCTTTTAACAACAACGCGTTATTCAAGAGGTATCTGTGTCACAAAAAAAATGTGATTTCATTATTGTTTTATATGCCAGAGTTGCTCATTTAGACAGTGCGCGGATAAGATTAAGAATGTCTTTATTAACTAGCACTGTAGGTACAGAGTTGGGTTGGACAGGACAGGGCATTTAGGGCGGTCGCCCACGGCAACCTTTTGCAGCTATTCAGACGCCAAACAGTCGTTAAGCTATCGCAGGTCCTAGGTCGTTACAGTTTTAAGATAGACTCGGTCGAGATGACATTGGTCTCGTTGTCTTTATAGCGGCTTTTACAGCGTAAGCGTGGGCAACGTAAATAGTGTGTGCACTAAACAGAGAAATACTGAACCAATACAGTATTTTGTATGTATACAGAAGCGATGCTTACTTAGTCAATACAGTTGCACGTTGCAAATACGACCAGAGACTAAAAGTAGCGTTGCAGACGTACAGACAGCATCATTAACTGCTTACCCCCCACGCATACAAATTTCTTCGGATAGGGGGTTAGCAGTTGATGACGCTGTCTGTACGTACAGCGTTACATCGCTACAAGAAGTCACCGTGGGCGACCACCATACGAAATAAATTCTTGTGCACCAACTTGCATTGCAAGTACGAGTGGCTAAGCGATAGACTACAGCGCTGCGTGCCTCCGTTCTTGAAACGCTCCGGGGTTGTTCCGGACTTAAAAAATTGGCACTTGGCACTTGGTTGTTTGAGTGAGTTTATAGACGTAATGTTTGTAGACGCATCCACGGGTAGGTACAGGGATAATTCCTAGTGTAGTGTTTATACCGAAAGAAAGTAAGAAAGTGGTCATATCTAACCACTGCAATTTAAAAACTGTTCTGGCTAGTGTATACGGAGCAGACTTCTGTCCATTTTGACACAGCGTGCATCATTGTCTCGCACAGCTGTCAAGATTTACTACTATATAATGATGACATACAACCTAAGAAACGTAGAAGTTTCTTATAGTGGACATTTCTTAGTTATCACGTTCCTGCCCATATCCCATGTTTCTTGGAGTTGACGTAACATGTTTTCTTCTTCCATAACATCCTGTCAACCGTCATGCTTTCACTGACTTCCATTTCAATCATATCATTCTTCACACAATTCATCCATCTTTTCTTTTGCCTTCTCTCCGTTCATCCACGTTAATATCCATAACTCTTTTGGTCACATGCCTTTCATTCCTTCTCTTCACTTGCTCATACCAAGGCAAACGATTCCCTTTCAACTTTTCTGTCACTGGCGCCACTTTCCATCTTCCTCTAATATGTTCATGTCTCACCTTTCCATTCTGGTCACTCCACACATCCATCTCAACATTCTCATCTCCGCTACATGCAATATTTTTTCAACCATCTTTTTCATTCACATTAGGCACGGTCTTAGCTTACATTTTTATCAATTTTCCTTTATTTATGAAAATGGACGTAATTGTGCTTTTCTTTACAGGAACAATCTAAGGGACAATACCTAAAAGGGACTGTACTTATTGGTTAGGATTATTAGAGTCCTAACCAATAAGTACAGTCCCTTTTATTCAACCTATACCGCAAAATATTACCTTCTAGTTTTCTCTCAAATATCGATGCAACATCATCTCTCTTTGTCTTTCGGCAACTTCAAAGCACCATTAAGTAGCTCCTATCTACTACCTATCCAAAGTCCAGGCCCATGCAAATAATATCCTACAAAAGCGAAACTCGTTAGCCATTAGGTATACATATCGGCAACATTCAAAGCTCCAACAAAGATGCCTTCGTTACGTTGAAACCATATCCCTTTGACACACGAGTATCAAAATAACCTGGTTTTAATTAATCTGTGCTTGCAAACCTGACAAGCGTCCCGCGTCCTGTGGAGACGGCTAATATTTCAGAGCAGAAGATGACCAGTCGCCAGCAAAGATAATTGGGCTCTAGTTACAGAAAGAAATCTAGGACGGAAATGTTTATGTTGGTGGTGTGACTCGGTTTGATGGTGGATGGTAAAGATAATTACGACAACCATATACTTAGCTCTAATTTTTGACAAAAAAAAGATGTCGTGAAATTACTTCTGAGAACCTGTAGTATGTTTAGTGTTAAAGTTTTATAAAAATTAATCTGAAATACCCGTCTCACACTTCATATTTATTGAATTTGAAGCGTGGTTTGAAGGCTCTATTTATATGAATGGGTGACACTAATTGTAGTAGGGGAGCCGTAGTGGGGATTTTTGGATTTACTCGAGCGCGGCAGAATAACATATGGGGGGAATCCTTGCGACTTGTGAAGTGCTTCCACCATACAGCTTTTTATGTAGCGTCGAATGTCTAGGACAGCCGATCAGATTAGTAAAAAAAAATCGATCATCAGATAAACTCGAGCGCGTCAGATTAAGCCAAGGTAAGTTAATTACATGCAGAAAAGTGTGTATTTTAATAATCTGACAATTTGAGCGTGACATAAAGAAATGGGAGTCACAAAGTTGCAAAAAAAAAATCGTCACGTGGACATTCTCGGGCGCGGTTAATTTTTTTTTTATTTTGAAGGAAACTTAGTTACGTATCACGGAAATAACATAATCTGCCGATATGCACAAGCCGAAGTAGCTAAAATCATCAATAAAGTGTGGTGCATGTAAGTTGTAAGTATTTTTTGCCCTGGCCGGAGGCCTTAAATTCATTTTGCAACACAGGAAAGTCCGGCTAAGCAGCGGACAACCGGGACAACCTCCTAGGTTGACTTGCGAGATGTCATTTCTAAAAAAGAAAGATGACTGGCGATGATGATTGAAAAAATTGTTTATTTTTTTTTTCTCAGTACACTATTTTATTTTCTAAATACAGGTTTTCTATCCATTTGGATAAAATTTTAAAACCCAACATAACTTAGCATACTGTTTCTCCTAATTATATTTTCGCATAACATTAATTACGCGTAACAGCTTACGCATATTTTTTTAAAGAATTGTTTGTCTAATCATAATTATGATTTAAGCATAACATTCTACAGCATAAACTTCTTAACGCATAATGATATTAAAACATATTTTTACCATGCATGCAGCAAGCATACAAACATGTAAACAAGCATATGCCATGTATGCAGCTGCAAGCATGTAAGCAAGCATGCAGCAAGCAGCATTGATTGTAAAAATAAATGATTACAATCAAAAATTAACAAAAAGACCGTCAGATTAAGGAAATTCCTCCACATAATTGTCAGATTATGGGTCAGTACGACAAGGACATAAAGATGAAGCGTCTGTATAAAAATCTGACGCGCTCGAGTACCTATTTCGAGGTCCCGATTTTATTTTGTATTTTCAATTCGCGCTCGACAAAATTTTTTTTTCCTACTTTCTACTCATTCGTACGGCCACCCCCACCATGCAAACCGGCAGATTAACATTTTTCCATTACCAGAAACACGTGGGGCGTATACACTATTAATATCTGACGCGCTCATGTATGTCCATGTGACGGTTTTTTTTTTTACATTTTTGAAAACCTGTAGGTACCTACACGCTTTCCCCACCAGTGAAAGTGTATACATCTCATAAACTTTTTTTTGTTTTTTAGTGTTAGGTTTTAATTATTCATTACTTAGTTGTTCGATTTTATTGGCAACACTAATAAGTTTCAGGTATTAATAATATTTTCAAATAAGTTAGGGCAAAACAGTTTCGTTTTACTGGCAACATTAAACACTTTGAAATGTGAAAACGGCAATGGCAACGGCACTTTGGTTCCGGCGTTCATAAGATTAGGTCATCCCGAGTGACTGTGAGTCGAAATATAAGTTTGAAATAATTGTTGGAGGTCTACCAGAAAATAAGGTAATTTATGAGTTTATGTTATTTAAACGTTAATATGAAATGTAAAGTGAAGTAGTATATGTAAAGTGGGAATACGATATGTGATTGGGTACTATGGATTATTGAACTTGATGTACAATTTAAATATAAATCAACGATGAAATATAATAGTGTTTTACTCTGGTATATACTCAACCCTGAAGTGTTGTAAATGGCCCCTGGCAAAGTATTTTAAGGACTGGGATCTATTCTGCTATGATTGTTGGGCTAATGGGTTGCAAGTTTACAACATTAGCATCTAACTTTCACAATCCAATAGATCTCCACGACGCTCGAGTAAATCCCGATTTAGCATCTTGGGCTCCCCTACTATTGTGCTTGTTGTATTAAATAAAACCAAAATGCGATAGATTTCCAATTCGAAAATTGACTCAATTTCCCCTAGAATAACTTTCAAAATGCTTTGTTACTCAAAATTAAAAAGAAGAAAACTGACAAACCACAAGTCTAGGTGCTCTTATCATATTTAATTTTACTTATTAACCAAAAAAATATGACTACCTACACTACTTTTTTATGGACAATATGGACCGGTGTTGACAAAGTCCTATCCTATTATTGAAGTCAGCATCTATACAAATAAATAAAATTGAAGTCTGTTTGTAATATCAAAAAAACTGCTTTTTACTAAATGCATATGAAAGTATATAAATGGTACTTATTATACACATGTTTTTTTTTTCTTTCAGTCTGTCTGTCTGTCTGTTTGTTCCAGCTAATCTCTGAAGCAGCTGGACCGATTTTGACGCAACTTTCATTGACAGATAGCTGATTTTAAGTATAACAACGGCTTCTTTTATTTAAGAAAAAAAATTTGGTTCCATGCAAAAATTATTACCACTGATAACCAATAATTATTATACGGATAAAGTCGCGGGCAGCTGGTCGATAATAAAGATTACGAAAATTTTTTGCTTCTAGACCAAGACATGCACTGTCTGTCAGTGAAATATATTTAATTGTTTATATGTACTGAAGTAGTAATTGTTTACGACTTCCACGCGAACGAAGTCGCGGGCAGAAGCTAGTCGATATTAAAGATGAAAGACTTCATGGAAAATACCACCATTGCGTAACTCCAGTTGCAGTCGTCTTCGAATGAAACTATTTAACTTATTCCCATGCAGGTCCGATTACATCTGATCTTACAAGATACGTGCTTTACCTAATCGTTGGCGAGTCATGACCCGCATAATTGCTGGGTGGATACTTTCTGTTTCCATGGTAACACGACAGATAAACGTAGCTAAGTATAGATACCGAATCTGCGGTTCCTCGAGCAAAAAATCCTACTAAAATTAATATTATACGCGAGAGCTTAGAATAATAATATTATAAATTAATACTAGCGACCCGGCCCGGCTTCGCATGAAAAACTACCTGTAGGCCATACAAATATTTGTTCCATGCGGGAATTGAACCCACGCAGCAGCTAATAGCTCAACCACTGAGCCAACCGTGTCGTCAAGTAGATAGAGATACGAAATACTATGACCAATCAACTGTGTGTGAACTAGATTCAATTTTCCTAATATGACGTTTAAAAGTGCCTTTTAATGGTCTAATTGAAATAAATAATTTGACTTTGAGTTTGTGCTGGGACTTAGACATAGTACATTGGGCATACACAACTGAGGGCCTAGTGCGAGTTATTATTTGAACATTTTCGGACTCGTAAACTCCCAATTTGTATTGAAACTCGAACAGCGCATTCTAGTGGCCACAATAGGAACCACAATTATTCCATACACATAGGGAACATTACGCAAAACTCGGCGCAGAGGGCGCCACTAGCACATTCCGTAAATCATAACCTCGTATTCTTGTTATGTTATGTTATTAATTGTAATAACTAGGTATTTTGTGAAAATATATCAAAGTTTTAATTAATCTTACTTACCTAACTGTACTTTAACCATATTATGGCGTCCTACGACCATTGAAAGTGAATTCTAGGTTATGCTCAAAATAAAATCATATTTGGTTGTGTTACATGATAAATGTGAACGTTATTCTGTAAATGCGACTATCTCACCTGAATACTTAACCTGAACATATTTTAGGGCGATTTTAGCTGCTTCCCAAATTTTTCGAACATTTTCTTCTTTTGGAAATTAATAATTCCCTTTATTTCTTCATCGAAATACACAACACTGATACATTATTGTATAATATAACACACTTCCCAATTTTGAACTGAATTAAAGGCAGAATTTCACGCTTTGAACGACTCGTCGATAAACTGTTTACGGATTATGCTAGTGCTGCACTCTGGTGCCAGAACATTGCAGTAATATCCCCTATTGACATAAGCGATCGTTAACGTTAACGCGATCGAGTTCGAATTAAAACTCACACTAGACCCTCTAGTGACACGTGGGTTTACCATAGGTACAGACAGCATCATCAACTGCTTACCCCCTATCCGAAGAAATTTGTAAGCGTGGGGGGTAAGCAGTTGATGACGCTGTCTGTACTAGGTACTTACACATTTCTGCATATCCCTTTAGTGAATACAGGCGAGGCGTGCTATTTGGGACTTACGTACAGTCACCAAAACAAATAAGTAACCAAGGTCGTCGGATATAGTTGAAGTTTATTTCGATGGTTGTTTTTGAACAAAATAAAATAAATAGAGAATAGACAGTTCATTAATTTAATTAAGTAAATTTTGTTCGAAAATATCCGTCAGTTACTAAGTGAACTTCAACCACAGCCCGACCACTTAAGTAAGACCGTTCCTGAGGTAAGTGTGCGGTTCGGCAGGTGTGATGACATGATGCGACTTGTGACAACTGTCACCCCTTTTGTACCACGCAGCTACCTACCATACCGACCTACTACCTACCACCATGAGACCATAGCGCCATTCAGTAATGGCGCTATGGTCTCAGTTTTGCCACAGCTACGACACACCATGCAAACGAAACGATTTAATTTTCTACACTACTATCAAAATAACAGACCGTACAAATATGGGCGGGTGTGTGCGTGTCTACGCGATGCGGGGAACTAAAAGCAGTTTCGAGAGCAGGTTCGACGTGGGACGAGGTAAAGAACAGTGTTTCGGAGGGGGGCAGGGCCTGTCGCTACTGTACGACAGTACAAGTAGGTACTCATATTTATACTGTGGTTACGGTGGGGCTGTAGCTATAGGCATCCGACGATACTGGTTGCTTCTTATCTCTTTTCATGACTGTACCTGAAGTCCTTATTTAGAAGACTGGTAATAGGATAACATAATTTGCTAATTATTTCACCAAAGGTTTAAAACGCAAATCCTTTGTTATTATTCTAAACTTGAAACAACATTAAACAGAATCAAATCTATTTCTATTAATGATCTAACCACACTCCCCCGTGCGAGCTTTCGCGTTTCAATTTACGGCCGACGTCAGTGTTGCCAGTGTTGCGTTGCGTAATAATTATCACCGGTGAAAATACGATAGCCGGAACGCACCCGAATGCACAAGGAACGAGTAAAACTGGACGGCCATTATTCAATATTACGCTACCGAAACCTAGTACATATCGTATCTTTACTGTGAAATATTAATTAAGCGCGGGATTTTCACTGGCAGGTCGATTAATAAATATAGGGTATTTTAAATGCAAGTAGGTACCTACTACAAGTTTCGGAAAAATGTTGAGTTGAAATTTAAGTATTTCGATGTTGTTTTCTTTGCTGGAAAACATATTGAATACATAATTAACTAGCGACACGCCCCGGCTTCGCACGGGTGCAATGAAAATACTAAGTATAAAGGATTGTTTCTGTCACGGCTCCGGCGCTGCGGGGTTTGGGCGGCCCCACGCGAGTTTGTCGTCGCAGATCGTTTTAACGCTCACCACCGCAGCTTCGGTTTGCTATAAACCTTCCTCTTGAATCACTCTATGTACTGCTGAAAACTGCATTAAAATCCGTTGCGTAGTTTAAAAGTTTAATGGTACAGACAGAGAGAGTGACTTTGTATTATGAGATTTTACATGATAAGTGATAACTTTTTGACAGTACAAGCTATGGTCTCCTATTGAAGACATTTTACATGATAATGCTTTTGGTGGGATATTTTTATGCACCCACGATACACAAGCGCGGATCCACCGTTGTGGGCACGATTTGTATGCCCACAACCCTAAGTTTCACGATTAAGAAACGTAAGCTTGAATGTGTTATATACCTCTCGAGTATAGATGACTCAGACCAATAAGATTTTTAAGAGCAGTTAATAGTGTACAACGTCTACGATCTTTTAATTAAAAAAAAGTAGAAGTTAAAGCTTTTTTAAAGTTAAAACAAATATATATATTTATTTTTGTTAATTTATTGGTGTTCGCCCCACAGCTTTGCCTGCCGCAGGCACAATGTACAAGGCCTTGGCCCACTTGCCCTTACATTTTCTAAACGTCTCCTTTGTAGGGATGCAATGATGATCGTAAGTCCATAGTTGCCCAATTACTGATTAACTCATGTTTTGCTTATTAGTGCAAGGCAAGCCCGGCTTTTCGGCTTGTATGAAGGTCCCGCTACTGATGGATAGTAGTTCAAGTATTACTTACAACTTCTATGTCGTTAACCATTGAAACAAATCAAAATATATAAAAAGAAAAAAAACAATATATATGTATGTATTTACAAAAAAAAAATGTATTTGTGTATGTATATCAGCTGTCTGACACCCATAGTACAGGGTCTCCCTAGTTTGGGGTCAGATGGCCGTGTGTGAAAATGTCCCCACATATTATTATTATTATTATTATTATATGATGATGTTGATCTAATTTGATTGATTTTGATTAATCGTTGCTGTCTACTTGAATAGTTGGCAAACATTATGTCATACCACACATGCGAACTACAACTGATGTAACATTATCAATGTTTTCCGTGACATTAGCGCATATACAAAATTCCGGCCACAACTGTCTGTGAAGGATGATGAACTTTTAACCCTGTTCCTAATTCATCCATACCTACTATCCATATCCATACTTCCATACTAATAATATACTAATATCACACCCGCGACACTCCATAGAAACGAAACGATATAATTGCCTACACTACTACTAAAATAACAGACTGTACAGATACGTGCGTGTCGCGCAGATACGCGCCGCTCGAATAAAAACGCAGTTCCCAGAGCCGTCGTTCGACGCGAGGAGAGGTGAGGAACGGTTTCAGAGGGAGGCGGTGCGTGTCGCTACCTACTGTACGGTAGTACTAATATTTATACTGTGCTAATATACTAATTATACTAATATGCTAATTTACTAATACTAACTACGGTAGTACTAATATTTATACTGTGCTAATATACTAATTATACTAATATGCTAATTTACTAATGACTAATGTACTAATCCATACTTAATATTATAAATGCGAAAGTAACTCTGTCTGCTACGCTTTTACGATGAAACGGCTGAACCGATTTTGATTAAATTTGGTATGAAGATAGCTAGAACCCTGGGGAAGGACATATGACTACTTTTTAACCCGCAACTTCGTCTATATCCACGATAACCGACATTCACGCGGACGAAGTCGCGGGCAAAAGCTAGTACCTCTATAAATGAATGATGATTTTATTTGCACGAATAAAGGATATACAGTCACCAAAGGAGATAAATAACCAGGGTCTTCACTCGTCAGATGTAGTTGTTTCGAAACCGATGGATATGTTTGAATAAAATGAAATAAAATTAATAGAGAAAAATTCTGGTAACTTATCATTTTGGAGACTGGACATTGCGCGCTATAATACGGGGCCTCAAGTCTGCTATTACAATAGTGTCAGAATGGTCTATCATTGATTTCAAAATTGTTGATTTTGACAAGTTTGGTATCTACTAATATAATGGCGTCATTATGACTTTCCAATGGTCAACCAATGACACTCCATTGAAAGAAATGATATAGAATGGTAATCTCGTACATAATGACAAATTAATGACTGACTTAGTTTACGAACTTCTTACTACTTCAGATTGCTTATAACACTTAAAAATAATATGTAAAAATATATATCAATGAAATCTAGCATGAATAAATGTTAAAATTTGTTGACAATGTCATTATAACACAATTCTATTACGAGACCATTGACCGACCAATGATCGACCATTATGGATTTAGCAGATTACGAACTTTTAGCAAAATGACAATGGGATCGTGTTGGAATGACGAAATTATAAAAATAGCAGACTTGGCCCCCTGTTTGTTAAATTTAATATAATAATGAATTCGTTATAATATAATTTGAATTTTCAACACAAATGTAGGTATTTTGTTATGAACTAAATTTTTTATGATAACGAAATGTATAAATGTGTACCCCATTGACGACACGGTGGGCGCAGTGGCTGAGCGATCGACTGCTGCGCAGCGTGTTGCGGGTTCGATTCCCGCCCAGGGTAAGTATTTGTGTGATGAGCACTTGTGTTTGGGTGTTGTTTATCTATATATGTATGTATTTAAATGTATTTGTGTATGTATATCAGCAGTCTGACACCCATAGTACAGGGTCTCCCTAGTTTGGGGTCAGATGGCCATGTGTGAAATGTCCCCACATATTATTATTATTATTATTCACCTTTTGAGTTACTAAACTTACAAAACCCTAAAAATAAACTTTTAAGAATCAACCCGTCTAGAAACCTAAAACCCTACTTACAGGCAGCGACAACCTAGATTTTCGACCTTGTCTGCCACAACACAGGTTTACCCAGACACAGCTCACAAAAGGCAAGTAACAAAGCCATGAACGGTCAAAGCGCGGCGGTAACTCAACTCCCGATAATATTGTGATATCCAATATAACATAAATGCTTTTAATGGCAGTAGCTTGGCAAGGTAAATTTAGGAGCGTTCGTAAACCGACACCGCGCGACCTACGCACGGTGTTGCTAGAGCAGAATACTTGACGCCACTGTTTAAACTGTTGCAGTCTTTGACGTAATAGTATACTAGCTTTTGCCCGTGACTTCGTCCGCGTGTATGTCGGTTATCGCGAAAAAAGTAGCCTATGTCCTTCCCCAGGCTTCAAGCTATTTTCATACCAAATTTCATCAAAATCGGTTCAGCGGTTTCATCGTGAAAGCGTAACAGACAGGGTTACTTTCGCATTTATAATATTAATATTATAAAAGTATGGAAAGTATGGACTATGGAAGTCTGGATTGCGATTGAAACTGAAACTTATGCACGTTCTTCTTATGTGGGAGTCCGTAGAACTTCACGAGTAAGTATCTTGTTTCTTTATATCAGTTTATGCATCCACCTACCCCCCCCCCCCCCCTTTTACTTGAGAGAATATTTTGTGTTGGTACCGTTGGTACAGTGGTTGACCGATTGATTGCTGCGCTGCGTGTCGCGGGTTCAATTGTCGCACGGAACAAATATTTGTATGGCCTACAGATAGTTGCTTGCGGGTCTAGCTGTTTGTGTATGTGAGTTTAAATGTTTGTAAACGCACCCACGACACGTCAGAATTTCCTAGCGTGAGGCAAAGTAAAAAATTTAAATAATAATAATGTAGTGATGATGATAGTAATGGTAATGGCTTTTGGTATAAAATTGAACCAATTGCAGATAGACTAGTCGATTTTCTTATACGAAAATCGATTTGAGTTCAATATTTTATTCTTTGTTATGTAGTACAATCGTGCTACCACCGTACCGCAGATGCTGATTCATACGCAGTTGAAACTCGACACCGCGTCTTTTTCCCACACATCGATCACGTTCAACCCTAAACGAATAACAATACGTTGAAGTTATTTTCGTAATAAGCCCATTAATTCCTTGACCCAGTGACCGGGGTGACAAAAGAACTAATCAAACCTACGCAATCACTATTATAATATGATAGAGGCATCCTCTGTACTCTGTACGTCATTCAATAGGGCGAAGCAAGGTGTCACAGTGTAACCTTATACAGTACACTCAAATGTGTATTTTGTTTTCTTTTTGTAAATTCGTCTGGCTTTTGTTTGATGAGGTATAATTGACATTTTATGATTTAGTTTTTTTTTTTACTATATTGTTCTTTTTGGTTTAGTAAGCACTACATTATTTGTTTGTCAAACACAGAAGGCAAACAACAGCTAGTCATAACTATAGTACCGCACAAAATGTGAGTTTGTGCATGCCTATCACATTCAATCTCGTGCTAACTAGTGAAAATAACAGTAAAAGTTTTTATTTATTAAGCTAATGTTACTCTTACTTATCAACTGTGAATACTAACTAATTTAATGAGCAGTGTTGGTTTTAGTAACATAACATTATAACAATTATTATGCTTATTCCAACTAGCACAGTTACTGTGCTTAATATTTTGGTTATTTACACTCTTTTAAAGTTATGGTGTTTATAGAAAAAGCTTAGTAGCTTTTTCTATAAACACCATAACTTTAAAAGAGTAATAATACACAAAGTAATATATACAAAGCGAAGAATAATAATACTGCACAATAACTAGTGTTATTGTGCAGTATTATTATTCTTCGCTTTGTCGGCGACTTGTGTAAGTTCCTACTTATATGTTATCGTATATAATATCTCTTAACATTCAGAGTGCATTTACATACAAAACATATATTTTAATAAAATATTACTTTTAAAAGCTAAGTAATCCGATATTTATGATCAAAATGAAAGCGCCGTTTTTAATAATGGTATAAAGTTTCGATGCATATCGTAAGTAAAACAGGAAAAGTAACAAATATTTGATGAAATAAAAACGTAATTCGATCAGCGATGCTCATTAAAGACGTTATGAAGTTCTCAAGACGTTGGTGACGTGACGTTTATCACAAACAAACTGAATATTGTTACCTACGGGATTTCAATACACATAAAATATTAAGAATCTGGATGGAATCTATAGCGCTGGTTCATAACAAAGATTCATTTTGCGTCGTCATTTAGATAAATAATATCCGTACTAATACATATTGCAAATGCGAAAGTGAGTTAATTTGTTGGTTTTTTTGCTTTCACGACTAACCTAATGAACAGATTTTGATTAAATGTGGTTTAGTCTAAGCTTGAACCCGAAACAAGAACATAGGCTACTTTTAAATCCGCATCCTCGTTTGCATCCTAGATAACGTGGATAAGTCGAGGGCAAAAGCTATTATATTCATATTTTCTGTTCCCTAAACATATATTTAAAACGCAATTATTGGCTGGAAAGGGAAGCAAAAACGTATTAAAATAGAAAACGTAAACATGAAATGGAATATCAATGTGTGTAGTCACCAAGAAACTTGAATCTGACATAAATAAATGCTCCGCGTCGTTAGCCCGACTCCAACACATCAGGAAAAGTGAACTTGGATTAGTTTCAATGAACAGTGTTTACGTAAATAACAGAATAATCATTAATATCAATGTAGAGAGGATATCTTATTATGTAAGACAGTCGAACGATAGTATGGCCAAGGTCGAAGAAACCTTGGCGATTTTAGACCATCCAGACTATTTAGTCAGGATTTTTTAGTTAACCAAAAGTATAAATATAGAAAAAAAATGGGGAAAGAGTCTATAGAAAATATAAAGAAAAAATTATAAAAATATTTAAACCGTTTCATCTTCGTAAGTATAGTACTAAATGGAGATGAAACGGATACAATATTTTTAAGCTTGCTACTTCAAAAATAAACAGAATTACATAGAAGCTGTAGGTAATAAGTAGTATGATAATTTACATAAGAAAAGCCACATTATTCAATTAATAATACGGCGTGTCAAAAATATGGTCGTAAAAACATACACTGTAATTAATAAAATCAAAACATTAGTCACGTACTAATGTTTCTGTAAGTGACAGTTACACAGTTAGTCGGTAGCTGATTATGCGTGAAACTTGAGCACTCATCAATTTTAAAATGGATTTTGACATTAATATCTTAATGTTATATTTTATGTTGTATTGATTACCAAAAATAGCTGTTTCACTCAAAAATTTACGAGTCAATAAAATAAAAAATATTGAGAAAGTTCGTTTCTCTTCCTTTTTTTTACAGCAGTTTTTACCAAGTCTAGTAGATAGATAGATTAATTTATTTGCCTGTAAAAAAACAAAGAAACAAAACAAAACCACTTTTATAAAGGTCAGTTTTTTAATCTCCAGATAACTTAGTTTTTGTTTAGAAAATATATTTCAAACCGTCAATATTTATTCTTCAGATATAAATAATCTGATGATTGAAAAAACACATAACAACAGAGTCATGATAACAATTAGCCACGTAATATTTGTATAAGTAATTAACGAACTGGTTCTACTGTATTCCGCTACTCTATGATGAGGGTGAAGCCGAGACGGCACCGACTGCAAACATATCGTGTTCCAGCGACTAGTGGAGCTTATAATTTACCTAATGCCGTGTAAAATGATCGCAGTGCTAATGTACGTGGAAACAAATATGGACGTCACATGGAAAATAACAGCTATCATATTAATTTAGAATAGGTATGTTTAGAACGATTTGTATGTAGGGAAATGTCGAAAATTCTGTTTGCTTTCAATAATACTCTATGTCAAAGTCGTATGGAGGAACATGCGGGTCGGAGCCAGATTTGATTCTCAACCTCAACTCTGACACTCACACCTAATATAAATAGGTCACCTTCCTGTACGCTTACTAAAACGACAAAATGAAGTTTAAAACTTTTGTAATCTTGGCGACTTTGAATACGAATACCACTGATCAAAGAACTATAAATTATATTAGTAACATCAAGTCAAGTTGTACATGCATACCTACCAAAAAATTACCTTATTTTTCTATAAGTTTTGTACATTACATACACACAGGTGTACAAGACAAGATTTTTCACCCCAATCCAAAGCGTCTATTCGACAAAAGAAAAAAAATATGAATAATGAATTGGTCAACTCATCCCGCGGGACCGTAGACTTTGGAACGGGATCAGTTGATTAAGGAGCCAACATTTAGAGTTGTTATTTTGATGCAATGTGCCTTGTAATGTAATTCTGGCTGAAAGGCCGTGCTCACAAATAACATTGTCCTCCTCAATTCCCTTAATCGCTCGAATGGCTCTCAAATTAGTAAAATATCGCGTTGCCAGTTTATTCTTATTCTGCACGTAATTTCGACCGCGAGGAAATGACGCCCTGCCTCTCTCCGAAACGCTGTTCCTCACCTCTTCCCGCGTCGAACGTGCTCTTGAAACTGCTTTTTAGTTCATCAAGCAGCACGTACACACGCACGTAATCTGTACAGTCTGTTATTTTGGTAGTAGTGTAGGTAATTAAATCGTTTCGTTTGTATGGAGTGTCATAGGTGTACTATCGGTGAATAATCCGACCAGTATTTTTCGGAGATTAGCTACTTACCAACAAAAAACAAGCAAACTTTACGAATTTATATTAATGTCCTATTTATTTGTTAATTTTTATTATTGCGGACATTCCCCATAATGTTCTTATCGACAACGATTTGATTACTTTAGGCTGTAATCATGCTTCATAAGTAGCCTAGGGTTGGGTTTATACTAGAAAACATTGGCTAGCAAAGTGACTCTAAATTCTTACAATCCTTCATCATCAAAAATATCACCCAATAAACAATGACGTTGATATTCGGATATGTATTAGAAATAAAACTTTGTTACAAGTTTCATATTTCGGGAGTCCCCTCAATCATAATACAATATCAGCACATTGTGATTGACTTCCTGGATGCTGGCACACCGTTAGAGAAGAGAGCACGATAAATACTGGCATGAATAATTGAACTATGAAAATACCAAGTGTTAAGTAAACTACAACCTGTGTTAAAAACCGAAGAGGGCAGAGTCCTCCTTATCGATTTCGGTATCGACGATATAAAAACTATTTCACTATTAATACGATTCGGACAATGGAATACTGAGAGCCATATATGAAGCTAATTATTTCTTTATATATGGCTGTCAATATTCCTGCTAACAATATTTATTTTTTAATTTTCTTTTTATATAATTGTTTATTTTTAATTAATATTTTAACAATAATGTAATTTTAATTAAATTTTAATCTTATTTTAATTCAATATTCATATAATTAATATTCATAAATTCAATTTCAATATTTTATTTCAATTAAATTTAATGTAATTTTGTCGTATGGGTGTCTTGCCTGAAATAAATGAATTTTATTTATTTTATTTTATTTATTTTTTATTTATTAATGCGAAGACATTGCCTCCTAAGATACAGGATCTTACTAGTATAGGCGTTAGGGTTCAAATTTTGTATTTATAGTCAGCTTTCATTATAGAAAAATAATTAGGGTTCGGTACAACAAAAATAAACCCCGTAGATAACCGACATTCACGCGAGCTAAGTCGCCAGAATCAGCTAGTTAAACTATAGATATATCTATCTATAGTTTATAGATATATCTTTCTATAGTTTATAGATATATCTATCTATAGTTTAACTAGCACGACCAAACCCTACTCATGAAATGCATTATGCCGTTTGTTTCAGTCAAACTTCAAAATAAGTAAAGAGCACCAAAGTAGTAAGTACGACAAACGTACAATTTGTACGGAGCACTAAGAAAGATATAGAAGAAGAACATGCGGATTCGGTTACGCGTCAATGTAGCGGCATTGACGCGTAACCGAATCCGCATGTTCTAGTGTTGCGATAGACCTCCCCGCTACGGTTACACGCAGTTGGTACAGTTGCCACTTAGCCCAGGAATAGAACGCGCCCGTATTCTAAAATTGGTCATCTAAGTATGCGCAAGCACTGTTAGTACTGCCGTTAAATTTATAAGATCTGGGAATTTGTTCCAAGTATCAAAACAAGTTACGCTCTATAATTAACTATTTATAATCTGTGGTCATCCTTTTTGTAGTAAGATCGTAAGTGAATGGGTTGAATGAATGAATGAATGAACTAAATACATTCCTAGATTTTTCAAGATTTGACCGTTAGTGTTTTGTTTTAAATAAACAAGCCTCTTGGTGCCCCCACATTTTTATAATCCAATCTTACGCGAAAACAGTCGTTTGAAAATGAGTTTCATTTTTAAAATACGTCGCTAACTGATTGCCCAAGACGTGATTTCATCACACTAGCCCGTAAATAGAAAGTTCTTACGTTACACGATTTATAATCGGTCATTCGATACAATATCGGCGGCAGTCGCATGCACCGAATAGTTTCCCACAGGCAGCGGCTCAAAATAAAACCCTATCATCGCAATAGAAAACACAAAGCGCGAACACGAACGCCCTGAACAAAAGCAACGGCGTAATATTACGTCTCCAATATCCATAGATCGATTATGTTTCACATGTTTCTCATTATAACGTCTGGGTACGAAACAAAGAGAGTGTCGGGTTGCCGTGCAATGCTCTTCTGGCAACCCGAGAGTATGGCACCCGACTGTTTTGGTCATGCGAGAACGGAACGCCACACTTTCGGGGAAAACTCGTTTTTCGCTGGCAACACCGAGTGAAGCTCGCAAGCCGCGCATTCTAAAAGCTCCTTTGTAAACTAATGCTTCAGAATACTTACAGAGTTCTAATTGAACCATAATTTGGTTAATTACTGTTGGGAATAGTTTTGGGTTACTTACTTATTGTTTTTATTAATAATAGCGTTTCGTGTAGCCTTAATGTCTGCGCTGTGGCATGCGGTTGCTCATTACAGCCCTTTGTAGTTGATAAAGTGAAAATAACTAACGTACCTTATTATTGTCCGGCAACTAAAACAAAACAAAAAAGTCGTTAAATAAAAGGCAAGCAAACAAAAACAGTTCCTACGTAAGTGAGATAACAATATAATTACTGTAGTGCTATTCTGTTGCAATCTCCCTCGGTGAACACCTAGGTGAACTGAGCTGTCATCTGTCCCTTTGCTAGGGATTGACAAAGCAGAGGGACGGATGACAGCTCACTTCACCTAGGTGTTCACCGAGGGAGATTGTAACAGAATAGCTCTACTGTTCCCATATTTCAACATGAGTTCTTCACAGCTTCATGCTTAGGATTTGGTGGGACAAAATATGATCATTCTGCAACATAGTTTTTATTAGCTCAGGAGTTAGGGAAATCTTTATTTAACTGTAACGTACCCATGTTTGTGTTTAATTAATAATAATAATCAACTACAAAACTTAAAAAAAAGAGACAACCGCCTTTAAAAACTAAAAAGTGATAAATAACTTTAGCACAGGATACACATTACTTACTTTAATCATTTCAGCCATTTACGAGTTACGACGCTGCAGACAGACATACAGATACACACGTTTAACTGCATCGTCTGCCCAGCCTTTTCCCAACTATATTGGGGTCGGCTTCCAGTCTAACCAGATACAGCTGAGTACCAGTGTTTTACATGGAGCGACTGCCTATCGGACCTCCACAACCCAGTTACTGGATAACACAATACCCCTTGATGAGACTGGTTGTCAGATTTTCTGGCTTCAGACTATCCATAACGAATGCCAAAGATCTACTAATGACAGCCGGGACCGGCTTTACGTGCTCTCCGAGGCACGGAATTCGGTACATACGTTTAACTTACTATCCCTCTTTCGTCGGGAGTTTAAAAACCATGCATTGATTGAATTAAGGCGCTAACAAGCGACATTTGCAGATTTTAAACGGACAATCACGTCAAAATGTGTAGTGTAAATGATATGAAAAAAAAAAATTTGTTAAACTAGAACATTCTCTTAATCATTTAGTATGTGAATATTTTTGATTAAGTTCATATTAAATAGTTTCATTAAATCGTGAAGTTGTGTCTGACGCGGAAAAAACATTGATAATCACACATAATCTACCAGGAATATTTAAACGAAACTTTTACTATCTTACAGATAATTTTATTATCTATCTTTTAGTATACGCCTTTTTTTAAGTTAATGTATACTATTTTTTAACCGATTTCAAAAAGGAGGAGGTTATCAATTCGAATGTTTAAATTTTTTTATTTTTATTTTTTGAATGAATGAATAATAATAATAATAATAATAATAATCTCGCACTAGTGACATACACAAAGCTATTACTTTCAATGATGTCAATTACACCCCGCTCAATTTGAATGAACAAAATACACAAGAAATAAGCAACACTGACCCACAAAGCCAGAAAATTGAAAGCTGGAAAAAGAAAACCCTTCACGGTAGACACCCTCATGATTTAGAACAATCCCACATCAATACAGTAGCCTCTAATAAGTGGCTTAAAATAGGAAACCTGTTCCCAGAAACCGAAGGCTTCATCATAGCCATACAAGATCAAATTATAAACACGAAAAACTACAGGAAATATATAATTAAAGACCCTTCTATTACAAACGATAAATGCCGCCGGTGCCACATTCAGGCAGAAACCATACAACACATAACAGGAGCATGCACAACTCTCACACAGACAGACTACACTCACAGACACAACCAAGTAGCAAACATCATTCATCAAAAACTAGCACTCAAGCACACTCTCATACAAAATACGAACACTCCTTACTACAAGTACACACCACAAACTATCCTAGAAAATGACACGTACAAACTATATTACGACCGCGCTATACTCACAGATAGGACCATCCACTATAACAGACCAGACATAATCCTACAGGATAAAATAAAAAGAATCACTTACCTAATAGACATTGCAGTCCCCAACACACATAACTTACAAAAAACAATAGTTGAAAAAATTAGTAAATACACAGAACTCAGAGATGAAGTAACTCGAATATGGCGACAAGAAAAAGTGTACGTAATCCCTATAGTCATATCCACAACAGGCGTTATCCCGAACCATCTTCTCCATAGCTTAAAACTACTTGATCTACAAGAAACTCTTTATATCACTCTACAGAAAGCTGCCATATTAAATACGTGCCGAATCGTGAGAAAGTTCATGCAGATTGATGAACACGAAGCAGACCCCTAACAGAATACACCCTCAATATAATACACACCACACGCTACATTTACTTGGCTCCGGCCCGTAAATGCAGTTAAAACCAGCCAAAGAGCTGAGAACAAAGAAAACAAACACAAATAATAATAATATGTGGGGACATTTTCACACACGGCCATCTGACCCCAAACTAGGGAGACCCTGTACTATGGGTGTCAGACAGCTGATATACATACACAAATACATTTTTTTTTTGTAAATACATACATATATAGATAAACAACACACCCAGACACAAGGGAAACACAAGTGCTCATCACACAAATGTTTACCCTGGGCGGGAATCGAACCCGCAACACGCGAATGAATGATACCTTTATTTGCTAGAATATAGGATAACTCTGTCATATATGTATAGACGGATTTGCAAAATTCTTTTTTTGTTCGAAAGGGGTGTACTCCGAAATGGTCCCATATAAATTTTACCAAAATTGATACAGCCCTTTTTGAGAAAATCAACTAATTCCCAAAAAAGTACTTAGACGACGTTTTAGTTACTTTAATCTTTGGAGGACTTACAATCTCTTTTAAGTGTGTCGCCGTTTTCTAATGGATTTGGATGTTAAGGCAACACTAAAAAGCGAAAAAATAAAAAGTTTTTTCAAAAAAAAGAATACCGCCTTCAAATACTAAAAAGTGATAAATAACCTTAGCACAGAACACACATCACATTACTTTCGAAAGTCGGTGGCAATACAAAACAAGAAACACAAAGCCACCGCCACCGACTTCCGAAAGTAATGTGTTCTGCTAAGGTTATTTATCACTTTTTAGTTTTTGAAGGCGGTTTTCCTTTTTTGAAAAAACTTTTTTATTTAATTTTTTCGAATAAACTTTGAGAGTTTTGGACGCATCGCATACGATTCTCTGGTCGCTCAAGGTCGCCGGCGTATATCGTCGCCCTAATAAGGTATTTATAATAAAACATGATGTTTGTTTCCTACAATGTTAGCCTCGTGGCTCGTAAACATTTCTATATTTTATCTCTACTTTTCCTCGTATTTATTAACCCCCGACGAAAAAGAGGGGTGTTATAAGTTTGACGTGTCTGTGTGTCTGTGTATCTGTGTGTCTGTGTGTCTGTGTGTCTGTGTGTCTGTCTGTGGCACTGTAGCTCTTTAACGGGTGAACCGATTTGAATGCGGTTTTTTTTATTTGAAAGCAGATTCTCTAGCGATGGTTCTTAGACATGTTTCATCAAAATCGGTTCAGCAGTTTCAAAGTTATCAGCTCTTTTGTTAGCTGCGGTAGGGATCTTAGGGAATTACATTCTATTTTCACAACTCTCTCAATATATGGGTATCAAATGAAAGGCCTTGACTAGTAGAATAATGTACACTATACTGCAAGGGAATGAGGAATGAGTAACGAAATGAAAACTAAAAATTTGTAAATTATTTTTGTAAACTCTTATACAAAACCAAACTAAATTACGTTTAAAAAATTTAAAATAAAAATTAAATTTAAAATTTAAAAAAACCCCCAACGCAAAAAATAAAAGCGATTATGTAAAAAGTCAAAAATAATACCTTTTGTTGAGCCATCAAATGTTTGTTCGTTGAAATGGCGCTATAATGTCGCGGCGGGGTACCGCTAAGTTTAAAGCAATAACTAAATAGCTAAAATAGCGAACTGATGGTAACTAGATTTGCAACAAGATTAACAACTAGGTTAGCAACAAAAATTTGATAATATCGAAGCAAATTGGTCGGAAATGCTGGTAAATTAATAGACAGTGAATGAAATTAAGGGACTGACTTACTTAAGCGGTACCCCGCCGCGACATTATAGCGCCATTTCAACGAACAAACATTTGATGGCTTAACAAAAGGTATTATTTTTGACTTTTTACATAATCGCTTTTATTTTTTGCGTTGGGGGTTTTTTTAAATTTTAAATTTAATTTTTTTCGTTGGACATTACGAAGTTATCGATACCATGTTTTCAGGTATTTCGTGTTGGACTAATTAATAGGTATCTAAGGAAGATTACGGGAAGCTTCGATACTGGTCTAATAAGTGCTTGATGGTTATTTTTGATCCAACTACCTGCCCAAAAGAGTCTTTTCGGTACTAATAAAATGTTTCTCCATTCAGATTTTTGCCCTCTTAGCTGTTCCATATGTATATGGAACAGCTGTAAAATGTATACATTTTAACCTTGTGGCTGAAACACTTTTGCACTGAACAGTAAAGTATTTTTTAAAACCTACAGATTATTTTACTCTAGGGTGCCAAGATTCACGAACTGCCTACAAATAGCCTTGTAGATCTTGAGTCATATAACATTTTTACGTACCTTAACAACTGAAGCTGTGTCAGTCAGTCTAAACGCGGTCAGTAATCTGCCATTTATGCACATGTGTATTTTGTTCTACATACCCACTTAGGCATTATATTATTTGCAACCATGTAATAAATAGCTAAGAATGGTGTCAAATTGCTACTTGGTAACATCATCACTACTTACTAATTGTAATAATTAGATATTATTATAAATCAAAGGCCCCGCCGCGCTGACTTTGTGTTCCTTCGAGCTTTTCTCAAAAACGACTGTACCTTACATATTTACATATATGGTTTTCACCAATAGAAAGAGGAAATAGCTAGGAAGGCTATATACTATAACTTGTTAGCGCTATCCAAGCAAAGCCAGGGTGGGTTGCTAGAATGTTATTGTACGACATGTCAGTCTCTCAGGGCTTTAGTAAAGCTATCTTATAAAATCTTCTGTGCGTGTGTATGAAAGTGAACTCCTCCTAAACGGCTGGACCGATTTTGCTGAATTTGTTTGTGTGTGTTCCAATGGATTCGAAAATGGTTTAGATTCACAATTGGACTCGGTAGGTGGCGCTGTAGTCGGGTTTTTATTTTTAGGGCAGGACAACGTCTGCCGGGCCCGCTAGTTGAGTATAATTTTGTTTTTAAAAAGAAGCTCTCTTAGCGAATAATTCATGAGTTTTCGTTACATGTTTTAGGTACCTATTAGTTCTTATTAACAACAAACGCTAACGAACAGCATGGTAATAAATTATTATTCTTAAATGCAAATGCCCTGGCGCATCCCCCTTAAACAAAACTCAATATCGCAATGTTGCTAACATCACAGAAACTTCTCCCAGAAAAACTGATATTTGAAACATATTATTTCTTTAGGCTCTATTTATATTAATGGGTCTAATTGTTCTTGTCGTATTCATTTAGCAAAATGTTATAAGATCATATATCTGTCGGTGTTATAGGTCGTATATAGGGTTGCCAGATTTTTTTTGATCCTGTAAGGGACAAATACTCATCTTGGCAAAAAAATACGGGATTTTAAATTTTTCCCCGGGACAAATAAAAAACATAAATTTTTGTTTTATTTTTATTGCTAATATAAAAGTATATTTTAATGAAGATCGTGTAAGGTTTAATATATATTGTATTTTTTTTTATTTTACATATTTGTAAAATTCAATGCAGCTATACCTAATCATAGTAGAAAACGGTCATCAAATCGCTCTTTATCAAATCCGAAGTATATTATTTTGTTGTGCACATCAGTCATTTTAATGCCATCTGCGAAAATATCCTTTTTACAAAGCAGTTGGAAGTGGGGATACTAAAGACAAACGATATAATTGGGAAAATATTAGGGATTTTACTCCTGGAAAATCCTTCCATTATCTTCTTCCATTTTTCAATTGACCCATGCTTTTGCCATCAAAAGATGTTGCAATTTTCGGACATTTTTTAATTATTTGAAATTCGCGACGCGGTGCGTATTTTAATCGAATAATGTTGAAATACGGGACAAAGTTTGTCCCGGCGCGGAGGGATGTTTAAAATTATTGGAATACGGGACGTCCCGGGAGATACGGGACGTCTGGCAACGCTAGTCGTATATGTCTGTCCTATAACATTTTGCTTTAAGATAGTCTCATTTCAAATTCGAAAATAGACTCCAATCGAATGCTTTTCCATCAGGCCTAGCACGAATACACTGAATGACGTCAAGCTAGTTCGCTTTACTTTTTAAGGTCACGTAGCCAAATGGCAAAAAACGGAACCCTTATGGATTCGTCATGTCTGTCTGTCTGTGCGTCCGTATGTCACCGCCACTTTTTTCCGAAACTATAAGAACTATACTGTTGAAACTTGGTAAGTAGATGTATTCTGTGAACTGCATTAAGATTTTCACACAAAAATAGAAAAAAAACAATAAATTTTGGGGGTTCCCCACACTTAGAATTGAAACTCAAATCTTTTTTTTTCATCAAACCCATACCCATCTATGGATAGGTTTTCAAAAATAATATTGAGATTTCTAATATCATTTTTTTCTAAACTGAATAGTTTGCGCGAGAGAGTCCAAAGTGGTAAAAAGTGTGTGTCCCTCCCTGTAACTTCTAAAATAAGACAATGATAAAACTAAAAAAAAATATATGATTTATATTACCATGTAAACTTGCACCGAAAATTGGTTTGAACGAGATCTAGTAAGTAGTTTTTTTTAATACTAATCGTAAACCGCAATTTACCGTTCATTCAATCAACTCAAATATAAAAATAAAATAAAACTTTTATATTATGTTACTTGCTGCTACGGAACCCTTCATGGGCGAGTCCGACTCGCACTTGGCCGCTTTTTTTTTCATAACATGATGAAGAATCTTGCATATCGTGACGTAATTAGCAAGCTTCACAGAACGCAAATAATGTACAGACGCCAGCACATCAAGCCATACTGTCAGTGTCAACTGTCAACTGTAAATTTTTCCCAATTAAATATGAACCTTATTCTTTTATAATAAAGTTGAAAATCTATCAAAGAAATTTGACAGATTGTAGAAGCTTGATGTGCCTCTGTACAACGGTGTTCTTAATATCTGCGATGATTTTACTCATTACAACTCGAACCGAAGGACGAGATGTTCCCATTTAGAATGTCTGTCTGTTTGTTTGTATAATGTGTTAAAAATAAACAAGGGATAAGACTTATTTAGTGTCTTCCATCAATTACTCTTTCACAAAGTTGATAATGACTTTACCACTATCATCACTTTAGCTCACTAGAGATCCACTATTGGTCGAAAATCTAAGAGCAAGGAGATCCAACTTTGTATCGATCTGTCTTGTTCATTCCAAAATTCCATTCCCTAAATGAGCTAGTAATTCACACGAGTATCAAGCACAAGTGCATATGTAACTAGATAGGTAAGTAGGTACTTATTTTCTTTGTCATACTATAATATGGTACCTACGAGGAATGAAACAGCATTTATGTTGTGTTTGGAATATCACCTGATATGCTTGACGAATATCGTAGTGTTTTATGAAATTTAGCAGAGACAAGTGCCTAGTCACAGCCTATTGTTACCTATTTCATTTGTTTAGTGTGTTAGTGCAATTAATCAATCGCGTCCCGAGTCCCGCGTCTGCCCGTCCGCCTGTTTTTTTAGGAATGCATACAAAAGCTGCACTTGTAAAGTAGGGTGACCATAGTATTTTAAACAATGGGATAGACCCGCACTTACTTTTATGTTTGCTGAACCTGTTTTTTTTACGATAATTCGAATAGTTTCTCTTATAACATGCGACGGAAAACATTTTTTTTTTTGCTGAGATTTGGTTAAAATTGTGTGATTGGCAGTTACAGAATTATAGTAAAAGTCACCATCAAGCCCTAAGTAGTTATATTAATTACTAGCACTTTCCCCGCGACTTCGTCCGCGTGAATTTGCAATATAGCCTGTTACTAAGCGATAATGCCGCTTTCGGTTGGTGAAAGAATTTTCGAAATCGGACCAGTAGTTTTTGAGTTTATTCGTAACATACAAAAATACAAATCTTTCCATTTTATAATATTATTATATTAGTATTATAGAAGTATAGATTCTGTTACACCCGTCTTTGAGACTTCAAAGGTCCTCGTTTATAAACAGTAAATAACTACATGAGTATGTACAAAATTTTGGCTTCAATCTTAATTAGAATGTAATACATCCACGTCAAACAGACAGGGTCCACTACTGAATATAATATACCTCCCTTATCGTTCGTTCACAACGAGGGGTCCGGCTGCAGACTGCATTAATCACTGCATAATACAGGTACCTACGTATCATGATATGTGAGTAGTAGTTTGGTAAATTAAGGGTTTCCTATAATTTACACTGTTATGTTAATCTGAAATAGGAAATTATAGTCAACTAGCTAATGCCCGCGGCTTCGTCCGCTTGACCAACAATATACTAAAACCTTCCTCTTGAATCACTATCTATTAAAAAAACCCGCATCAAAATCCGTTGCGTAGTTTTAAAGATCTATATAGGGACAGACAGTCGCGGCGGGGGACTATAATATGTAGTGATCATAATGCAGACAATCATTGTTGCGAGAATTCAATGTAAATACATATATACAAGGTGAAGGCATAATATTATATGGTAACGAAAATTTTTATCATTAGTTTAACACGTGATTCTAGACTCCCTAAAGATGGAATTTTTATTCGACTGTTTAAAAATCAGCTGCTCAATGCGATACTTTTGAATTAAATCGGTTTTATTTTTTCTTTCTTTGTGTATATTTTGATTAAGTAAAGTAAGATCAAATTTTGTTCAGTCTCAGATAGACGATATAAAGTTTGGGCTGGGATGGGCATTGCTATTGTATCATTTGTGTAATATCGGCAATTCCTGCAACTTAAACTACAAGTTAGTATCTGTAGCAAAGAAAAGTAATTACCAATAAGTTGTACAAAAGAAAAGAGCATTTGTGAATGCAGTAGAGGAATGTAATGTGTTATATTATATCCATAGATTGATGTAAAAGGCTTTGAGTAAAGGGTAACTCCAAGTTTATTTTTAAAATTGGCAACGGATTTCAACAAACATTCTTGACAAGCGAGAGAAAAAAAGCGGCCAGTCGGTGGTGGGTGTCTGATTACGAGATATTACTGCGATGCGACGGTATTAAGTGGCGGCGTTCGGTTTCATCTTACGATATGACAACATGGTCGTTGTCGACACTGTATCGTTAAGTGGCCAAAAATGTTAACAATTTCGGTCGTTTTGTGTATTATGTGGATTCGAGATATGATGTAAGTACTTGGGTTAAGTTGGGATTTCGAAATAGCTGTTTTATTTTTTATGTTTTTCCTTCTTTTTTTAACTGACATTATTAAGAACATACACGGAAAACAGACATGTTTTGAATTATTTCGCCAATAACAATGAATGTTCAGATATATTTGTTTCCATAGGGTGACAAATCTATTGAAATTAAAAGATATAGCTGAAATTGTTTTCTTAGATACACGTATCTTATAATATTTAGGTATGAGTGGTATGACGTAAGCTCAGCTATCCTTTGTGTTAAGCTGTCAAAATGAACCCTTTTATCTAGCCCATCTCCTCAAGGCTAGCCGTTATTAGACACAAACAGACAACCAACACCATACACACATCATAGATTATAGATGTAAAAAGTAGTAAAGCCAGACGGTTCATGTTTCACGAAAATTAACGTCAGCCTGACGGGCCGGGCTTGTGACGCAAAATGGAGTCAAATGACGCCAGGGCCGGTTTAGTTGAGACGAGCATTAATTATACGGGATCATGTTCAACAACTGCGCTTAGGGTTCCGCTCACGCACTGTTTTGTGCCGCAAAACAGGATTTACTGGATTCTCAATGTTTAATAAAAAAAATAATCTTTATTGTTCACGAAAATTCTAAATCAGATAATAAATCACTGGTCTCCACTAATTGTTGCCTGATTGTTTTATTGAATTCATTTTGAGATAGCTCAATTCTGAAACATGTAGAATTAAAGTATTTATTGCAAATGAAATAAATAATTATTTCGATCATTTTTCATATTTTTAGTAAAATACAAATAAGTATCTAAAAATGGGACACCAAAACTTCTTGCATGTTATTATATGAATCAATGTTGTATCACAGACTCATTAAATTATTTTCCCAATCTTAAAAAAAAACAGTTAGGTATTGTTATTTTTCGCATAGCACAGCGCTGAAGGCAGCGGAGGCACACAGCGTCTCATTTTACACTAAAATTAACGACGATACCAAGCGTCGGGTGTCGAGACGAGAACTTACAATAATTAAAACGAGCGATTAAAACCTTCGCCGATGTTCTCAAATTATATAATTAAAATATTTTTAATTATACCTCATCGATATCATAATAATATTTCGTTTTAATTTTGTGAAACGTAATAGTTATTGAAAAATGTTTACAACCCTTCTGCTGGAGAAAATTATTTTGCTTTTCAGTTAATATTTTTTATACGGTTTTTGTCGGGGATGTCTGGGGCAGGCGTACGTTCAGAATAGGACGGTAATAGGCTAATATGATGATGATGATACCGGTTTTAATGACGTGTTGGTGCCCAAGTATTCATTTTATAGTTTTGCTTGTCTGCTTGCGTTTTTAATTAATTCTTCTTATTTTCGAATCGATGGCAGTTAATTTATTATTATTATAGTACTTTGGCCCACCGGCTTTTATACAAATGCTTAATAAACACAACTTAGAAAGCAGTTGGATAAAAAAAAACACACATTCTGTGCCATATGCCTATCTCCGTCTTCTCACCTTAACAACCAAACCAAACTCTGAAATGCTTCGCTTTTTTATAAAGTTGATACCACACCGCATGATTTCGCTACATAATTACACACACAACATCTTTAGATAGTACGTCATTACTTACCTGTCTTGAATATTTATTCCCACAAACTGTAAAACCGGTTACCGATCAGTGGTAATTTGTAGGCAAGTCTCACTGTGTTTTCTTTTTTGCAACAAAAACAAAAGTTTGAAGAGTATTTAAAAAATGTGCAGTGTGAACGTCACTAATGTACAGTAGTGTCCGGTCAAGTAGTAATATGAGAAGCGGTTGTAAAACGACACTCTACTAAAAGCGACCCGTCAAAATTTAGTAGACACATCATTCTACTGTATTGAGTTACATATTTCTATGTAAAGGATGTTTAATTTATCGTTATTTAGAAAATATAAAAATTATCCCTTACATAGAAAATTAAACAAAAGAACTCATCGAGAAATAGGTACCTATCAATTGTTTCCAAAAAGCTCAGATGGCAATAAATAATTAAATCCCAAGAAATCTCAATGATCATTAATTTCTACCTCGTAAATAATTATCGTACTTAAATTTTATTTCAAGTAAGTAAATAAATATTAAATGTTTTGAGAATTTCACATTCAATCCACTCAAATATCTCAGTAACTTAATACGGCACAGTTTTATGTCACCCGATGTTAAGTAAACATAAGAACGTTTTACATACTTTATTTAAATACATACTACAAATCGTGATTTATTAGTTTTAGGTCAGTAAAAGTTGTAATGGTGAGTCTCGAAACTGTGAAATCATGGTCACCCTAAAATTAGAATGCCAAAAATGTTAACATATTTGTTGGTGGGTAAGTACTTTACACTCTTATTATGTTTATTACTTAGATTATGATTATGTTTATTTAAATTAATAAATATCTATTGATATACTAGCTGACCCGACAGACGTTGTCCTGTCAATTGATTCAACTTGATTGAAATTGATTGTTATGTTTTTTTTTAATTCACAAACTTAGTGCACACGATGTTCTAAATTCAATTTACTTTATCCTCTAGAGAATAAAAACGGCTTTTCCACTCAGATATTGAAGATAAATTTACTTTATCCTCTAGAGAATAAAAAAGGCTTTTCCACTCAGATATTGAAGATTAAAAATACTCTTTCCGAGATGGTGGGATGAAAAATGTTTTTCATTCCTGCTTCTACGAGTCTCTTTTTTCTAATAAATGGAGTATAAAGTAACTTGGTACAGTTCGATTTAAACTTAAGGCGACGATATACGCCGGCGACCTTGAGCGACCAGAGAATCGTATGCGCTGCGTCCAAAACTCTCAGTTTAGTAGGAAAAATTAAATAAAAGATAGTATTATTTAACTTTAAAAAAAAGGCGTAAGTATATCAAAAGATAGATAGTAAAATTGTCTGTAAGATAGTGTAAGTTTCGTTTAATTATACCTGGTAGATTTTGTGTGATTGTCAATGTTTTGTCCGCGTCAGACACAACTTCAAGAGTTAATTAAACTATTTAATATGAATATAATCAGAAATATTCACACACTAAATGATTAAGAGAATGTTCTAGTTTAACATACTTATATTTTTTTCAAATCATTTACACTACACATTTTGACGTGATCTTGTCAGTTTAAAATCTGTAAAAGTCGTTAATAGCCCCGCAATGGCGGCTGTGAAATGCGCTACTGGCTGCGCAGTACCCCGCCCCTAACACCCGCTGACACGTAAAATTGTTACTGCGCAGCCACTCGACTTGTCATCAGAACCGCCATTAAGTTTGAATCGTACTGTATCTAGTCCCAGTTTTTTTCAAATGCGCCAAAACTGTTTTGTGGTCAATTCCCAGTTCTTCAGCTACGTCGTAACTACTCTAGTTATGTATACTTTTTATTAATCCGACATCCATATGGATGAAATCGCAGGTAAAAGTAAAAGCTAAAGCCTTTCTGATATTTTTTCACCGTTTTTAGGGTTCCGCAGCCAAAAGACAAAAAATGAAACCCTTATGGATTCGTCATGTCGGTCTGTCTGTCCGTCCGTATGTCACAGCCACTTTTTTCCGAAACTATAAGAACTATACTGTTGATACTTGGTAAGTAAATGTATTCTGTGAACCGCATTAAGATTTTCACATAAAAAAGAAAAAAAACATAAACTTTGGGGGTGCCCCATACTTAGAACTGAAACTCAAAAAATGTTTTCATGAAACCTATACGTGTTGGGTATCTATGGATAGTTCTTCAAAAATGATATTGAGTTTTCTAATATCAAAGTGGTAAAATGTGTGCCCCCCCCCCACCTGTAACTTCTCAAATAAGAGAATGATAAAACTAAAAAAATATATGATACATTACCATGCAAACTTCCACCGAAAATGGGTTTGAACGAGATCTAGTAAGTAGTTTTTTTTAATACGTCATAAATCGTAAACCGCAATTTACCTTACTTGCTGCTACGGAACCCTTCACGGGGCGAGTCCGACTCGCACTTGGCCGCTTTTTTCATATTTCAAACCACGTAAACTAACTATATTCACAGAACATCACATAGGATGAAACAGATAAGACCAACATTCAGAAATCCAAGCTCTGAGCTAGATTTATCGGACTTTACCCCTCCAAAGTTATGAAATATCGTTGTTTTAAAGGATTTTCATCTTTATTACTTGATGTTAGGGTCTACAGTGTGTATCGGTTGGGCTTGGACCTGATGGTGGACGTACACTTGATACCCGCACGCACGCCTCCCGTGCCGCGAGGTGGTGTGTATTCACCCCCCTTTTTGACAAAGATTATAGATCCGATGTAGATGCGGCATTGATTTGATCAATATGTTTGATTGGCAAGAATTAAAAGGCGAGCGATTAGTGAGGTTTATAATATTCTGCAGGGGACTGTTAAAGGACTGTTATGATGATAGCTGGTCTGTTGGGTTCGAAAGAAGAACGCACGAGTGTTTCAAAGCACAGTTTCTAATCCTAATTAAACTAAATTTTCAAGATTCGGACTTCAAAGTTTGATCGAAATCCCGTGGAGCGTAAATGCTTGTAATTCAATATCTTTTTCCCAACTATATTGGGGTTAGCGTCCAGTCTAACCAGATGCAGCTGAATACCTAGTGTTATACTTACATGAAGCGACTGCCAATTTGACCTCAACAACAACCCAGTTACTGGGTAACACGATACCCCTTGCTCAGACTGGTTGTCAGATTTTCTGTCTTCTGACTACCCACAACGACTAAGCGACTGTCAAAGATCTACGAATGACAGCCGGGACCATCGGCTTTACGTGCTTTCTGCAACACGGAGGTGTCACGGAATGAAATGGATGCTTACCCATCCACAAATGAATCGCGGCAAGTGTAGGCTTAACCAAACCGATCGATCCTTACGGCTTTTAATTAGCTACGACCCCCCCGCCCCCCTTACGTGCTCTTCTACCTTTTCTTTTTCGAAATCACCTGTTTGAATTTCGAATAAATTTTTGGCCTTGTATAATATCTGCCCTTACGTCACGCCACGGCACAACACACAGACCTAACCCTCTGCAGCGCGCGGCTCAAATTATTCTATGAAAGATGTACAATGCAGAGGCATCGCATCGCGGTGTCGATTACAACCAGCTCGTGTGTCATTCCCATCACACCCGTGTTGACTTTCCATGTTTGTTCGTTACTTTATATTGTTGTAATTATTATATTATCTTGGTTGACGTCATACACTCATAGGTTATGCGTGACGAGGACATTAATGGTAGATAAAGAAGTTAAGACGATATCTAGGTGCCTACATACTAATCTATTTAAATAAAAATGTATGATTGTATGTTCTCTATGGGTTCCTAACCCATTGCCCCGTTTGTGATGAAATCGAAATTAATGGGATTGTAAGTACCTGTTTGAAAAAATAAAAAATACCCGGGACGAAGTCGCAGGCTGCCATATTTCAAATATGAAAAACGGCCGAACCGATTTTGATGAAATTTGGTATGAAGATAAATTAAACCCTGGGGACGGACATAGGCTTTTAATCCGCGACTTTGTCTGCATTCGCGATTAACGGCATTCACGCGGACGATGTCGCGGGCCAAAGTTTATAAATATTTATTAGGTAGGTAACTAGCTGACCCGATAGACGTTGTCCTGTCAATTGATTATTCAATTTTCTTACCGTTTAAACATTCCCTGGACTTCCACGAATATTTTAAGACCAAAATAAGCTAAATCGGTCCAGCCGTTATCGAGTTTTAGCCAGACTAACGAACAACGGTTAATTTTTATAATACTATAGACATATTTCCATGGTTTTGTATTGAGACAGATTTTTTTCAATGTGAAGAGTGACAAATAAATTATTCTATTTCATACTAATTGTCTAGTTGCATTAAAATCGGATTGACTACAATCATTTCGGTACCTATCCCAGATGATTCTATGATTTCTAGATGAGGGCGTGTATTCGATTCGTGACGAAAACTTCATGTTTTTGCGTTTTGCCCAGAGCAATACCGTAATGATGTGAGCCGATTATTTAAAGACAATTACAGTTTTAAGAAAGATTAAGTCTTGATTTAGACAGCTACAGAGTAAAAGTTTAATTTTTAATTATAGTTTTTTATAGCGAAGACAATCCTTTCATGGCGTTTTACGAAAATAGACGTCAGACTTAACTTTCAGGACGAATACAACCATTACAGTACGTCATAATATTATGTTTTATGCGTTTTTCAACAGGATATACAGTCTTAAAGTCAGACACAGAACCAAAATTACGAAAATATTACTATTATGTATTAAAAAACCATGTTGAAAAAGTTCAAAATCGGTTCACTTTGTCAATTTTTTTTCACCACTATTTGAATAAAAACATAACTGATGTATTTATTTTATGAAAATAAAGGTTATGCTTAATATACAAAATATTTAATAGTCCGTTATACGAACTCATTTATTTTAGACAATTATTTTAAGAAGCCCTGTAAAACATCGCGTGCTGTCGTTTGCCGATCAATTTCAATGATTCGTGCTTATTTCGTGCGTATTTCTTTTTCTGATGCACACAAACCGACCATTGTGTTGTACTAGTGTGTGTCAATGCTGCTACGCCATTCTGGCAATCATTTAGATTTTGAGTTGCGCTAAATCGAATACGCGCCCTTAGAGTTGCAGAAGCTATTGAAAGAAGCGCAGAGGAGAGGTATCTATATTGACAATCAGCCTAGTATTGACACTTATCGTTGGTGGATATAAAAGAAGGAACTCAACTCCCGGATTAGATAAGATTGTTTTGAAAGGCAAATAATTGTAAAGATGCTAGGGTAACCCAAAGTGTGGGTTTTGCCCGGACAGTCCTATTATTTGCTAAGATGTAGGTAAGTGTGTCATTAAAATTAAAAATTATAAGCTAAGGTATTTTCACTCAATCGTGAGACATTATGTACTAAGTTTTATTTAAAATTGTGTAGTACACACGGCTACACATCAGGCTATACATTTCCAGTAAAAGCTGATCTAGCCTTGTATAGAATTTCCTTACAATGAGAGGTTAGCTTAAACTGGAAATGTATAGTTTGATGTGTAGCCGTGCGTACATACATCTACACAAAACAGAACATTTTCCAAGGCCATAGGGATTAGTGAATTATGAACAGCACGTGTAAAAACAGCTTTTGGCCGCGTATGAAATGTAATAGGTAACTAAATACCCACAATTGGGTTTTGAGGTGGCCTACAATCTTCGTCATTATAAATCGAGTTAATGTATCATCAAAAACACTTCCTTGACCGTGCAGCGACTGACCTCTCAGACTAAATTACCACTATATCAAACGATACGTTACTAAATGCACATGCGCTATATAAATAAGATGCGACACCGACAATGTTAGTAACAACGTATCCAGAGTTCTTAATTTTAAACCTTATTAACAAAACATTAAGGTATCAAATTAAAAAGTTGTTGATGCGACCTTGGCCCAATAATGTGCGTACGCGCATTTGTTGCAAGTGCAGTATTTATGATCTGACGTTTCGTAAGCGTTTTGCGGAAAAGATTCTAGGGCATCGTGTCATGACTGCGTGTCGGATTCAATAATTAATTTGTTTAATTTTCGTTTATACATTGTTATTTTAAAGTTTCAATTTCATTTAACTGTTTCATGATTCATATCTGAAACTTGTGAGATGAGCTGTGTAACCAGAGAAGTAATCATGTTTCACTTATGTGGTTTTACGACTGCAAACGTCATTGAAAGAATCAGCAGCAAGATTACAAGTCATTTTAATCAAACCTAATTATTATATCTAAATAATTGCAGCAAAGCTCATTATGAAATTGGTAAAAGATAATTTTGGACAACAAGTTTAGGTATACTGTAAATAAACATATTTAAATTTGAATTTGTATGCCTGTCTTCATCGCGTGTTTCATTCATTTTTCCAGAGGCATATCCATCAATTTTCCATCGCATCCATTACACCCTGACATGACACGGTCGATTGCAGTTCAACGCATGATATAATGTAATAGAGCAATGCATTTTACATTTGCCATTTGCATTTAGATAGAAAATAGGATTCGATATCTTGGCGTTTTGAATAAAAGGCTCTAAATCACGATATAATATGGATGACATGATATCGACTGAATTAAGTTTTCGAAAAGAATAAAAAATAAAATACCAATCAATACACCCAATGCTCTCCCAATATTTTGAATGTAGTTCTTGTGGGTAATCATTCTTACTTTTTTATGTACAGACGCCAGCACATCATCAATTTTCACAATTGAATACGAACCTTATTAGTTTCTAATATAGTTGAATATCTATCAAATCAATTTGATAGATTGTTGTAGTTTGATGTGCTGACCTCTGTACACAAACCCTTATCCAAAAACCTGCTCCAGATAACCAGACCATAGTTAACTTGTTACATTCTTCCTTTATACTTCATTCTTGTGGTGTGGTTTGTTAAAGCAAGTTTTGGCGACACAAATGGCATTCCAGTAAGCAATTTCTCAAACATCGTATTGCGGTAAACAATTTTTATTTACCTATAATATCCTACACGATATGCGATGCGATATGGATAGAACAGCATACGTATTATTACTATTAGGCATAGTTTGACAGAAATGTTTTAGTACCTACTAAGGTTCTGAAAACGTTTGGCATCTTGGGAGTTTTTATATCAAACGTATTTTTGCTATCATTGTAAATGTGTATTAACATTTCTCATCTGCAAAATGGCTTCATAAAATACAAACAATTTATTTACATGTAGGTACTTTTAATTTCTTCTTTTTGCATAAAAATTATGGTACGGTAGGTGCTTGAACACCTTACAATGTGTACCTTGATTCATATTCACAAGAGAAATGCATTTAGCTATTTATGGCTCCATAATAACGGGTTGAGAGCAGTTAGTATACAACTTATCAGATCGTTATATTTAGTTTATTGCTTTTATGTTGCGAACATACAAGACTTATCATTTAGTGTTCATCTAATTTACGATTTGGAAATTTTCTTGTATAATACCGCAACAAAGTACCAGTAATAGTGTTAAACGCCATTAATTACAGTTTTTGTATCACACTTCTCTGGCAACATAAAAATAATGCGTAAATGTAGTCTCCACTATTTTAGATCGGTGTAATAAAAAAACTAAAAATACAAAAAAATATACCTTTGTAAGTAGGACGGGGAGGCGACTAATGCAATAAATTAAATCGACCTCAAATTTTAGTTACAAATCGCCGCGTGTGTCCTGTGACGTCACCGACGCGTGGACACCGCCAATGGGGTTATTGACATGTCAAACTATTTCCGTGGCGCCAAAATAAAAGCGCGCGAATCCACGGGGGCGGGCGACCATCGGCGACAATAACGCGCACAGACGACGCTACCATACGTCCACAATTACGATAAACAGATGAAAACAATAAATTGAAGCGTCGGCTTGTGGCCTGGGACGGTCTCGAGTTACGTTTTGAGCAAAGGAACGTCTAAAATTACCCCGCACGCACACACTTACCGTGCTGCCAGTCGGTACACACCAACACAGCAGCGCCGCCTATATCTATTATCAAAACATCCAGCGACTCTGGTTACAGCGATCCGAGCGCGCTTCGGATATCGCGTTACACACTTTAATGGCTGGAAAAGGCCTCGAAAACGTGATATTACACGCGTTTTATTGTGTATCGCAAAATGTAATTAATATCGAAATATAACACCGAATAATTTATTCGGCGTAACCCCGAGTCTCGAACCTTTGTGGAGGTCCCCTCGCAGATCAAGATGAATAAATATCGAATTTAAAAATACGATTCCGTCGTCTCCTATTACGAGACAGTCTGAAACAGGCCGCTTGCCAATAAGACGAAACCGTAACACGATGATGGTTTTTCAACGGAAACCCACGTCAATGTCGGCGAAAATATTTGTAACTAAACCTTACCTTGATTTCTTCTTCATTTTCTTTTTTCACTTGAGCCCTTGGTGGTGATGAGGGATTGGTAGGTGTTTTACTGTCCATTTTAGATATACAAAGTCACTATGCTTAATATGTAATGACAATAACACGTTAATATATTTACACGATTTTTTAAAAGTTTTTCTTGTTCAACTTTAACGATCGCGTAAACATTATATTATGCGCGCAGAAGCGTTTTGGGTAGTAGTACGTGCGCTCCGCGCGGCGATCGCAGCGCGACTGAGCTCGGCCATGATTGGTCGCTTTGTTGAGCGCCGTGAAAAAAGCTCGTTTTCCCGCGAACTGTCGGACCTAGGGCGGAGCTTACGGACCGGACGTAGAGCATGGGCGGTTAACTTTAGTACACTTTCAAGCTTCACGTGTAGCAACCCCTCTCTTTTGTTAATGATGTTGTTGTTTCGTAATAAACATGGGTTTGATGAACAATTTTCACGAAATCAATTTACTGATTTATTATCTATCTCTGCTCATATGCTTAAGTATTTTATACATATAAAAGTTAATAAAGTACCTAGGTTAGTACTTGCTAAGTTTCTACTTTATAACTTTTTTTACACTCGGTACTTAGGTATCGCCTGACCTCTGGCCTATATGTATTAACCTTAGGTAAGTACTTTATTAAAATAGCTTTAATAGAAGAACTATCCTGAAAAAAGGGAATGTTTGGATACCCTACACCATAACAGTCGGTCGGTTTTTAGGTACTATTTGATTGTGTTTTTGGTGTATTGTGTTTTTTTAGTAATATTTCAGTCGATTTCAGTCGTTGATTGTACCTCAAGTCTACTCTAGTTATTGCTACAAGGAGTAGTAAAGTTGTACGCAGGAGATATTATAGTGCACAAGTGTGTGCGCAAACACATGTGTACACACCCTACACCCTCTTTCCTCACTCTCATAGCCCGGTGGGACAGTAATTCAGTAGAGAGATCAGGCGCCGCTTAGGCCTAACAACTTAACGTACCTTCCGAAGAGCGGGGGTGCTACTCCACCAACTTCCAAACTTCGGGCCGCTACTGAAAAATTCTTAATGGAAAAACCCAATAACACTGCCTGACCTGGAAATCGAACCCAGGACCTCACGGTCAGCACTCAGCCTAGTCGCGTTTGCGACCACGAGAACAACGAGGCAGTTAACTTATTATCAGTATTTGAAGCATCCTTTTGGGCAAAATTGCCATTAGGTAGTAGGACACTTCAAATATTACAATACGGTCAACGTAACTTGGCGCGTCTGAAGTTAGCTGTTTGGCTGCGCAATGGAACTTTTAGGAACGAAATTGTCTACTGCGCAGCTAATCGGCTAACTTCAGACGCGCCAAGTTACGTTGACCGTACTGTACATAACTTATATATTTATGATCTCAAATGTAAGTTTTTGAAGACTGAAGTAAAACACAACTTAATATTAATACGTGTCAATAAAGTAGATACTTAAAATTTCGTCTCTTACAATTGTTCACATAGTATGTACGTAAAAGGTAGAAATAAATAATAGATATAAATTGAAATGTACCCGGTTGGGTATTTGGGTTGTTGACACCATTAATTAACCAATAATTCCAAAATACAACTTATCTTAAAATAATAATAATAATATGTGGGGACATTAACACACGCTGCCATCTGACCCCAAACTAGGGAGACCCTGTACTATGGGTCTCAGACAGCTGATATACATACACAAATACATTTTAAATACATACATGTATAGATAAACAACACCCAGACTCAAGGCAAACACAAGTGCTCATCACACAAATATTTACCCTGGGCGGGAATCGAACCCGCAACACGCTGCGCAGCAGTCGATCGCTCAGCCACTGCGCCAACCGTGTCGTCAAATACACTTTATTTTAGCCCCGAAAACCCGATTAATTTTCAATCTATACTAATATTATAAAGCTGAAGAGTTTGTTTGTTTGGTTGAACGCGCTAATCTCAGGATCTACTGGTTCGAATAGAAAAAATATTTTTCTGTTGGATAGTCCATTTATCGAGGAAGGCTATAGGCCCATGCGAAGCCGGGCCGGGTTGCTAGTTAACTATAAATTCGATTTTAAGTTGCTTTAAAATCAATTAATAGTTAGTCAATTGAGTTGGTAAAGAAGCAAGTAAATAAGTGACGTCACAGGCCGCTATTGTCATACAAAATGTATGGAGGAATCTCGTTTTGACAGCTCATAAAAAGTATGTCAATTGATTGGTGGTGTCAACAAGAAGCTTGTAGATAAAAGTGGAGGCAACACACTAAATACCTAATTGAAGCCAACTGTGGGCAGACGCTCTCTTTCTGAATGCATACATAAAATAAAGAAAACACATATCATTTTCTCGTTCTTATGTGTGCATTCAGAAAGAGAGCATCAGCCCACAGTTGGTTTCAAGCTTTTGTTCTAAGTGTTGGCTCCATTTATACCTAGATCTTCATGGGTGTCAAGTACCCCATTACCACAATGCAGCTTATTACTTTTACTATTTCTGTGTTTGAGGTCGCCGCTGAGGTAATGAGTTCAGTAAGTAGTACCTCGAGGTGCAGACGCCAAGCACATTAAGCCATACGAAACTTTTAAAATTTCCCAATTTAATATGAACCGTATCCTTTTGAAATAAAGTTGAAAATCTATTAAAGAAATTTGACAGATTGTTGTAGCTTGAAGTGCAGGCCTCTGTACTAAGGTACCTACTAAATAGATCATTTGAATTCTAAACTTTAATGTAATGTTGGTAATCGATTAGATGTAATCGATTAGAAAACATGTTGTGATGCAACAGCAACATTTAGGTACCTACTTGGTTATTTACTAAGTTGTTTATTTACTAAATGATGGCTTGTTAGCTACACTATTTTTTTTTTTAACTTTGCCTTATACAGTAGTAATTTCTCCTTTACCGTGGGTGCGTTTACAAACATATATACTCACATACACAAACAGCCAAACCCGAAACAACTATTTGATTGTTCCGTACGGAAATCGAACCTACGACACGCAGCGCAGCAGCCAATCGCTTAGCCACTGAGCCAAACGTGTGTAATTTTCGATTTTCTTAAATATAATAATTCTTATTTTGACGTGGATGCGCGTTTACGCCGCATGATATATCATAGAACGTTTCAAGAGCAATATATCTTAGTAATTAATGAACCGATTGCGTGAGTGCTACTCTTAAAGAACACAAGAACAAAGTGTCTTTCCATCATAATAGAGACAATAAGAAAAGTGCCAATGGACACATTCTTAACCATGTAAGATTTTAGCAAATTAAGTTAAATTTAAATTACTTATTAGCCTCAAGGTCTAGATTGTAATTGTTATGAGTAACCGTATAATTACGAGTACATCATAAACGAAAAAAAAAAAAAAAAAAAAAAAATGAACCGATTTGTTTTTGGGTATTGTGTTTACCCATATTGTGTGTAAAAAAAATTAACACCGTTATTATCCATACCAAATGTACGCTAGTCATTCTTTACTGTTAAGTAGGTATCTTGCGTATCCCTAATCATTAAATTTTACTAAAATTTCTGCATGAATGACACACAAACACATACATTCAAACCCTTCAGGATCTTGGGGATCATGGACGTAACCATCCTCCCACCTTGTCATGCTTGCAATTTAGTTAACACATTTCTTATTTATTTCAGATTGGCATCTCGCATGTCAACCTAGGAGGTTGCCGACTACTTAACCAGACTTACCTAATGGTGCCTTAAAGCGAATTAAAGTCCTCCAGCCAGGGTCAAAAAACTTATCAACTTTTATTTTACTTAACACTGCACCCATCGATGGCTACTATGCAGTGGCGTGACTAGGGGTCAAGGTTAGGGCAAGCTTGATAGATTTTTTTTACGATTAATAAAAAATCAGGAAATTGCTCAGTTACTGATTAGCTCATGTTATGCTTATTAGTGCAAGCCCGGCTTTTTGGCTTGTACGAAGGTCCCGCCACTGCTACTATGGCTTGTGAGTAAAAAACTGGCCAAGTGCGAGTCGGACTCGCGCACGAAGGGTTCCATTATCTATACAACATTAGAAATCGAGCAAAAAAACGGCAAAAAATTACGTTTGTTGTATGGGAGCGCCCCTTAAATATGTATTTTATTCTGTTTTTAGTATTTGTTGTTATAGCGGCAACAGAAATACATCATCTGAAAATTTTAACTGTCTAGCTATCACGGTTCATGAGACCTGGTGATAGACAGCCAGACAGACAGACGGACCGTGGAGTCGTAGTAATAGGGTCCCGTTTTTACCCTTTGGGTACGGAACCCTAAAAAGAAGGTAGGGGAGATCGGGGTTTAACGTCCCAATTTTCAAAACATCATCATCATCACTAATATCACTATTACTAGCACTTCTGTATCAATGCTACATACAGGTATGTATGTAATTTGTATTAGTGTAATAGGTCTACTACAAATTAAAGTTAAGTTTATGTTCGTTTGTTGTTAGTCTATAAACTAACTGAAACCGCGGGTCGGCAAAAGGATTCGTCATATCCAGAGACAATGTCTCCTGCCTCTGTTGTCCTGCGGTACGCCCGACGGTCTCTGGTTCACACAATCACATATTCCATCTACCAAAATACCAAATAATGTTAACCAAAATCTAGCACGAATATCACATTTCTGTAAACACTTTGAATTTCTGTAAATGAAATACGGTCAAAAACTTCATTGACTTATCTCAGGCAATATTTAATAAGTTTACAGTCTTGTTATTTCACTGGAATAAGCTGGGAATATGGTTTATTTCTTCGTTTTAATGTTGTTCGATATGACTCCCGATAGCAAACAGCTGACGGAAAGATTTTAGTGTACGTATCGAATTTGAACTGTCAAAATTATTCGGTTTCGGATTTGTGAATAGCGTTTGGAGGACATCTTCGATATCTTAAACGTTCGATTCGGTACGGAATCGAATCGAATGGTTGTGAATAAGCCAGCTGTGCTATATTTAATTATGATAAGAGATCCCTAAAAGTATCCTTCACGCGGTCGAAGTCGCGAGCAAAAGCTTTTTTTAAATAAACGCCAAAAAAAAGGTAAAGATTATGCAAACTTTATTTTAGTTACAGACTGTATGGTCCAATTTATCTTTTCATTTACAACTTTTGACAATTCAAAAGTAATAGAAATAAATCCTGTCTTTGGACCTTAAGCGGCGAATGTATAGTAACCTTGCCGGTAGGAAATTATTACTAATTTTCGAGCTGAGGTAAGAGTGCCCATCTCCTTTTAAGGATATGTCCTCACCGTTTGTTGATACTTCGCTAAGCGTGACCCAACCCTTGGTTAACTTCAGCTTCTTAACCACAGGTTAAGCAAGCATTATTATCATTCTACGCCACAATGCCACCGGTCTTGAGCACATTACCGTTGACGCCGATGCGAGGTATTTTTTCCGCCTTTTGTTTTAGGTTGTAGTTGAATTATTATACGAGGATATCTTATTATTTTAAATTGTATTGTCTGTGATTAAATATTGAACTATTAGTTTTCATTTCCAACAACTAACTTCACAAACGGAATTGTTATTGTCAGTGTCAAAAATCGGGCTGCTGTCAATAACAGCTGTGTGCTTTTAGGTTATGGTATTTTTATGCAACAGGAATAATACAAATATTTAAAAAAGGTACTAAATGGAAGTAATATTAGATATTCAATTATAATGTTTTAAATAACAAATTAGTATTCAAATAATAGAAGAATGTCATCCAAGCTACCGAAGACTACTTTAAGTTTAAAACAGGTCAGTACTAAAATATTCTTTATTACTCCGGTGTATTTGCGTACAGGTATTTACTGTTGGTTTTCCTGCGTGTATCTTTTATGAATAAAAATGATCTTCCTATATCTAGTTGTCATTTAGAAAACAATCAAAGATCTCGTTATTTACCACAAAAGCATTCATATATTTTCTAGATGTTATTCTCGCACATAATACAGGATCTAACTCTTGAACTTTTTGTATTTCTAGTTTCTGCTACGCCAAGAAGTGTTAAAGCTTTATAGACAGATTTTTCGGACTCTCAAACAAGTTCAAGATGAAACCACAAAGGCAGATTTAAGAGAATGGGCCAGAGCAGACTTTAGAAGCAATATGCACCACACTGATGAAAGTACCATCAAAGCTTTGCTCTACAATGGAAATAAATCTTTGAGAGATTTGCGAAAGTCATTGTCTTTGAGTAAAAGTTGAAGAAAATCAAGATTGGTGGGTAATGGAACTTTGCCTTACTCAGTTTTCTGATTATGTAGTATTACTAAAGTGTAACCTTATAACTTATCAGTAGGTACAATCAGCAACATTGTTATTTATTAAATAAAGTAAATGTATCTAACTTATGTACCCCTCACCATCATTAGTTACTTTTTAAGCAACTAAATCATAAATATTGTATGAAAAAATAATAAGGTGTTTATTGTAAATACAAAACTTTTATTCATTAGTATCTCACTATGACCACCCTAGTGGTTACCACCGGGACATACATATTTATTAACTAATTACTTTAAAAATAATAATGTGATAAATAAAGTTATGACTATACCTACTAAAGCTTGATTGATTCAAAATTTACCTATTAACAAAAAAAAGGTTTCTTAATTCCTTAATATAAAAATTACAGAGGTTCATCACATTTAACATATTTTTGTTTTGTTTAAGTCCAGTTATATCAGTTTAGAATGTGTTTTAGACACCAAATGAACACTACACTTAGGGATTGCCATATGTCCAATTTTAGTCTTACAAGTACCTAAGGTTTTTCAAAATGTAAGAATGATTTTCAACATCAGAATACTGCTTGGTTTTTGCAGCCCCAATTAGAATGCACATTATGAACAATTTCTTGTCATAGTCACAGCCTCCATATATATGTATGGCTATCTATTTCTATGCAGCAGTAATAACCATTTAAAACAAAGTAGATGCAAAATCTATTATCAACCTGTATATATAGCTTCATAGAATAAATATATCAGGATAGGCACTGTCACTCCTGTGCCAACTATTACAGTAAATATTGTAAAAAATGTCACAAAATCATCATTTTTGTTCAGGTATTTTGCTAATATTTGAATCAAATTTCTTGCTATATGGTGACCATCCATACCATAACAGGGTATTATATTCAAGAATCCAATTCCCATAGAAAATATGAATATATATCTCAGCAGTTTCTCAAACTGCGAGGGTGAAAAGAATGAGAGAGCACTCAGTCTTGGGAAATACTGGTCAAAGAACACTGTCTTATATATATCGTAAGGCAACCCTAAGTATATGACAGCATGATGGCCTGTTCGTTCTATAATTATAAAATGTGTGTGATTGTTCAATGAAGGCTTTAAGCAGTGCATTCCTATTGGACAAGAATAACCACCAGCTTCTGTGCATTTTGTGAACTTTTTATCAACCATATCTCTTGGTTTTAAACAGGAGTACTGACCTGGCAGTACTGAGTCAGCTACTACTTTGGGCTCGATGTATTCAAAGCAAAAACTGTGCAAATCATCCTTACGGCAACATTCAACTACATCATTCTCTTTTATAGTTTCCATCATTGTTTCATCATTTTCAGACACAAATTTTGCACTGGTGCAAATTCCAAACCTTTCATGGGCCATATGCAGACAATAGCCCCAATCACTTGCAGTTTCGACTTGACAGCCATTTATTGATGTGACTACATCCCCTATTTTGAGTCCTCTGCTTTCTTTCAAGGGAGAGTCTTCTGTGAAATGTGTTATTTTAACACCAATTCCAGTCTCATATGCTACATTAAATATTATAGGAGCTGAAAAGAATAATAACATGGCAACAAATGCAGTGGCAATATTGTGCCAGATACCTGCACAGAATATTCTCAACCTCTTAGTGATAGCTAAGTTATTTAGTTGTTCAGAATTCATTTGCACAAATGCTATTGGTATTATAGTAAAAACATATAGACCTACAGATATAAGTTGCACATCTTCCTGAGCTGCAGCCAGTGCATGGCCCAATTCATGGAAAATAGTACTGAACCCTATAGCTAAGAAGTACACCCAGAAATCTGATGCAGGGATGTTTACACCAGGTAGCATGGCCTTGACTTCAGGTACATTGTTGCTAATTTCAATGGTGTCATAAAAATGTTTGAATATAAATGAAAGGAGAGTCCATAGTGCAAACGGCAAGAATATCCAAATCGTGAATACGTAGCCGCATGTATACCATTTCCGTAGGACACGGGTCAATTTTTTACTCCATCTGTATAGAAACCTGTTGAAAGCTGTTGTTGTCCATGTGAAGTTTAATATTCCGATCTTTAATCCAGTTCCTTCCAAGAATGCATAATATGGATAGTGCATACAACTCTGAAACCATTAAACCGTCTGTCAATACAATAACATCAATAAATTATTTCATAACCATTTCAATGAAACAATACCTTGAAAAAAGAGTCAAAGAACCATATGACAACATAGAATGTTATTACGAATGAGCAAAGTATTGCAAAAGACATTACTGCAACCTTTTTAGGGTCATAAATTCTTGTAACATTTCACCTTTCACATTATTTTGGATGTTATCGAAGCCAAAGCCGGCACAGCAGGCACACAAGTCCGTCACATTTATAAAAATCGATTGTGTTTGTGTCATGTGTGTGTATGATTGGATTGCGTCAAAAGTCATTAAGTCAAAACCTTTCTTTGACATATGAGTAATGACAGACAGACAAATAGAACACAAAGCCACGGTCGGTCCATCTTGCTGTAATGGGCCTACCACACGCACAAGCTTCACCACAGTTTTGCCTGCGCAGGCCGGAGCGACGGCGGACGGAGCGTGAGGTTGGTAAAACTGTACCGCGCGCCAACCCCACAGCGTGGCTTGCGCAGTTTTCAACTTGCTTGAAATTTTGCCTGCGCAAGCCCGGCCTGCGCGTACTTGCCTGTGCGTGTGGTTGGGCGTACAGTGTTAAAGCTACAGTCGAGGTCGAGGCTCGCGCTCGTTGAAAATAATCTGTACTACTATAATACTACATTACATGTACATGTTACATGTATATATAATACTATATTTATTACATAATTAATTTATTATAAATGAGAAAGTAACTCTGTCTGTTACGCTTTCACGATGAAACGGCTGAACCGATTTTGATGAAAATTAGTATGAAAATAGCTTGAACCTTGGGGAAGGACATAGGGTACTTTTTAATTCGCGACTTCGCCTGCATCCGCGATACCTGACATTCACGCGGACGAAGTCGCGGGCATAAACTAGTATAATAAAATAATAATAATCAAAAAAACATTTTTTTCCACTTTGATTGCTTACGATTTAACTTTTGTATTGTCTTTTACCTTGAAAAATAAAAGCATAAGAAATGTTTCCTCATTGGGAAACATTGTTTCCACGCCAAGAATTTCGACAAGACTGGGTTGCGCGTACTTAACTGTGCCGTGTGGTAGCACAAGAAGCGTTCAGTTTTTTCGTGCGAGAAGCCTGCGCAGGCCCAAACTGTGGTGCAGCTTGTGCGTGTGGTAAGCGCTTAAGTCCCGCCAAGGTCATGCACGATGCACGATGCAAAAGTACCGTGAATAGGCTTGCTGTACGTCAATAATTATTTTATTATTAATTGTTTGCTGGACTTGCTGGACCCATTTCACGTCCAGCGAGAGCGGTGGTGGGGACCACCGCGAACGTCTTGCAGCTGAATAGTGATAGTGAATAAACTTGCTGGTGTACAGCAGCAGATTTGGCATTCAGAGCTTGTGACGCTTGTGTCGCAAAGTGAGACTGCACGTCAAAATGGATCGTGAAACACTTTCAAGATTTAATTGTTTATTTTATATTGATAGGCTACATGAACAAACAAAAAAGCATTTAAGCATTACAAGATTTGGTGCCCTTTTTAGGAGAAGCTATATCGAGAATAAAAAAAATAGGCATACCTACCTACCTACTTAATTAGAAAAGGTTATTTCAGAGAACTAAAGAAAGTTAAAGCCAGCTCATCCACAGGGACGTTCGCAAAATGATGTTTGTACGCCAACATGGTGATACTATGATTTGATGTCCTTTTTTGCCATCATTGAGTATACTCTGCACGTTTATGATGCAAATAGAAAGAGGTCTTGGATGGAAAAAAAATCATAAACGTGATTATTAACACATTTTTTTATCCAAACCCTCTTCCTATTTTTTCTCGATCTTCTGCTGCTGCTGACAACTACAGAAGATCTCCCATTTTTGGCGTTTAGCTAAAACAGGTGGCATTATAAATAAATAAAACACGACCTCTTATTTATTTCGTTCGATTGCATCTAGCACGCTTAATGCGCGCACGATAGTGTGTAGTGTGTATACTACATTCAGCGCCGCGGCCTTGAGCGGACATACAGCGGGAATAATCGTAAATAAGGCGCTTAAAACAGTATTTTGACTCGGCCTTGTCCATATCCTTGAAATAAGTAAGTACCTACAGTAGCGCGGTACTTCAACATGCGGAAAGACTGCCCGTCAGTATTTTAATTTCATCAACCTGCTTGAGTTTCTTCCTAATTTTATGACTGTAAAATTAGGTAGGTATTACATTATAAAGGTATTTTATTCAAAAAAATGAAATTCATTGTAATTTCATTTTCTTTTCAATAAAAATACACCATTAACACCATTATTATAAACTTTGATAACACCCTTATAAATAGGGTATTTAACTTTATTTGAGAAAAAATCTATAAATATTGTTAGGCATTTTATTATTTTTTGGTCGTGAGGGTACCTGAATACTATAAAAGCGCGAGCTCGATAAGATTCAGGTTCACTTGTTGCTGAGTCGTCATACAGAAAGGGTTTGGTACCTACACTACTTTACAGTGAGTTCGTTCCATATATTGACTTGTGTGTTTATGTATTTGCTGTGATTTATTGTGTACTTGTGTATTTCTTGATATAAATGCTAACGGATATTTGTGTTCGCTCGAGTTATTGAAATATTGTTGGAACTAAGTCTATTTTGGAATAAATTAGTCTTAGGTTGTTTATAATTGTCTTTTCTTTAATGCTTTCCACTTCTGGTTTCTAATATCAGAAGTGGGATTCAACTCATTTGCTCACAATTATTAGCTTTGATACCAACACAAACATCCGTTGACTTCAAATAACAATACTCCGTGAAAAGCTGGTTATGACACCACCTCGCTCTGGCGCTGGGTGTAGCTATCGCAGTGAACCATGACACGTTCCTATGGTTCACGATCGCCTCGCTGTGTGGGTAGGTGTTGCCGTCACAGTGAACTGCGACACGCGTATGGTTCACGATTGCCTCACAATTAAACACTACGCCTTGCTCGCTGTCGCTTCCTGTTTTGTGGTAAAATCGTGTTTGTTCTTCTTAAAGTTGTAACCGCTATTTTGATCAACTATTTTAATGTTAAGTGTACACGTCGTTAAACCGTAAGTACCCTCATCTTTGATTTTATTATGTCGGAACGTTCTTCGCGGTCGAACAAACGAGTTGACAGCTCGTGTAAACGTCGTAGCAGGTCACGTATGGTCAACTCTAATCGTTGTCATGGTGGATTTCGATTCTACGCTCATGTTTTAATCACGGTGAGATCAAACCAATGTTTTTCTCTGATATTGATTTGAGTGTTTATGATGTCTACACGTGGTGCGATGAAGTTGTATCGCGTAATCATTGGGAGGATGGTGAATGTCTTGCTCGCGTAGGTCATTGCCTTAAGGGAAGCCTGTACCCGGCTCAGCGAGTGGGCTAGCACCATGCGTACATGGTTCAATTTAAAATTGAGTTAAATTCCAAATTGAGTTTAAATCGTTGTGCCCACTGTCTGTCGATATTGCGAACATTCCGTGCAATGTTGTGTGTACCGAGTCTGACAAATATTCTATCTGTGCTGAATATGCACGTTCATACGTCCGGCGAGGAATGCTAAATTAACTCCTGAAAGCATAGTGGACTACTTGTCGAGTTTTGTAAAATGTATTGTGCCAAAATCTCATATGTTACTCAGTGCTCAGTGTTTTCAATCGTAACGATAATAACCAGTCCTAACGAAAACCTTTCAATAATTCTAGGAGGGTATTTTCACATGATTATACTACGGTTCGAGCGTGGCGCACCGACGCCGCCTTCCCGGCGCCAGACGGCTTCGATATCGCAGTGCCGTGCCGAGCGCGTTGTGTCGCTGTTGCTAAGGCGATCGGCGCAAGCACCGCGGTCACGTACGCTACTCCTACCGTGTGGTGATAGCGCTTGCTCATGGGCGTATGAGCTACAGCTGGTTCTCGGTTCGCCGTAAGCGAATACAAGGTACCATGGAGAAGAGAATGGACTCCGGATACGTGTGCCACCTACTTTGAAAGAGCTCTGTGCCGGTCAGACTTGATGGATCGCGCCGGTGAACCACATGGTGAACGCGATCTGTCTAACCGGGTGAGATCTGACCAATATTTTATTTCTAGCATCGATCTTAGCGTGAAAAATATTAATGGTGGTGTGACGAAGTTGATCGAACAAAACTTCAAATAATTGCAGCGATCATGAACGCCTTTTGTAATTGTTTCTAGCTGATGCTCGTACGTGGTTTACCGAGTAGGCTACAAATGATCGCTTATTATTGAAATTAGTTCAGAAATGTAAGTTGTTCAAATTAAATCTTTTATTTGTGCGTCGTTGTGTCCGCAAAAGATTATTTATGCCCAAACTCACGACGCTATAAACACCACGTCTAATTAAGTTGTTGTCTTATGCTGACTATGCGCACCGTTCATTTTTATTAAAGTTACGTGTAGTAAGATGGTTAAGCGAATAACTTATGGTTCAAAAAGTGATACACGGTATCTGTGACGTACGGGTGTGCGCAGTAATTATCAATCTGACCTAGCGACAACCTACGTCTCCTTTTTAGCCACTTAATGTCTATTCGTAAATTTGATAACCCTTAGTCTGATGAATCTGCCTCATGAATTTATGACTAAAGTACATAATTAACAATTCTAGTAGATCAGAAATCAAATATGTTAATTGCGGTCAAACGATTGTAATAGTAATGCTAAACCCGTCGGTTCTTTCTGTAAGAAGTTAGGACACAATAATAATTGTTACTGACGCTGTAATTGGCTTTATGTAACTAACTTGGCTTCTTTTGTTCACTCTATGTACAGCTGTTAGTTTTCCATGTTAAATAAATAAATAGTGACCAACCGGTCCCTTGATCTGAGTTTCAAAACAACTGGTCAGGTTAGGCCGAGTCGGTAATAAATCGACATACTAGGTAACTCACCTACCCCTTCTAATGTCAAACAAAACAAGTTCATAGGCCTTGCGGGTTTCTTCAGTGTTAAATCGTTCGATTTAACAAACGGGCCAAAGTTCAATACATGGTGGAAAGGCTAGTGATTTCTTGAGAAGTTGAGAACTGTGCGGTATTTTTTGAGAAGTTCCAACCAAACCTCTAATGTCCTTTTATTTCTTTTCTAAGATCTGGTTGCACGTGTGTTGTGTACCCGTGCGAGTGAGTGAGGCATGTACTTGCTATGCTGGCTGATGCAGCCCGGATCCGGTGCGCCCCATAGGCTGGCGCCCTGGAGTACCTGGTTTTGGAGCACGCGTACTGCGTGTGCGCTTCGGGTGCTACCCCGGAGAACACGAACCGCGTGCGCGCTTCGGGTGTTATCCCAGAGGACACGTGCCGCGTGTGCGCTTCGGGTGTTGTCCCGGAACACGCGTGCCTGTATGCGTCCCGACGCGTGAATGTGTATGTGCCCCTGGTGCTGACCCGGAGGACGCGCGCTTGTGTATGCGCCCCGACACGCGCTGTGTACGCGCCTCTGGTGCTGAACCGGCGAACACGTGCTGTGTACGCGCCTCGGATGGTGACCCGGCGAACACGTGCTGTGTACGCGCCTCGGGTGCTGACCCGGCGATCACGTGCTGTGTACGCGCCTCGGGTGGCGAGCCCGTAGGGCGAACCTCACTTGTATGATTTCTATCTGTATGGTGTACCTCACTTGTATGATTCGCTCTGCATGTTGAGAAGCCTCAACACGCGTGATTGCGGTCAGCGTGTTGGGAAGCCTCGACACGTGTGATTGCGGTCAGCGTGTTGGGAAGCCTCGACACGTGGGATTGCGGTCAGCGTGTTGGGAAGCCTCGACACTTATGAATATGGTCTAGGTGTCGGGAAGCTCCACACGTTCGAATACGGTCTGCGCGTGGAATGCACTCGTACGTTTTAATATGGCCTTCGTACGAGTAGGTCTGTTTAGCAGGCCATGTTACAGGATTCGCCGGTGATCGAATAATGAAGTCGACAGGCGAGATTAAGGATACAGGCCTTTGAAAACTAACAGAGATGCCTTGGCTTGGTTATGTTTTGTTTTCTTTTTGAGAACGATGTATGTGTGCCACATGAGTCAGAATTGTAAAAGAACGATGAATGAATTGACTGAACGGAGACTAATTGAGTGTGTAGCGGTAGCGCGACCTCTGCGCGCCGCCATCCTGAAAGCATACACATGCGTCCTTCCGCCACGGAGCGCGAACGCAGACTAAAGCGCCCCTTAGAAGCGCGGGATATTTATGGTTTGACCCGCGGAGTGAATCGCGACCGCGATCGATCTAAATACTTCGGAATCCTGCGCTCTGATTGGTTGTACATATTTTAGCATTTAGGTATATCACTACGCATAGGTTTAAGTTTGTAATATAATAGGGCTCATTTTATTTTAATAAATCATTCCATTTTCTACACTCGCTCGGTGTTGTCATTTACCCATAAACTTTATACTAGAGGACACTCGCCTCTAAATTGGTGACCCGACAATCCTGAATCAAGACGCCTACCTTCAGATACTTCTAATAGTGAAGAACCGTCGAGATCAAGTGAAACAGCATCATGTCAAGGGATAATGCCGAAGACTTCTGTGACGCCCAAGGACCCGTGACAGCGAAGAGCGACGTGGCTACGGTATCATTACCAGCACGTATACCACCATTTTGGCGCCAAAACCCCCGTCTCTGGTTCGCACAATTTGAAGCCGCCATCGCTGCTAGCAAAATTGGAGAAGAACAGAGATTCAACCTCGTCGTCACACAGCTGGGCTACAACGATCTAGAACAAATTGGCGATATCATCCTCAATCCACCTAGTTCTGGCAAGTACACCGCACTCAAGAACAGGCTGATATCAACCTACCAGGAATCAGACCATCGCCAGCTACAGAAATTACTCGGCGGCCTCGAACTCGGCGACCAGAAACCTACCCAGCTACTCCGCAAGATGCGTGATTTGAGCGGGAAACTCCTAACAGATGAAGCACTCCAAGTCATGTGGCTCAACCAGCTGCCCACGCAAGTCCGCGCCGTGCTCTCTGTGAACACCGAATCCACGCTCGAGATACTAGCTGCAATGGCCGACAAAATGATGGAGCACTTCGAGCCAGCATCAGTCGCCGCAGTCTCCACCGCAACCACGTCAAGTCAACAGAATGCTGCATCCATGACGAACTTACAAGTCGATTTGTTATCAAAACAAATCGAAAAATTATCACTCGAGATCGCTGACCTACGCACGAGTCAACAACAGCGCGCGGCGTACCCCCGCCGCCCTCGCTCCCGTTCCCGCCACCAGTCCGCGTCGCGGCAACGCAGCGGTTCGCGCCAAAATTCCCGCGCGCCAAGCAAGCCGGGCGACGCTGATTGGCTGTGTTGGTATCACCACCGATTCGGAGAAGAAGCTCGCAGGTGTGAGTCCCCGTGTGCAACAAAGAAGCGGGAAAACTAGAACATACATCGACTGTGGCGGGAGTCGATGTTAATCAACGAAGCCACCGCCTATGCATCACCGACATTAACAACAGAGAGAAGTTTCTTGTCGACACCGGAGCCGACATATCTGTGTTAGCAGCAAGAAACAAACAATATTTGAAGCCGACAGAAAACACCTACAAATTATTCGCAGCGAACGGCACAGAAATATGTACCTACGGAGAGCGTACACTCGAGCTCAACTTAGGTTTACGTAGAAAATTCAGATGGACATTCGTCGTCGCTGACGTGAAGACATCGATACTGGGCGCAGATTTTCTAGTAAATCACAAATTACTAGTCGACTTACATCACCGAAGACTAATCGACCGCGTTACCGATCTCAGCGTTAACGCCGTCCAAGTACAGTCAACTGAAGAAACCGTCTACATAATCGACCGTAACCACGCCTATCATGACATCCTGAAGAAGTATCCAGACATTCTGCGACCCATGTCACTCAAGACTCCGGCTAAACACGACGTAACACACCGCATAGAAACAACAGGACAACCTATTTACTCGAGGCCACGCCCCCTTCCTCCGAACAAATACAACGCCGCAAAACTCGAATTCGAAAAGATGATGGAGATGGGTATCTGCAAACCTTCGAAGAGTCCATGGGCCAGTCCACTACACGTCGTCAAGAAAAAAGATGGTTCACTACGTGTATGCGGCGATTACCGAAGACTTAACGCCGTGACTGTACCCGACCGCTATCCAATTCCGAGAATTCAAGACTTTACGTACCAACTACACGGGAAAAAAGTCTTTTCAAAACTGGACATGAAGATGGCATATTTTTCTATACCAATCGATGAAAAAGACGCTGCAAAGACCGCCATTATAACACCATTCGGTCTCTTCGAGTTTAACTGCATGACGTTTGGCCTACGCAACTCAGGTCAAACGTTTCAACGTTTCATGCACGAAGTATTACGTGGACTCGATGACATAGTATTTTGTTTCGTCGACGATTTACTTGTTTACTCAACGAATGAAGAAGAACACCAGCGCCACCTACATCAAGTACTTGAACGATTGAACAACTATGGCGTCACACTCAACATCGATAAGTGTGAATTCGGCACGAACAAAATACAATTTCTCGGATACGAAGTCACGCAAGACGGAATCAAACCCACTGAAGATCGCATTCAAGCAATAATCACCTATCCGAAACCAACTACAATACAAGAACTCAGAAGATTTTTAGGCATGATCAACTTTTACCGCAGCTGCCTACCTCATCAAGCCGAACATCAAAACCTACTAAACAAGTACCTACACAATAGCAAAAAGAACGACAAATCACCAATCGCCTGGACGCCTGAAGCCGAACAAGCCTTCGAACAATGCCGCCAAAGCATACTCGAGGCGACCGTTCTGACGCATCCAATACAAAACGCTCCGCTTTGTTTACTTACCGACGCATCTGATACCAGTCTCGGCGCCGTACTTCAACAGAAGGTTGACAACGTGTGGAAACCACTCGCCTACTACTCCAAGACAATGAGCGAGACGCAGCGAAGATACAGTGTGTACGACCGCGAACTACTTGCGATGTACACAGCTGTTAAGAATTTACGTCGACTGATAGAGGGCAATGACCTCACGATCTGCACCGATCACAAACCTCTAACGTACGCGCTTACAAGAACGCCGAGCAGTACCGACACACCAAGAAGAGAGCGACAACTTCACTACATAAGTCAATTCTGCACAAACATCAAGTACATTCATGGCGATAAAAACGAAGCAGCTGACGCGTTATCACGGATATCAGAAGTCGAACTACTGAACTCAACTATCGACTACAACAAACTCGTTCAAGAATATGAAAACGATGCTGAGTTACAAGCTTGCCTGAACAACCCCAAACTCAACTTTACCCGACTGACTATGCCCGGAGTTCAACGACCTATACTATGCGAAACATCTACAGCGAACATTCGACCTTATTTACCATCAACTTATCGTCTTGCCGCCTTCAAAGCGCAACATGAATTAAGTCATCCCGGAGTTCGAACATCGAGAAAAATCATAGCAACGAAGTACTTCTGGCCTTCTATGAACCGGGACATAGCTACATGGGCAAGGGCCTGCATTGGGTGTCAGCGCGCTAAAGTTCATCGACACGTGAAAAGCCCACTCGGTGAATTCCAAGAATCTACTAGGTTCGCACATACTCATCTGGACCTCGTCGGACCACTGCCGCTATCTAATGACTATAGATACCTAGTCACGATGATCGACCGCTGCACCAAATGGCCCGAGGCGATACCTACGCGTGACATCACTTCTGAAACAGTAGCGAAAGCTGTGTACGACGGATGGATATCGCGATTCGGCTGCCCGCTACGTATTACTACGGACCAAGGACGACAGTTTGAGTCTGCATTGTTTACGTCGCTGATGAAGAAGTTTGGTGTCACTCGCATTCGGACCACTGCATTTCACCCGCAGGCGAATGGTCAAGTCGAGCGATGGCACCGAACACTAAAGTCCGCGTTGATGGCGCGATCGGCCTCAACACGCTGGAGTGAAGAATTACCTACAGTTCTCCTAGGACTTCGCACCGCACTTAATGAGAACACCTCCGTCAGCCCGGCCCAGATGACATACGGTACAACAATACGCATCCCGTCTGATTTCTTCGTGCCTACAACGCCGAATATCGAAGACGCCGAGTTTGTTCGCCAGCTGACTGAAACAATGTCGTCGTTGTCGCCTGTGAGAAGAACGCACTCAACGAACGCGAACACATTCGTGTACAAAGATCTCGCAACCTGTACACATGTGTTTCTGCGCAACGACACCGTGCGCAGACCGCTCACGCCACCCTACGACGGCCCGTTCGAAGTACTACACCGCAGCGAAGATGGAAAATTATTCACACTGCAACTACCGTTACGTACCGCCGTTGTGTCAGTCGACAGATTAAAACCAGCACATCTATACAACGAAGACAACAGTGACAACACACAGACTACAATAACGCCACGCTCGTCGCCGCCGTCGCCACCGCCGCCGGCACCGACAGCGCCAGCAACACCGCCACCGATCGCACCGACGTCGACTCAAGCTAATTCCAACTCATCAGCTGCACTTCATCCATCGAGCTCAACGCGCAACAACACCTACGTCACAAGATCCGGCCGCAGAGTGAAAAATAACGTACGCTTCGCTTGAGGGGGAGCTATGTAGCGGTAGCGCGACCTCTGCGCGCCGCCATCCTGAAAGCATACACATGCGTCCTTCCGCCACGGAGCGCGAACGCAGACTAAAGCGCCCCTTAGAAGCGCGGGATATTTATGGTTTGACCCGCGGAGTGAATCGCGACCGCGATCGATCTAAATACTTCGGAATCCTGCGCTCTGATTGGTTGTACATATTTTAGCATTTAGGTATATCACTACGCATAGGTTTAAGTTTGTAATATAATAGGGCTCATTTTATTTTAATAAATCATTCCATTTTCTACACTCGCTCGGTGTTGTCATTTACCCATAAACTTTATACTAGAGGACACTCGCCTCTAAAAGTGCAAGCAAAAGAATAGGCAGACGTGTATATCGTCACGTATAGTAACCACTTGTTTCTCATACAGATAGCAATGACGACATCGCTGGTGAGCCTTCAGGTACCTCTACTGGTGCCTCTGCCAGTACCACTGCTGGCGCTGCTGGTACCTCTGCCGGCGCTGCTGGTACCTCTGCTGGCGCTGCTGGTACCTCTGCTGGCGCTGCTGGTACCTCTGCTGGCGCTGCTGGTAACACTGCTGGCGCTGCTGGTACCTCTGCTGGCGCTGCTGGTACCACTGCTGGCGCTGCTGGTACCTCTGCTGGCGCTGCTGGTGCCTCTGCAGGCGCTGGTGCCTCTGCAGGCGCTGGTGCCTCTGCAGGCGCTGGTGCCTCTGCAGGCGCTGGTGCCTCTGCAGGCGTTGGTGCCTCTGCAGGCGCTGGTGCCTCTGCAGGCGCTGGTGCCTCTGCAGGCGCTGGTGCCTCTGCAGGCGCTGGTGTCTCTGCAGGCGCTGGTGCCTCTGCAGGCGCTGCGGGTGCTTCTGCTGGTGCTGCTGCTGCTTCTACTGTTAATGCTGGTGCTTCTGCCGGTTCTGCTGGCGCTTCAAGTACAGACGGAACCAATTCAGACGAAGACGGCGATCATACTCTCGCCGTACCTACCAGCGCTTCCGAAGACAGCGTCCCTGGTGCAGCCGAGGACGGTGCACGGTCAGGAGAGGCCGTGTTAGGCATTTTATTATTTTTTGGTCGTGAGGGTACCTGAATACTATAAAAGCGCGAGCTCGATAAGATTCAGGTTCACTTGTTGCTGAGTCGTCATACAGAAAGGGTTTGGTACCTACACTACTTTACAGTGAGTTCGTTCCATATATTGACTTGTGTGTTTATGTATTTGCTGTGATTTATTGTGTACTTGTGTATTTCTTGATATAAATGCTAACGGATATTTGTGTTCGCTCGAGTTATTGAAATATTGTTGGAACTAAGTCTATTTTGGAATAAATTAGTCTTAGGTTGTTTATAATTGTCTTTTCTTTAATGCTTTCCACTTCTGGTTTCTAATAATATATTATTGAGATAGTTTAGGCAACATGGCGTCCACTACGAGGCGTTTTCGTCAAACTACCCGCGAAATTTGAAAATGTAAAAATTTGATGCATTTTTATGGCACTTATCGATTGAATAAAAAAATTGTGGTTTTTTTGGTGGCATGTTAGCACTACAGAATTTAATTGAGACACTTTTCAAAAATGGGTGTAATACCTTTGCGCCTCGATCGAGGCTTACGAAAAGCTTTATTGTTTTTATAAAAAATCTGCATTGGGATAAAAATAACTAAGAATACTTTTGGGAAAGTTTATAATTGCTCTTAGCCATACTAAGTAAGTATATTGATGAATATTTGTCACAAATCGCACGCCTACTTCTTCCAAACCATCATACCGTCCGTTCGTCATTGCGGTGCATTCGAGACTACCTATCTGAAGTAATAATACTAACGCGAGGCGAGACAGTCTGGTGCCGGTCGCGAATAGTACAATACCACCTCATTTCTACGCGTGGGTGTCTTAGAAGGTGACAGAGGGATGTTGACCAGAGGATGAGCAGCAGCGTCTTTCTGAGTACCATAACACCTACTGTAATCGCCAACATGCATCAGCCAAGCATGGCGATTACGGCTGAACCCCCCCTTGGGGAGACCTATGCCTAGCAGTGGGCGTCTAAAGGTTAACATGATGATGATGATGACATACTAACGCGAGCCGCGTAGGTATGACTCGCGTTTCGACCGTTTGTATGAAGATAGAATACTGTTAGATGTAGATATCTTAACCGTGACAAAACTCACAAAACCTTCGTTGTTCGATCGTATAATTGTCAGTAAGTGCAGTGAATTAAATTATAGTGAAAGCGCAAGGGTGGCCCGTGAAATTCAATGTTCTTACGTTTTTTGCAATTTTCAGCGCAGGATCTGGTTATTAAAAACTTAGACGCGACTATTACGAATAAATAATAATAATTAAATATCATTTAGATTAATCAGCAAACTGCTGTAAATTGCAAAAACGTTAGAAATTTCGTGGGCCGCCCTTGCGCTTTCATTAAAGAAAATATAATCATTGCACTGGGTGGAAGAATGAATAAAGGAAAAGGAAATTACTTGAAAATAAAACTATTGAGTTATTTTATTATCTGTTTTGGTACATACTAGAGTACTAGACCTTTTTGCCATAAATTAAAAATAACATGGCTGAATGTCATTCGAGCCTTGGACAGTAACATGAAGATTCTATTAAAAATAAATATTTTGACATCTGTCTGTTGGTATTCATTCATCGGTCGTGTGTGTGTGTTGATCGAAAATAATCGAAATAAAACAATATTGTGAATATTTATAAAACATTTTAACATGTGAGTGATGAGTTGTACGGAAAATGAAAGTGGCCCTTTTGTCGTGTTCTTCTTACCAGCGGTCGTTGGCTGCCTGACCATACTTCTGGCGAGACGCTGGGCGAACTCCCAAGTTAGCAATACTTCGTCTACAGCCGTCTCTAGGCGGCGCAAAATCATTAAAGATCCGCTTGTTAAGCGGACCCTGCCGCCCTTAGCCTGTAAAATGATGCCACCTGGATCTAAAAAGGCTTCTGGTGTAAATAAGAAGGTAAAATTCAAGTCTCCATCTGTCTACACAAATCACACTACTCAAGTTCATTGAATTAATTAGTATTTTGTGAAATTTGGTTATAATGAGGGTATAGGGATAGAGTATCTGTATAATTCAGTAATGTCTAGTAACGGGCTGCAATTTCAATCTTATTTTTGGAGTAACTACTAGATACTTCCTTGTATTAAACAACACAAATGTCATTGACATTACAAGGTAAATTTGTAACAAAATTGTTTTGTATTTGTTCTTACATCATCTTTTATTTTTAGGGTACATTCCCAGTTCCTGATGAAGAAATGAATGGTAATGGAAAGCGGCTTGGCCGTCCTGCACGCCCCTTACCCACCACTGTCTCAAGTGTTGCTCTCACAGACATGAAGCTGGCAGATGGGCCCGTGGCCCCCAAACACATACCATTCCCATACATACCGCAGGATGGGACTCTTCTGTTTGAGGCCATGACATTTGTGTTTACTCTTGTGGCAACAGGTTTACAGTTTCTGAATCTGTACAGGACGGCCTGGTGGCTACCACATTCATATACAAATCAGGCTATGGTAAGTTTCTCTTGTGAACTTGAATACTTTCCCTCCTTAGTGATATTCATTATTGTTAAAAATAATTTACCACCAAGTCGTTTACAAGTTTTACACAAATGGTGTTATGACTGTGCACCTCTATTAGACAATACCTTGATTTCTGTGTTTACTAACTCATGATTAATTCCTTATGACTCATTGATTGATGTTAAGGTGATAGTTATGATAAAATTAAAAACAACCTTATTCCATAATAAATACACTAATCTCTAGAACACATAATAACAACAGGAGAGGCAACTGTCTTAACCAATGGAACATCGCAGCACAACAATAAAATGATAAAAGTTAATTTAATCCAGATCCATACTAATAAATAAATAAAATAGCCTTTTATTCAGACAATACTATACTCCATTTATAAGATTCTCATAGAAGCAGGAATGCAAAACATTTTATTTCAAAGATAAGTTAAAACAATTTTAATTAAACTTAATTTGACATAATTTTGATAAATATGTCCAAGATAATACTAAATATGGACGTATAATGATATAAACAGAATAAAAGTCTTTTAAAGATTAGATATTGTTCATCCCTGCATCTGTTAGGTTTTAGCATTGACACTGTAATTTTAAATTGGAATTAAATATACTAACTAAATGATAGCCACATAATTTTAGAAGATAAATTATTGTAATAGTTACAAATACGCGCGACAGCTACTGTAAAAATAGATTTTGTACTTTTGTTACAAAGTGTGCATTAAAAATAACCTTTTTAGGGTTCCGTAGCCAAGTGGCAAAAAACGGAACCCTTATGGATTTGTGATGTCTGTCTGTTTGTCCGTATGTCACAGCCACTTTTTTCCGAAACTATAAGAGCTATACTGTTGAAACTTGGTAAGTAGATGTATTATGTGAACCACACTAAGATTTTCACACAAAAATAGAAAAAAAACCGGACAAGTGCGAGTCGGACTCGCCCACCGAGAGTTCCGTACATATTTGAAGGTATATATCCATACTTCTATACTAATCCATACCTACTATCCATACTTTAAATAAAAATTATAATTGCGTTTTTTGCGACATAAACGGCAATATCTTTTTTTCACGTTAACATAGACGGTTGATTTTTTTACAGCATCAAGGGACCGTAGACTTAAATATATGGTTTTAATTTCAACTCGATACGTCCACGCATTCTCGAGATAAAGGGTCTTGACAGACAGACAGACAGACAGACGGACAACAAAGTGATCCTATAAGGGTTCCGTTTTTTCCTTTTGAGGTACGGAACCCTAAAAACAATAAATTTTGGGGGTTCCCCATACTTAGAACTGAAACTCAACATTTTTATTTTCATCTATGGATAGGTCTTCAAAAATGATATTGAGGTTTCTACTATAATTTTTTTTCTAAACTGAATAGTTTGCGCGAGAGACACTTCCAAAGTGGTAAATGTGTTTGTCTCGTCCCCCCCTGTAACTTCTAAAATAAGAGAATGATAAAACTAAAAAAATATATGATGTACATTACCATGTAAACTTCCACTGAAAATTGTTTTGATCGAGATCTAGTAAGTAGGTTTTTTTAATACGTTATTAATCGTAAACCGCAATTTACCTTTCATTCAATCAACTCAACTATAAAAATAAAAAAAACTTTTATATTTACTGCTACGGAACCTTTCATGGGCGACGCCAACTCGCACTTTTCCGCTTTTTTTAAGAGCGCCCATCCCGTCATATTTCCCATACAAACGCTCGTACGCGATTACGGCGTTATAACCAATTATTTCCTAAATATTTTTAACACCCAGGTCTTGTGGTTAAAATCTAGGTTTGTATGAAGCCAAAATAAACTTTTTTGAGAAACTGATTCAGTAAACACGTCCGAAAATCAGCTTTTTTGCACAATTTTATCTGAACTTTGACCGTTCATAATGCACTCATACATTGAAAAAGTAAAAAAACAGCTCATACAAACCTTGCACATGTAATGGTGGTTCTAAATTACAAACATTATTACCAAAAACCTGTAAGGCTTTTTCAAAAACACGTATGTCTTGGAACATGTTTTGTGAAATTTCCGCGTGCCAATTTTCCTTTGATGCTATCGCGTTCTCACTGACTCGTTTGTTTTCGAGCTTTGCGTTGGTTGAAACAAAAAAAAAATTCAATCACGCTCGCTTTGAAGTTCGTTCGATGGGGAAGGGCGCTTTTAAGAGAAAAGATCGGCATTCGGCACTGTAGGACCCCTTCCACCTGTTATTGCATACAGTATCTTGAAGCTTAAGAAAATAATATTATTGTTTCTGGTTTCCAGAATTTCTACTTGATTGACCCTCATTTGGTAGCATTCATAGTGACGATAATATTCCGCAAACTACTGCTCAGTATCAGCTTGGCTGTTCTCAGAGGTTTACTCGCGCCCAAACTGATGCCACATGCTACTATTGCTGCCAGGTAATAAGTTAATTTACTTTTTTTATGTGCTCCTAGATCTTTGACCAGTGTGTGTTGGCTTATGGCTCAGAGACATGGTCACTCACTTCAGGCCTCATATCACGCCTAAAGGTCGCTCAGAGGGCAATGGAAAGAGCTATGCTCGGAGATTTTCTGCGTGGTCGAATCAGAAATGAGGAGATCCGCAGGAGAACCAGAGTCACCGACATAGCAAAAATAATGGCCAAGCTCAAGTGGCAGTGGGCAGGGCACATAGCCGGTAGAGCCGATGACCGCTGGGGCACAAAGGTTCTGGAGTGGCGGCCGCGCACCGTCAGACGCAAAGTCGGCAGGCCCCCCACTAGGTTGGCCGACGACCTGGCGGCCAAGTCTACTATTTTTATAATTTCGTCATTCCAACACGATCCCATTGTCATTTTACTAAAAGTTCATAATCTGCCAAGTCCATAATGGTCGATCATTGGTCGGTCAATGGTCTCGTAATAGAATTGTGTTATAGATTTCATTTATATATATTTTTACATATTATTTATAAGTGTTATAATCAATCTGAAGTAGTAAGAAGTTCGTAAACTAAGTCAGTCATTCATTTGTCATTATGTACGAGATTACCATTCTATATCATTTCTTTCAATGGAGTGTCATTGGTTGACCATTGGAAAGTCACAATGACGCCATTATATTAGTAGATTGCCAAAGTTGTCAAAATCAACAATTATGAAATCAATGATAGACCATTCTGACACTATTGTAATAGCAGACCTGAGGCCCTGGTCCAAGCCACGGGAAGCTGGATGAACGCGGCGCGGGACCGACACAGGTGGAGGTCTTTGTGAGAGACCTATGCCTAACAGTGGGTGTCTAAAGGTTGATATGATGATGAATGATGATGATGATGATGATGATGTGCTCCTAAATGGTCTAACTAGACTGTTACTACAACATTTTAAAGTATGACATTAACAAGTTTTATCACCTTATGGGTGTTAAACTGTCATTTATTTATTTATTTACATGGTATGTTTACAAAGTTGTTGTTCATATTTATATAATAGTGCTACATGTGTCACCATTTTAACGGCGTGCAAATCAATTTAAAAGTACATCAAATTCATTTTCAAATAAAAGTTTAAAATTATTTTAATTATATAATAGGGTATTTTACTCTATACGAGAAAAAATCTATAAATATGTTATTGAGACAGTTTAGGCATAAAGCAGTCGGAAATTGTAAGTTTTAGTTCATAAAATAACAAAACCAATTTTTAAATTCAATTCAAAGTTTTCAGTATTTTTAATCTGTTATAAAAAACACCGTGAAATAGTAGCGGCCATGTTATTACGCCGTACGGCTGTGTAAACAAAAAATTGTCAACTGTCAGTCAACCGATTGGAGTAATATAGGCTTTGTACTTTTATTATTTTCGTAACCAACGTAATTTTTTCATTATTACACCTATTACAAAATATGCTTTTAATTATTTTTAAATGATATACAATTATCATATTTAATATGAGCTCATTTGATACAAAACGAACTGACGTCATTTACGCTGAGCAATATATGGCGTCCAGTAAGAAGCGTTTTCGTCAAAATACGCGCGAAATTTAAAAATTTAAAATTTAGATGCATTTTTATGGCACATCGATTGAATAAAAATTTTGTGTTTTTTTTGGTCGCATATTAGCACTACAGAATTTCATTGAGACACTTTTCAAAAATGGGTGTAATACCCTATTATACTCATATATTACACTCTTACATTTTTACCACATTATAAGATAAAACTATTGCGGTTGGCGCAGTGGTTGACCGATTGACTGCTGCGACGCGTGTCGCGGGTTCGATTCCTGCACGTAACAAATATTTGTATGACCTACAGATAGAAAAACAAAATTGACATAAACGTTAATGTCATGTGACATATCGTTGTTGATATTCCAAGTCCGCAACATTTTTAAATATCACAAATATACATTTTCGCAGATTTTTACGGTATTTTAGTTAAGGGAAATTGAACTATCAATGACGATATACCATAGGCCACGGAACAGCACACCTATGTGGTGGAATGTGACCAGTATCTGGACGTGAGGAATAGATTATTATCAACAATCGTTTCTTTTAGATTATCTATTAACAAACTTATCTTTTTCAGGATGTTCATATTGGGTGTGGTGCTTGGAGCCCTCTCTTGGTGCACGTACTTCATAGTACTCAAGTATCCCCTAGTGAAAATTTTCTACTTGTGCTATCCGTAAGTACCAGAAAACCTATACAAAAAACAATTTTTAAAAGTTAAAAATAATATGCCTCATAATCATTTAAATTGTATATAACTGTTATTTTAATTTATTTATTTGTTATTGTTTTTATCTATGTATAATATGATTATGTTTCCCCATGGGTGTAATTTATCGGAATTAATAAAAAACGTAGGGGTTTTTTTAGCAATTTCTCCTATATCATGGTTGCATTTACAAACATCAACTAACATGCACAAACATTTGTTCTATGTGGGAAAGAAGTACTCGAACCGTGTCGTCAAAATGTATTTATAATATTATTAAGAGCGCCCATCCCGTCATATTTCCCATATAAACGCTCGTACGTGATTACGGCGTTATAACAAATTATTCTCCAAATATTTTTAACACACAGGTATCTTGTGGTTTATATCTAGGTTTGTATGAAGCCTAAAATTAACTTTTTTGAGAAACAAATCCAGTAACCACGTCTGAAAATCAGCTTTAATGCACAGTTTTTATCTGAACTTTGGCCGTTCATAATGCACTTATACATTGAAAAAGTAAAAATCGCAGCAAAAAACCTTGCACATGTAATGAAGATTCTAAATTACGAACATTTTTACCAAAAACTTGTAAGGCTTTTTCAAAAACACGTATTTCCTGGAACAAGTTTTGTGAAATCTCCACGCGCCAATTTTCCTGCGATGTTATCGCGTTCTCACTCACTCGTTTGTTTTCGAGCTTGCGTTGGTTGAAACAAAAAAAAATTCAATCACGTTCGCGTCGAAGCACGCTCGATGGGGATGGGCGCTCTTAAAATGAATAAATAAATAAATAAATAAATAAATATCTTGGGACAACTCACACACGGTCATCTGGTCCCAAGCTAAGCAGAGCTTGTGTTATGTATGTATGTAATGTATCTTAAGTGAATTTTTCTTCTTCCAGGGCTGTCATATACTTCCTTCTGTTTGGCTTTCACTCAAGTCCGTTCCTAGAGCTGAATAATGGCGACCCTCCCCTACACTGTTGTTCGCATGACGCGGAACAGATCCGCACGGAGGTGGAAGTATTAAGACAAGACTTTAACGTGAGGATGAAGAAGATTATCTTCAACTCCGTCGTCGGAGCTTACTACTCCAGTTTTATACCGTGTTGTTTTGCACAGGTAAGAACTTTTCAACCGACTTCAAAAAGAAAGAGGTTCTCAATTTGTCTGTATGTTGTTTTTGAAGTTATACTTCTTTAGGCGCGTTATGAAAAAATGATGAGAGTGAAATTTTACGATTCGCGCATGCGCGCGCACAGCGTCACACAAAATTCTCACGGGAGTAATTGTAAACAACGCCATCTCTGCCGTACATGCTGAACTACTTACTACTTCGGCAGTAAGTAGTTCAGAGACGGCAGAGATGGCGTTGTTTACAATTCAAATTGTGCTTATATACTTTTTTAATAATGCCAAAGAAGTATAACTTCTCACGCTCGTACATAAGTACACGCACCCATTTTTTTTTTTGTATATTTGTTAAGTGATTTGCCGTTTCTTAATGGATTTGGATGATAAGTAAATACTAAAAAGCGAAAAATAAAAAGCTTGTTTACAAAAAAGGCAACTGTCTTCTAAATCTAAAAAGTGATAAATAACTTTAGCATATATCACAAATGACTTTAGTTTCGGAAGTCGGTGGCAATACAAAACATCAAACAGAACAAAGCCCAAAGCCTGTAAGGAGCCCCTAGGCAGTTGCCTAGTCTGCCTTAAGAATGATCCAGCCCTGTTAACACCTCACACACCCATACACCTCACACACCAACATACTATCAAATACTATATTTCATACTACAACTGACAAATACACACAAAATCGAAATGTTGCAATTTGGCTAACTATTGTCTTTATCACGTGGCATCGGTGACCCCGAGCCTGTGACATATGATAAGGGCAATAATCATAACCACAATATTTCCTTGTTGTTATGAACCTACTTTTTAGGGTTCCGTACCCAAAGGGTAAAAACGGAACCCTATTACTAAGACTCCACTGTCCGTCTGACTATCTGTCACCAGGCTGTATCTCATGAACCGTGATAGCTAGACAGTTGAAATGTTCACAGATGATGTATTTCTGTTGCTGCTATAACAACAAATACTGTACGGTTCGTACACTTGTAGAATTGTTAGTGTTGATGTTGTAGCGCGTAGAGAAAAAGTCACTTAGTTCCCGATAGGTTTATTCATGTTTACATGCAAAACTGTTGACGATTCCTTTCTCTAATGTTAGTCACCGCGTACACTCGCGGCGTGATTTATTGCATGTTTTGTTTATTTATAAATATTAATGCTTAACAATAAATCAACAAAACATGCCCGCGTCAGCAAAACATATAGTTTAAGACTGTACAAATACTAAAAACAAAAAATATTTAAGGTGACTCCCCTACAACAAACATGATTTATTGCCGTTAAAAAGATTATAATATAGTGTCTAATGTTGTATAGTTAATGGTACGGAACCCTTCGTGCGCGAGTCCGACTCGCACTTGGCCAGTTTTTTAAGTATATGTATTATTATTGTGTTCAACTGTAAAATGATCATCGAGAATGGGTGATGAATAAAATTGGTGTTTATAGCACAGGAGTCTCGCCTAGTTTAGGTCCCGTTACAGTTTCAATTACTCAATTCTTTATTGCATTTAATATGTATTATATAATAGACGGTTTAACAAAGTAAAAGATCAATATGAACTCTGTCGGGCACAGCAAAATTAGAAAGAGGCAGAGTACCTTTTACCTTAGACAAACAATTGTACTTTTTACACAAATATTTTTAAAAGTGGCAAGAAGTGGTAAAATAATAAATTGTATATAATAATTCTTTGTCTGCCTGTAAATTATGCTAACTCTTGGCTTAATAAATATTCTTTTTTTTTTTTACACATCTGTCGGGTGCGCGTGTGCATTTTTAGTTTTACCATGATTTATATTTATTTACTCTCCAGTTCATGAGACCAACATCCTTAACACTTTGACCGCCATGGAGGACACCGTGTGTCCGACGCCGAATATTCCCGATCGGTAACAGCCCGTCGTGTCGTCAACACTGTTGACGACCGGAATAAAAAGTTTCGTTCGTTCCCAGTGTTGACGAATGGGACCTTTTTTCGATTATTCCTGTTCAGTAACACCCCTGTCGTTATTACTGTTGACAATGGTTAAAATATTATTACTGTACTACATATACATAGGTATTAGATTTTTTGTGTAGCAAAATTCCTGATACGCTGATTTTTAAATAAAAAAACTAGTACCTATTTCATTTAAAAAATCCGTTTCATCTTTATAACTCCACCTTTATAAACGTTGATTCTTGGACTAAGCATGTTTACGGCTGGAAAAAAAAGTTCCGATTGTCAACACTGTCAACGAACGGAACTTTTTTTTCCCGATTGTCAACGGTGTTGACGACGGGATCTTACCGATCGGGAATTTTCATCCGACGCTTGTGGAGGTTTTACCTTCAACGTTTTTGGCCCGGCAGTTGAGGTATTAATCACCACATTAGTATATATACATTGCACCCGTGCGAAGTCGGGGCGGGTTGGTAGTTATAAATAAATGACTCCATAGTAACCGTAAGTTATATCTACTTTTATCATTTCCGTTCACCCCATATTTGTTGTTCCCCGTTCCAGTCATATCTGTACTACGAGGTATACGCAGCGTCGCAACAGACAGCGTTCGTGTGGGCGGGTCTGTTCGCGCGCTACGTGAGTCAGCTGGTGAGTGCGACGTACTGCGACGTGCCTCACCGCTCCGCGCTGCACCTCGGCCGGTGGAAAGTCGACAACAATTCTTGTGCAGGTAACTAGCGTCGTCATTATCAAATTATACGCCTCAAAAAACCACAGGACAAACATTAGCTATCTTTATGTTTATGCTTTGACATTTTTCTGTTGTTGTTATTTTTAACTTAATCTCAAGTTTCATCGTTTCAAACGCTAAATTAATTGTCTAAATCATTTCTTCTTTCCTGTTTATTTCCACATTTGTATAAACTTCCATGGCCCGACCCCACACGTGAAAGTTAAGCGGTGTCAGGTCGGGTGACCGGGCGGGCCAATTGATTGGCACGTCTCTGCCGATCCAGCTGTTAAGGAAACAATTATTTAAGTGCTCCCCCGTACCTTTAATGTCCAATGCGCTGAACAACCATCTTGTTGGAAGATGACTTCTCGGTCTCTCTATCGAATATCGGGGCCTCAAATTCAGACGACTTGTCGGTCTCTCGTCGGAAATGGGGCCCATGATCGATCGATCGGTGTAGTAACACCCTTACATTTTTTGATAACAACATTATTATCGTTATTCTCATTTATTTATTTTCTTCACATATATTAAATTATATTTTTAAATGTTGGTAAAAAATAAAAACATTTAAAAATATAAAAAATAGTAGCCCGCCGGTATCGGTATTATACAAATAAATAAAATTGAAGTGTCTTGTTTGTTATGTCAATACAATAACTGCTTTTTACTAAATGCATTTGAATATTTACGCATACTAACAATTTTTTTTTACATTTTTATCCGTCTGTCTGTTTGTTCCGGATAATCTCCGAAACGGCTGGTCCGGTTTTGACGGGACTTTCACTGGCAGATAACTGACGTTATCAGAAGTACCCTAGGCTAGTTTTAGATTAGAAAAAAAAAGTCCCGTGCAAAGAAAAACCCCACAGATAACCGAAACGCACGCGGGCAAAGTCGCGGGCATCAGCTAGTTTATAATATTAGTATATATCATACGACATGGGTGATCATCCATATCATACTGAGACCTCTCCGTGCCTCGGAAACCACGTAAAGCCGTTGATCTCGGTTGTCATTCGTACCGCGTACAGTCAGAAGCCAGTACGCAATATTATGTTGGATAGTGTACAGGCTACATCCGGAGAAGTTTATTATGCGGACCTTGTGGAAACTAGAACTAATTTCCGTGCGTTCAAGCGATTTTGCCATACCTATTATTGGAATCAAATTTAATATACCAGCTCACTTTTTAGGACCCATTCATTATGTCAATTATAATCCGTGGTGCTTAGCAACTGGGTTTCTCCCAGTTGTAAACGTCCCTTTGTGCCTATTGGCCTAGTTCTGTTCTGTCTCCTGCTTGATTTGGAGGGAAGTGGAAAATATGTTTTTCTTACTCCTCCGCTGTTCTTTTCTGATTAATTTCGTTGCGGGATTCAACAGTTGAATCGTTTCTCTGGGACTCGTCGAGCTTCATTGCTCTGGCGCTTTTCTGGTGGTCGCCACTGTTGATTCTGGCTTACAGGAGTTACAGTGGTTAGGGAATAGTGTGGCGGGCTTGTCCCATTTAAAAAAAGTCAGAAGCCAGTAAGTCTAACAACTAGTCTTACCAAGGGGTAACGTGTTACCCAGTAACTGGGTTGAAGAGGTCATACAGGTAGTCGCTCCATGTAAACACTGGTATTCAGCTGCGTCCTGTTAGACTGGGAACCGACTCCAACGTAGTTGGGGTAAAAGCAGATGATGGACACTGTGGGGGATGCCTACAGTTGGAGGTCAAATGAAAGCTTGAGAACGTTGAAAGGCACCAAGCCGTATTTATTTTCAAACTAATATGACGATATCACTGTGCGACGACTAAGTTACTAGCGACGTTCTTCGGTTCTTGAGGCTTCCACTGACCCCCTGCTCTTCACGTCCTGTAGGGTCCCGCCTTACTTCAGGGGGCTCAGTTCTTGAGCGTTCAGTTCTTCGGATCTTCAGGTAGTTCTTCTTGTTGTAGGCGCCGCAGTAGGAAATGAGTACGCTTGCCCATCGAAACCGACCTGCTTAGGTAGTTTTCTACTATAGCGCAAGTAGTGGTAGGCCTAAGAGACTTTGCATTTTTCCGATACTTCGATGTGATTTCTTCGCACACCGTATGCAACCGGGCAAATACGTGACCAGATGGGTCACGGATGCTTGCTTGCGTGGGTGTCGATGTTCACGCAGTTTTCAGGTAGGTTCTCATTGTCCTTAACAGACACATCATACACTCACAGTACTTCACACACTTTGGTATTTCCACATTTTCATTTTGAACTTCTTTATTTTATACAAGTTTTTGCCAGCGTGAATGTCTGTTATGGCAGATGCAGACGAAATCGCAGATTAAAACGTTCATATCTTTTCTTGTGGTTCAAGCTTAGTCTGTACAAAATTTCATAAAAATTTGTTCAGTAGTTTAGGCGTGAAAGCATAGAATCAAACTTACTTTCGCATTTTTAATACAATTACAAAACAATATGCCACGTAAGTAGTAGAAAAGGCTGCCCAGCTTAAATGGGCCTAGGCTGAACATATCTGCCGCATGCCTAACGACTTATGGGCTTTAAAAATACTCAAAATTGGTGCCCCGAAATGGTGAGATGGGGTCGTGGCAAACCACGAAGGAAAATGACGAGATGAGTTCACGGCTTCCAGATGTAGCGCAAAGTCGAAACCAATGAAAGGAATGGAGGGAGGTCTTTCCCCTGCAGTGGAACAGTACGAGCTAAATATCATTAGCTGACTAGACTTTTCCCAACTATGTTGGGGTGGGCCTCCAGTCTCACCGAATGCAGCTGAATAACCAGTATTTTACATGGATAGACTACCTATATAAGTCTCACAACCAGTCTTACCAAGGGGTATTGGGGGGTTTAGGGGGACTGGTTGTGAGACTTTCTAGCTTCTGACTACTCCCAACGACTGCCTAAGATCTACAAATGACAGCCGGAACCAATGGCTTTTCGTGCTTTTTGAGGCACGGAGGGAACTCGGTATGAAATCGATGGTCACCCATCCACAGACCGACCGCGGCAAGCGTAGCTTAACCTTTGACTGATCGATCTGTACGGCTTTTACTGGGTTATTCCCGGTCGTAAAATAATTTAAAAAGACTGAGGCAATTAGTACACTATTTGTGAACCACATGTCTAATTGCCTCAGTCTTTTTAAATTATTTTTAATCAATCACATTGTTCACTCTTGCACTGAAAGTCGTAATTAAAACATTTGGACAATCAGTGAAATTTCTTATTGAAATCCTTATTATTGCATTTTGACTCTCGGTCTATAGCGTAACGTGTAGGAAATAAAAAGTTTTAATCGTCACCACTATTTTTGGACAAACGAAACTATTTTTTACCACTCGTCCCCAGTGGGGACGGCCGGGAATAACCCCTTTTACTTAGCCACAAGCTCCTTAAGAGCGCCCATCCCGTCATATTTCCCATACAAACGCTCGTACGCGAATACGGCGTTATAACTAATTATTCTCCAAATATTTTTAACACACAGGTATCTTGTGGTTTAAATCTAGGTTTGTATGAAGCCAAAAATAAACTTTTTTGAGAAACAAATTCAGTAACCACGTCTAAAAATCAGTTTTTTTGCACAGTTTTTATCTGAACTTTGGCCGTTCATAATGCACTCATACATTGAAAAAGTAAAAAAACAGCTTCATAGAAACCTTGCACATGTAATGGAGATTCTATATTACAAACATTATTACTAAAAACTTGTAAGGCTTTTTCTATAACACGTATTTCCTGGAACAAGTTTTGTGAAATTTCCGCGCGCCAATTTTCCTGCAATGTTATCGCGTTCTCACTCACTCGTTTGTTTTGGAGCTTTGCGTTGGTTGAAACAAAAACAAATTCAATCACGCTCGCGTCGAAGTTCGCACGCTGGGGATGGGCGCTCTTAAATGTAATAATAATAATAATAATTCATTTATTTCAGAAAACTGGTTCCATAAACAATAAATAATAATAATAATTCATTACAACATTATCACATACAAATTATAAAAGTTAGAATTTAATTACAATCACAATAAATAGATGGGATAATTACACAATAAAAATTATATCACAGACGCTAGACTAAATCATTTCATTATTTAAATTACGACATGTCATAAAATCAGATAAAATAATAATAATACAAAAAAATCTTAATTTATAATTACAGTCAAAATTTACACTCATCAATTATTTCCTACATCAATCTTTAATGCATGGTAGCTAAGCCTCACCCAACCAGTACAGTCGTCCAATGGTGGCTGGACACTCGCACTTCCCACCCACAGCCCTCAGGATACTGTTGCGGCTACCGCACACTCTATTCATAAGAGAGACTGCTTTTTTGCGCATAATAGCATAAAAGTCATTAGTCCGCGCCTCGGCAAACATGCCTGACGCGCTGCAGCGCCACGGCAGCCTCAAAAGCATCCTGAAGGCATTGTTATATTGCACGCAAATACTCTTTGGTAATAAGGGTTGAATGAATAATAATAAACAATGTGCTTGACAGAAGGTAGCGAGGTCCCGGCGTGGTGTGGGACCCGCACGTGGTCGCGCGGCGCCCGCGTGTCTCACGGCGGCCGCGTGTTCCTGGCGAGCACGCCGGCAGTCGCCGCAGACCCTTCATCTGTCGTGCACTGCAGGTTCCATGTGAGTATACAACCTTCACTTTTTGGCAGGGGCGGACCCTGACTTTGTGGGGCCCTGGGCTAATACTACTAGGGGCCCTGCTTATTTTATCAATTAATTGCCATTTTGTAAAAAAAAACGGTTTCCGATAGTTTTCTCTTCATATTTATAATATCGAAAATTATCTTTAATAGGGGCCCTATACATATTCACGGGGCCCTGGGCTGCAGCCCAAAAAACCCTTATATAAATCCGCTTCTGGCTTTTGGCATGGAATCAAATTTCATGTCTTACACTAAAATTACAAAGTGATGTGCACAAACTAAAACTTGCAATGAAAATGTGTTCTGCGAGAACGCTTAGTGCTCAGTAACTGTCTATAATCACGCTCGAACGTGCCGAATGTTTCAATCGAAAGGTTTTGCGCAATAAATTGTTGTAACAGCGGAAATTTCCAAAAATACAGTTCATAAAGAGGATATGGTTGGCACGTCTTCAAAAAGCGATCTACTGAAGGAATTTTATTTTTATGCCATAAACCTGAAATGTACTGTCACATCATTATGAAAAACTTAAAAAAACGGCTGATTCATACATTTTGTTGTCTTATGCAAACATAAAATGTATCAGCTGATTTTTTATACGGTTTAAAGTTTTTCCCATAGTAAAACGTGTCCATAATGATAAGACAATGACTCCCTTTCGTATCTATGGAAAACAAAAATTAAGCTAATACTTCGAATAACTTTTATAAGTGGTATGTACAGACGCCAGCACATCTAGCCATACCAAACTGTCAAAGGATCAAGCAGGATTTGTACAAAAAAATAAAGATGATTTAGAGAAATTGACATTTTAATTCTTATACTCTTGGGTACCTATAAAGTATCTCAGGCATTTACAATACTTTTAAAACCCCGCAATAAAAATGGATGGTTAATAGTAAAAACTCATTATTTCAGAACGAAACGGCGCAGACAGTAACAGTGACACTGACAGCCGCCGTTCTGCAGGTCTTACACTGAAATTCCATCGGTTTATGGAAAATAATGTCACAAATAATGATTATTTTTTTCCACACATTTGTCACATCACTTTTCTGCCAATTTAATAAATCCGTTAATGTCACTTCCTTTTTTTTATAAACACAAAATGGGCAACGAAATAAAATGGAAAAGTATTATTTTCATTTCGAAATATTTGAATTATGCGGGGGTCTAAAAAAATGGTAAGTATACCAATCTACTCCCGGTAATGTATTCTCCACATTGGAAAATATTTTAAACCCTCTAAATGATTTTTTTTTTCATACAAATGAATGTATGGATCTTGCCATGATTCTTTTCCCAATTGAATATGAATCTTATACTTTTGTGATAAAGTTGAAAATTTATCAAAGATATTTGACAGATTGTTGTAGCTTGATGTGCTGGCCTCTGTTGTATATGCATAGGTGAAGTAGTAATAGAGCTCATTGTGAAAAAACACATCCATTTCTTCACAATGAGGTCTATTACTATGATCGAAGAGGACTATAGTGTCATGTCAACCTATTTCTGTCATTCTTTTAAATAACGAATGGAGCTTAGTCACAACCAAGAAGCTTATAGATAAAAGTGGAGGCAACACTCTAAATACCTAAGTGTAGCCAACTGTGGGCAGACGCTCTCTTTCTAAATGCGTACATAAGACAAAGAAAACATATATCACTGTCTCGTTCTTATGTATGCATTCAGAAAGAGAGCATCAGCCCACAGTTGGTTTCAAGCTTTTGTTCTAAGTGTTGGCTCCATTTATACCTATATCTTCATGGTCACAACCGAGTGTCAACCCAACAACTCTAATTCTTTTTTCAAAATGATAAATTCCTGCTTTTTCTCCCACAGACGGTGTTCGCGAACCCATCACTATTGCTATGCGGGATGCTGTGCCTACAACTGTCCCTCATAGTCCTCCAACTGTGCCTACTGTTCAGCTCGATACAGTGGCACAACTTCCTAGCGATAGTCATACTGTTATTCATAAACTACTACACTTTATTCAAAATGGTACGCGACTACCTCGTCGCTTGGAAGGTATATAAAGCCGAGAATATGATACAAGACAAAAATGGCTCTTTACATCCTGTCCCTAATTAATTTTAGATCGTTAATTCCTAAGTTGAACGTATCCCGCGCACAAAAATGTTTCTAAAAGTTGGTACGGCGAGCTTCGTTTGTAGTAGTACGAAAATGTGTTTAAATTATTTAGGGGGACAACCATAAATTACGTCACACGAATTTTTTTTTGTCCCACTCTCCCCCGTCTTTGTCACAGGCGGTGGACATTTAGTTGGTGTGACGTCACATATTTTGCAATTTTTTATCTCATCATCATCATCATTTCAGCCTAAAGACGTCCACTGCTGGACATAGGCCTCCCCAAGGGGGGGGGGGGGGGGGGGGTTTGCCATAATCGCCACGCTTGGCAGGCGGATTGGCGATCGCAGTATGGTTGTTACAAAGGCACAGAGAACGCTGCTGCCCATTCTCTGGTAAGTCCCTTAGTCGCCTCTTACGACACCCACGGGAAGATATGGGATGGTGCTATTCTTTACGTCCGACACCATACGGATTTTTTATCTAGAAATGATTAAATTAAAACAGCAGTTCCAAATTTCCATTGAGTTGGTGTTTTTTTTTAGTTTTTCGTTTACGGTTTAACTTTCGCGTTTAAGAGACTAGATTTTGGCAACTGATGTCACGGAACTTCTGAAGCTTCCCACCCCTTGTTACACAATATCACACTTCGTTCACCCCTTCCCGTCCATAGTAACATGTGACGTAATATATGAATGGGCCCTTATTATTTTTGATGTTGTGTGCATTATTAGTATGTTAGATACTGAATAATGAAGTAGCCAAATTAGAATTAGTCAGTAGATTTGAAATGTTTTATCATCTAATTTGTGACTTTATGCCAGATTCCTATTAACTTACCAACCGTTATTGGTTGCTTATATAAACTTATCTGCACTAATGTTAATTCATTAAAAGTGTCTTCCATTCTTTAGCATAATCTGATGATAAATAAATATACTTCCAAGGAACTGTTAAAAGTGAAACATTATTGCAACTTTCGACAAGAAACGATCAGTTTTAGGAGCTGGGTATATGTCAGTAAACTACATGTATACATTCCATAATAAACTACGAAGCTCGTTGTACCAAAAGCTGTAATTTGTTGAATATCTCATGCTGTGTCAATTGTACTTAATATTTGTTTAGAAATGCGCTCATTATGATAAGGATTCGGTTTTTGAACAAAGTAACACTGTTACAGAGCATTGAATGTAAAATAATGATAAGACTGATGGCTTTTACGCCATTACTATGTTTCGACCTTACAACCCGCGTCCTAGGTGAGCGTCTTGCCAATGGGCATTGAAATATGTTTTGGGGGCCATTCAAGTATTAAGTAAGCAGTTTAATGCGCGGTTTCTGAGGTCTTCGGATAAACTTTCGATAGCTATTCATTCCACAAAGTTATATGTATATCTATTTGAGTGATTTTCTTCCTTAACTGAGTGCTCAGGGACGCAATATCGAACCAATAGCACTGTCGAATAGGTATAGTCCAGTTAAATCACCCCTAAAACTGGGCTAAGTCATTTTTAACCGCACCCCGTCTCCCCCCTTTTTAAGCTTACGTAAACATATTTTTTAAGATCTGTGGGCTAATTCACGTTACTAAAGAAGTGCTGTTGCTGTTAAGTTTCGATCAAAACAACGCTTTTCGCATTCTCTACCGCTGTCAGACACGTTCGCGTCAAGTTCACGTCACGCGAGCGCAGTAACGGCATTCTACTGTTGCGCGTCTTTGGTGCGTGCTTCGGAACGCAACATGATCGGTATTCTACTATTCGTTTGACGTCTCAAAATGACAGTTAAAAAGCACTAAAATCTGTACTAGGGTATTATTTTAACATTATAATAACGTCATATTCATTGAAATGTAATCGATCGATATTTTTTCTCTCATGTGGCTACACCATTAGTAAGTTAGGTTTTGGTTGTCGTACAGTTGATTTGCAGTTCACGCGCAGTTCAAATATTAGGTACAAGAATAACTTTAACTTAACTGCAACTGCACTACAACTTCATCGTGCGTCATAAAATAACGTGAATTAGCCATTAGTCTGCTTGTTTAGGTTTCTATATTGTTAATCAAGGCCGCAGGGTTTTAGAGTTGCCATCGTCATGTCAACCTTTGACCCACTGCTGGGCATAGGTCTCCCCTAAGGGGGTTCAGCCGTAATCGCCATGCTTGGCCGATGCATGTTGGGGATCGCAGCGGGAGGTATGGTACTCAGAAGGACTCTGCTGCCCATCCCCTGGTCAATATCCCTCTATCGCCTTCTACGACACCCAATGGGGTGGTGCTATTCACGGCCGGCACCACACGGCAATTACCATAAATGTGTTCAAATCAGAATCTACTACATTATGCAGAAGAATCAAAAACAATATTGCTGATGTATGCACCATGCAGACCCCCGCAGTCTCCCTTGTTATCAAAAATAAGCAAAGCACTCCCTCTTTGGTGGTAACGTCATGCTTGAATGCCTCCCTCCCCCCTTACATGTCATATTAGAAAGAAACAGTTACTTTGGGTATTTGCGCATCGTATTAAGACTAATATTCGTTCACTTAGGACGACAGGTACTAATGTAATGTGTATGTATGTACAGTCACAAGCATAAATGTGTATACAAATTGCAAAATTCAAAAGCAACTTTCTCGTGAAATAACTAGGTATTTGAACTTATAGATGAAACCTATTTTATAGTAGTTTGGGATCAGAAATACCCTATAACCCCTATAACATTTCAATCAATAGTTTAGGAGAAAATCAGTTAAGAATGAGACCAACTGTTTACATGTTTTTGCTTGTGACTGTACGTGTCTACACGTCATTGCAACATAATGTAACGGTAAAATGATCTATTCCAAAACAAGATATATGACACAAAATGTTAATCCTGAACAATTATAATCGTACTTGCCATAAAGGAAAGTTTTATTTTTAGTTTATATTCTTATGATTTTTATTGACCCCAGAAATCTCATTAATCAAAAGTCTGTCTAGTCCATGGACTTGATTGTAAGTAAATTATGAAAATAAAAACTTGAATGAAACAGTTGCAATATATTTTTATTTCGACTTATCATATTTGTCAATTGTTTGTTATTTACACAATACACAGATTATGTTATTACACATAACATACAAAGTTATAAATATATTGATAAAGAGTTTGATAAAGTCAAACCTGTAATAATATCACTTGATTAAGAAGTATTTATTATCAAAACATTTTATTGTTGTTTTTTTAGCCAATATCGGAATAAACTTAAATGGTTTTAGAGTGTTTACTCCGCAAATCTCTTACAACTTTTTAAGTTTTAAATCTCAGAAATTAATTAACTGGTTTTAATTAAAGTTTTATTTAGAAAACATAAAATCACTTTGCAAAAAAATTATTCTCAACTGGCTCTTTCGACTTACGTATCTTTGAAATTGGTTTATTAATTTCCAAGAATTTGAATCAGAAAATTTGTATGAGAAACCATGCAGCATACAGGAACTAAGATACACTTATAAAAATGTTTTTAGAAATTAATACACTATTCAACTTGCACTCACAGAAAACTGATGAGGCAAAACAAGTATTCTAGTGATTTTATTGCTTAACCCATCCCTATTTTACAATTTTAAAACTAATAGTGTCATAGTAGCCTTATTAACCTATTGGCAATAACATTTGGTCTGCCTCGTTGGTCACGAGGGCGCAGGCGCGACTGATGAGCGTGGAGTTTGATTCCCAAGTCAGACAGTGTTGGAGTTTTTCCATTAGGAATTTCTCAGTAGTAGCAGTATTAGTAGTATGACGGGCTGGTGTTCGCAACTCCACGTCTCAGCGCGTATTTTGCGTATAGGTGTGAAGTAAATCATTCGATCCACCCGTGCTCCTCAAGAAAGGCCAGCAGCGCCTTGACTTCGCTGGCGATCTCCCGTAGGTTAGCTGGGTTACCAAAGTACTTTGCCCTGTGGAATTTCTCAGTAACAGCCCTGAGTTTGGAAGTTGGCGGTGTAACCCCCATGATTAGGAAACCACGTAAAGCTGGTGGTACTGCGCTTGATTTATCTCTCTCTGGTTGTGTCAGATTATTGTCCTCTTACTTTGGATTCTTACATTGGACTATGACAGTGATTTAAGAGCGCCCATCCCCATCGAACGAACTTCAACGCGAGCGTGATTGAAATTTTTTTGTTTCAACCAACGCAAAGCTCGAAAACAAACGAGTGAGTGAGAACGCAATAACATCACAGGAAAATTGGCGCGCGGAAATTTCACAAAACTTGTTCCAGGACATACATGTTTTTGAAAAAGCCTTACAAGTTTTTGGTAAAAATGTTTGTAATTTAGATTCACCATTACATATGCAAGGTTTGTATGACGCTGTTTTTTTTACTTTTTCAATGTATGAGTGCATTATGAACGGCCAAAGTTCAGATAAAATTGTGCAAAAAACTGATTTTCGGACGCGTTTACTGAATTTGTTTCTCAAAAAAGTTATTTTTTGGCTTCATACAAACCTAGACTTAAACCACAAGATACCTGTGTGTTAAAAATATTTGGTGAATTCTTTGTTATAACGCCGTAATCGCGTATGAGCGTTTGTATGGGAAATAAGACGGGATGGGCGCTCTTAAGAGGGAGTGCACACTTGTGCACAACAATGTCTTACTTCCTTCTTCTTTTTGAAAAAAAAAACATGTTGCCCCACACTAATTTCTCCTGAATTGTGGGTGTGTTTACAAATAAACTGCACATACCATACTTGGCAAGTCTCCATTGAGATTGGCCAACATGACCAAAATTTGGTCAGGACAATTAATAAACTATTGTGTGGACACCCAACAAGGTGTCTTATTGCTATCATTAATCTGTACTTTGATTTTCTTCATCTTATCCCTAACAACATCACATGCTTGCAGTATCTCTTTATCTTTTCTAGATAAAGCATTCAATCTCACTGTATGTCTAAATTCTACCAGTGTATCTATTAAAGAGTTTGACAGTATGCTGTCTTGTGTAGAATCTTGCAGCTTCAGTCCAAATGTAGTCAACATATTAGTAATATACTCTGCTATTAATACAATAGGTACTGGATAGTATTCTGAAGTATCTGATCTAATAATTCTATTTGCATCACTAACTAAAGTAAGGAGATTGTTAATACAAATTGCAGTGTTGAAATCATTGTTCAAAGCCTCTATATTAGCCTCCTCTATTTTCTGTAAATCATTTATTAACTTATCATTATAATCTCCATTATTTGTGGCATTATTGACATAAATAAACGCATCCTTAAGGAAGAACTTGAATTTGTTTAAAACCTCTTTAGCTGTCTTCATTACTTCATGGCTATATTCCATTGGATACCGGTAACTGGATGTTAGGCAAGCCATTCTGAACACATCAGCACTGTGTTTTTTCAGTAAGTCTGGTATTGAAATGGTGTTCTTGAGAGATTTGGACATTTTGGTGTCTCCTTTCACATGCAGGTGCCCAACATGGATCCAATAGTTGGCCCATTGTCTTGTATTGTGGTAAGTACATGACTGAGCCTCCTCATTCTCGTGGTGTGGGAACTGAAGATCAATACCTCCTGCATGGAAATCTATTTGAGGTCCAAACACTTTACTGACCATGGCAGAGCACTCTATGTGCCACCCTGGCCTACCTTTACCCCAAGCCACATCCCATGAAGGTTCACCAGGCTTGTGTCCTTTCCACAGAGCAAAATCTGTTTTGTTTTGTTTCTCCTCATTGGCTGCCTCACCTTCAGTTTGAGGTTTTTGTAACTTACCATACGAAGGAAACTTGGTAGTGTCAAAATAAACTGATCCATCATTTGTAACATAAGCCATCTCTGTATTAATTAGTTTTTGTACAAATCTTTCAATTGAATTCATGTGCTCTGATACTCTAGTAATAATTAAAGGTTTTTCAATATTCAGAGAAGCCATGTCCAGCCAAAACTCATGTTCATATTGTTTTGCAACATTTTTAAAGTGAGTGTTCGTTTCGATACCTTTTTTAATGATTTTGTCATCAATATCCGTGACGCCCATAGCCGTCACGAGTTTTATTTTCATAAATGATTTTATAATTCGCTGAATAATGTCTAGTTTGACGTAGCAGCTCGCATGGCCTAAGTGAGCGGAGTCGTACACTGTCGGTCCGCAAGAATACCAGGTTGCGATGTGAGGGTCATTCAGTATTACCGGAACTTTTTCATCTGCGACACAGTTGTAAATGTATGCACCAGTTGGATTTCCATTTGGCATTAACCATCTCGTCTCTTTGTACGGTTTCAAGCTACACACATGCGTAAGTCTTCTTGAGATTACAGGGAATAGTTTCCTCATGTTTATTGACAATAGGGACTCCACTGGGAGCGATGGGCTGTGGAGTGGACACTGACCTCGCAACTCTCACTTCACTAATAAATAAAATAAATTACCACAACAGCTGATAAGTGTAATGATAACAATGAACCTGGCTGTCACTGTCACCATCTGTCACTACAGGAACATAATGTCAAAAAAGTTAAGTAACGTTCCGTACTTCTTGCTAAGAATGTTTTTTTTAGAAAATCTCTATTATTCTACAAAAATAATTATTTCAGATTGAGTTGATATCAAACATACGAAATATTTTTGATAAAATAAAATAGTTAAATATATATAGTTTCAATAGTTAAACCAATGTATATCAGTAATATCGATTACAAATCAAACTCAAAAACCATGACACGGAAAAACATTTACAGCTGTCAGCTGTCACTTCGACCTTCGTTCGTTTATCATTATATCTGTTATCAACAAGTTGAAAATAAACTCAAGAATAAATCCTTTTACTGAAAAATTAAACCGCAACTAGAAATAAAAATGGTTAGTTTTGCTCCTGATGAAATCGGTTTACAAGACAAGTCGCCATGTGCTGGCGTCAGGGCTGACCTTAAGATGTGTTTACTCGAAAGTGACTGCTGTAAAAAGGTTAGGTTTTTAGCCGAAACATTTTTCTGAACCATTTAGATTTAGATAATGATTATTAATTACCTACTCTAAACTTGAGTTCTTAATTAAGTATTAGTATGTTCTTTTAAATTATTTTCTTCGTTTTATAATCCCAATAATGTCATAAAGAGTTGTGTTGTTGTATTGTTATTCACCGTCTTTCCTCGTTTAACAACTCCGTTGGTCTGGTGGCCGCAAGTAGCTCCAGTAGTCACACTTGTGTTGGGTTCAATTCCTTGTTAGGAAAAAAAAAGGTTTTTCTATTAGCAATTTCATGGTAGCAGCCCGAAGATTGGAAGTTGATGGTGTGGTAAAGCCATTGGTCTTGCGCCTGATCTCTCCTTGGTTATGTCGCATTCGTTCCATTCCATTGAGACCAGAGAGAGGAAGAGGAAGTATACCTGTGTTTGAACACACACTTTAGTCCCATAATGACCGCTATGATATATATGATTTTCAATTAAATCCGTTCTAAGTTTATCTTGGACATCATTACATCAGTGGAGAAAAAAAATGTGAAGAAATACGGGACTGTAATTACCAAGAAACCACTTTAAGCAAGCATGGTGATCAATGCCTGTGGCTCCTCTATATAAGATGAAGCCTTTGCCTGCAGTGCGAAATAATTATCCCACTGCGGGCAAGGTTAATATTATTTATTGATAGTTTTAGTTACTAAAGGCAAATGGTTTTATTTGGTTTCAGGAAAAGAAAACACCGAAAGAATGTCTCATAACGGGAACTGTTCCAGATGAATGTGTTCAACTTAGACAACTCTTCTTTGAATGTAAGAGGTCACTTGTAAGTAACAGTTGTTGTATAAAGTTGTTTTCTATAGTAATTATTTAGCAGACAAAAGAATACTGTTGCATTCAACCTTTATATTTGAGATATCCGGCAACTATCATACATCCGTAACAAAATGTAATGTGACTAGGCCAAACATCCACACAACCAGCCCTGAAGCTTGTCGAATATCTGGTATCCAGCCAAGCTACTATCTGGTTTATCTCTACTTCATATCTAAAACACTGAAGCTTGAAATTCTGAATGTTCATGCCCGAACCCCGCTTGTGAACTGGACTTAGCCCTGGTCTCCACTAAAGCGAATAGGAGAGAAGTTGTCTCTTATACAACCAATAGGATACTACATTTCGTTAAAGCTAAGCAGTGTGTGTGTGAAAATAACGCAAGCACATTGGTTGGTATGGTATGGTATGACGGGCTGGTGTCCGCAACTCCAAGTCTCAGCGCGTATTTTGCATACATAGGTAGAAAGTCATTTGATCCACCAGAGCTCATCGAGAAAGGCAAGCAGCAACTTGACGTAACTGGCGATCTCCTGTAGGTTAACTGGGTTATCGAAGTACTTTGCCCTGTATGAAGTGACCTCAGGGCAGTTCAGAGCCACATGGGCTGCTGTCTCGTCTATCCCCATGCAGGCTCTGCAGTGAGCTGTTTGTAACTCCTATGACAAAGAGATGTTTGTTAAAAGCCAATGGGCCATGGCCGGTTATCGCGGCTGTGACTGTACGCAGCCATTGTTTGTGTAGTTGGAGGACTTGCCTCATGAAGCGGCCATCTATCACAGGAACTGCCTCCTTGGTTTGCCTGCACTTGCTAAGCAGATTGGGTATATGAGACGTTTTCTCTTCTCTGTTTTGGTGGTGATTAGGTCTTATTGACGGAGAAAGGATATCTGATGTCTGTCTGTGCCTAGCCTTTTCTTTGGCCCTTTTTTGAGGAACTCCACCTCACACAGGATTTTGCTCTATGCCATATTTCTACCGGTATTCTGATAGTTATGGAAACCAGTCAGCTATATCCGACCATTATTCCTTTGCTAATAGTGTTTTTTTTTTTCTTTCTTTCCAGTTGGACAATAGGAGAAGGTTTCGTGGTCACAAGGGTTATTAATGTATATACTATGTAGGTACATCAGCATTTTTAATTATTATAGAAGTAGTATGTTTTAATTTTATATTTGTATAAAGTGTTAAGTAGGGACATATTTTTTAAATAAAACTTGACTGTTTTTTTAACTATGACGTTAAATGACATTGTTTGTATTTCATCTACTAATCATCATTATTCGGTCCAGTCAAGGTCTGTAGGTACAGGCCGGGTGACGGCTGTGCCCCACTAGAATATCTAGGTCGCTGGTCGGCTGGAATGCTCACGAACCGGAGAGTAAATAAATATGAATAGTGGTAAAACTAAAAGTGCACACCCTGTAGAACGTGTAAATGGAATAAGAGTTATCGAAAAAGACTGTCCCACTAATAGGTTGTCCCATTGCTTCTGCAGCATGTCCCTGCCTTGCCATCCTTGATTTTTCTTAAAGGCTTATTACACTATACAATTTGTAGTAAATCTATTTAGGAAATCGGCAGGTGGAATCGCAGTTAGAACAGATTGGATCCGATTTAGTGTAAATTGGTGGTTTACTAACTTTTTCACTTTAGTGTAGTGTGATCACTAGCTAACAACTTTGGTTCCTAAATAGATTTTCTACAAATTGTATAGTGTAATAAGCCTTTTAGCCTGCTTGGCGTTTCCTGACTACACGCTCCGAGCCTAGACCTCCTTTCTTTTACCAGTATGTGCATACTTTTCGTATGCAACTACAAGAAGATGTCTAAACTTCTGTCAAAGTCAAACTATGCAGATAATGTATCGACGAACGACAATACACTACGACATATTGTAGAACAGTGATTGTTACAAAATTATTTTCATCTTATAAAATAGGTAAAACAGGAGTATCGACCATTCGTAATGCTCCAAGAATACACAGGAAAAGAAAACACAATATTTAATTTCAACTTTTATTATAAAAATAATTGAAATATTTAATTAAATTCTCTATACATTCTACAGAGCTTAGCCTGCACTCATAACTAGCTTTTCAAGCCAAACAGTAATTATTTTAATTGCTTTTATACAATAATACAATGGTTTTAAACATATTTGAATTTGAACATTTCTTAGAAATAGGGATGCCAATTTTTGTATTGGATTAATTCACCTTTTACATTATAAGCCAAAATTTTTGTATCTAAGTAATAAATAGTTTTTTCGGCGAGTGAATATATCTTGGTAAGTATTTTTGTAGTGCCCTGCGAGTAGGTAGCGACTTTTATCCAATTTTATAAGTACGTGTATCTCAATTCGATAAAAAGTGGACATCATAATATCATTATTTTCTTTTTTTGAGAAACGTACCGTGGGTGCTTTTACAAACATATAAACTTGTATACCAGACCCGGAGCTACCTGTAGTAGGCCTTACAAATTTTGGTTCCGTGGGGGAATTGAACCCACGACACGTCGCGCAACAGCCAATCGCCCAGCCACTCCGCCAACAGTGTTCTCAGCTGTGATATTATTTAGTGTTGTGTAAGTTTGAACGGATTCACCCGCCATATTTGATTAATAAGCTTCTACTGATTATTTTTTAAGCAATTACAAAAATAAGTAAGCTTAGGTAGGTAATGAAAAATATTTTCTGAACTGGGAAGTATTAGGTTCAATAGTGATAAATTTTATTCGCTTACGCTTTTTAACTAAGACAATTCATTATTTGCAAAAGTTAGATTTTTGGTACCACACAACCCGAACATTTTCAACTCCTTATAATAATTCTATTAATTCTTATTAATATAACTTTAAGCCTTATAAAATTGCATTAAACTCTAAATATAATACGCTAATATGAGATACCTACTTCTAATGAATTGGTGTTATAGAAATCTTTAAACATTTTTATTCAAAATTATTTATTTGCGTAATTATTAAGTTGGCAAAATCTATACTTTAGTTAGGTTTTTAAAATAACTTAGTTCTAAAGCAAAAACCTGGTTATTTATAATTCAATTACCAATCATTTTATTGGTAACTATAAATTGACTAGAATTAGCACCATCGCAAATAAAACTTTTCCTTTTTCGTTCGTAAATTAAACTTTATTAAACGTAGATTTTTTAACAGCAATTTTTTTTTATAGTTGGCGCATATGATCTTGATAATTTCATATCTCGTCTGTGTATAAATAAAATAATAGTTGACAAAATAAATACGTAATTAAATACTTATTTAAATGAATAAATAACTTGCAAATACCTAAGTGCACTGAAACCTGTAGGTTTATTTGATTAGGTACCTAAAACCATTCAAAACAAATATTTCCTTTTCGAATACGACGATACGATTTTATTATTAAAAAAAAATTTTTTCCTCTTTAAAATAATAGTTTCGATTATTATGTGTTGGTAATAAACGGCCATCTCTGTTTTTATTACATAAATTGATCACTTTCGGTATCATAATATTGTTCAGTTAATTTACATTCGGTTTCTAATACCTAATTAATATTTATTAGAACCTTAAATAAATGAATCTAAATATATTAAAAGCATAAATTAATTACAAGGTTTTTATTTTCTATTATAAAATCTTATGATACATATGGATGCTTCACAAGCCAATAACTAAGCTTATATACTCTGTGCATGAACTCTTAATATATTATTTTAATGAATCACAATATTAGGTAGGCTATTTGGTCATATAAATTATGTTATTAGAAATATTTAGTAATATTTCGATAGAGAAAGTGTTGCTCGGTGTTGTAAAATAATTTAGAAGGTTGAGAAGTTTACCAGGGAATAGCTGTAACAAACTGAACTATAGCCCGACCGCTTAAGGCCCGGCTCCCATTGTCGTCGGCATGGCAAGGTATTTTTAGGCGACGAATAGAAATATAATAATAATATAATAATATGTGGGGACATTTAACACACGGCCATCTGACCCCAAACTAGGTACATACGACGGTTAACATTGAAATTTTAGCTTTATTTCCATACCTTTAAGTTATATTTTTATTCGTCGCCTAAAAATACCTTGCCATGCCGATCTCGACAATGGGTGCTGGGCCTAACTAAGACCGTTCTTGAGGTATCAGCGCGGTGCAGGAGGGGTGACAGTTGTCACAAGTTGACGTATCAGTGAGCTCGGTCTCAGTTGTCTCAGCTGTCGGACTATAAGCATGGTTTATACAATGACACGATAATAATAATAATAATTCTCCCTACCGAATTTCGGTCTCGGCAGCCAATCTGAATCTAGAAACTAGCCTAGTACGCAGGGCATACACTACGATTCAAACTTAATGGCGGCTCTGAACACGAGCCGAGTGGCTGCGCGGTAACAACTTCACGTGACAGCGGGGGTGAGGAATGGGGTACTGCGCAGCCAACAACGCACTTCACAGTCGCCATTAAGTTTGAATCGAACTGTATTATAGTAGACAAGTGTGTGCGCAAACACAGGTGCACTCCCTTTCCCTCACTCTCATAGTCCGGTGGGACGGCAAACCGACACGACCGGACAGAGATCAGGCGCAGGACCAACGTCTACACATGCTTTCCGAGGCACAGGGGTGTCACACCACCAACTTCCAAACTCCGGGCTGTAACTGAGAAATTCCTCATAGAGCAACCCACTAACACGTTTTGCCCGATCTGGTAATCGAACCCAGGATCCCATGCTCAGCAGCCACGAGACGAATAGGGCAATGACACGATAGCTAGACACCGAAAATGACTGAGGATACCATAGACCAAGGACTAGAAAAAAAAGAAGGACTCCACGCCATGCATATGCCCCCCCATAACACAGGATTTTCCTAGCATGGGGGGCATTAATCTATCTGCTTGACCTTTGTTTTTATAAGTGCTATGTCTGTGTTTACATTACTTTTGTATGTACAATATGATGACAAATAAAACTTATTATTATTATTATTATATCAAAAGTGAAGCACCTAAAGTACGCCGGCCGGACCGAGACGTACACATAGATCGGTACGGTCGGTAGTCGGTACTTTCGGCGCGGAATCCTTTTTTTCTAGTCCGTGACATACAAAAATCTGAAAAATCTTAGATGAAATGAGCACACATTGTTAGATTGTGCGCACATTTATTGTGTTATCCTTTTTTCTGGTTTTTAGTATCTTAATGGGTAAAATTAGTTTTTTTTTTGTATGAACTGTTTGTGTTTGTGCTCGGTAACTGGTATAATGTGGAAGTACTAAAAGGATATATCTCAGCCTCATATCATATGTATACGTGGCATACGACTGCTTCAGGGAGTACACATGTGGTGTTGTTTTCATGAAAATAATAGGTAGGTATATGATATTGTGTCATAGTCTAAACCTAGCTTAGGGCTTACACCCACGTCAGACTTTTTGTATGACCGATTATTGGATCGGACGATTTTTTCATAGTTTCATAGCACTGACTTTTTGTGGGAAATCTGCGTTGGTATGCTGGAATTCATAATTAAGACCTTCGCTCACGTCAGACAATTGCTGAATCGATAATCGGTCCTACAAAAAGTGTGACGTGGGCGGAGGCTCTTGTAGTCCATTTCTACCCGAAAAAAAATCGGTCACTGATTTTCTAATATGGGCGGATGCCTTTAAGCAGTGCATCAAGCCAATGTTATTAATTATACATAGGTATTCTAATATAATATAATTATTTTCGTAAAGTTTTAGAACAATAAATCTATAATATTTTTGTTTGACGCGAAATTGGCCACTCGTCTTATGATGGGATAATTACTTAGTCGAAAAAATTTCACTACTTAGATCAGAATAGATTATGTAGAATACCTAAAAATATTAAATACCTAGGTACTTATGGCAATACCTAAGTGAAATAATCAGGTCCTAGATACACACATCAAAAAAAAGTTTGTAATCACTTTGAAAAATCCAAATCTTTTTTGTTACGGTAGATTATATTATTATTTCTTCTTCTTTCTATTAGATTCTTTATTAAAAATATAGATTTAGAATATAAAACAATAAAACAGTTCAATTGTTTTTCCATATAAAAAGGCTTTCAGTCCTAGCTTACGCTCATTCAGAAATCTGATATAGTCAATTTTAACGGATTTAAAATACTTATTCGCGGAAAGTTGTGATTAAAAAAATGCCAAGAGGATAATCAGAAGTTTTACGAGCAAAACTTTGAGGGAAGACGAGAGAAATAGCACGGAGAGTTGCTATATCCCAATCCTGTGTCCTGACCACGTTGCAGAGGTACCGCGGGATGGGTAATTTACCTGACCGACCCCGCAGTGGTCGCCCAACTGTTTTGACTGATGCCCTAAAGCGCTATATTAGATTGCTGGCAGCCCGTGACCCAACAATCAACGCTACTAAAATAAAAGTAGAAGTTCGGGCCGCCTCTGGGCTTGAAATTACCACTCAAACCAACACCAGGCTGGATTACGAGCACGAAGGTCTTGGCGAGCTCCTCTGAATTCCCGGCAACGTCAACGACGGAGATTGCAGTAGGCTAGGCTTCGGCAAAATGAAGAGCTTTTGGCAAAACTGTCTCTTCGTTGACGAATCGCGAATCAGTACTCATCCAGATAACCGACGTGTCCGTGTCTGGAGAAGACCAGGAGACCGTGAATGGTAAAGAACTGCCACTGGAACAGTTCAGCAAGGTGGGAAATCGGTGTCCTTTTGGGGTGGTAATATGATTGGAGCTAGAACGCCTTTGATCCCGTATCGAAGCTTCATGACAGCAGACATGTATAGAGCAGTTACTATTGATGGAATTGTCAGACCATTCCGAGTAAACCATGGACACCAATTTGTACTGGTCGATGATAATGCGCTGAGCTCAACGAGTCAATACTGCTCTCCGAGAATACGACATCACAAGGTTAGACTGGCCTGCCGGCTCGCCTGACTTAAACCCAATAGAGAACGCGTCGAATGCTCTTAAGCGAGCTGTTTGGAGCCGTCAGCCACGTCCCCAGATAGTGGCAGAGATGAGGGAAGCCGCTATTCAAGAATGGGACAGGTTACCCCAAGAAATGTTGGATACCTTGATTCTGAGCATGCCCAGGAGGATATTCGCATGTGTTCGAGCCAGGGGAGGAGTTATATTATATTGAATATAAACCTTTTATTAATCAATTGTTGTTTAAGTGTGGTTAAACACTCTTTTTCTTTCTATCAAATTTCTGCTACAATTACATTATGCTTAATTACTCAATTTTATTTATTATAAGACTATAATAAATAAAAAGTCGTTTTATTTCTTAATTTCAAACAGGGTATTTCTATTTTAAGAAAACACACAACAAAGAATTTTTCTTGATAAAGTTCAATTTAAAAAATGATTTCAGCTTATGCTAGTGATCACAAACTTATTTTGATGTGTGTACCTAAGGCTTTTTTATTGAATATTTTATGTGACTATTAAAGCTAAAAAGACTGCATCAAAAATAACTTAATACTTTTCACTGAATACTTTTATCTGGTAGATAGGTTCTGAATACTTGTGAGATTTTAGCATTATAATACTATTGTGCGTTTCTAATTTTAGCATCAGCAGTGCTATTCTGTAAAAGAATCCCTCTGCGAATTCAGGCGAAATATTATTGAGGTGAGCTGCCAATCATTAGCGGCAGGTGGGATAACAGCCCACATCAAGCTAATCAATTGGTTTTCTTGAGGTCCACTGTTGGGCATAAGCCTCCTCTATGACGTGCCATTTTTCCCGGTCCTCTTCCATCCGCATCGAGCCATTACCGGGTACCTTCTACAGGTCATTGCTCCATCGGGCTGGAGGGTCTCGCACGCTGCACCTACCGATTTGCGGTCTCTACCCAAACACAAGTCTACTCCATCGGCCATCGGTCATGCGACAGACGTGACGAGCCAATTTCCCCTCCAAGTCGAAGAGTTTCCCTTCGGATTTTTTCGCTGCGAATTTTACCCCTCAAAAAAAAACTCCGAGCCTAGACTTGTGGAGTAGCCCCGTTGTACGTGTCCACGTCTCGACATCAAACTCATTGGTTCATCATCATAACTGCCTATTGCCGTTTACTGCTGAGCATAGGCCTCCCCCAGAGATTGCCAACCGACCCGGCCTTGGGCAGCGCCCATCCCTCCGCTGCCAACCACCTTCATCAACTCGTCGGTCCATCGTGCCAAGGAGCGCTCCACACTACGCTTGCCCAAACGCGGTCCCCATCCTAAAGCGTGTTTGCTCCCTTTCTCCAGACGTGGCCGGCCCACTTCCACTGCAGCGTGCTTAATCGACGCGCCATGTCGGCGACTTTAGTTCTCTGGCGAATGACATCATTGCGAATTCAATCCATCAGAGAAACCCTGACCATCGCTCTCTCCAAAGCGCACCTTGAATTTATGGACCAGGCCCACGGTGAGTGTCCACGTTTCAGCTCCGTAAGTCAATACGTCTTAAGGGTCAAATCGAACTCACTGCATCTTAATAAACAAAAGGATATCTTTGCAAAATAGCACTGCAGGTTAAGGCGAACTACATATAGTTATATTTGTTGTGAATACTTTTTTTTTTAATATACAAGTAAAAGTTATGAAGTTATGAGTTGAAGTAGGCAAGGGCTATAAGTATTGTCGATTGAACATCATGTGAGAATAATGATATGTATCTCAAGATATGTCAGAAAAATTGCAAAGTCGAAAAATAATTATTTCTTTCGAAGAGTTTAGGAAAACATAGAAAAGGGATTTGTTGAGCTAAATACCGCTATCGACCGACATGTTATTTTTGGGTAGATACGTATCTTATATGGAAGACTTCACCCAAATGTAACAAAATATTGTCAAGTCATGTAGATATAATTTATCATACATTTTTTATCTAGACGACTGTCGGAGTGAAGTGATTCGTCTGGGAGTAGATCATATCAAAAGTATAGTGCAAGGTTGAGAAAAATGGCGTCTACAGAAGAAAATCACTCGTTAATATTAAAATCTCTTACATCTAGATCAAGAACACTTCGGCTCGACTCGCCTGTACCCAGTCAAACTTGTACACCATTTAAGATAATCTTAAATGTAATATTAATACTTTGGTCCGTTTTGTTCACAACGTGTGCTGTTTATGACCAATTTTGTTCAGACATCTGTAGATCGACTTAATAGAGATCAAAACTTAAGTTGGGTGATGAATTTGAGGAAATTTACATAGGTAGGTACTACGAGTTTTTCGTAATCATTACTAGAAAATATTTCGCAGAGCATTTAGTCTTTGGTCTACCCAAATTCATTACTCAACACAATTAACCTACCCTAACCTATGGATGTCCGCAAAATTAAAGTACAACACACTCAAGGCCGTCTAGGCCTGCGTCCCTCTACTAGAAAGTCTGTATGGGCCTGTAAAGGCCCGTGTACCCGCAGAGTCGGGCCCTCAAGGCTGTCACTAGCATCGCAGCCCCCGACAGGTCATCCATCAAGTTGGCACACTCGCACACTAACAGGTACATCTTGTCTCCATGTGAGGCCACTGATTTGTGCAAGGCTATCTTCCTCATGCCCACCGTGTGAGGTAGGTGCCGGTATAACATTCGAGCTCCTGTCCAGTACAGCCAGTTTCTTTCGAAGCGTTCGCCGTCATCGCCCTCAAATACCTGCGGATGAAGAATTGCCTTTATTGTGGTGAATTCGGTCTAAAAACACTGCAGAACCAGTTCAGAAGAAAAGGTTGTAACAGGAAACATCTTGATATTTTCGAGATGATGATTTATGAGATACGCATCGAATCTCAAATGGATAGCGGGTACCTAGTTCTACTATCCATCGATATCCGTGATCCATGCTAATATTCTGTTTTTTGTTCGGAGTCGCTAATCTTCGAAGTACCAATTATTAGGTTAGGAAGTAGATGGCTATTCTGAGAATTCTTTCGCTAATAGGAGCTACGCTATCCATAAGCATTATTTTATTATAAAAAAAATTGGGATCTGTATAAAAATTCACGATGACTAAAGGGCAAGAGCTAGATTTATTATTAATGCTAAGTTTATGAGGATATTCTTTCACGCTTAAACAGCAAAACGAAATTAGCTGACAGTCACATGTAGATCTAGCTTATCTTATCCCGTTTTAGTGTTCCCGTGGGATAATTTAGAACTTTGGCTTAGTTCTGAACTCAGAAAAAGTCGCGGGTAGAAGCTAGTTGAATAATATTGGTGAAAAATTCTGTAGGTAGTTAGGTACTGGTTTTTAGGAGATAAATGAAATCTAACTGACGATACCTTGTAAACACTAATGATGAATCCAGTCGTCGACGTGTGCGACTTCTTCGGTCCACCAGCCAAGTCATTGAACGGAGGTCTACAGATCATCGCCACCTCACTGTACAAGTCTAGCGTATGCGCCGCCGAATACCTTATCGTCTTCGGATCAAACTTGTTCAAGGAAGCACACCTCATATTATTGTAAAAAAGCAAAGGGTCCGTTTGCGTCGTATTTATCACATAATAAGATATGAAAGGAAACTCTGCATTCTTCTCCATATTTGCCAACAACATTCCCCCAACAGCAGTATTGGCAGTTGCTACTTCATTCAACAGCTCTGCTGCAGCAGCTTTCTGTCTTATCAAAGGTTTGGCAAGCGGGGATTCCAATATTGGCTCTATTGGTTCCAAGGGACTCATGAGATGGGCCAATATACAAAGTTTGGGGTCGGCTATTTCAAGGATGCTAAGGGAGTTTTGTGCAGTCTTTGTAGTCATTCCTTTTTCTGGCGTTGGAGGCGGAACTGGGAGCTGGAATTGTAAAACAAAATAGAAATAAGTATAACACTTGAAAAAAGTTTTTAATATAAAAACGTAATTCGTGCTAGGGATGGCAAAATAAATTCTTAATTCGTTGAGGCAATACAAAAAATTGACCACGATTAGTCATCCGCACGAAGTATTTTCTCGTCTAGAACGCCTCTAATTCTTGGGCCGCTTAAGCGTAGCTATCAACTATGTAAATGGCGGTCGCTGTATCAGCGCTAATTATGATATTATTCTGTCTTAAGCGTTATAGTTGTAGAAAGTTAGCTTAGTTTTTCGCATATATACGTGGTTTTAATGTTAACAATATTTTCGACTAACATCAGCTATTCTGGTATCTATTCTGTTTTTGATTATGCGCGAGTATATACCCGGGCTTCCCCGTGGAGTGTTCTGGCTTCTCCGTGGGGTGTCCAGGCTAGACTAGCTTCCACCCATTATCCCCGAGGGTGTCGTAGAAGGCGACTAAGGAAAAATCCGGAAGTTGGGCAGCAGCAGCTTCTCGGTACTTAATAACTTCACTGCGATCCCCAAGACGCCTGCTAAGCATGGGGATTATGGCAAACATATGGTCTTCCGGCTGATGATGATGAGTATTTACCACACTCCCGTTTCATGGAAGCAAAAGGTATCGTAGGGATTTTAGTCGATAAGAGTCAACCTTAACACTTCATTTTTTCCCAGACAAAATGAGGATTACCCCGGAAAAAAATGATCGGTAGGGCGCCGGCGGCAAGGCGCGCGATAAATCAGAAAAGCCCGAATACAGCCGAAGATAGCTGATCAGATACAACGGCACTTACCTAATCCGGGTGGAACCAATCATAGACGATACAGCTTTCTGTGACGTGGCTAGACATGTTTGTGAACGGGCGCTCTCATCTGACATTGATAATTTCTTAGTAACCATGGCTTGTATCTTTATTGCTTTTTACCTACATTCTTATCACAGGTAGAAGCAACAATAATGATGTAACTGAGATTTTAAAAGATGAACTAGAACCTTGTGTACTAAGATTGAAAAGAGTACCAATGTACTTTTTTCCATAGAGACCTACCTACGTTTTGAAAGGGATACTTTCAACTTTTCAGACTAATTAACCGACTCTTTGGCAATTCAAAAGTAGTTTCATTAAAATAAATACTTTAACTTTGACTATTAAGTCCTGATACTAACCGGCACTCCGTCAGGCAGGAACCGATCAAGTGCGTGCGCAGGAATAACGAAGCAGTCTTTCTGTAGCGTGGCCAGCGACACAGGCTCGGTGCGGCGTCGGTGGTCCGTCGTAGGCACAGTCGTGGTGGTCGCAGGCCCTCGGTCCCAACGCAGGAGTGACACGGAAGGTTCTCGGGTCACCAGCGGTTGCGGCGGCTCGGGATCCGACCCCGTGCCGCCGCCCAGTACAGGCCCGCATCGTTCTGGGAAGAGTAAATGGGGTGATGTTAGATTTCTCACGTCACAGCTTTAAGGTCCAGTTGATAACCAAGATCAGGCTCTGGAGGTCTGGCATATTTGATGAGGAGTATTATTTAACGCTGCTGTGGGGGGTATATAAAAATGCTTTATGTTATTGTTTGTCTTGACTTATTTTCTTTCTTTTTCTTTCTATTTGGGAGGTCATGATAAGCTTGATTGATTTTCCTTGCTTGTGTGTAGTGGTTCAGTTTAGGAAGGAAAATATGATAGTAAAGATCCAGCGTATAGACTAGCTATGTCTTGGTTTAGTAGTTTGGACCCCAGACTAGCAACTGGCATATGCAAAGTAACTCAATAGATTGAAAAGATTATTTAGGTATCTTGGAGAGCTAGTTGCTGGCATAAACAGGATTCCTTGCAAATCAACTGTGGGCTAGGTTCTCACTCACAACTCACGTAACGAAACCCAAACTTGACTGAGATACTCAAGGCAATAATTTATATTTCTAAATGATGAAATGATTCAAAGCCACATCCTGTTAGCACAAGCTAATAAAATAGCAGTTAAAAGTAAGGAGTAGGTACCTAATATATTCTGATTTGGTAAAAATAACTAAAATCGCAAGCTTGCATGCATATTTTTGTAAAGCAATCTACTCATATTACATCAATTAAAATAAGTAATCTTTGTTTGTAATATTGCTACGAATTTTAAACGTATATTTGTGTATTTGAATTAAATATGAAAATAAATACTCACATACTTACTACAAGTTTGAATTATATACAGTCGCCGATTGGCCATCTATTTCTAACATCTATAAAGAAATACTACAAGTTCTAGACATAAATTAAGTTAGACACTAAATAAGAATTTGTACCCTTACGTTTGGACATTTTAACTGACGATCTTCGAACAGATATTGAAATGATATATCCCTCAGAAGGTTAGTAATAAACATAGTCGATTAAATCGTGCCAATTATAAATATTGTATAATCTGTGTGTCATAACACTTACGCGGGAAGTAACCTCGGGATGTTTGGTGTTTAGCGCCAAATTTGATCCAGTTCTAACCGACTTACACTAGTTCCAACCAGCTGGAGAAGAACTGAATACAGTGGTGTCACGACTAAAGCTTACGGATAGTGTTGTTTATATCAAAAGCACTTGTTACGACATTAACTGCTACTAATAGTAAGCATGTGTAATGAACTCGTGTCTAAACACTGCGTCACCTGTCAAAGAATGTATTTATAGTCGCCGTTTTGTGTCATGTGTTTTTAACAAAAATTAACGAGGTCACTGCAAACTCCACAATGCTAAGAGACCCGTTTATTTAAAAAAAAACGACACTTAGAAGTTAATTGTTAAGAAAGTTTAGTCACAAACACAATAAAATTGTTTTCACTTGTTCCACTATCACTGGTTTTCACATACGTTTACCTGTGAGGTCGTTGTATTGAGCACTGGGCCGAGGTGCCGCGGAGAAGAATATGTGGGTCTTGTAGTGATGCTCCTCCATGCAGGAGTATCGCTCGCGGTCGCGTCGCTTCGCGTTCCTCCCTGCACCGAGCGCGCCGCGCGCCTTGCCCCCTCCACCCCCGCTAGACGAGAGGGTCTTTTCCCCGCCGAAGTTCTTCCGAAACATCAAATTCATCTTGGAAGACTGCCCACTTCCGTCTCTTTCGCACTAATTTGTAACCGTATGCGTGGGTACCGCTCTCACGCTGTGTGTCTCACAGTAATTAGTTCACTGTACCACGCCAAGATTAAACCCGGCTATATTCAAACGTCTCCTGTTTGGCTCGGTTGTTTTAGTTTGTTTTATTTCCGCTTTTGAATGAACGGTTGCATGGTAGGGTTAACTAATGCGAGGTGAATAGAGTTCTGGAGAATTGTAAAAAATACGACTTCATTTCAAAACTTACTAGAGTAACACAGCCCATTATGTCGAAAATATTCTTAAACGAATGTGCCTGGCCTTTTCCCAACTACGGTCGGGTCGGCTTCCAGTCTAACTGGATGCAGCTGAATACTCCAATGTTCTACATGGAGTAACTGCCTACCTGACCTCCACAACCCAGTTACTCGGTAACACGGTACCCCTTGGTAAGACTTGTTGTCACACATTCTGGCTTCTGACTACCCTTAACGATATGACAGCCGGGACCACCGGCTTTTGTTGTTTCCGAGACACGAAGGGGTCTCGGTATAAAATGAATGGTCACCCATCTACAGACCGACCGCGGCAAGAGTAGCTTAACCATGACCGATCGGCTTTATCGACTTAGCACGAGCCCCTCAAATTGTTAAAGATTTATGGTTGAAGAGTTAACTATCATTATCGGTTTCCATCGTTTTAGTATATTTACTACCGTTGGACTTAGTCCAATAAAATTGTAGACATGCTGGCCTGTGTGTAATATATCGGAAACAAAATATTTGGTCAAAACACTATCAAACACGAGATTATGCATGCGACTTCGTCCACCTGATGTATATAAAGGTAATCTGCGGGGTATAACATATTTGTGTGGAGACCCAATTCTTTTTCTGAAAGCCGATGAAATTCCCGTCAAAATCTGAACAGCCATTTCGGAGATTAGCCGGAACAAAGAGACAGACAAAAATGTTTACATTGGTTTTCTGTTTTTAAAAAATCTGTGAATAGTAGGTACTCTTGACCTGTTTAAATGACAATGCCAGTTCCTGCCCCACCCATGTACAGAAAAAGTAACACATGTACAGAAAAAGTAAATTAATGAAAATAATTGTAATGAATATAGAACCTTTCTATACTAAATTGTTTTTCTTTAGAACTTGCGGATTACGAAATACCTACCCACAAAATACAAACTCATTTTACCTAAAATACAATTTAACCTATAATCAATGTCATTATTGTTTATAGATTTAAACGGAAACCGCAAGTTCTACAGTCACTAAGACTAATGTTTAGTTATCAGCAATAAATAAACAGTAAGATGCTACATATTGCACATGACTTTTATTGAGTGGGGCAAAGTTCTATAGAGTTTCTGGCATTGTCCTTTATTCTTACTACTTAGAAATCCATTAGGGTCGTAGGTTCGTGTTCGTGACCCTTTTAAAAACTTTTGTTTTGTAATGATTCTTATTGGTAACGAATACACGCATTTCCGCATTACGCTCTGACACTTGACCTTAGAGCTCGTGGATAATTGACTATGCAATTAGCAACCTGCTGAGCATTACTTTTGTCCTTATAGCCTGAAATATTACTATTAGTTTCAGAATTTATAAAAATTGCTGACAAAACAAAAGTTTGTGTAAAAAAGCTTTTTTACAAAAAAGACAACCGCCTTCAAAAACCAAAAAGTGCTTGTCTGTTCTATTTGTTGTTTTGTATTGCCACCGACTTGCGAAACTAAAGTTATGTGTGTTCTGTTTTAATGTTATTTTTCACTTTTTGGTTTTTGAAAGCGGTTTTCTTTTTTGTAAAAAAGCTTTTTTATTTTTTAGTACTTCCTTATCATCCAAATCTATTAAGAAATGGCAACACAGTCAAAACAGAAATTGGAAGTACAAGGTGAGAACATTACAACATCATCCATGTATAATTTTTTGGTTTCTGTCGATTTTTCCAAAAAGTACTGAATCAATTTCGATAAAATTTATATGGGACCACCCTTGAGGTATGCCCTATCCATCAAAAAAAGAATTTTCAAAATAGCTTTACATTTGCCGGAGAAATCGCGTAAATAATATACAAAAAAGAAAAAAGAAAAAAAAACAACATACAGACAAATTGAGAACCTCCTTCTATTTGAAGTCGGTTAAAAATAATGATAGCATCAACGCGATTAATCTCAATATGGGTTTTGACTGAAGTCAGTCAAAAGTAGATTTGACCTGTTAAAAGTTTTGATTGTAACGTATACCTAGATAGAATAACATCATAGTTTCAAGTAAAAAAATTAAATTAAAAATTTAAAAAACCCCCAACGCAAAACAAAAACAATTATTTAAAAAGTAAAAAATAATATCTTTTGTTGAGCCATCAAATGTTTGTTCGTTGAAATGGCGCTATAATGTCGCGGCGGGGTACCGCTAAGTCAGCAATAGCTAAATAGGTAAAATAGCAAACTCATGGATTTGCAATGAGATTTGACTTACGCGGTACCCCGCCGCGACATTATAGCGCCATTTCAACGAACAAACATTTGATGGCTCAACAAAAGATATTATTTTTTACTTTTTAAATAATTGTTTTTGTTTTGCGTTGGGGGTTTTTTAAATTTTTAATTTAATTTTTATTTGAAAGTTTTTAACTGTAATTTAGTCTGGTTTTGAGAAGTTGTAGATACGTCTAAAGTTGTATTTCGTCACATGGATCTTTTTTGATATTAAAGATATCACCCTGAGAATGCGTTTGGAATACCTATATAATTCGCCATTTTGTGGTGCCGGTCATCTTGGCCTTGAAATTTATCATAGTGTAAAGTATTCTACTAGTGAAGCCCTTTCATTTGATACCCATATTGATGGAATTGTGAAAAAATATGTGATTAGCTATTTTGTAGCGGCGGCCATCTTGGACCGATTTTCATCAAACATAGCTAAGAACACACCCGACTAATTCACCTTTCAAATAAAAAAAACAAAAACAAAATCGGTTCATCCGTTCGGGAGCTACGATGCCACAGACAGACACACACACACACACACACAGACACGTCAAACTTATAACACCCCGTCGTTTTTACGTCGGGGGTTAAAAATAGGAAGCTTAGAAACAATTCCGTCATCTTCTTGATTACTTACTTACAAAAAGACTTATTAAAAATTGAATAGGTAATCAATTATTTCTTTGTTTTCAGTTCACAAAGGAATGGAAGCCATTAACATGCTACTTGGGTTTGTAGGAAAGCTTGATGAATATTTTCAATTGAGAGCGAATAAATAACAGATCAATTATTGTGATGATCAAGAGCATTTTAAAAACAAACATGTAATAACTGTTTGACTCTTAATATTGTTCTAAAGGAAATATTTTTATACAATGCATTCTATCTGTTTTTTGGAACTGGTGACTTGCCCCGGCTTCGCATGGGGGCAGAGCCTAATAGCCATCTACACAGCTCCCAGTCGCCATGATTTGTACAATCATCTTCTTCTTCATCATCATCATCATCATTTCAGCCGAAAGACGTCCACTGCTGGACATAGGCCTCCCCCAAGTGTCGCCACATTGACCGGTCCCGTGCGACTCGCATCCAGCGGATTCCCACAACCTTTACCAGGTCATCGGTCCACCTAGTAGGAGGCCTTCCAACGCAACGTCTTCCGGTTCGCGGTCGCCACTCCAGAACTTTTAGGCCCCATCGGACATCATCGAATATCATCGTCATATTTCAGTGAATTTACACAAATTCTTGACAAATAATACACCAAAAGCTTGCTGATGAATCACTCTGTCTATTGGTGAAAACCGCATAGAAATCCATCATCATCATCATCATTCCAGCCAAAAGACGTCCACTGCAGGACATAGGCCTCCCCCAAGAAAGGGGGGGTCTTGCCATAATCGCCACGTTTGGCAGACGGGTTGGCGATCGCAGTATGGTTGTTACAAAGCCACAGAGAACGCTGCTGCCCATTCTCTGGTGAGTCCCTTAGTCGCCTTTTACGACACCCACGGGAAGATATGGGATGGTGCTATTCTTTACGTCCGACACCATACGGACGGTTCATAGAAATCCGTTCACTAGTTTTTGAATTTATCGCAAACATGGACGCGACGTGTAGTTATGATCGATAGTTATGAATGTGACCTAGGTTTTTTTTTATGAATAATAATAATAATTAATATCATTAATTTAAATGACAATGCCAGATCCTGCCCCATCCATGTACAGAAAAAGTAAATTAATGAAAATAATTGTCATGAATATAGAACCTTTCTATACTAAATTGTTTTTCTTTAGAACTTGCGGATTACGAAATACCTACCCACAAAATACAAACTCATTTTACCTAAAATACAATTTAACCTATAATCAATGTCATTATTGTTTTTAGATTTAAACGGAAACTGCAAGTTCCACAGTCACTAAGACTAATGTTTAGTTATCAGCAATAAATAAACAGTAAGATGCTACATATAGTAGGTATGCTTGTACATGACTTTTATTGAGTGGGGCAAAGTTCTATAAAGTTTCTGGCATTGTCCTTTCTTGCCAATATTTAGATACTTCAGTTTTAGATAGTTTTTGCCGACGCGAATAAATTATTTATAATCACTTAAACAACATTTTGCAACTATTGACCCGCACCAAGAGTCAATTGCAACACTGGGTATCGCTGTACAAAATAAGGATTCATACAGTATTCTGCTTCAATAAATAAAGACCAACTGCAAAATCAATGAAACTATGAAATTCATAGTATATATACCTATTATGTAAAAAAATTCAGTGTGTACTTATGTACGCGCGTGAGAAGTTATACTTCTTCGAGTCACAAAATAGCAACGAAGGCAGTAAGTAGTTCAGCATGTACGTCAGAGATGGCGTTGTTTACAATTACTCCCGTGAGAATTTTGTGTGACGCTGTGCACGCGCATCGTAAAATTTCACTCTCATCATTTTTTCATAACGCGCCTAAAGAAGTATAACTTCAAAAAAATTCAGTGTGTACTTATGTACGCGCGTGAGAAGTTATACTTCTTCGAGTCACAAAATAGCAACGAAGGCAGTAAGTAGTTCAGCATGTACGTCAGAGATGGCGTTGTTTACAATTACTCCCGTGAGAATTTTGTGTGACGCTGTGCGCGCGCATCGTAAAATTTCACTCTCATCATTTTTTCATAACGCGCCTAAAGAAGTATAACTTCAAAAACGTACGTGAATGTTTGTTTTTATGTGTGATGTGATATGTGGCATAGGTAGTAATCATAATAATAAATAAAACCTATTGTTGTTTCCGTAATTTGCTAAACGCCCTCTGTTTGTCCATTTCATTGGTAGTATCACTTCAATTTACCACGAATCGCATTACTATAATGAACAGCGTTCGATAGAAGGCTTTAGAATAACAATTTCTCGGTAATCTTCAACCAGTTAGATATAAACTTGTTGAGTAGGTCTGTTTGTATGAAATATTTAGGATATTCTATCGATTTATGTACTAAAACCGTTCGCCTTATTGTATGTTTTTGTTTACTTCGCTATATTTGAGCATTGTGTTCTATTTCGTGAGTGGTAAGCCGATTACGCCAAGCGGCTTATCCACAGGTACATACCTATTATGAATTTGTCTCTCTTATAATAATATTTGTGTCAAGTCTTTACTTTTATTTTCACTGTGATGTTAGTAAGTTCTCGTCACTTAATTGTTTGAAAACGTTCTGGAATATAACCTCGAATTACTCTTTTAACTTTAAAAACCCCTTTAAAGCAGTTGCCTAAAAATATCTAAAAGTAGTCGTTATTTCTTTCAAAGAATTAACTACATTTAACTTCAGTCGAAAGATGTCCACTGCTGGATATAGGCCTCCCCCAAAAGGGGGGGTTTTGCCATAATCGCCACGCTTGGCAGGCGGGTTGGCAATCGCAGTATGGTTGTTCCAAAGCACAGAGAATGCTGCTGCCCATTCTCTGGCGAGTCCCTTAGTCGCCTCTTACGACACCCACGGGATGGTGCCATTTTTTACGTCCGACAATGGTGTCGGACGGACAACATACATTTATGTTCTCATAAATTAACAAAATGTACATGGATCAGCTGACCACGAATCAGCTGACGGCTATTTAAGCTTATTTTTTCTGGTAAAAAAATAAGCTTAAAGATTATCATGTGCTTTCTTTGAAAGAAATAGTGCAAATGCTTTTATAGCTTTTGAAAGAAAAAAAAGACGCAGATAACCATTTTAACGTAAAAAATAACATTATTAACTAACATTACAGTGAAAAAAAAAGACTTGTCAGATTTTAATCGATAATAAAATACTCAGCCTGGGTTGCAGTTTTCTATGAAACGGCAGATTTTTTTTTAATAACGAAACTTGTTAATAATTGTTTGTTACTTGTTAGAATAATTTTTCCTATCCATAGTAAATGTTTGTGTCAATCCTTTCCATCATTCTTTACCGAGCCTTTTCCCAACTATGTTGGAGGCGGCTTCCAGTCTAACCGGATGCAGCTGAATACCAGTGCTTTACATGTAGCGACTACCTGTCTGTAGTCGCTCCATGTAAAGCACTGGTATTCAGCTGCATCCGGCCCAGTTAATGGGTAACAATGTACTTCTTGGTAACACTGGTTGGTAAATTTTCTAGCTTTTGACTACCTATAATCACTAGGTATCAAAGATCTACGAATGAAATGGATGGTCACCCATCCATGAACTGACCGCGGTAAGCGTAGCTTGACCGACATGACTGGTCGATCCGTTCGATTTTTAACCGACTTCGAATCCGTCTATATGTCTGTCATATATAGACGGATTTGCAAAATTCTTTTTTCGTTGGACAGGGGTTTGTTCCGAAATGGTCCCATATAAATTTTACCAAAATTGATCTAGCTATTTTTGAGAAAATCAACAAATTCCCAAAAAAATTACTTAGACGACGTTTTAGTTTCTTCAATCTTTGGAGGATTTACAATCTCTTCTAGGTGTTTCGCCGTTTTTTAATGGATTTGGATGTTGAGGCAACACTAAAAAAAAAAGTCGGTGGCAATACAAAACAACAAACTCAAAGCCACCGCCACCGACTTCCGAAAGTAAAGTAATGTGTGTTCTATGCTAAAGTTATATACTTATCACTTTTTAGTTTTTGAGCCTGCGGTTTTCTTTTTTTTTTACTTTTTATTACATAGCTAAGAGTTCCTCTGTGTTCCTTTTCACCATGTATCATATTTACTTACATCATGTTAGACGATATTACTCTCCAAAGATGAATTCCTTCGCTATATTTATGTAAACGACTACCTATCAATCTTCACGAGTAGGTAAACCAATAAAATTGCTCGATGACAGTAGAGGCGCGTAGGGATGAAATGTATTATGATCATTAGAAATTCGCTCAAGTTTTAATATTTGATAATACTTAATAGGTACCTAATTCGTAGATAATCTTTGCGGTAAGAAAAAGCTTGGTTCTTCCATAACGAACTCATCATCGTTATCAACATCAGCCGGAAGACGTCCACTGTTGAACAAATACCTACCCATAGAACGCCACAACGAGCGGAAACCTGCAGCTTGCATCCACCGGATACCCGCGATTTTGACGATGTCGTCGGGCCTTATGGTGGTAGACTATCAGGCTACCAACGCTGCGTCCTCCGGTTCGTGGTCACCATTCAAGAACCTTTCTTCCCCAGGTTATCGGTTCTTCGAGCGATGTGGCCTGCCCATTGCCACTTCAACTGCATATTCTGAGAGCTATGTCGATGACCTTAGTTCTTCGGCGCATTTCTTCGTTCCGGATTTTATCGCGCAAAGAAACTCCGAAACTAACTACTTCATGTCAAAATTTCATCGTAGTACCTAATGATTTTGGATCTGATGAGCTGATTAATTTTAAATCTTCCTAACCATTATTTTGGATGTATACATTGGCCTGCATTTATTGGGTAGTAATATGTGACGTTATTAATTGAATGATTAGATTATTGGTTTGCTCCTTTTGGTAGAACAAAGCTTAGTAATAACTAAGATTAGACCACAAAGTAAAGTTATACTTACTTCGTGGACCAGACCCTGGTTCGGCCATGGGACGATGGGAATTCCAAGATGGAGAACACTGCAGAATTAATTTAATTTGGCAAAACTGCGATATCTCAGAACAACCAAGGTAAGTATGTAATAGAAACTAGATCTCCTAGAATGTAGGAGTGACAAACATACCTGGATTTCGTCTTAAAGATCAAAGTTTTGGAATAGTTGCAAAACATATTTGTGCTCTCAAATACTTGCTATAGTCTTCAACGTGCCAAATCGACTGTATATTTGCAATTAATGTAAACAAGATGTAGGTACGTATAGAATCTTGAATTTTATAGCAAAATAATGATATACGGACGGAGATATTCGTGTAAAGACATCCACACACAGCGATATTATCTTCGCGCGATATATATCCGTATATGTCAGAAATGGTCAATCCGCTTTGAGCAAACGTGGTGTTCAATGTTCATGCTTTCTCTGTATGAGAACAGGCCTATGCCCTGCTGTGGGGGTAATATTGCTGTTGATAAATATCCGTTTACATTTTTATTTCACCTGTGACATTATCATAATCGTCATCATGTCAACCCTTAGACGCCTTCTACTGGCTATAGGTCTTCCCCAAGTCAGGGGTACCTAATCGCCATGCCTGACCGATGCATGTTGACGATCGCAGTAGGACGTGTTATGGTACTCAGAAGCACGCTGCTGCCCATCCTCTGGTCAATATCTCTCTGTCGCCTTCTACGATACCCACGGGTAGAAATGGAGTGCGGCTATTTGCGGCTGGCACCACACGGCACGGTATCATTATCGCTGCAGTGATAATATTGCTCGTGTGTAGGGACGCCTTACGATACGTGACGTTCTGTCTATTTATATTGTCTTTAACATATGGTGCAATGACGTAAAGTGTGCTCGTGACGTTACAATTAATGCATTGCTGGTTCTAGGTTTAGTTTCTATGAGTATTAGGTACATATTACTACATATTAGCAAATCGGTGCATCAGTTCAGCATATTCAATACAACGTTATCAAAGTTTTTATATGGAGCGACTGCTGGTCTGCCTCCAAAGCCCTGTTACTAGGTATCTCGACACCTCATGGTAAGACTAGTTATCAGACTCTCTGGCTTTTGACTACCCATAACGACTGTCTGTCTGTCACACCACAGTATCAGTCACTGAATATTTATAAAAATATACATTTTTTCAATTCCTTTTACACAACTTCCAAAAAAGTTTCATATCTGGCTATAAGTAACTTAAACTACTTTCAAAGTACTTTTATAAACCAATCAATAGCCGGTCGACTTAGTATTAGTATTCTTCCAACGCCAACAAAGTTACCAACATAATTTACCCTCGCCATATTTTGGCTCCAGTAAATATCAAGTTGTCCTTTACCACGCCGCCCGCAAGAAAGTTACTAACGTGTGACGGCGGATACGGTAACACGTAATAAAAAAAAACAAAAATACCATTCGTAACAAGTTTTCTAACTAAAAAGCCTTTAAAAAAAAAGGCTTAGAAATGGCATAGTCAGTTCTTGATGCGAATTAGCTTTTCGCAATACACCTGCAGAACATTGGGTCTCTCTAAAACTTATTCGGTTTGCATGGTAACTTCTGGCGTCAGATAAGACCCTCCAGCTTTAACATTTTTCTGCTGTTTTTATACATTCTGAGTTCTGACCATGTAGATCTGTATTTTTGTATTTTTTTTTAAATAACCGACGAAGCATTCGAAAGTTTGGAGGTAATCATCGTGAACTGAATTAATCTAATATATAAAAAAATATATTTGTAATCGAACTCCTACGAAACGGCTTTACCGATTGGTATGATTTTTTTTTGTGCATTTTTGGTAGGTAGTCTGAGTATAGGTCGTAGACAATTTTTTTTTATATATATGGCACAGCAACGATTACCAGGTCAGCTAGTGTATATCTAAAAGTCTGGCTCACGATGTTCCCCTGCATCGTGTATTATGCGAATGGAAGGAGAACTTTGTTATTGTGATATAGAATATACGTCACTTGTAGGTCGCTGACCCGATACTATACCGAAGATATCCCAGACATCAACCTGTATGAGATTAGAATGGCCCTCCAACAGCTTAAGAACGGTAAGATGCCAGGTGATGATGGAATAACGACGGAACTTCTGCGAGCGGGTGGAAAACCAGTACTTTTAGTCCTCCAGAAGTGGTTTGATTCCGTTATACTTCACGGTATTACGCCAGAAGCATGGCACAGGAGTGTGGTGGTGCTCTTCTTCAAAAAAGGTGACAATACCTTATTGTTCAGAAACTGTTCAGGAACGCATAGGAGGACGTTTTTAAGCTCTAGGACTGGGACGGATTTGGCATCAATATCAATAGCGAATACAGCACTCACCTTCGTTTTGGCGATGATATAGTCATCATGGCTGAGTCGATGGAGGATATTAACACTATGCTCAGAGACCTCAGTAACGTTTCTCAACAGGTGGGTCTTAAAATGAATATGGACAAGACGAAAATTATGTCGAATGTCCATGTTCCACCCGTACCGGTAGTTGGTGGGAACGATACCCTCGAAATAGTCGAGCAATATGTTTACCTTGGACAAACTGTTCAACTAGGTAGGTCCAACTTTGACAGAGAGGTCGCCCGAAGAATCCAACTAGGATGGGCAGCGTTCGGGAAACTACAAGATATTTTTTCGCCCAAAATTCCACAGTGACTAAAGACGAAGGTTTGTAACCAGTGTCTGTTGCCAGTGTTGACTTATGGTACAGAGACGTGATCCTTAACTGCTGGCATCCTACAGAAGCTCAAAGTCACGCAGCGAGCAATGGGGAGAGCTATGCTCGGAGTTTCTTTGCGCGATAATATCCGGAACCAGAAAATCCGCCGAAGAACTAAGGTCACCAACATAGCTCTCAAAATTTGCAAGTTAAAGTGGCAATGGGCAGGCCACATCGCTCGAAGAACCGATAACTGATGGGGAAGAATGGTTCTCGAGTGGCGACGCTGCGTTGGTAGTCCTCCCACCAGATGGACCGACGACATCGTCAAGGTCGCGGGTAACCGGTGGATGCAAGCGGCCGGTTTCCGCTCGTTGTGGCGTTCCATGGGGGAGGCCTTTGTTCAACAGTGGACGTTTTCCTGCTGATGATGATGATGATGTAGGTCGCAGATGATAGAAGCCGCAAGACACAGTATAATCTAACTGTTCTTAAGGTTATTGAATAGAGTGGATATTCTGACCACTTTTTTCAGCGTTGGTGAGTTTATGAGTCCATTTTGTGGGCCCAGTAAAGATTACGGTCGGCTTAGTCGGGATGTCGTAAAGACCTCTTTTATGATTCTTATATCTGCTTTTTTGTCGCTAATTGCTTTACACGTGGTTATCTGGCTTATGTTATATGTTACTATCTACTTGGAGATAATATAAAATACTAGCTTTTGCCCGCGACTTCGTCCGCGTGAATGTCGGTTATCGCGGATTAATAAGTAGCCTATGTCCTTCCCAATGGTGCCAGCTATATTTATACCAAATTTCATCAAAATCGGTTCAGCCGTTTCGTCATGAAAACGTAACAGACAGAGTTACTTTCACATTTATAATATTATAATATAAGTAAATATAAGTAAATAATATGGTATGGTAAGTATATAAGTATGGATTTGGTCTGAATTTAATTTTAAAAGCAGTCCGTTATCCCTGTTGCCCTTATGTAAGTACATAAGAGGACAACGAAGGAAATTTTATAACGTGGGACAATGGGAATACATCGTTTCGTCGGCCTCGATGCACGTTCTGCATAGAGGACTATCCAATATGCCTATTATGTGGAAGTGTTTGTGCAGTAAGTAGTGTCCATCTGGCGTATGTAGGTACTGAATGTACTAGCATTATAAAGTGGTAATGTTTTTTGTACTCTTACAAAGAAAAAAAAATAGGTATTATTATAATATAACTTATTTCTGGAAATACAGGTCCGAATGTAAAAAATACAATAGGTACAATATATTAAGTAGTAAGAATTATTGAGTATTAATTATGATTGATACAGTACCATAGTACTGTACGCAAAATACGTGCTGAGACATGGATTTGCGGACACCAGCCCGTCATACTACTACTACTAGGTAGGTACTACTACATCCATCATAGTAGATTGAATCTTCCTGGACATTATAGTACTACCAATAACTTCCTCGTAGCCGGTTGAACTTGTAAAACTCCACTAAAAACTACAAAAACTAGTGCAGGTTTCATTGGCCATAAATCTACGAACAAATCAAACAGATGGCCTTATCTTAATTGATTTCTGACTGTCGGCCATATTTAACGGCTTGCGAGCGCCAATAAGGCTAAGTGCATCGTCCATGCCGCTGAACTTTTTCTATGAAATTGAGCACTAAATGCTTTGGGACGCAAGAGAAAAGCGAAGGCGAAAGTATGACCTGGTTTTGAAATAAATTGTTGCAGTAATTTGACTTAGAAACTGTATTTAACCTTTATGACCGGTTGTTTGCTACCTACATCGTAAATATAATTTAGGCTAACAATCGCCGCATTATGATTCTCGCTCTTTCATAATCTATAGGTAGGTAACCAATATTAAAGAGGTAAACTTTTGCAAGTTTGTTTGTAAGTTTGTATGTAGGAGGAAAGCTCGAAGCTTCTCATCCGATTTTTTTTTTTTACTATTAGTAAGCTACAGTAGATTTCAGTTATTACGACCTTAGTTGTAGCGACCATTTTGGTATAGCGACGTTAAATCTAAGTCCCTTGAATGTAAGGCATACTGTAGTACTAAATTCATGTAGCTATAGCGACTTTGGATGTAACGCCGAGTTCGGGGGTTCGGGGACTGTTTTTAATGAATCATTTGTAACAAATTCCAAGAAATCCCATGCAGATATTGCGACCGGGCGGCGGGCCACCAAAGACAAAAAGCTTCACACTCATGCAGATGGTCAGCATCTGCAGTGACGTTTACTTTTTGCTTATTTTATAGATATTAGCTAGGTAGGTAGGTAAGCGTGTTTCGGAGTTATATTTATGGTTCAGTTACAAAGCAGGGGCGTAGTTACCGCCATATCAGCCGTATCAACGATACGGGGCCCCCTGGCTGCAGGGGCCCCAACGTGTGTGTAAGCAAAATTTCATAAAACCCACAATCTCACTCAAACTTAGGTCATTCACTTCGAGCGTTCATTATAAGTTAATATTTCTATGCCTTTTTGTGTAAATGTTTAAGCTGAAAACCAGCGCTAACGAACCCTTTAGGGGGGACCTAAGCAAAATGCTGACTCTTGAACCCTTTGCTTCCGGTATTATGTTGTACTCTACAAGCTGTAATGCTGGAAACAATAAACTTTATTCTAATCTAATCAAAATATTATGTATCGTAATTTATTTTATACAAAAAGATAGCTTTTGGGCTTCGCCGTATAGGGCACAAGGGCCCCCTGACAAATGTTGATACAGGGCCTTTCTAGGGCAAGCTACGCCACTGTTACAAAGTGATATTTGGAATAGCAACTGCAGTGTTCTTTACTTTTGCCTGTAACGACTTCCGGATATAGCGACGAAATTAGAGTGGTCCCTTTATTGTCGTTGTATCCGAAATCCACTGTATTTTATTGACGAGTCTCATAGGATATTTTAGATGGTATATTGGACGTCCACGGGCACGAAGTGGCGGGGAAACGCTAGTAGGTATCTTGATTCATGATGGACACGATTATGACTTGGGAACCTCATTTAGCGAAAAGTCGAGACTGATGGAGGAAGACCTTTACTCTGCAGTGAAACAGTACGAGCTTAACATAATAAATAAAATCATTAAATCCTTCAAAAGCTAGTAGACAGTTGATGATGAATGGTTTTAGTTCCCTAAATTAGATGATCGTTGATTGATTGATTGAGGTAATTTGTTTACCTTTTAACACGCTTCTTATTCAACAGGTACTATATAATTCTCAATTCTTGTTAAAAACTTGGGTTAATACCTTTTTACAGGTCGTTAGCTTTAATGTTAATTTAGTGTGAGGCTAACGCAATTTTGTGATTTTGTTTCATTCGACTGAAACTGTCATCTCATTTGGCGATATCGTGTGGCACAAACAGGACTTTTGTATGAAGACGAATGAAGCGTAAATTACGCAACTCACAAAATAACTCTCAAAATTTATTACGTGTAAGTTCACATTTAATGTAGCTTACTTACATTGTAACCTACCTAATTGTAAATGAATAATGACCACATAGTATGCCAGCAGTTTCAAGCATCATGAATTTAAGTGCCTCGTTAAGCAGCCGATATGCTCTGATAACTTCTGTCACCTTTAGGAATGAAATAGCCTTTTGCCACAACCCCATGTGGTCATAAATACTGGTGTAGGATTTTTTTATTTGAATGGAAACGAACACAAGGAGGGCTTAACCGAGCAATGGTTGAAGATGGGTTGATAACGATGATAATGAAGGAAGCGAACATAATTAGAACGTATGAAGGGCTTTAAGGTTATTTTATTTCCTCTTCTTATTTTGGGATTTTATTCCTTTTAAGGCATGTCAGCCCCATTACAAATTAACCTAAGTTTAAACAAACAACTACAAACTACTTGCAAACAAATAAGATTTAACATTATGCAAAAAGTGGAGTCACCAACATATAAGATTTTAGCGGCGTCACTTTCTAAATTATCTCAACTTTATACATTTTTTGCAATGGTCTCAATCCAACTCCCTTCCTGCTTAGTAGTTAACTCTGTAGGCTGATTTGTTGTGAAGCTTTCGAAGTACAGTGAGTATAGAGAAACGCGTTCCACTAATTCACTAGTTAAGTTTATTGAAGTTGAGAGTAAGTTACAGTACCTACTTCAGTGCCAGGCGATTATTTCTTTCATTTGTATGCTACACAGTTTTAGCTAACTACAATTAAATGAGTTCATAGTGCAAAATTATAATAATAAACCATTAATTTCAGACCATGTCATGTCCATAATAATTACAAATAGGTATGTTTACAAAATTTGTGTTATTCCCGGTCGTCCCCACTGGGGACGAGTGGGAAAAAAGTTTCGTTCCTCCCCAGTGGTGACGATTGAAACTTTTTATTTCCCACTCGTTCCGCTATAGACCGAGAGTCAAAATGCAATAATAGGGCATTTCAATAAGAGATTTCACGGATTGTTAAAAATAATTAAAAAAACTGCAAGCAATTAGTACACTATTTGTGAATTACATGCCTAATTGCCTAGGCATGTGATTCACAAATAGTGTACTAATTGCCTCAGTCTTTTTAATCAAAAACATTGTTCACTCTTGCACAGAAAGTTGTCATTAAAACATTTTAACAATCCGTGAAATCTCTTATTGAAATCCCCATTATTGTATTTTGACTCTCGGTCTATAGCGGAACGAGTGGGAAATAAAAAGTTTCAATCGTCCCCAGTGAGGACAAACGAAACATTATTTTCCCACTCGTCCCCAGTGGGGCGACGGGGTGGGGACGACCGGGAATAACCCCAAAATGTGAGCAAGAATAAATGTTTTCGGGATATTTGAGTCCTATTTAGCCGCAATGACCTGTAGGATGCTGTTAGTGCTACCCCGGACTGTCCTTAGTAACGACGCGAGCCGCTTGCATATCCCAACTCCCGCAAACAGACTGGAGGTACTACAATAGCAGCCCCAACAACATCCTAAATCCATTGTTATATTGGACACGTATTCATATCGTGACGAACATCGTTGGCCTAAAGAAAATTACAGCGTAAGCAGAAAAATGTACGGCGATGAGATCGTACACATTCAGTCAGGGGCAGGAGCTATTGCAAGATTTTTGGAGAAAATATTAAGAGTCACTGATGCAGTTAGTATTTGGCTTGCTACGTCTATCATTAGATAGACATCCAGGTCAAGTTACACCAAGGTATCTATAAAAAAACTTTCTTTATTTGCTTAATGAATCTAACAACCTTGCATATGTTCCACCTGTGGTCCTTAACGGAGTAGCCTTGCAGGTCGTTGACCGTTTTAAGTACCTGGGTCACATAGTTACTAGTGACCTAAAGGATGATGAAGATATTGAGAGGGAGCGCAGGGCTTTGGCGGTAAGAGGCAATATGCTCGCTCGCAGGTTTGCACGTTGCACGAGTGAAGTGAAAATAACACTTTTTAAGGCTTTCTGCCAGTCATTTTACTCGAGCGGCCTGTGGGTGAAGCATACGCAGCGAACCTACATAGCCCTGCGAACCCAGTACAATAATGCTTTTAGGATGCTGTTGGGGCTGCCCTGGCGCTGCAGTGCATCGGGTATGTTTGCGGAGTCGCATACTGACGGCTTTCAAGCAATTATGCGCAAAAAATCGGCTTCCCTACTGCAGCGTTTGCGTAGCAGTGACAACAGCATCCTTAAAGTGATTGCTGCACGAGTCGACTGCCCTTACCAGAATCACTGGATAAGGGTAGCTTTAGGATTAGTGTAAGTTAGTTTTATTCTACTAACATAGCTTTAAGTAAATACTGTAACTAACCCATTATGAGCCTATGGCTTGAAAGAAATATTTATTATTATTATTATTATTATTATCATCGATTCTTTGTTTTTCTTCTCATAAAAGAGAGTCGAAGACCTTACACACGGGCCGGAGCCAAGTGTATAAGGGGAAATTTAAATAGAAAATGTGGATGAGAGAGTAGAGGAAGTCAGGAACTTTCGGGTTATGCGACAGGTGTTGAGTATAGTGGCTTTTTGAAGCATGTAAAGTGTGTGAGTTGGCATATGTAGAGTGTTAAGGCTTTGTGTTAGTGATTTCGGTACATTACCGGTGGATGAGAGTACTATGGGGACGATATGGACTGTTTGTGCTTTCCACTGGGTTTTTATCTCTATGGCGAGGTCTTGGTACTTACTAAGTTTTTCGGAAATTGTTGTTTGAATATTATGTGAGTTAGGTATCGCTATGTCTATTAGGTAAACTGTTTTATTAATTTTGTCATGCACGGTGATGTCAGGTCTATTGTAATGAATAGTTTTGTCTGTAATTATAGTCCGGTCCCAGTAGATTTTCACATTTCGGTTTTCTAGAATGGTTTCAGGTTTGTATTTATAATATGGAATCATCTCTCCTGTAAGTGTGTATTTGTGCGCTAAGTGTTGGTGTACTATTGCGGCAACCTGATCATGTCGGTGCTTATAGTCGGTCTGTGCGAGTGATTTACAGGCCCCTGTTATGTGCTGTATGGTCTCAGAGGCACTGTTGCAATGTCTACATGTGTCAGTCGGCTGATTTGGATCTTTTATAATATATTTCCTGAAATTACGAGTTGCTATGATTTGATCCTGGATTGCAAGCATGAACCCTTCGGTCTCGGGAAACAGTTCGCCTCGTTTGAGCCATTCGTTCGACTTAATTTTATCGACGTGTGGCTGGCTCAGGTAGGCTCGGTGTCTTCCGTGTAGAGCTTTTCTAGACCATGCTGCAATTTTGGCTTGTGTGCTTATGAGGTGTTCATTAATTTGAGTGTTCCTATTTTGTAAGTTGAGTGGTGTAAGTTTTTTATCTGCTTCCGTTACATGTTTGTGTAGTGATGAATGCTGTGATTTGTTATGAAAGTAAGATCTGAGTGAGAGTATCTGTTTGTTGTGCAGGTTACATATGTCTATCAATCCTCTTCCTCCTTCTTGACGAGGTAGTGTGAGTCTTTGTATGCATGATTTAGGATGGTGTTTCCTGTGTTTGGTAAAGAGTGTATTGATAGTACGCTGTAAGGTTTTGATGTCGGTTTTTGACCATCGTATGATTCCGAAAGAGTATGTAAGAATGGGTATTGCGAATGTGTTGATTGCTTTAATTGTGTTTCTTGAGTTAAGGTTGGTTTTTAAGATTAGGTTAAGGCGGTATCTAAATTTTTTAAGTAGTTCTTGTTTTGTCATCTTTTGTTGTATTTGTCTAGATTGTTTAAAACCTAGGTATTTGTATGTACTATATTCATCCATTGGCTCAATAGATTTACCTGATCCGAGTGTGTAACTATTGTTTTGGACTTTACCTTTTACAACTGACAAAATTTTACATTTATCTACTCCGAATTGCATACAAATGTCATTAGAAAACTGTTGGGTGGTGTCTGCTAAATGAAAAAGTGATTGTTTATCTGCTCCATATAATTTTATGTCATCCATGTACATGAGATGTGTTAAGGTGAATTGTGTGTTATCGCTTGTCAAAGTGAATCCTGTGTTGGTTTTATCTAGTAGGTTTGAGAGTGGATTGAGTGCCATGCAAAACCATAAAGGGCTTAAAGCATCACCTTGAAAAATCCCACGTTTTATGTGGATCGGTTCTGTTGCCACAGTCGTGGAGGCTTGATTTATTTTAAGTACAGTTTGCCAATTTTGCATAGAAGTTTCTAAAAACAATCTGAGTGTTGGGTGGATATTATATATATTTAAGACATGTAACAACCAGCTATGCGGAACTGAATCATAGGCCTTTTGGTAATCGATGAACATTGTATGAATATCTTTTTTCCATTTAAGTGCACTGTTCATTGTAATTGCGTCAATAGTCAGTTGCTCCTTACATCCTTGGCTATTTTTGCGGCATCCTTTTTGTTGTTCAGCAAGAATATTATGTTTGGTTAAATGTTCGTATACTACTTCACTTACACAGGCTGTTAGAATTTTATAAAGAGTTTGTAAGCAGGTGATTGGTCGATATTTGGCTGGGTCGGTGGTATCATTCAAGTCTTTAGGTATCATGTATGTTACTCCATGTGTTATGTATGTTGGAAGTAAATGTGGTGATTGAATGAATGTGTTTAAGTGGTTATGTATATATGGTTGAATATAAGTGAATTTCTTATACCAGTAGTTATGAATATTATCTGTGCCAGGAGCTTTCCAGTTGTGTGTACGTTTGAGGACGTCTATAAATGTGTCTATCGGTATGAAATCAAACACCATTTCTGGGGTTTCTGGTGTCGCTTCGTTGACCCAGTCTGCATGATCATTATGTTGTACAGGATTTTCCCATATGTTTGCCCAAAATTCTCGTAAAGCTTCGGGGGAAGGTGTCTGTAAGTTCTGGTTAGTGGTGTCGTTGTTACTAGATGTAAGGTTCCTATAAAATACTTTTTCATTGTTAGTAAATTTAGTGTTTTGTACTTTTCGGTTAGTGCATGTTAAATATCTCTTAAGTCTGCTAGATGCTGCATTTAATTTTTGTTTTAAAGTGTCTAAAAAGTGTTCTATTTGCGTATTTGAGTTTTCATGTTGTGCATGTAGTTGATATTTTAGCTTTATTGCTTCTACAGCTGTTATTAATTTTTGACTTCTGCTACCCTTAATAAAATGTGTCAGCCTACCTATGTTTGCTCTTAGATTTTCAATTTTCTTTTCTAATCTGATTTGCCACTTTGGCTTTCTTTGTTTATAGGGGCGTTGTTCATTTTGTGTAAAGTGTGACATTTTAGCTCCGTTGCATTTAGCTGCTGACCATGCTGCACAATAAATTATCGTCTGCAATGTAGTAAAATCGGTGTCCACATTTACGCACTTAGGGAGAATGACAGTGTTTATATATGTAACTATAGCAGATAACTTTCTAGAGGTCTTCTGCTTAGGGATGTATGGTCTATCAGTGGGGTGTGTATTAGAAAAAAACTGTTGGGCTTGTTGAAACGTGGTTTCTATATCTGGATTAATTTCTGGGGCCGTAGGTTGAGATAGATCAATATCTATGTTGTTCAAGAAATTGTCTTCATCTGTATTTATGAGTGTGTGAGATGCGATGTCAGTATCTATACTTTTATTTACGACTATATTTGTTGTGAAGTTTGTCGATGTGTTAGAGATGTGAATATTTGTGTGTTGAGTATTTAGTGTTTCAATATATTCATCTGATTCCTCTAAGTCATTCTGCGATTGTGTGTTCAAATTATCGTTGTCTACATATTCAATATTTTGTGTGTTGCTGTTTCTGTTGGATAATTCTGTTGCAACCTGGTTTTTTATTTCTTCTAATCTGTTAGTGTTTATGTATTTGTTATTTATAATAGCTCTCACTTGATCCGACAATCTTTGCTCTGTTATATATGTTAATTCTGGATAAGTATTTAGAAATTCCTCATGTAAATATTTTCTATAGCCTGTTTTATTTGTTTCTAGTTGTGTAGTAGTATAATATATTCTAATTAGTGTTTCATTGTATTCATTTGTCCATTTCATGTGCTGGCCAGATTGTGTGTTTGTTGGGGTTTTAGACTGTGTGGAGTGTTGCTGTATTTGAGAATGAAGTATTTGAAGTTCGGCTCTGACTTCCTCATAAATGTGGTCTATTGTATCCTGTGGTAATAATTTCTTTTGAACTATGGCTCTACGCTGGTCACCTATCCTTTGTCGGCTTGCTTGCATTGCCGGGTATTTTTCTAAAAACTTGGTGTGAAGTGATGGAAGGTATGCATTTTTGTCTGTTTCCATATTTGTAAGATGAAGATATGTGCGTAGGATGAATTTATTCATTTCTGTGCTCCATTTCCTACGAGTTGTGGCAGTTCTAGCGGTGGGCACAGTATCGTCGACAAAATTTGTCTCCTGTACAACATCCGCTGACTGTATACTGATTGATGATGATGGCGTCGGAGTGACGCGGAAAGATTGTGATGATGATGATGGAATTGATGGAAATAGAGAAGAGGAAGATGACGAAGAGAATTGTGAAATTTCGTCATTTATCTGAGGCACCATAGCCTGAATTAGTTTTTTTGTTTTAGATCTAGTATTCATGTTATTCCCACGAGTAGCTAGGGACTTAAGACGTCGACCGCAGCAGTGCCCTGCGTTCACTGCGGCAAGGGTAAATAAAACTGGAGGTCCCCTATTATCCAGAGTTGGCACACTAGCGACTAGGCCTCTCCCCTAGCCATGCAGCCCTCGGCATGTGCGACCTTGGCTTGGATTGTATCTCTCTTAGTCTGGCTCCTCACCCTAGACCTATGTCGGCAAAGGAAACTTTACCGGCACACATCTAAGGTTCATTGAAGCGCGCAAGCCCCACCACGACGACAACGTAGAGATACGACGGTGGGGTTATTATTATTATTATCATTTATTCAATTTCTTAACATATTAAATTACATTTTTAAATATTAGTAAAAAAATTAATAAAAACATTTAAAAATATAAAAAATAGTAGCCCACCGGTATCGGGAACAGGGTCCAAGCTACCGGTGGTCAGGGCTCCTGAGAGAGGAATCTCCTAACAATACGCGCCGTGTCCAGGAGTACCGCTTTCTGCATCAAGCCCTTGATCCAGCTGCCCAACGAGAGCCTCCTTAGGTGTTGGTCGAGGCTCTTGGAAATGAGTCCATTGGCCGTAACGACTATCGGCACAATGACTGCTGTATTCACATCCCACATGTCGACAACCTCGCGAGCCAAGTCAAGATACTTAATTTGTTTATCTTTCTCGGTTTTCACGAGGTTCTCGTCATGCGGAACCGCTATATCAACAATCATTGCGCGACGCTCTAATCGATCTATCACCACTATGTCAGGCTTATTGGCAACAATAGTCCTGTCAGTGATGATAGATCGATCCCAATACAATGTGATGTTGCCATTTTCGAGAACTGGGTCGGGCACATACCTGTAGTACGGTACTTCCGATTCCACAAGCCTGTATTTTAGAGCAAGTTGCTGGTGGATAATCCTAGCTACAAGGTTGTGTCTATGCAAGTAGTCTCCGTTAGCCAGACGAGAGCACCCAGAGATAATGTGTCGGATTGATTCTCCTGGTCGGTGGCATGCCCGACAAATGTCAACCGTGCCGTCCTTCACAATATACCTCCGGTAGTTGTTCGTCATCATAACTTCGTCCATAATCGCACAGACAAAACCTTCGGTTTCCCCAAAGAGGTCACCAAATCGCAGCCAGGATACGGACGCCAAGAAGTCTACATCAGGTCCATGTAGGGCCCGGTAGAAGCGCCCGTGAAGCTCCTTGCTCTGCCATACCTTCTTGCGGTCATTAGTATCTAGTACTACAGGTTTGCGCCAGTTCTCGTTCGCTAAGGAGAGCGGGGTGAGACCCTTGTCCACTGAGACCACATCTCGGTGCATACCCACGTCGGCTTTAAGGAAGTACTCCCTGAGACTGCATACCTCACGGTTGTGCAGGGACTTAGCATTAAGAAAGCCTCGTCCTCCGCACTTCCGTGGGATATACAGTCTCATTACCGATGACCGTGGGTGATGCATCCGATTTGCGGTCAGCAATGTACGGACCCTCCTATCCAGGGCGTCAAGTTCCGTCTGAGTCCACTTGAGTATGCCGAAAGAGTACATCAAAACCGGCATGACCCATCCGTTGAAGGCGCGCACCTTGTTTCCGCCTGATAAAAGACTATTCAAAACTTTATTCAGGCGGCCAAAGAAGCGCTCCCTCAACGATTGTTTCATGTCGGTAGCATTGATGCCTAACGCTTCCGACATACCCAAGTATTTGTAGGTTTCGGCTGAGGAGAGGGATCTAAGGTGTATGGAATCCGAGAGTTGGGTTCCCACGGATTCCACAATCTCCCCTCGCTTCACATGCATGACTGCACATTTGTCCACACCAAATTCCATCCTGATGGCGCTACTGAACGTTTCTGTTACTTTCAGTAGCTCCATCAGTCGCAAATTGTTGGGGGCAAAGAGTTTCAGATCATTATTATTATTATTATTATTATAGCATTATATTTCTATTACAGTTATATCAAAGAAGAAGAATACTGGATATAGAAGACTGGATGTTAGAAGTGAAGAACCGAATGAGTGTTTAGAACAATAATTACTATGCCTAATTAAAAATTGCTGTCAGTTAGATTGATGACGAAACTTATATACAAGAGTATGTTCATAACTACCTTCTACCAACTACTTCACATTCAAAGTTGAAGTACCTGGGTATTCTAGGTACCTAACACATTGTTTACATTGCTGCAGGTATGACATTGTTTTACTTGACGCGGTATAGTATATGTTGTAACACATACTATATTTACTTTTTATAAGCATGCAATCATTCTTCATAATTGCTGTCTACTTGTTATAATACTTGTTTTTATAGATTCATGGAATCTTTTATATTTTAAATGGGCCTTTAAAGGTTCTTACATTATATTTCATCGAGCTTAAAGACTGTGTGTCTCAGATCATAGTTCCCTTTTTATAAATCTGGAAAATAAATAATGTTTTGTTATGACATGTTTGTCAATGACAGTTGACAATCTTGACAATTGTAAGTAATTCTTTTAGTTAGTTTACGGCTTATATAACTTAAAGTAGTTGAATTGTCACAGTGGTAACTAACTATTTCCATCATCTGTTTAACCTTTTCTCAACTATGTTGGGTCGGCATCCAGTCCAATCGGATGCAGTTAAATTCCAGTGTTTTACATGTTGCGACTGCTTGTTTGACCTCGACAACCCAGTATAACACGTACACCATACCCTTGGTAAAACTAGTTGGCAGATTTTCTGGCTACCCCTAAAGATCTTGGAATGACAGCCGGGACCAACGATAATACGTACTTTCCGAGACACGGAGGTGTCTCAGTATGACATGAATGGTCACCCATCCACGAATGGAATCGGTCCTTACGGGTTTTACTTAGGCACGAACTCCTCGGTAAGAACGTCCAAACAAAACAAAACTCGTAAGTGGTCTGATTAAAATGAACACTTTGACATTGTTATTTTTCACCTTTGACTTTCAGATATATGATGACTGACACGAGGTTAAGCTACGAAGGTCTAGTGATCGTAAGTGCGATTGTGAAGCGTGGTGTCCTGGGTACCAAGGGTGTCGCCAAGGGCGGGTAAGAGAGATTCCAAAAGTTTCATGTGCCTTTGACTAAAATTCATACTTTTCCTGTCCACTATAATTATATCAACTTGCCCCCCTCTAGGCCATCAGCTGGCGAGTCCTGGCGGCGCTCTCTATCCAAGGCTAGGTCAAAGTGAGCGTTATTGGGTTTGTCTATTAAGAAATTATCTCTCCTCACTCGATTTGCTCCCATTAATGGTATTCAGCTTAAACACTGGCAACATATGGGCGCTACAAATCTCAGACTACTTTACTCCACACTATCCCAAGCATCTCATCTCGTAAAGACAATGATACATGCTCTTAAAGAGAGCAAGACTCATAAACCAGTACAAGTAACGGGTAACGACTCGTCGAACCGCTGGTAGCATGTAAGACTGGCCATAAACACTAAATTGATGGCAGTATATAAACGTTGGGATGTTTTATCGCGAGTCTTGGCAGTGAATGGGAGGATGTATTGGTAATAATCATTGATTTGTTGGTTTTAGAGTAAGTGATTGCTTGGAAAGTTGCTACAAGTGTTTTGGGGGTGCTGTCAAAGTCAAAGCATTTGGCGGTAAAAGGCACTATGCTCGCTCTCAGGTTTGCAGTTTGAAAGTGTGTTTGAAGTGAAAATAAAACACTTTTTTAAGCTTTCTTCCAGTCATTTTACTCGAGAGGGCTGTGAGTGAAGCATACGCAGCGAATTAATGCTTTTAGAATATTGTTGGGACTGCCGTCACGTGGCAGTGCAGTGCGAAGGGTATGTTTGTGGAGTTCCATACTGACGGCTTTCAAAAAATTATGCGCTAAAAATCGACTTCCCTACTGCAGTGCTTGCGTAGCAGTGGCAACAGCATCCTTAAAGTGATTACCTACCAGAATCACTGAATAACCAACTGCGGTAGCTTTAGGATTAGTGTAAGTTATTCATTTTACTAACATAGCTTTAAGTAAATACTATAACTAACCCGTTATGACCCTATGGCTTGAAATAAAATTGTATTATAATTATTATTTACTGCAATTAAACCATCTACAGGCACTTTTGGATTGTCAAGGAGTCGATTCGTTAGTCAGAAAGTTGAAGCTAGTTGCTCGTCCCAAAACGTGTAGGTAGGTTCTTCTCTATGGAGAAGAGCGAATAGGAATCTCCACTGACACTCTTTATCAAGTTTACAAAATCCTGGTTGCTGTGACTGGCAAAGAACTCTTCATAGGTTTCGAACCCAAAAGGGACCAAACGGGGCTTCTTGTAAATTTTAAAGTGACCATGATCATATCCACAGTTAATATAAATAAATTGAAACAAAAATTACTTAACTATATTTTAAAAATCGAGGGCTGTTGGCGATTCCTGCAATCAGCAGTGGACGGCAATATGCTGATGTGATGTTGATGATATTTAGAAAAAATATGTAGGTAGTGTACAATATTGTACGGTGGTTATACCCTACGCGTCAACGGTTTTTCCTCTTGAGCCATGGAATCCTAAAAATATACACCATCGTTAGGACCGATTCAACAACATAAATACGAATATAGTTAGATGTAGATGTTAGCCTACTTTATCTCTAGCTCCTCGACTATACCTACTTGCCTAGTACTGAAACGGGCATCAATAATCATTTATCCCTCATTACAGTTAGTGGTCGCGTGCGCTTGCAAGATAACAGTAAATGTTATTAGCGTTTGAATAATCTAACTCTAGACTAGAAGGTTGTTTTTAGAAGACAGAAGACACAATTATTATAAAACTGGTACTTAATGAATACCTATATCTATTTCGCACTATCAATTATTTAGCTTGTCAATTTGAGAACTGTATAATTATTACATTAGTTCCTAATGTTACAAACCAAATGCTAAGTCAAATTGTCTCATAGTATTAAATATTTTTACCAATGTATAACGACCAAAAATAAATACATCAAAATTAACTTAAAACCACTTATTATTAACTGGCGACCCGGCCCGGCTTCGCATGGGCCTATAGCCTTCCTCGGTAAATGGACTATCCAACACAGCATGCACCGCGCCCCCGCCAGGCTATGACCTGCCAATGACGTAGGAGGATCCCGTCGACCTCGGCGGTCTAAGCGTCGCCGAATCCTCTACTGTGTACACGGACCTGCATCTGATCGGGTTATGGACTGCCTATTAGAGTATATTCATCTATGGGACTGCCCCTAAGTCGATCACCCGCAGGCCGGCAGCTCATGCAGCTCATGGAGGCCAGAGGTCATTAAGCACCCTCCGGCGCCCGGTGCGTCTTCCTGGAGGGAAGCGAGGCAGTTGCTTCCCTCTCACAGTTCTAACCTAACCTAACCCAAAAGATTTTGTCAGTGGTATAGTTTTAGATTCACCATACCCCTGGTGGTATGGTGGGTTTGCCGCACCTGTTAAAATAGGGTGGAATCGCTTTTTGACAGCATATAGAAAGAATGTCAATTGTTCGATGGTGTCTATTACCCTTTAGCTGGCTTATTCGGATTTGCTTAAATTATTGTAAAAAGATTTCTGGTAAATAGTATAAATGTTGATACCAATAGAGCTAAAGTAAATTGAAAATTGACCAGAACTTATAAGTAGGGTGAAGTTCACAGGATAAGAACATTAAAGTTTGCTAAGCCTGTGAGTACTTTTAAAACTTTAAAAGGCTCTCATTAATGATCCGATTACAGGTTGAAATCAAATAATTTTAAAGGTTAAAATCATTATAAATGAAGGTATTTACGAAATGATTTTAAGCTTATGGGATTATGTAAGTATCTTACTTGCAACTTCGGTTATACCTAATTCATTATGTAAAAAAATCTATTGGTATAGTGTAAATAAATAAAAAGCCTTTATTAACCTTTTTTAAGTCTTTATTACTAGTTTGTCTTTGATTGCTTTACTAGTTACTAATTAAATTAATACACTTAACTAGTTTTTTTTTCCTTGTACTGCGTTGCAGCGTTATCGATTATAAAAGCATTTGATACGGTAACAACCATAAGAATATGGGAAAGTTTAAAACAACAGGGAGTAGAAGACATACTTATATACATGTCATCAAAAGCATATATAACAATAAAAACGGTAAAATCAAGCTTAAAAACTCTCGGGTCTGATTTTCCTATACAAAGAGCGGTAAGGCAGGGCGACCGATCTCAAAAAAAAAAAAAAAAAAAATTGTAGCCTTCCCGAAATAGAGTAAATAAGAAGTAATAATGCCTTCTCTGTATGAAAAGAGGCATTTGCCCTGCAGTGGGACAGTTATAAGCTGGTATTATTATTTAATAATAAAGAGGTTTTACATTGGATTAGTAACTCTTTTTCATTCGATAGCTATTTAATTAAAAACGAGAAAACCTCTTTGATATAAAGGTACCTACTTATTATAATTATTAATAATCTTCCATTATTTTAGTTCCCCAAGTCGCCTGATCCAAGTCTTTTTAGTATGTCTGAAATACTGAAGATAGATAGAGGAATAAATGTGCCCGTGTATGTGTGTGGGTGGTGAGTGTATGTGTCTGTGTATGTATTATGTGTGAATGTGTGTAGGGGCGTGTGAATGTGTGAAGGTATGCTTACTTGTCAGATTCAATGATAGAATGATTTTCAGGTATCAAGTACAAAAGGTACCTTATTCATTTACATTCGATTGTGATGGCTGGTTATTAAATAAATATGTTTTACTGATGTAAAACACTCTTGAATCGTTATAATTATTAATAACCTTACGTTATTTAAATTTTGTCCTGATTCCATTATTTGTTCCTAATTCTTGTACAATTGACCTATATTTTTGTATTTGAACTTTTATAAGAATAATACTTAGGTATTAGAACTAAAGTTTGGCCTACTTCGATATCAGTATAAAATAGACAAAACTGAACACATTACCAATGTAAATTGTAGTCTGTGTACAAAATATGAGTGTAATGTAAAAGTTTTTCGTATAAGTGTTAGTGACTAGGACATTATTCGTTAATGTTGGGTTTCATGTGTCTGTAACTAACTATGTACGAATAATACCTAAAACTTTACATATATTTCAACAGACGTAGACTGATGGTTAGGCGGGATTAAAATTTAGATACAAACAGAGAGTATCGTATGAGTTGATGATGTTTTGTATGAGTTGTTTTACTTTCTCATTACATAATGGTGGCTTCGTTAGGACGCGTTCAGACGAGCGCGATTTCTTTCGGTGCGACACAGCGAGCGCGTCGCGTTCGCATTGCTCTTAAATGCTTTCAATAAAGGTTATTTATAAAGTTTAAAATACCCGCGCTCTGGTTCTGCTATCTGGCAGAATCTTGATTATCCGAAATTTATTTGGCATAACACACTTGGCATAATCTTATTTAAACGAACGAAAACGAAAAAAACATAAATGTTCACAATCAGCTATTTGATTCAGTGATAATACATGCAATAATGAATTTATACAAATAATTAATTAATTATTATGGTAAAAATACAAAATGATTCTAACTATGAATTTTCTGCAATGTGAAATATAAGTTTTTAAATTTTTATGGATATGAAATGTATGCCAAAAGATGATTCTAACTGAAAGATTTCTGAGATATGATGGTTCTACTTTTCGATTATTATGCATATGAAATTTATGCCTAAAGATGATTCTGACTTACAAAATTATGAGTTTTGAATGTATGATAAATGAGTGTCTGCCAAACAATTTTCTGCGAAATGAAGTTTATGCTATCCGCTGTTATGCAAAATAATATTATGACATAAAAAGTTCGGCTATAAAAGGTAGACCCGTATTTTATATCGACATATTTTTAAAATGTATGTACCAAAGGAGAAGCATTTAAGTCCAATGTTTCTAAAGAGGGAGCAATGCGTACGCGAGGCACACGCTGTGTCGCGCCGAAAGAAATCACGCTCTACTCAACGCACCCTTAGACTCTTGGTTATAAGGGTGACTGCTCGGCTTGGGATTCTGAGTCCGATTTTCAGGATGGGCAAAGTATTAGGTATTGGGTTTTTCGATTAGGAATTCCTCATTAGCATCTAGGATTTGGAAATTGGCGGTGTGGTACCGGTGCATCCAAAGCACGTAAAGCATTTGGGCTTTATCTTCGGCAATTGCCGCTCCATTGCCGTCCCATCGGACTTTGAGAATAAGGGAAGAGGTCATGCATCAGTATTTGCACGAACTGTACCTATTTGGACACATATATAATATGTACCTATGTGTCTGGGTGTTGTTTATCTATATATGTATGTATTTAAAATGTATTTGTGTATGTATATCAGCTGTCTGACACCCATAGTACAGGGTCTCCCTAGTTTGGGGTCAGATGGCCGTGTGTGAAATGTCCCAACATATTATTATTATTATTAATATACAGAAGATATTATTGAAATTGCAAATTGGAGTTGAAATTGGCCGCCGTAATCGAAATTTGATTGGGAGGTTATTGTTTCGTTTTGTACTTTAGAGCCATTGAAAGAGTCTTTGAAACTTGATATTCTCTGTTTAATGGTCCTAAAATATACTAATGGGAGACAATAAAATACAGGAGCATTCTTTCAACAAGTCGGCAATGATATATTTTTAACCGACTTCAATAAGGAAGATTTTTTTATGTATGTACACCGATTACGCTGCCATTTATGATTCAATTTACGTGTTTCTTCTTTAGTTTGATGCGGAATAGTTGCCATTTGGTTGCCATAAGTAGTTTTAATTTTATGAACATTTTTTATAATTTTTTGTTTATTTTTTTATGTTTGACTACGCATATTTTTTTTCAGTGTAGTTCGATTTCGATGATTCTTTTTTAATTGATAATGTTTACTAAGAAAATATTCCAGCCCTAAGGGTAGAAAATTACGGGATGACTGAATTTTTTTGGTGTCACCGTTTCATAATATTTGTATGATAAGAAGTAGGCACTAAAAGGCGAAAAAAGTACTGATCTTAATAGTAAATAAGTACATCTCAAAATTGAGAAGAATTTTTAATTGGAGGGAAAAAATCTATAATAATAATAATAATAACCCCCTCCACCCCTAATCCTTTTATCCTTTAACAGACTATCCAAAACTAAGTAATTATTATTTTACACCACTAGGACATTATGTGTCGTCGTGGTATTATTTGTGTCACACATGACACAAATAATACCACGACGACACATAATGGTGTCATGTCATGAGGTGTCAAATATTTTTGCATTTATATCAAAGTAGCTTGTTCCCGCGACTCTGTCCGCGTGGATGTTAAATATACCATAAGTACTTTATATACCTATGCTATGACGATGCAATTAAAATAATGTAGCTTTCTATCAATGAAAGAATGTTTGTAATTATTATTATTATTTTTTATTTACTTTTTTTCTCTAATTTAGTATTCTTCAAATATTTATATTTGTTTATTCATTTACACTATTTATTTTTTATTATATCCGTATCTGACCGTGGCATCACTTTGGGCGCTATCAGAATATCAGCGCTGTGACGTTTTTTAAATGTTACAGCACTATGCTGAGATAGGAGCCTTTTGGCATCGTTCAGGACCAATTTCGTTTCTTTTTTTCTCTTTTTTATTTTACAATAAAAAATCAACCTTGTTACTATTTGTGTGTTTTGTCCTGTGCGGGCCAATAAATGCTTTTTCTTTCTTTCTTCTTAATCGGATGAGTAGTTTTGGAGATAACCTCCTGCATCCAAACTTACAAACTTTACCTTCTTACTAAAAATATAAGTCTTGAATTAAAAGGCGCGAACTTTAAAGCTATTTGTCGCGACGTCGTCGTCCAGTACAAATAAGACGACCTCATTATTAACGTTGCAACTATTCCAAGATTGATATTAATGAGATAAAGTTTTGCTTGCTATTACATAATATAACTTCAAAACACGGTGGTTTTAATAAACTTTGGTTATCTCCTAACTGCCATGGCTTATATATTTTTATTTTGTATTGTTTTATATTGCTCTTTACCTACATAGATATCACACGACGAAGCAACAAGAATAATGTAACCAGGATTTGGTAATAACTTGAATAAAAAAGAGTATTCGTAGTATAATGTTTTGGATCGAGCTTGCTTCAACCTTTCGGATTAACTTATAGGTTTGTTAACAATTCAAAAGTACTTTCGAATTGTTGTAATGGTTTAATTGAAATAAATACTTTTGAATGAATGGATGTCTTTATTTGCCTCTTTGATTTTAGAAATAATACACGATTTAATCGTAGCTCAGGACAAACAAAAACATATTCAAAATGGTTCCTGCCTTTCAATCATGAAAGTGATTCGTATTTTCCATAACGAGTTTCTGTTCGTATAATTTTGATATTCGGATTTAGTTGTTCATATGTCTAGGTTTCGTTTTGTTTAGGCGTTCTGTCTTAATATTTTTATGTACAAAATGTCATCAAACTTTACAGACAACACAACCGATGTATGACTCTGATATGACACGGTAACTTGTGTTGTAGTAATAGTTAACGTTACACTAGAATGCATATCGGTGTCGACAAGAGCTGGCTGAATGCCAATGTGGTGACAATAGCCCACAGATTAACGTCTTGGATTTATGATCAAAGAGATCAGAGTTTTAATCTAAGTCAATAAAAAAGCGCTAGATAAAAAAAATACATAAAATATGTTAGTTAATTCGTTGTTATTAAAAGTAGTGAAAATAGATTGAAACTAATACTTTTTAGTTAGTTTTGTTAACCGGTAACATAGACATAGTTACTATACTAACGCATACTGTAATATAGTTATATATGTTAGTCTATAAGGTATATTATGTGATAGATCTTTGTTATTTGATAGAAATCATAATTATAGTAATTAAAGATAAAAAAGAGATGTAAAACCTCCGTCGCAAACCAAAACCTCTTCGTCCAAGGTTACCTGCATGTTCTTCTAATATCATTGAAGCAACGGAATACCAAATTTCGACTCGATCAACTAGAAAAGCTGATAATTTTCAAATCATCTGTCAGACAAAAAATAAACTAAATTGAAGTCGGTTCACTTGATTGGGCACTACTATCCACAGAGAGACACAGATTTGTACGCAGATACACATCTCCAACTTAAAACACTCCGCTATTTGAGTGACGGAGGTTTAAAATACTCGTCATTTAAAACACGTAATTCATAGGAAAATAATTGTGAATTTATAGACAGACAGAGAAGAGCGCTCGAAAACTCGAACACATCGTCTAGACTGCCTGAAAACGCCTGAATTATTTACTAACTATATATTAAACTAGCTGACCCAGCAAACGTTGTATTGCCATATAAATTAAAAAAAACCGGACAAGTGCGAGTCGGACTCGCCCACCGAGGGTTCCGTACATATTAGTAGGTACATATTCATACTTCTATACTAATCCATACCTACTACATCCATACTTTAATCTACTTAATATTATAAATGACTTTCATACCGAGACTCCTCCGTGCCTGGACCACCTGGTCCAGGTTGTCATTCGTAGATCTTTGACAGTCGTTATGGCTTATGGCTTGTCAGAGCCAGAAAGTCTGAAAACCAGTATTACCAAAAAGTATCATGTTACCCCGTTAAGCCGTGTGGTGCCAGCCGCGAATAGCACCACTCCATTTCTACCCGTCGGTGTCGTAGACAGAGAGATATTGACCAGAGGATGGACAGCAGCATCCTTCTGAGTACCATAACACCTACTACGATCGCCAACAGGCATCGGCCAAGCATGGCGCTTACACCCACCTTTGTGGGAGACCTATGCTCAGTAGTGGGCGTCTAAAAGTTGATAAGATGATCATGTTACCCAGTTACTGTATTGTGGAGGTCAGACGAGCAGTCACTAACAGTAAAACACTGGTATTAAGCTGCATCCAGTTAGACTGGAAGCAGACTCTGTCATCAACATCTGCCTAGTCTTTTTCTCCTTATATCTCCAAATAAAAATACGTTTTCATCAGAGAATTTCTCATCAAACTATTTATATAATTGGATGCACACAGTCTAAACACTGAATCAATTGTGTTTCTTTGATCTGGGACGCGTCCTAGATTTTGCATTTTATAGTCAGTAGAGTAAGTTATTATTGTGATATAAAGCTAGTTGGAATACGGTTTATTTCAATAGTAGAAATAACACAGTTTTGTTATGGTCTTAGTTTCAAGGCATCGTATTTATTTTATCTTTGAAGCATGTCATAACTAACCATTTTACACCGTTCATTACCATTACTGGCGACATGTAGGTATATGAAGAAGTGATATTTTGTAAAAATATTCTTCGATGAATTTAGGTGCAGTGAATTTGAGGTGAGCTAATTTCTACGTAACAAAATTATCAGAAAACGCACAAAAATAGAAAACGTTACAACTAAAATAAGAAAATTTAAGTGCAATGCAATCATCATCATCGCCTGAAGACGTCCACTGTTGAACAAAGGCCTCCCCCATAAGGGGGGGGGGGATTGCCATAATCCCCACACTTGGCAGGCGTCTTGGGGATCGCAGTAAATTTGTTAAGCACACGGAAGCCACTGCTGCCCGACTTCCCGATTTTTCCTTAGTCGCCTTCGGCGACACCCTCGGAATGAAATGGGGGGGTGCTATTCTAGCCCGGACGTCCCACGGGGAGTGGGCAAGTGGCAATAGACAGGCCATACAATAAGAGGTATCGAGAAGTGGAACAAAAACATTGTGCTTTGCTATCCCAAAAATAGAAAAAAAAAACGAGATAGACAGTTTCGAAGATGGGAAGACTTTTTCGTCTTCCCATCTTCGAAACTAAAGGCAAGGCAGTAGCAGGGAAAACATGAACTAGGAAACCGCCAAACAGAACAGATAGGAAAGAATTGGAGGAGGACTTTGTCAAAGTTGGGCAAACAGACGAAGTTGTCGGTGGCATCGACTCAGCAGAGTCGTCAATTTAAAATAATTTTTTGTCTGAATAATATTATTATTAATCTCTAGCTCAGCCGTGTATTCTACCCGTGGGTGTCGTAAAAGGCGATAGAGGGATATTGACCAGAGGGTGGGCATCAGCGTCCTTTGGAGTACCATAACACCTACTGCGATCGCCCACATGCATCGGCCAAGCATGGCGATTACGGCTGCACCTTCCCTTAGGGGAGACCCCAAGTGGGCAGTCTAAAGGTTGACATGATGATGATGTTAAATCTCTAGCTTCAGAGGCTCACACGAGCGCGCAAAAGCAAAGTTGAAACCCCAAAAAGTTCAAAGCGGAAAAAAGTAATGCTGGTTTGCGATGGCAATAAATATGGTGGTATAATTACTTCTCCGGACAAGCTACTTCACAACGCTCTAATACTACTAAATTCACAGAAGGAGATATACGCTGGTACTTTTACCAAAAATCATTTTTTACATTTTTATAATTTCTGTCTGTTTGTCCCAGCTAATCTCCGAAACGGCTGATCCGATTTTGACGCGACGTTCACTCAAAAATAGCTCATAGCAGGTGGCTTTTATTGAAATGGCTAACGAGACGTTGTTTAATATCACGATTGATGAGAGTGATGGTAAACGGGATTTAAATGTTGTTATATTACAGGAGGATACTGCAGACGTTTGCGATGACAAAAGGCTGTAAAGTTGGCAATAAGGTCTTGCACCTCCTTATAAGGAGATGACATAGGCTACTTTTAGTTTAGACAGTTCTTCGCTTCTAATTCCTTCAGGAAAAAAAATAGAAATATAAAAAAACCGGTGCGTAAAAAAGGAACTTTAAAAAAAACTGAAAGTAATAAATAATTCCTGTAGTCTAGAATTATGTTTAGTAATGTTGAATAACTATAGCCGATTCCGAAAGCCGGTCTAGATTTTAATGGGTCCCGACTGATCAAATCGCTATTGGCGTGGTCCCCTTTCCTTGTAGTAGGATAAAAAGCATAATGTTATGTACAGTCAGCAAAGGAGATAGGTATGCAGGGTCGTCAAATATAGTTAAAGTTTACTTAAAAACCGATTGATGTTTTTGAATAAAATTAAATAAATTTAATAGAGACTAAAAATTTCAATGATTTAATAAAATTTCATTCAAAAATATTCATCGGTTTCTAAGTAAACTTCAACCATTTCCGATGACCTGCATACCTATCTCTTTTGCTGACTGTACCATTCACTTTATCATAACATCCTCATCCATCCCGCATTCCTCATCACACAGGATCACCGGCAGTTCAGTTAAAACGTCGGAACACGACTGTATTGTTACTGGCACTGGCCTGCTGCCAAACGCGCATACCGCTAATTTACTCTACGTGACAAGCATTCCACTGTATCGTAAGTATTTTATATTAACTCTGCGTGTGGTTTGGATCGTGTGAAAACTGGATTCTTATATTAAAGATTATAAAATTGTTGTATGCATTTTTACCAGCTTTTTATTAGCTTCACCTGTATGTTTGTATGTTTTAGTTTTGTATGTTTGTTTGTAACCAACTTCTTTGGGCGCGATTTTGACCCACTTTAAACGGCCAGATTTCGTTCAAACTTTGTAGATTTATCGAGGACCGATGACAATACACTAATTTGATAAAATTATTAAAAAAAAACAAAAAAACAAAAAAAAAAAAACATGAGTCGTTCAAAATTAGTTGCCGAAAAAACAGCTATACTAGGAAGGTACTGCACAAGCGCCCCTGGTAGAATAAATGTACATAATATTTATAGATATAGATATAACCAAACTAAAAAGTAAAAAATAAATAATAGTTTAAAAAAACTAAAAACACGCTTTTTATAGAAAACCAAACTAAAAAATAGAAAATAAATTTTAATAAATTATTTTATTTTTATAAAAGCGTGTTTTTAGTTTTTTTAAACTATTATTTATTATGATTAATTTTTTGGGTGGAGTTGGAGGTGAACTGCCATCCCACTAAATGCTGCTGACTACTCACTTGTACTAAATTCACTCATCATCTGCCTAGCCTTTTCCCAACTATATTGAGGTCTGCTTCCAGTCTAACCGGATGCAGCTGAATACCAGTGTTTTACATGGAGCGACTGCCTATCTGACCTCCACAACACAGTTACTGGGTAACACAATACCCCTTGGTAAGACTGGATGTCATACTTTCTGGCTTCTGACTACATAACAACTGCCAAAGATCTACAAATGACAGCCGGGACTAACGGCTTTACGTGCTTTCCGAGGCACGGAGGGAACTCGGTATGAAAGGGATGGTCACCCATCCACAGACCGACCGCGGCTAGCGTAGCTTAACCTTTGACCGATCGATCTGTACGGCTTTAACTTAGCCACGAGCTCCTCCATGTACTAAATGTACTAAATTCACAATTCACTGAAGAAGATTAAAAAAAAAAACAAATTATTTTTTAAATATTAAATTGTCAGTCCGGCCAGGAACACTTATGAAATACTAGCTTTTGCCCGCGACTTCGTCCGCGTGAATGTCGGTCATCGACACGCTAAGCACATAGGACTGGACATAGACTCTATGTCCTTTCCTAGAGTTCAAGCTATTTTCATACTAAAGAACAATGGGTAATTTTGTATGGACCCCGTACCCACTTTGTAGCAAGTTGAAATTGGTACCATTCGAAAGGTCTTAGAAAATATATATATTTGTTGTACTGGGGCAACTTTGTAGCTTGCAGGGGAAAAAAGATATTCGAGGTTAGATTAGAGGGTACACGCAGCGCAGCAGTCAATCGCTCAGCCACTACACCAACCGTGCCGTACCGTGCCGTGTCGTGCCGTGCCGTGCCGTAATATTTAAGTATTGTGTATTTTTTTACATTGTAAATCAGTCGATAACATAAAATTACGACAAACAGGAAACAGGACAAAGAATTAAACCCTACAAATATGCATGTAAAATACATGTACCTATACTTGCCCCCGCCCCCGCCTGCCGCCTGCCTGCCCTACCTGTACCTGTATTTTATTCTACAAATTTAACCCAAGGCCCGCCCAGCTTCATAAATTACTAAAAAGCATGAGCTTTCTAAAAATATAATTATTACAATTGAAAATACTGCTGAATTCGGGCGTGGTCACATTTGTGTTCCGTGATACATTGTAAATGCGTAAATGAGTTTGTTTGTTCTTACGATTTCACGAATAATCTACTGAAGCGATTTTTAAGAACATTTGGCATAGACAAAACTAAAAAAAAAATACTAAACAAATAAAAAAAAAACTACTTAAACTACTAAATGACTTCAAAAGAAGAAAGAGGTTCTCCATTTGACACGTATTATTATTTTTTGAACTTTTACAGCGTAGTCTGATTTCGAAATTGTTATATCGAATAGGGTGTACCTCAGTGTTGGTTCCAGGAATTTGTCAAGAAAAATAAAATACACACAACATACATTCACATCCACACACACACTCACATCATCTGTGTTCATTATCAACGCGCTAAGAAGTGTTGGTTGCATATAAATGTCATGAAAATATTCCACATCTAAGAGTGAAAACTTAAGTGTTAGCATTTCTTAATTAATTTGGATGATAAAAGAAGGCATAAAAAGCAAAAAAAAAACTTTTTTAAAAAAGGTCAACCGCCGTCAGAAACTAAAAAAATATTCTAATTCCGGTTAGTCGATGGCAATACAAAACAACAAACAGAACCAAAGCCGCCGTCTACTTTCTAGTTTTTTAAGGTTGGCTTTTTCGAAAAAAGTTTTTAAGACCACTGACATTCACGCGAAAGAAGTCACAGTCAAAGTCTAGTTGATAATACTGCTGAATTCGGGTGTGGTCACATTAGTACTTCGTGAATTCCGTGATATGTTAATATTCAACTCGCATGTATAACCACCATTAATTACACCACAACATTTGGCTGTAGTTGTATGACTACGCACTGTACTTAGCTTACTTTTATAGCACTGAAGTTAAAAATTATGACAGATATTCTTACTGTATAGCAAAGTTTTCAAAAATGTATATGTGTAGACCGGCGCTCAGATTATGAAACAAAAGGCAGATAGACCGCGCGGAACACTGAGACTGAAGCCGAAAAAGCAAATACAAATTCAAAAGCGAATACTTACAACGCGTTTCGTGCAGAGTCAGTATAGCACGAAACGCGGCATCGTTATAAAGCAAATAAAAATTCAAAAGCGAAACAGTCACGAGATTGTAGGTATCCGCTTTTGAATTTGTATTTGCTTTTATAGCTTCACTCTCAGTGTTCCGCACGGTCTATCTGCTTTTGTTTCATAATCTGAGCGCTCGTCTACACATATACATTTTTGAAAACTTTGCTATACAGTAAGAATATCTGTCATAATTTTTAACTTCAGTGCTATAAAAGTAAGCTAAGTACAGTGCGTAGTCATACAACTACAATCAAATGAGGCACTGAAGTTAAAAATATGACAGATCGTGTATGGAGTACTGCTCTCATCTTTGGGACGGATCTGCCAGATACCAGCTTGATGCCCTAGAGTCAATTGAGAAACGAGCCAAGAGGATCATTGGCAATGATAGGCTCGTCGAGTCAAAGCTCCAATGTCTTGAGCATCGGCGCCGAGTTGCTGGCCTGTCGGTTTTCTATCGGTTGCATTTTGGGGAGTGTGCGACGGAATTGTATAATTTAATTCCGCCGAGCCCGTTCCATCATCGGACCACAAGACGAACGGCGATGCGCCACCGATACATGGTGGACATCCCACCCACACGCACGAAACGTTTTGGGAATACATTCATTGTGCGTACTGCTAAGGAGTGGAATTCCCTGCCTGAGTCTGTGTTTCCTGATAGCTACAACCTGGGAGTCTTTAAGTCAAGAGTGAATAGGTTACTTCTAGGCAAGCGTGCTCCATCTTAGACCGCATCATCGCTTCCCATCAGGTGAGATAGTGGTCAAACGTATGCCTATCAATAGATAAAAAAAAAAAAAAATTCAGTGTGTACTTATGTACGCGCGTGAGAAGTTATACTTCTTCGAGTCACAAAATAGCAACGAAGGCAGTAAGTAGTTCAGCATGTACGTCAGAGATGGCGTTGTTTACAATTACTCCCGTGAGAATTTTGTGTGACGGTGTGCGCGCGCATCGTAAAATTTCACTCTCATCATTTTTTCATAACGCGCCTAAAGAAGTATAACTTCAAAAAAGTTATTGTTACTGTATAGCGAAATTTTGACAAATGTGAAAATGCGCGAGTGGCTTATACCCTTGGGTAAAAGTGGATTTTTAAGCTAGTTTTTTTTTAAATAAAGTAACAACCTGAACTTATAATTAATATAAGTCTGAAATTGCCAATCTGCCTTGAGCGCACGTGGTAATCAATGCTCGTGCCTTTTGTGTACGAGAAGAGGTCTTCTTTTTACCAGCTTTTTATTAGCTTCACCTGTATGTTTGTATGTTTGTTTGTAACCGACTTCTTTGGGCGCGGTTTTGACCCACTTTAAACGGCCAGATTTGTAGATTTATCGAGGACCGATGACAATACACTAATTTGATAAAATTATTAAAAAAAAAACAAAAAAAAAAAACATAAGTCGTTCAAAGTTAGTTGCCGAAAAAACAGCTATTATATACTAGGAAGGTACTGCACAAGCGCCCCTGGTAGAATAAATGTACATAATATTGATAGATATAGATATAACCAAACTAAAAAGATAAAAATAAATAATAGTTAAAAAAAACTAAAAACACACTTTTTATAGAAAACCAAACTAAAAAATAGAAAATAAATTTTAACAAATTATTTTATTTAAAAAATAGCGTGGGGTGCATGGTGTCAATAGTTATAAATATTTTATTGACAGATATGAGTAGAGTGATTATCATTTTGATAATATCTTAAAAAGCACCCCACGCTTTTTTTTAAATAAAATAATTTATTAAAATTTATTTTCTATTTTTTAGTTTGGTTTTCTATAAAAAGCGTGTTTTTAGTTTTTTTAATTACAGACAGAGCGGAGTCTCCTAACACAAGCAACTCTTTGCTTATAAGGGGATCTCCTTTTACTTGTCGTTACTATAATATGTGTATAAACTAAAAAGCTTTCTTTTTTGGTTAAAAATTATGGCAGTTATTACGACGGTATAGTAATTTTTTGTATTATTTTTAATAACTAGGTGTTTCCATCGACTTCGTCTACGTGAAACTCTAATTCTGCTTTATAACATCAGCTATATGCTAGTGAAAGTCCCGTCAAAATCGGTCGAGTCGTTTCGGAGATTAGCCAGAACAAACAAATAGACAGACGGACAGACAGGCAAATATTTAATTCAATTTCGTACATAACATTTGTTTAGTTTGTAACTTTACTAGTACATAACAATCTTAAAAATCTGAATAATAATATTATTTACAATTCCAAGAAAAAAGCAGGGAGCTCAAAGGGCATCATAATTGTATATATTTTTATTATGCATTTAGTAAAAAGCTGTTATTTTCTGTACACACAAACACTTCTATTTTATTTATTTGTAGTATAGATTTCGTAGCTTACTACGAGCGGTGCTACGTCGTAGGTGCGTAGCCGTAGAGCCTTCTACGGATCGTAGCACGGCTACGGAACTATTCGTTTTGTAACTTACGTCTAGGCATTACACAAAAATTCCTTTAAATAGTCAGTTCTACTATTGTTATATCCATTTTGTATTTAGAATATCATTTACTAAAAAAACAAGTACAAATATTGTAATACAAATTTGTATTTGCTTTGGCGGCTTCACTCTCAGTGTTCCGGGCGGTATATCTGCCTTTTGTTTCATAATCTGAGTATTACGTTATAACATTGTAAATTACATTACTTTTCCGTACAAATGCAAATGCATACCTGTAAACAAAACGCTCAGAAACATCAACACATTTTATATTTGTTACGTCACCTTTTGATTGATAGTAATCAACCTCACCTTTTCTAACATTCTAAATTCAACCTTAAACCGTCGCTGCAAAACTCAAATTTCCATCACCCAATTGTCTTGAGAAAGTAGTCCACTCCGTCAGAATTTTGCTCTTTCAATTTGAACCGTGGGGTGTTTGTGATATGGTTTGGGTTTAAGTGGGAGGTTGCAATGCCAAGTAGTGTATAGTGTGTAGCCTTGGGGTAGCCCTAAAGGGAGGGGTCAACCTTGGTACGAGTCCTACTAACCGTAAAATGGTAAGACCCTCAACCTTACGAGGTTGTCCATAAGTTTCTAAAAATAGTAGACAGGTTTCGGGAAAACTTGTTTGGACTGACGATATCAATATAGAGAGTCTAATATTTAGTCTGATTAATATAACAGAGAGGAATAAATTTCTTAACTTGTAATACTTTGTACATACTCTAATTTGAACAGAGGATGGGCAGCAGCGTCTTTCTGAGTACCATTACACTTACTGTGATCGTCAACATGAATCAGTCAAGCATGGCGATTACGGCTGAACCCCCCTTGGGAGAGACATATGCCCAGCAGTGGGCGTTTAAAGGTTGAACTGATGATGATAATGACGCTGAGATTAGAATGCAAATGTTCATAAAAGTTAAGAGACTTGGCTCCCAGCTCAGTACACAACAATTTAATCAGTTTGTACACTGTAAATAATATCAAAACAAGAAATTTTCCGCATAAAAGAAAAGTAATTTTATTTTTAGCAAAATGAAAATAGATATTATTGAGATTCCTGCTCTGATTCAGACTATATTTATAAAAAAAAAATTATTAAGAAAATTATCAATTCAATTTAATTCTTTTCTCATGTTTTTGACTTTCAAAAGTGCTTTTAATGTTCAAATTGAAATTAATGATTTGACTTCGATTTTGACTGCATACAAGCCTTGGCATAGGTGCAGAAATTACTTTCAACTAAGCAAGTATAAATTGCCGAGACATTTAAGGCAAATAAATTTCGACTTTGATTTTGGCACAATCATAAAAAATCAATGTCTAAGCTCGGTAATAGTGAAGCTTTCGAGCAGTGTTAGGGTGTTACCAGCCCAATCGATCGATCGTCGATCGACGGCATCGATCGATGGTAGAATGGATTAGACGACGTCGATCGATAGTTTCTACCAGACTTTTAGTGGAACGGTATCCGTCGATTAGCCAAAGCTACCACAGCAATCGATCAACGTCAATCGATGTCGATTGATGGCATCGATCGACGATCAATCGATTGGTGTAGTAACACCCTTAGATTTTTAGAGATTCCTAAAACCGGAAAATCTTTCCTCTTTGTAATATTAAACATAGATTTCTAGCAAACACTGTTGGTAATGTAGATTACATGCTCTATAAACTCAATTCACTAAACTAACTTTGTGAATGCTTTTATGTAATGATAGCTGTCTGTCATCCTTCTGCTTTTTTTCTCTCTGATAATGTCCACTGTGGTTAGGTTGTTGCTCAGTACGTCTAACAATAAAATCCAACTTAATCTTATCTATTCTTTTACTTATTGCCCGAAATCCATCAAACACAACATTTTTCTCCGTGAAAGTAGAAATACTCGTACAATACACATCAACTAAGTAGTTCCATAAAATAAAAGGTGGCCATTCGCTTACAGTTGCTATGTCGGATGTCCGATAGTGAAGCCGCTCGGGCCAGGTCAAGTTAACGGTTAGTCGGTGGACAAAACGCGTTTTGTAACAAACATTTAAACAACTTTATAATGAAGGTGTGTATAATATTGTACACCTGTATGAATTCTGTAGTAGACACCTGTGTAAAAGAGCCCTGTTTGAAGAGTTGGAGGTGAATTTCACTCTTTATGCTGTCATAATTCAAAGGAGCTTGTGACTAAGTAAAAACCATATGGATCGACCGGAACATGATGGTTAAGCTACGCTTGCCGCGCTCGATCTGTAGATGGGTGACTCTCCATTTCATATCAAGACCTCTCTGTGACTCAGAAAACACGTAGAACCGTCGGTCCTGGCTGTCGTACAGATAGCGTCATCAACTGCTAACCCCCCGCGCGTTGAAATTTTTTCATTCGCATAGGGGTTAAGCAGTTGATGACGCTGTCTGTACGTAGATTTTTGACAGTCATTATAGGTAGAAAATGTGCCAACCAGTCGAACCAACGGGTATTGTGTTACCCAGCAACTGAGTTGTGGAGGTCAGATAGGCAGTCACCCCATGTAAAATACTGGTATTCAGCTGCATCCGGTTAGACTGGAGGCCGACTTCAACCTAGTTGAGAAAATTCTTAGCAGATGATGATGCTGTCATCATTTAACCGAAAGATGATCACTGTACGGACAGAGCCAGTATCACTATAATGTTATTATTTTAATTTATTTTTTAATAACAATAAGTGCAACATCTTACAGACTACTCCAAGACGATGTTATTCTCACGTATTATTTATTGGGTTCACAAACAATTTTTTACATTAATATCATCAGCCTAACCTTTTCCCAACTATATTGGGGTCGGCTTCCAGTGTAACCGGATGCAGCTGAATACCAGTGTTTTACATGGAGCGACTGCCTATCGGACCTCCACAACCCAGTTACTGGGTGACACGAAACCCCTTGGTACGACTGGTAGTCAGACTTTCTGGCTTCTGACTACCCATAACGACTGCCTAAGATCTACAAATAACAGCCGGGACCAACGGCTTTACGTGCTTTCCGAGGCACGGCGGGAACTCGGTATGAAAGGGATGGTCACACATCGACAGACCGACCGCGGCTAGCGTAGCTTAACCTTTGACCGATTGATCCGAACGGTTTTAACTTAGCCACGAGCTCCTCCACCACATTAATATCGTGAGTGAAATATAACATGTCTATTTAAAAACTGAACAGTGCAACAATTACATAAAGGTAAACATCTCTTGAACATAACCGGTTCCGGTTCTGTACCGTGCTTTGTAAATTTGGAATATGTTGGCAACACATGCGGCTAACTAGAATGCCAGATATCTATAATGTAGGTATAGTCTGACTGTTTCAATTGACATAAAAAGTAATTTTTAACTTGCGATTTTGTTTACAATTTTGACACTTCACGATTGAAATATTTTGTCGGTTATTTGTACACTTTGCGATTTTCAACATTCGAACATTCTGCGCCTAAAGTCATAAATGCGGAAACCTTACGCCCTCAGTCGATCGCTATCTACTACTGAGCGTAAATCTTTCAGAAACAACGATAATATCTTTATCTTTCCATGGTCATTGGTCAGGTTGGAAGAAAAACAAACACACTAATCAGCATTCATAGACAGACATTATTTTTGTCATACTGAATAATGTAGGGTTTTTCGTACAAAACAATCAACATTACTTATTATTTTTGTTTTATACTGATTGTTTTGTATTCCACTGATTGGGGCAGTAGGTATATCTGTTATGATAAAAAAGTCAAGATGATTTGCACCCCTTTCCAATACTGAACACCTAAATGCAGAAAATACTGCGTGCGTTAAGAGAACTTTACCACAGTAAAGGGGATCTATTAGTTAATCTGTGACTTTACCGACAACGCGCTCCATACAAAATCTAAACATATTCTGGTCAATATGTAATTCAACGCGATTACTTTTTTAGTTTGGAGGTCTAATAAGTACACTCTAGGCTAATGAATAATCAGTTCTCCGTAAATGTACAAATAACATTTAAAAATGATTTAAATGATATGTAATTCGTTCGCCAGTAGGTGCAGTAATTCATTGTCTTGTTCGTTATTCTCTATAGAGACTTAAGTACCTGCGTTTTGGAATAAGCCACTAGCTTCAACTTTCTGACTAATTGACTGACTCCTTGACAGTTCAAGAGTGCCTGTAAATGTCTTAATTAAAAAAAAATACACTGTGGCACTCGGGGACTGCCGCGGTAAAGCTATTGCATAGCATTTCACATTTTACTTTGACTTTTTACTTTGAAGTCAAAGTCAAACTCAAAGTCAAAGTCAAAGTCAAAAGTCAAAGATTATATATATATTATGATTAAATATACCATATACATACACGTTAAGCGAACGCTCGGGTAGGCGGAGTGGGGGGTGTTAGGTTTATTTTCGTTACGGAATTTCTTGATTCGGTCACCGCGCTGAGAGTTCGCGATAAAAGCTATGCAATAGCTTAAAAAAATGCTTTGACAATAACTCGTAACGGAAAATACGGTTTCTTCATTCATTATCATTCGTCATAAATAATTTCAAAATTAAGACTAAAACGGAAAGCTGACTATCCACAAGTCAAGACATTAGTGCCCTTAGCCTATCTACAAAATTTCAACGACATTTAATTACTAATTGATCAAATATGACTCGACTACGCTTAACTTAACTAACTAGTATCGAATTGTCGAGAAGGTACTCTTAATAAAACTAGTAAAAAAAAACATACCCATTATGAAAGCCCCTGATATTTAGATAACAAAACAATAACTAGAAATAGCCCCGTTTTCTGTTCAATAAAAAGAAAAAACAAAGTCGTTAAATAAAGTTTATTTTTTTTCCGTTTAAAGTCTCTAGATTACTGTATAGTCATAAATAATTCAGGCGTTTTCAGGCAGTCTTAACGATGTGCTTGAATCTTCGAGTGCTATGTCTAATCGTTTACTATTATTTTCCTATGAATAACGTGTTTTAAATAACGAGAATTTTTCTTTAGGCATTTACAAATTTTATAAAAATCCTAGTGGTTTTAAGGTTATTTTATCTAATGTTGGCTGCTTATCTGTCACAGTATCACAAATGCGTGCAATTCATTAATTATAAAAAAGGAAAATATATTAAAATGTAAAAATGTCATGTATAATCTGTTTGTATTTAGTTTAGTTAAGATCCATACTTTAATATTATTTTTAATATTATAAATGCGAAAGTAACTCTGTCTGTTACGATTCAACAGCGATTCACGATGAAACAGCTGAACAAATTTTGATGAAATTTGGTATGAAGGCAGCTTGAACCCCGGGGAAGGACATAGGCTACTTTTTAATCCGCGACTTCGTCTGCATCTGCGATAACCGACATTCACGCGGACGAAGTCGCGGGCAAAAGCTAGTAGCCATAAATTAGATTTTAATCATAAACTTTTCTTATTCTTGTTAACTTTTTTAAGTTAGTCATACTGTTTACACATGTTTAGGAATACAGTCTTCACCTGAACTGTAATACTCAGTTTTAACTACGTTATGTTTTGTCAAGTATTCTGTTTGTATTCCTTAAATAAGTAAATAATCATCATCTGCCCAGCCATTTCCCAACTATGTTGGGGTCGGCTTCCAGTCTAACCAGATGCAGCTGAATACCAGTGTTTTACATGGAGCGAATGTCTATCGGACCTCCACAACCCAGTTAATGGGTAACATGATACTCCTTGGTAAGACTGGTTGTCGGACTTTCTGGCTTCCCATAACGACTGCCAAAGATCTATGAATAACAGCCGGGACCAACGGCTTTACGTGCTATCCGAGGCACGGAGGGAACTCGGTATGAAATGGATGGTCACCCATCCACAGACCAATCGCAGCAAGCGTAGCTTAACCTGTGACCGATTGATCTTTCCGGCTTTTACTTGGCCATGAGCTCCTCCTTAAATAAATAATCCGGCTAAGATTTCTCTACAAATTAAAGAATAGCGTATTTCAATTTTAAAGCTCTTAATAAGTACGTGCTCAACATAGATATAATCTATCAAAGACCGACTGGAATTACGCGAACCCAATGAAATTCTCTAACATCCTAAGACAGTAAAGAGCAAACTTCGCTTTAATCTTCGAAACTTATAATGAAATCGTAAGTTACCGACAGAAAAATAAGAAAGAATTTAATTTTGAAGATCTATAGAAGACGTAACAAAGTTATGTTTGAAGGAAGCAAAATAATTCTGAGTCAGGTGACGCCATGTTTTTTAAATCACTGTTATTACAGTTGAAAGAATTGCGAACAATACGATGGCTCTCGTTTAGTCAGACTCACAGTAAAAAGTGAAGTGAGTTCTGAATATAAATACCGGCTTGGTGTAGTAACACCCTTGTGTTACTACACCAATCGATCGATCATCGATCGATGCCATCGGTCTACGTCGATCGACGTTGATCGATTGGTGTGGTAGCTTTAATTGATGACGGATACCGGTCGACTATCATCGATCGATTGCCGGTCGACGTCGATCGATTGCCGGTCGACGTCGATCTATTAACCCGGCTATACTCCATCAGTTTCTTTCGAAATGTTTTCACAAGTGGACGCGTTGGCTAGTTCGATATTGCTCGTACTATTATTACGGAGACGCAAACGCAGAAGACACATAAACACAAGCAGGCCAGGTAGTTAATTAGCGCGCGGGGCACAGGCGGGCAGTTAATGGGGAGCGGACGTTGCACGGTGCGGCTTATCAAGCAGATCGATCGACGTCGACTAATCCATTCTGCCATCGAACGATGCCGTCGATCGACGATCGATCGATTGGTCTGGTAACACCCTAAGACTTGCTAATGATTGACATTCACCTAGATTGATAGGTGAATGTCAATCATTAGCAAGACCCCGACACCCAATATGCATGTTTCCAACAAATATTTTATTTTTACTTTTTTAGAATTTACTTCTAACAATATGCGTCGCTTTCGCGTATATAAATGGTTTTTCTTTCTTCCTTTTCATTCTATTTCGAGTGCCGTGCTCCTGACCAGATGATGGCCTATTACTACAGTACCCAAAGTGTCCCTACACCTACACTTTAGAGGACCTGCAAAACCCACCGATCCCGCTATTAACGTACCAAAGGACTATAAAAAAAGGATTAACTAGCATCGATTCGAAAAGAAGACTAGAAGACTAAGAAGACCAATAATTGTTAATGCATGTGGGATAAGCAGTTGATAACGCTGTCCGTACGTACGGCAATATTTTTTTAGTTATCTAATACCATTAAACGAGCAATTCGCCAACATGCATCGGCCAAGCATGGTAATTGCAGCTGAACCTCCATTTTTGCGGGAGACCAATGCCCAGCAGTGGGCGTCTAAGAGTTTACATGATAAAACGAGCAATTCTTGTATATATGTATAAACATTATGTATATATAATCGGAATCTCGGAAACGGCTACAACGATTGTCATGAAATTTAGTATGCAGGCGATTTCGGCGGCGATAAATCGATCTAGGTAGGATACATAAAAAAAACCGAGCAAAGTACGGTCGCCCAGGTACTTATAGGTTTATTTACAATCGAAAAAGATCCGACCAGACTACATTAACATCACAAAGTTTAAAAATAATAGTAATACAAATATGTTATTTCTCATTACCTACTTAATTTCACGGCTGTCAAAATGGAAAAACTAAGCTAATTCAGAGACACTAACCGCGTGGAAAATACGTAATGTAAAGAGATATCCATTTCGCACAAATTGTTTATTTAGTTTAAAGGCTACAGTCCTGTCAGCGGGTTATACTAATTGCTTGTCGTATTAAATTTAACTCAAGTGCTATAGGGTAATCGTATTTTCCGAACGTCATACTTTTCTTGTGAGTGACCTACTCGTTACAAAACTAGATAATTCTAAATCTATTTTTACGGTTTCATTCATTGTTGTTTCTATCCAAAGAAGGTTTAACTGTTCAAACACCGTCCAATCTCCACAATCCGTCGTATTCATTGTGTCGATGACGAGAGCTTACCGACCGATTCGTTTACAAAGACATTTAAAACGAGAATCGTTCCGCACAAAGCCTGCTAAGGATACTACTTTATCATTAGTGGTATGATTGTTGAAAGTGGATTCTGAATCTTAAGCTCTTTATCATTAGAATCTGTTTTATGCATTGTTCTCGTAATCTCATTCATATTTCTGAATGAAACAGGCTTTGCGAATTCTATTTTTATCAATTCGTTTTGCTGCTGATTTTCGGGGTATTATATTTTGTTCTTTTGTAAACTTAGTTTGGTTTGGAATATTTTTACTTCTTTAACTTTTTCAAAAATAAAATATAGCACTCAAGGAGAACGTATCTTCCTATTAGTGATTATTAAAAGATTTATAATTAACCTAATAACAGACTATTAACGCATTTTTTTATATCTCCGCATTGTGTGTGCCGCGAATATTTAGAGAAAAGCGAAAAGTTTCGTACCCAAAGCTGGTGGGCTGCCCGCTGGCAACACTACATTATAAATTAAATGCCCCTGTCACCTGTCGGATGTGTGTTCGTTACACCTACTCTCGGAAACTACAGGTCCGAGTTTAAAAATACTTACGTTATTAGGAAGCTACTTTATTTCTGAGTGCTTACTGTCAAAATTTAGTGATCCTGAAGTAAATTTACGTGGTCGAAGTCGCGGGCAAAAGCTAATTTATACAATTTCTTGTTTTCAATATTTTCGACGTCACGGTTGGCGCAGTGACTGAGCGATCGACTGCTTCGCAGCGTGTTGCGGGTTCGATTCCCGCTCAGGGTAAACATTTGTGTGATAAGCTCTTGTGTTTGCCTTGTGTCTGGGTGTTGTTTATCTATATATGTATGTATTTACAAAAAAAATGTATTTGTGTATGTATATCAGCTGTCTGACACCCATAGTACAGGGTCTCCCTAGTTTGGAGTCAGATGGCCATGTGTGAAAATGTCCCCACATATTATATAAATATGTAAAGTCCCTATCTCCAGATTGTCTCCTGGTTTACGAGTCGTAGCTTGGATTGCATCCAACGTCCCACAAACTGACGCCTCGTTACTGCCCACGGACGCTTTCATATCGACCTGTCGTTTAGTAATATCACTTACAGATTTCACTTCATCTTGCCAAATACTTCTCCTTGATGGTTTTGTTGAGTGCTAGTTGAGAACTTCTGTTTTTGGATTGAATCTTGTCGGGACATTAACCTCATTTGGAACTATCTGGTCTGAGATGAAATTGCTGATAATGTTTAAATTGTTAGTGTTTGTGCAACCTACATTTTTTTGATGTCTATAAATTCATTTGTTATTCATGTTTCCTTGTAGGTCTAGAGATCGTCTGACAATCAGTCTTACTAAGGGGTATCGAGTAAGCCAGTAACTGGGTTATCGAGGTTAGACTGGCAGTCGCTCCATGTAAAACACTGGTATTTAGCTTAGACTGGAAGCCGACTCTAATATAGTTGGGAAAAGTATAGGCTAAGATGATGTTTCGTGTTCTCTTATAAAGGGTGACTGGTAATTAGTGTACGATACTTAAACACGTGATTGTGTTCATGATAACAAACAACTTTCCCGAAGAAAAAATGATTTTTGTATTGGTTCACTTTTATCACAACGACACAACAGCCGTATGAAATTCACGCGCGCGCACGCCTGTGACCTAAAGTGAACCAGTACAAAAAAAAAATGTTTCTTCGGGAAAGTTGTTTGTCATCATGAACACAATCACGTGTTTAAGTATCGTACACAAATTACCAGTCACCCTATATAAATTAATTATTATTTTTAATTATGTTCTTCATTCAACCCAGATTCACCCTGGTTTCAGAAGCATTTCTTTTTCTATACTATTTTTTATTTAACTTCTAAATATGCTGATGAGACTGACATTTATATGATGCGTATATATATTTTGTACATACTTATTGTATACATAGTTATTATTAAAAATAAACAGATAGATTCTTTATTTCTAGAGACGTATAGTTTTTAATTGAAAACATTATCTATACTGAAACTACTTTTAAGAGGTTTGAATGGGTTTGAAGTTTGAACTCGACGTTTCAAACTACTAATTTCCACTCTACACTGTACCAAAATAACTAAATCAATGTCATTTCCATTGAATAAAACCAACGATACAAACGATTAACTGTTCCGTAAATCGATTTATTAAATATTTAATTTGAACAGTGGACACAACATTTGATTGCGATTATCTACAAGAATTACCGTTTAAATGTACTCGCGTTAATAACCTATAGACGAATGTCTATTCGACTAGGGTTTTGAATGTTGAAAATTCTTTTTTTGATTATTTAAATAACTAGCGGGAATGACAGACGTTGTCCTGCCCTTAAAATAAAAATGTCCTACAACCCGACTGCAGCTCCACCTACCGGGTCCAATTGTGAATCTAAACCATTCTCGAATCCACTGGAATACACACAAAAGATTTCATCAAAATAGGTACAGCCGTTTAGGAGGAGTTCACTTTCATACACACGCACAGAAGATTTTTAACCGACTTCAAAAAGGAGGAGGTTCTCAATTCGGTTGTTTTTTTTTAATGTATGTACGGTCACCAAAGGAGATAAGTATCCATGTCGCCGGAAACAGTTGAAGTTTACTTAGAAACCGATAGGTTTTTATGAATAAAATAAAATACAATTTATAGAGAATAAACAGTTCAATGATTTAATAAAATTTCATTTGAAAGTCCCCATTGGTTTCTAAGAAATCTTCAACTATTCCCGACGACATGGATACTTATCTCCTTTGCGTACTGTACATCGATTACTCTGAGATTTACGATCCGATTTGCGTGATTATTCTTTAGTTTGATGTGGAATAGTTGCCATTTGGTCCCATAAAAATTTAACATTGTTTGGCACAGTAGTTTTCATTTTATGAACATTTTTTTATTTTGTATATATATTTTTTATGTTTGACCACGCATAATTTTTTTCAGTGTGGTCCGATTTCGATGATTTTAACACGTTTATGACGTTTAACATATGACTTATAACTTATGACTTGTCATACACTGAATAGACTATGGTACCCATAGTGTATGACAAGTCACCATACCAGATGTAGCGTGTATGACAAGAACAGTTAGGTACCTACAGAGTAAACTTAAACAGCAGTACTATTGGCTATTGGTTAAATATCTCAATTAAGCGGGTGTGAAGTGAGCTTGAGGTGAGCTGCCTAGGATGACAGCACCTTAAACAACTGAGCATTCAGCACAGCTGTTTCAGTAAGTTTTTTACAGAATACACCGGTTAATAGGTGAAATCAGAAGTAGTAAGGGGAACGCCTAGCAACAAAAGTACCAGGAAATAAGAAATAATAGCAGCAAAGGGACACCAAAGACCCTTGATGTATAACCAGGGAACGGTCATAATGGACCTAATTAACGAAATAATAAATTACACGTCAGCCTAGTTTACTAAAGCTTAATAGTGCTAGAACATGTATGGCTTCTACACACTAACGTTATAAATGCGAAAGTAGTTTGGTTGTGAGAATTTGTAAATTATTATTAGGGTAGTAAAATGGTATAAATAATGATAATCATTATAATGCTTTTGCTATGTGTAGTCAGAAGCCAGAAAGTCTGACAACCAGTGTTACCCAGTAACTGGTTTGTTTAAGTTAGAAAGGCAGTCGCTTCATGTGAAATGAATTCCGTGCAGCCTTTGAAACGTGAAAAAGTGACAAATATGCATTCATTAATCCATCCTCAAAACTTTCACTTTTATAATACGAGTCGTAACTAGATGATCTGGATTCCTTCGACAAAGACTGGTCTCAAATAGCCCTTAATAGAGAGAGAGTTGGAAGGAGAGTAGAGAGGTCTTTGCCCTGTAGTGGGAAAATCCAAGCTGAAAATAATAATAATGCGAGTCGTAGTAGGATCCACTCGGGTTCTAACTTCTCAGTGGTCACCCCACAGAAAGAAGGCCATAAGTTAAAACATTACATGTTGTGTTAGGGCAGCGTATCAATTAATAATGCCCATACATTCACGTGATAGAGGCAACCTTGGAACATATACACGGCAGCCCTACGCCCGGCCCACGTTGGGCGCCACTCAATGGATAGCTGGCTATCGGAACTGTCACGCGATCTTTGACGTGTCACCCATTGTAGGAACGACACGTGCTTTTAATTGTATTTTTATTTACAAAAGAAAGATATTTAAATTGTTTGTTTTTTATTTTTTTTCACTTCATATAAACATTTACGCTTTAAAAAATTGCGCTTAGATATACCTCACCATAATCGTTTAATACACTGTGGTCTTAGCAATAAATGAGAATGTTGCGAAACTAAATAGTACCCAGATGAGCCCTGAAAACATTACACTCTATTTTTGGTCAGTCATGTGAAAAAAAGGCCTGTTTTCACAGTTGATTAAAAAAGCAGTAAAACAAATTACCTTTTTTCAATTTCCTTTAAGTAATACCTAATAACAACGAATTGCAAATCAGACAATATCAAGGCTTAATATTCTTGTCCAGTAACTTTAGTACAATGGACTGGACTAAAGCCCATCGAAAAACATACTGTTAAGAAAAGTCTTCATGAATACACAAATCTGTTTACTTTGAATTTAAATGAAATGCTGAAAACATCTTGAGGAAAGCTTAGCTTGTAATAAAATAACAGCTTTATACTAAAGCATATGAAAGTGTAATAATTATAGTACTTGTTATTTACATTTTCTATCTGTCTGTTCTGGCTAATCTCTGAAACAGCTAGACATATTTTGACGGGAATTTGGCAGATAAGTGATGTTATAAGGAGCAACTTCGGCTACTTTTATTTTAGAAAAGAAATAGGGTTCCGCGCAAATAAAGAGAAACCCGGCAAGTCAAATCAAGGCTGTGTCAAGTCTCATCTTTCGTGGCACTATACCTGAAGTGAAAAGTATTTGGGATTCGATAAAATAGTTATGTAAAAAAATTGCTCGTTTCACCTATGCTCTCATTTAGTGGCGCTAGCGTAGTTTTCATCGAGTTACAGAATACCTAAGACAGTTTTCACCACGGAATCAGAAGTGAGAACTGTATGTCTATTCTGTTACAATATCCTTCGGTGAACACCAAGGTGAAGTGAGCTGTCATCCGTCCGTCTGCTTTGTCAATCCTTAACTTTGCGACGGAAGACAGCTTACTTCACCCAGGTGTTCACCGAGGGACATTTTAACAGAATAGCACAGCAGAAGTGAGTTTTTACAGACTAGCATAGCTGTAACGGAACAATAATAGGCTGAAATTAATATTTATTTAATTTTAAATGCTATTATTTTAGCGGTATTTCTCATACAACAGCGAACATTAACCATCTGGACTGCTTTCATCAATTTAAACGCTTTGCCGACATGTGGACTTTTATTACAATCCCGCGAACACGAGAACGATATTCCCTCTTCGTCTAACAATGGGGATATGAAAGGGATGGAGCGACAAGAGTTGTATAGTAATTGTCCACTAGGTTTAACATAGTTTCGTTGGACGGACGCCAGCGACAGATTGGTAGACGAGGTAAAAAGTGATATGTCCCTTATGAAGGCTGGTGCTCTGGTTAATTTGTGAAAATGTTGAATTTTGAACAGAGGGGAAATTCTAGAAACTTTTAGGAACGTTCACATTAATTTAATCTCAGTCTCAATCTGTCAAAAAATGACACTAATTTTAAACTTTTTTTTATACGAACTAATTTTTTATGACATTTGACTGTCGCTGAGACGAGGGTGAGACAAGATCTCGAACGTTTTAGATTTATTATGATAATTGTCCTTCAGATTGCTAATTTTAGTCATATAAAGACTTCTAGAGTTATTATTTTTTATTAGATTTAGACCGGTCAATGTAGCGAGACTTGGGGGATGCCTATGTCCAGCAGTGGACGTCTTTCGGCTGAAATGATGATGATGATGATGATTAGATTTAGCTGGTTTTTCATCGACTTAAAAAAAAAGAGTGGGTTCTCAATTCAACACGTAATTTTTTTTATGTTTGTCCACTCATATCCTTTTACAGTGTAGTCCGATTTTAATTACGCTTTTTTAATAGATAATGTATACCTCAAAGTTGGGCCCTTATACACTTCATGAAAATATTTTACCCGTAAGGGTAGGAAATTAAGGGATGATTAATTTTGTTTGGTTTTACTGTTTCTTAATTAATTTGGATAATAAGTTAATTTTTTGAAGAAAACTTTTGTACAAAAAAGACCGCCTTCAAAAACTTAAAAGTAAAACATCACTTTAATTTCGGAAGTTGGTGGCCACAGCAATACAAAACAACAAACAGATTGAAAACCGCCGACTTGCGAAATTAAAGTTATATTTTACTTTTTGATTTTGAAGGTGGTTGTCTATTTTGTAAACTTTTCAAGCAACATAAACCAGTAAATGAAAATATTCGTGAACTATGTTTTAATTGCACTGTGTCACTAACTATCGCGTTGAAAGATTGGTGTAAAAACATCAAAGAATCAATATTCTTTGATGGTAAAATATGACATAAAAATAAAAGTAAACTGTACCTACTGTAATTACTAAATAGCATCATCATCTGCACAACCATACTGCGATCGCCAACCTGTCCGCCACGCGTGGCGATTATGGCAACCCCCCCCCCCCCTTTGGGGGAGGCCTATGTCCAGCAGTGGACGTCTTTCGGCTGAAGTGATGGTGGTGGTGGTGGTGGTGATGTGATCATCATCTGCTAAGCCTTTTTCCAACTATATTGGGGTCGGTTTTCAGTCTAATCGGATGCAGCTGAATACCAGTGTTTACCTGGAGCGACTGCCTATCTAACCTCCACAACCCAATTGCTGGGTAACACGATAACCAGGACTGGTTATCAGATTTTCTAGGTAATAATTACCTGCAATGACTGTCAATGATCTACGAATGACAGCTGGGACCAACGACTTTAATTATGAAATAGTCATTCATAAAATAATTATACGTTTTTAAATCTAATGTTTCCGTCAACTATAATAAATCAAAGCTTATTTATTACTCCACACAAAGTAATAAAAACGTCACAAGGAAATATTACTACAAGAACCTATTGATACAAGTTACGTAAAACATTATAAATCACAGGAAAAGCCAAATACATACGTCATAATTACGTCAATGACCAATCCCTTGCAGATAGGACCTATAAACTAGAGTTAGAGGTTTGTGCCTACTTTGAGTCAAGGACGAATATTTTATGAGAGGAAGCCAAGATGTCTGCTCGTCTATATAGCTTAAGTTTAGTCGTTCTAGTGTCGACTAGTGGATTACCATTTATACTTGGAACTTTGAAAACACTATGTTGGTATTTCAAGATTTCATATTTGATAATTCGTCTGCCCGCTTGGTCCACTTGTAGGTTAAATATATCAAACATTATATTTTATGAAATTCGGTAATAGCTTTTTATCTGTGAAATAGTAGTACTTTAAAAAATTACCTCTTTTAAACAAACTTTACCACTTTATAATTATTAGTATTAGTATACAAGGAAATTGAAAAAATATCCAAAACCTCTTAATCCTGACCTCGTATCATCAACGTGAACATAATTTGTTCTACGAGTTTTCAAAATTCGAAACATTTTTTTTTCATACAAAAAATATGAACACACTCTAAATTTTGCATATATTTTTTTTGACACAGATGTAGGTATGTATATATTTCTTCTGACACGCCATAGTCCTACCTACTAACTAATGCCTACATCATATGGGTGCGCGCGCGCGTAGTATACGTAAAGGACAATGCCAGAAACTCTATACAACTTTGCCCCACCCCATAAAAGTTATGTACAAGCATGCAATATATAGCATCTTACTGTTTATTTATTGTTGATAACTAAACATTAGTCCTAGTGACTGTAAAACTTGCGGTTTCTGTTTAAATCTAAAGACAATAATAACATTGATTATAGGTTAGGTGCAGTTTATAATCTTTATAATAAATTATTGGTGTGTTTACCACGCACTGCTATTACAGAAACTACTTATTTACATTCTGTCTATACTCCGGTTACAATTTATGCACCACAACATCGTATAACAAATCATAAGCAAAGATCAGAATCCGTGGTAGGGAGCACAAAGTCAGCGAGTAAGCGAGAATCGAGATCCGTAGTTAGACGCAAAAGTCAACGGTAGGAAAAACAATAAAAAGCATAGTAAAAAAAAAGTAACGCGCGAGCGCAAACAACAGGACAGGAATACAGAGCGCGAATGAATAACATTGACATACACACGTCAAAAACATTACACATAATTCATGAACCGAAATTATGATTATAATGCAACTTTTCTGACTTTTATAATTTTTTTCATAGTAGGTACTCTAAATTAATTTAAACAACATATTATTATACGTTACGCATTATTGTTATTACCTATTATAATCCTCAAATTATACTTTAGGTAAAATGAGTTTATATTTTGTGGGTAGGTATTTCGTAATCCGCAAGTCCTAAAGAAAAAAAAATACTATAGAAAGGTTCTATATTCATTACAATTATTTTCATTAATTTACTTTTTCTGTACATGGGTGGGGCAGGATCTGGCATTGTCATTTTACAGTCTTCAAAAAAACGAAAACAAATTGTTTTTGGCTATGTTATTTAGTTGAGGCACAGAATACTTAAGTTGAGGTCAAATTAGTAGAACAAATGTTGTTCAGGGTTATGATACGAAGTCAATAAGAGGTTTTGGGTATTTTTTCAATATCCCTATAGATAGACATATTTTAACCTTTTGATCGCTACAGTCATGAATACATGACAAAATAAAATGTGGCCAGTACGCCACGGTCACGACTACATGACAGACATTCTTTTTTTGTTTTCCTTTACTAATTATGTTCCTTAAGTCATCCTAATTTATACTAATTGAACTTCTTTCTATGTATTTCATAAGATTACAAATACTAGTGCCAATTATAGGAATAAGTTATAAAGAATGCATTCGTACCTTGGCGTTTTTAAAGATTAAAGGGACTTTACTGATAGCACGCTCCATAAAAAAACTTTGGCAATACAAAACAACAAATAGAACAAAGCCACCGCCACCGACTTCCGAAACTAAAGTCATGTGTTCTGTGCTAAAGTTATTTATCATTTTTTAGTTTTTGAAGGCTTTTTGTATCCCTTTAGTATCGCCTTAACATCCAAATCCATAAAGAAACGGCGACAATTGAAAATCCTCCAAAGATTGAAGAAACTAAAACGTTGTGTATGTAATCTTTTTGGAGTTTTGTTGATTTTTTGAAAAAGCGCTGAATCAATTTCGATAAAATTTATATGGGACCATTACGGAATAAACTCATATGGATAAAAAAAAAAATTTTGCAAAATGTATGACGGAGTTATACCCGAATATATAGATTGTAAAGGTTGTTTATATATATATAAACAAACTTATTGAAGTCGGTTAAAAAGAAGTCAGTTAGATTTCGGTCGAAAAGTAATCAAACTCTTTAGAACATTGTAGGTAAGTAGGATATATGCTTGTGGTTACTCAGTTTAAAATAATAATTTCGATCAAATTTTTTAATATTGTAAGTACGTGATTTTTGTATAATTTTGAAATTAAATTATTTAACATAATAACTAGACAAGTAAACTTCCGTTTTTTTAAGTCCATTAAAAATAACAATAAGCCTGTAATTTGTAATATAATTAATGATAAGTGACTGTAGTATCTTGCTTGACTGAATCCTTTAGTAGCTTTGGTTATTTCATTTGTATTAAAATAACCGCCTGGCGACCGTCTGTCTAAGCTTCGTTGTTTATGTCTATGTAAGAAAATTGGCTCACAGCTCCTGGATTTTTTATTTATGAACTACTACAAGATAAGCTACCATTTTGTTTACTCCTTTAACGTAACTATTTACGTAAACCTAGGAAACTTAAAGTTCCCTTTCTTGACTTTGATGTAGTAAACCTTCAAAGTTTTGAGAGAAAGTTTTGCATACTTTAAATATTGCATTGTTCTAATTATCATCAAAAATATTGTACACGATATTTTCATTATCATCATCAGCCTGAAGACGTCCACTGTTGAACAAAGGCCTCCCCCAGAAAGGGGGGGTTTTCATATTCCCCATGCTTGGCAGGCGTCTTGGGGATCGCAGTGAGGTTGTTAAGTACACGGAAGCCGCTGCTGCCCGACTTCTGGATTTTCCCTTAGTCGCCTTGAAATGGGGAGGGGGGGGGGGGGGGTGCTATTCTAGCCCGCACACCCCACGGGGTACACGTTACTTTAACCATCTTTTATTGTTGTTTAGAAGAAATTCTTCATATTTTTATTTATTCCAGGTTACTTCATAGCTTAAAATTAGTATAACAATTTATCTAACTCAAAATTACTCCAATTACGAAGTACCTACTCAGTATAAAGAAATGAACGATAAATTAAATAATTTAACTTTTAAGAGCGAATCACAAAAAGACTACAACATTTTTTTTTAACTATTCATTATTTTATGGTTCTTTTAGATACATTAAAACTACCAAACGAGGTCCTCATACAAAGGAAAACATGCCTAAATTAATAAGATTTAATGGCCACGTAATGTGTTAGTGCTAATAAAAACTCGTTCATTACGTCCCTCTGGAAATCTAATATTCATTACGATGTGACATTTTCGTAAATGTAGAAAAAAATTGTAGGTTAATTTCTCTTCTCGTTCCAAAACTTCGGCTGCGAAATTCAAATATTCTTACGTTTTTGCAATTTTCAGCTCAGTATCTGGTTGTATCCACCAATGTGTATTTAGACAATTCACCATCAGCATCAGCTGGAAGGTATTAGCTATAGAACGCTACAACTATCGAAACCTGCTGATTGCATCCACTGGTAACCTTGACGGTGTCGTCGGTCCATCTGGTGGGAGGCCACCCAACGCTACGTCTTCCAGTTCGTAATCGCCACTCAAGAATCTTTCTTCCCCATCGGTTATCGGTTCTTCGAGCTATGTGACCTCCATTGCCACTTCAATTTACATATTCTGAGAGATGCTATGTCGGTGACCTTAATTCTTCGAGGAATTTCATCAATTACAACCATTTAGACAATTATAAAATCATAAACATAGAACACGAATTATCTTAACTTCCTTGGGGATCCGTCAATGCAGACAACGATATTAAAAATTTCTTACTTTTTTGCATAAAGCAGCGCTGTTGTACGTTGTATTTATTAATTAAAATTGACATTATCACATTTATTTATTATATTATCATCATCAAACATCTCTCTAGGTTTTAATGGCAATAATACAATTTACTAATAGGGTGGCTTAGGGAACGCTGTCGTAAACATTTAGTGACATTTATGAGAGATTGGCTAGAGAGAGAAACACATAAAGAGACAACATAGGTTAAAAACAAAACTATTTCGCAAAAATATGTCGACTTACAGCAAATATACATAATGTCGAATTCCCATTTAAAGAATGTCTTAACTTTATTTTTCTTTCCAAGTTCGTGTGTTTTCGTATAAAAGTGTGGTAACAATAGTTTTCTGAAAACTGTTATTTACTGTTCACAGACGAGTTTGGTACAAACAGGATGCACCGAGCTGAATATCGAGGTAAATGACCGACGCTTTCCGTCGCAAATAACTTTGCTATTCACATTAAATATATTAAGTGAATGCTAATGCGTACCCATAAAATTGACCAATAAATTTAAGTAGTTTTTTCATCATTTTTATTTACAAAAACCTACAATTTTTTTTGTCCAAGGCGTTTCGGTTTAGGAATCTAAAATAACATCATCGCGTAGCCAATACGTTTGAGTTTTAGTATGTACCTATCAGTGCAGCAATTGTAGGTAAAGCAAAAAAATATGAAGCTTAACCATGTCGAGGAACGTCCCCGTGGTTCCGACAGTACACTAAAAACAAAAGAAGTGTAGTCATATTTCCGTCACTTAATTTCAAAATGATACCTACCTACCTATATAATTCAAAATCTTGTTCAAGATTTAAGAAACATTATTATGGAAACCACAAGCCTAGATCTTACTGCCCTTATACAAAACATCGAGATTAATTACTTAAATATAGACCAAAATGACCAAAATAGTAATTTTAGTCTATACATAAGTAAGACTACTCTAAATTCCGCTTAGTAGTGATAGAAAATCTACTTAAACGACCGGCCACTACAAACTCACTACGTCATTAATGAATTCAGACATAAGTAGATCTCCCTTTCTGTGATTCCCTCTGGGCCCACCCATTACCGTAGGGCCCACTTTCAGGCTATGTCAAGCATAGCAAGGCCATTAGCCTGGGGTCACGGCCGCAGCCACGGACACGACTTTATTCGTTTTAAGCATGCGTAACTATCGGTGTAATTCTCTCTACATTTGTAAGCCTGTGAAATTATAATACTTAGAGCGTTTGAGTCACTGCTTTTAATGTGTACACTTGTTTTGTGCGATGCTACGCTAGAAATGATGAAGGTTATAAATATTTCATCATCGATACTAAACATTACAAAGTTGAAAAGTTTCTTCAAGCTAATCTTCGGAACTATTGGTTTGATTCTAATAATTCTTTTACTTCTACGAAGTTACGTTATATCAAATTATTGCGACCTAAATACCTTGGAGAGTGTTTAGAATCCGTGACTGATTTTATTGTTAATCTTATATTGTTAATATTCTGTTATAATATTGTATAAATATTCTTTCTTTTTTATTACTGTATTATAATATTGTATTATATATTCCGTCTCTTATAGGTATATTCTGTCTTTTTATTGATAAGATTCTGTAATATCTCCGTGTCTGTATACTGGAAGAGAGCACTGGCTCTTGTAACACAAGTGTATACTTGTAACACAGGAGTAAGGGACTTCACGCAATTTTGCAACCACATAAAGATTATTATTATCTGAGTGCTTGGTTTTGTGAAACTCAACGTGCCTTCCTTTACATTTTGTATCAAAAAGAAAGTGACAGCATCAATTTAAAGTCTCGGTTAAACTAATGTTGGTTATGTGCAACTTAACGATAGACTATATTATATAAAAAAAAAAATATCCGTAAGAAAACTCGCGCTGACAAAACAGCAAGCAGAAGCTAGTGTTATGTGTTTATTGCTGATAAAGAACCCCCTCGTAGAAGGTATACAAAGTCCTATTTTCCAGAAAAAAATTCTCTGTAGGCGACCAATGAAGCAGTTAAGAATAAGAATATAAGAATAATTTTATTTTCTTTCCACAAATTACAGCTTAAAGTTTACTTAGTCTACAGTTACAATATTATACTTAATTTGTGGAAGACTGGTGCCTAAACTAAGTTTTATTCAAAACCTGTAAGTCAGGTCACCAGGCCCCCTTAACAATTGATATATTTTAAGTATTGTACTGGAGACGTTTTGTTAAAGGTCATAATATTAGTGATTCATTCATTATTTATTTATTATTATTTCATTTAATTTAATTCAAATTTTCAAACTTTAAATAAGAATAATTACCTACTAATGTGAGTTTTATTTATGAGGCATGCAAAGATGTGTGAGAGTGTAGGGTGTGCGTATATGTAAGTAAAAGTGTCAGTGTGTGTATGAAGTTATGTGTATTATATTATTTTGGGAACCCTAACTTAGGACAAGGTAATCAAAAGAGCCTCAGTTTGGACAAAGTCCAAGGAAAGCAGCCATTTAGTCAATGCTCTTTTAAAAGCTGCCTTGCCTAGGATATGTGTTGAGAGTAAGTTGTTTAGTTTATTGTATAGGAACGGCCCAAGAAAAAGAAAGAAATTACGAGCAAATTTAGTTTTAACTGGCCTAGATTGGCATACGTTTCTTCTTCTGTTCCGTACATCAATGTTCTGGGAGACAAAAACAGGAATAAGAGATCGTTGTTTTAAAGCAACATGTAGAATAAAAAGCTGACGTATTGAGAGGACATTTGAGGATCTGTAAACATCTTTTGTGGGATGTCGGAAGGGAACAGATAGTGCCACTTTTAAGACTGCCCTTTGAGCTCTTTCGAGAGGTAAAAGGTTTGTTTTAAATGTTCCACCCCAAGAAGTAATGCAATATGTTAATAGCGATTGACACAATGCACAATAGACAGAGAGCAGCTGCTTGGGGTTCAACACAGACCTAAGACTCCTAAATACAAAAATGAATTTGCGAATTCTACTAGTGAGACCACTAATATGAGCGGCAAATGTAAGTCTAGAATCCAGGGTAACACCCAGGTACCTAATAGTGTCAACCTTCTGTAGTTCAGAACAGGAACAATCACCGTTTAGAGGAAAAAGACAGGTGTGAGTAAATATTTTGAATGATTGGTCGGATGGCTGCTGATTATTTTTTAATGTGAAGGTTATAAATTTAGTTTTTTCGGAATTTAAAGTGAGAATATTATTTTTTAGCCAATCACTCACAACATTAAACCCAGCCTGAGCGTGGTGATAAACGCTTTCCCATGACTCTGCCTCAAAAAGAAGAGCTGTGTCATCTGCGAAAGTAATTAAACGGCCATTTTGAAGCTGAATATTACAGAGGTCATTTATGTACACTAAAAATAAAGTCGGTCCCAAGATGCTCCCTTGGGGAACCCCAAATGTAACGGGAAGACTGTCGCTTGTTTGATTTTCAATTTTGACGAACTGTGACCTGTTTGTTAAATAATCTTTAAAAAGTAACAACTGATTTCCTCGTATTCCAATTTTCTCGAGTTTATGTAGCAAGATTGGAACCGACACTGTGTCAAAGGCTTTAGCCAGGTCTAAAAAGATAGCTATAGTCTTCTTTTTATCATCCAAATTGGAAACAATGAAATTGGTTAGTTCGTGTACAGCCATGGCCGTTGACTTGTTAGCGCGAAAACCAAATTGTGACGGGGATAATAAGTTATTTGACTCTAGATATTTCACCAATCTGTTGTTCAAAAGCCGTTCCAGTATTTTCGATAAGGCGGGCAAAATAGCTATAGGTCTGTAGTTATTAACACAGCGTCGGTCTCCACTCTTGTGAATAGGATGAATGAGTGCTTTTTTAAATGCAAGTGGAAAGGTACCAGTTTCTATGGCCAAGTTACAGACATGGGTGATGGGTGTTACTAAAAGATTAATATGAGTAATGAGAAAATTTGAGGAGATTTTGTCCCACCCGGCGGCACAATCGCGTTTCAGAGAAGTAATTATGGAAGATATTTCATTTATATCAGTGGGTAAAATAACCATGGAATGGGGGAACGTTGAGTATGTAGGGGGGTGGTACGCGTGTATTTGTTGTTGGGTCGTTATTTTTTGAGCTAATGTTGTGCCAATACTGGCAAAAAAGTGGTTTATCTTATTAAGAGCATGTAATGGTGGGTCTTGTGGACTTATTAATTCTGACGGAGATAACTTTGGCTTTGATCGGTTGGAAACTTTATTTATCACCTTCCAGAGGCGTCGGTTATCTTTTCCCGCCTTCCTTACCTCCTCCCTTTCAAATTGTCTTTTAACTTTTTTTAATATTTTGTTGCAATAGTTTCGATAACGTATATAGGTTGTCTTTAATATTGCATTATCTGGATGTTTTTTAGATTTTTTGTGTAGATTGTCTCTGTTTCTTATACACCTCAAGAGACCCGGGGTTATCCAAGGTTTTAAGATTGATTTTCGCTTTGAGATGGTAATGATTTTGGTATTTGACTCAATTACAGCATACATACGTGGATCAAATTGTCAGCAGCTACGTTAGCATCATGGGAATGAAGAACAGAATGAAAATTTTCATTTTTTAAGTCGGAAAGTAATCCATCCGAATTTATTCGTGAGATCGTGCTTTTGGAATGCAAAGGTAAACAAAGATTTAGTGTTAAGATAACAGTATAATGATCTGTGAGAGTTGTTTGAGCCACATAGACATTAGCTGGCAACTTAGTTTTAAGAATGAAGTGGTCTAGACATGCTTTATCACGTGTTGGAATAACGTGGGAAGGTAGTAAACCGTGAAAAGAAGTTAGGTCGAGGTAAGAAGAAGCATTTTGATCGTGATTAGAAGTACTGATATCTATATTAATGTCACCGGTGAGAATAATGTTAATAAACGAGGAATAGTTGCTCAAGATTGCATTAAGAGATTGAAAGAAGTTCGTTAAATTTTTATAGGATGGGGGACGATAAATAGCCAAAACAACGGTGTCATTATTAATTTGTATTACCAAACAATTGGCATCTTGGAACATGGGTTCTATAACATTCGCTTGCAAACCGTTTTTAACGTAAATAACTACACCCTCGTTTTGTGTATTGTTTCTGCTAGTTGAGTAACAGCTATAGCCATCCAATACCGGGAGATTTGATGTACAGAGTAACCAGCACTCCGTGAGAATAATTATGTCCCAGGTAGTTCTCGATTGAGCCAATAGAATATTAAAACCAGGCATATTACGATTAATGCTTCGAATGTTTTGATTTAGAATTTTGAGCCGATTTTCTTTATTTTGAACGAGTTCAAAGCAATCTGTTAGGTCACATGTTACTGAGTCAGCCACTGATAGGTTGTCGATGTCATGGTTTATTACATTAAAATTATCGAAGAGTACGATTTGAATAATTGAAACAAAGTATAATGGGTAAGTTTAACAAAACTAGAAAATACTCTATGTCCTGAACTGAATACCAAAACAAATTAAAGTTGCAAGTATGGAATTTGTAAGCCAAAGACAACTGTAGTAGTCCCTTTAGTTTTTTATGTCTTGTATAATACCGTTCCCTATTGTTGTGCAGTGAAAAAAATGTAGTGTGGTGTGTGTATGACTGATTATAGACGTAAAAAGGTACATTATATAAATTAAGCATAAAAACACAAACAAACATTCCATAACAATAACAAGAAAACATGCAGGTAATTATGAAAGTTAACAGAACATACGTACCTAACCTAAATGTGTGTTAAAAATAAATAAAATCTATACTAATATTATAAGGCTGAAGAGTTTGGTTGGTTGAACGCGCTAATCTCAAGATCTACTGGTTCGAATTGAAAAAATCTTTATGTGTTGGGTAGTCCATTTATCGAGGAAGGCTATAGGCCCATGCGAAGCCGGGGAAAAGCCTCTGAAGACTCGAGCATTGATCACCACGATTTATGAAATTGGCGATTAAAGACTTGTATAAATTATAGTTCCGCGTGCTCGCTACCTCAAGGCGGATTGGTGATTAAAAACTTGAAAAAATTACATGTCCACGTTTCCCCAAGAATTTTTTTTTCACCGATGTCCGGAATGTCCAAGATAAATTAAGAAAGTACAGACGCCAGCACATGAAGCCATACCAAACTGTCAATGCCAATTAAATAAGAACCTTATTACTTTTTGATAAAGTTGAAAATTTATCAAAGAAAGACAGATTATTGTTGATTGTGCTGGCCTCTGTGCAAAGTCATCATCATCATCATTTCAGCCCAAAGACGTCCACTGCTGGACATAGGCCTCCCCAAGGCGGGGTTTTGACATAATCGCCACGCTTGGCAGGCGGATTGCAGTATGGTTGTTACAAAGGCACAGAGAACGCTGCTGCCCATTCTCTGGTAAGTCCCTTAGTCGCCTCTTACGACACCCACGGGAAGATATGGGATGGTGCTATTCTTTACGTCCGACACCACACGGACAGTGTACATAGTATGTAAATATCACATTGATACATAATGATATCGAACCAGTTACTTTAAGCATGATAGGCAAGTCTTTATCACTATGCTATAACGACGATAGAAACGAATATTTCATTATTCGTCACGTGGTTTATCCGCGTTTATTGCTCATGTAAGACAATGGGTCACTGCTCGCATAACTGGCATAAAATGAAACCTCAGCCAGCAATATCAATTTCACGCAACGAGAGATATCTGTTTAGTCGCTGGAATATAACTTAGTCCTAGACACTGAGAATTCCATAAGTACTGATTATAAATGGATGAAACGATTTTCTTGTTGACTTCGTTCCAATATATTACATATATTTTTATTACTGTTATTTGAAAGGTTGTAATAGTTGAAAGGTTAACCGAATCAGTTGTCAACCGAAAAGTAATTACCAAGCAAACTACCTTTATGACTTGACCTTTATGATCTTCCTGGCCTTCCTTCTCTTCTGTTACTTGGGTCGGAGCAACTCGTTTTCGTCATGATATCTCTCAAATTCAAACTCATACTCAAACTCAAATCATTTATCTTCTATATATATTATATAAAAGGCAAAAGTGATTGATTGATGTATCAACGCATAGGCCAAACCCTTAAGGCTAGAAAATTGAAATTTCGTACACGTATTCCTCATATGACGAAGGCATCCACTAAGGATTTTTCAAAATTCAACCCCCAAGGGGGTGAAATAGGGGATAAAAGTTTGTATGAAACTTTTTATATTCCTTGGATATATTTGCATTACTTACCTAGGTAGGTAGGTAGGTATAGGTAGGGTAGGGGGGGGGGTTAGGGGGGGGGGGGTAGGGGGGGGGGTAGATTGGTAGGGTAGGTAGGTAACTAGATAGGGACAGGACAACGTCTGTAGGGTCAGCTAGTCTCAAATAAACCATTTACAGGCACTTTTGAATTGTCAAGGAGTCAGTCAAAGTTGCAGCTAGTTGCTCGTTCCAAACAGTAGGTTTCTATGAATAAGAATGAGCAAGAAACTCCATGAAAACTATTAAAATCAATAGAATGTTACAAAGGACATGTTAGGTTTTTGTATGGAGGCTGGGCTTTAATTCGGAGCTGCTGTGAACAGGGAAGAGATTACATTTTTATGAAAGTACATAAATTAAGGCTACTTTATGTATATTTTTTATTTTTTTTTAAAAGCACCCTTCCTAAATTATTATATTTTCAATTAATTGTAATTTAAAAAATAAATTGCAACCCTCGGTAATTATTGATTTTGGCAACACTTTTCGGTTGGATGTCATTATTGTCATTATGAAAAGTGTAAACGTCAATCAAGTGTCAAATTCAATTATAATTGCGTACCTATGCGCGCCTTATTATTAATATACTCTGCGTATGCGTCTGTGGTTTGCGTTACAACAACGGAACGGACACAAGTGATTTGATATTTTTTTAATTTTGTTGTGTTATTATAATATAATATGTAATAATAATAATATGTGGGGACATTTTTTTTTATTGATGTTTAAGTTTCTTGTAATCTTTAAGTTATCATTATTTGACCTGGTTTTTAATTTGGATTCTTTCCTGCACAGTTTCTTGATAATATAATTATTATAAGGGATGATGTTGAAAATGAAGAGGTAGAATAAATACAGTCAAATATAAGTAAATGCATTACTTTTATTTCTCTACCTAATACACAAAAATGTTCACCTATTCTGACCTGCTGGAGCGACTATTTACAAAAAGTGAACAGGTCCAATCCATTTAAGTCTGACCATCGGTTTTACAGACGTAAAACCATCAGTAATCATTTTGCAATTTACTGAATTCATGATGATAAAGTCATAAAGTCCCTAGTTGTAGGAGAAAATAAGGATCTTTGATACAAATAAATTCATACACTGTTTTAAGGTTTCACGGTTTAAAACTAAACTTATATTGTCACACGGGATATCTTCCATGATACGCGATCATGGCGCTTGCCAACGGCGAAATATCGGGAGCTCAAAACAATGAACAATCACGGAAGATATCCCCTTTAAGACAATATAAGTTTATATAAATTCATGACCTATCCTTATCATAAACCATTTAATGTTATGAAAATAATAGCATTTCTGCGTTAAGTAATACAATTTCGCTATTAAAAAATAAATTCAATCCATTACTGGCCCCTTGCTGGGCACGGGCCTCTTAGAATGAGAAGGGTTAGGCCTTAGTCCACCTCGCTGGCCTGGTGCGGGGATTACACACCTCAGATGATGATTTTACTAATATCAAGTAGAAATTACAAATATTAAACCTTAATATTCATAAGCAAACGGAAAAATAGCGATTTTAACAATGAAACAAGGACTTGACAATGGACCGACATGACAACTGACATGTGTGGTGTGACACTGACAACCTTACTGACACAACACAGTTAATGTTTTCATAGATTCCGGAATCAATGCCATGCATACCAATCATGGAGATAATTCGTCGGTTTCATAGCCATCTAATAGTGTTTAAAAATATTTTAAATAACAATAAGGTATTTAATGTACTTTAAAAAATGATATTTAACCCTTTTTTCTTTGTTTCAATGTACAAAAATAATATTACGATACAAAAAATATCTGGATTTAAAATATTTATTTATGAAATAATGGTGCTTTTAATTTTTTTTTTTGTTTTTGTTAGGCCATCTTGAATAATTTTCCCTATCAGAAAAACCACACATGATAGCTGTTCGAAAAAAAAAAAATATTTTAAGCCCATTTCATAACATGTCCTTTAGGTTGCATAATTCATGTTGAATCTAGGGGTACAATGTGAGTACAATGTAAGTACCAAGTTGTGCACGTTAAAAGAGGTCTAGTGACAATGAAATTAAACAATTCCAAATAAATTAAAAATAACCGAGGCAGCTAAGAGATGACCAGTCTCAACTGACGGCGCCCGTTCACGAACATGACGCACGGATCGGCACCGTTTAGCTCAACCATTTTGAAGGGAACCAAATAATACAACACATGCGCCGCCATCAGCGAGACATTCAAGTTCTCTGACTCCCTTTTCATTTACCTATATCATTCTTCAGACAATCCATTCATCATTTCTTTGGCTTTCCTCTCTCTCTCCATTTATTCTCATGTATACCTCATAACTCTTTTAGACTCTCACTGACCGTCTCTATCTTTGTGATTTTTTAAATTTCATAACTGATATTTCCAGAGATAATCTGGATTTCTATAAGTCAGAAATCGCTAATGCGATGTGGGCAAACGTGAGTTCTCATTTGCTTTGCAATTGGACAATTACCTATATTTATAAAAGCCCGAACATTATTCACATAAAAACATATTACGAGTCAAGCGGACATCAATCTTGGCTGACCCATTTCAATTTTAAGAAATACAACGATGAATTTATATAACGTATTTTGAGCTCATTTTATGACAATAAAATACTGAAGAACGGATTTCAGCGCTCCGCTTATAACCAGCGGCCGCGGTATTATTGTTATTTTTGCATGCGACATTGTTATTTTCGTTTCCACACGAATCGCCAGTTTTCATGACGTCAATTCTTAATTGACCAACTGTGAAGTGTATAAAGATTTGTGAAAATACACCCGAGGTAATATTAAATACAATATTTCTTTCAATGTTTAAGGTTTTGCGTCAAAACATTTGAAAATACGACGTGGTAATAATGAATTCTTGGTCAAATGTACAGTTATTCATTGGATTGAAAATTTACTTTTAATTCAAGATGAAAAAGTCGTTTTTTAAAATAAGAACGTTTTAAGTTTTCTTTTGTTATTTCATCACAGAACTTTGCTTATACAGCTCGTAAGGAGACAGAAAATCCAGAATCAATAAGCAACCAAAACTAAATTAGTACGAATTATACCTACATACTTTTTTAATTCTTCAATTAAAGCAGTGTGATTCGGAAGTTCTACAAACGGCATTGAAAATCATTTAATCTTAAAAATTCTCTCTAATAAAGCAACTATGCAACTTAAAGGGACAGCATCGTGTCTTTACGGCGCCGCGTCGAAAAAGTTCTACTACAGTAGCGTGAGGCGTTTCCCCTAAAACGGGGCGTTCTTCTATTAGCGATACAAACAAATCTACGTTAACGTCTATCATTATAATAATTTTTGACAACCATGTTGACTTCATCTTCGTAGGGAAGTAAAAGCCTTAAGAGAGTTCATGCCTAAGTAAAACCTATACAGATCGATCAGTTAAGGTTAAGCTACGCTTGCCACGATCGGCCCGTGGATGGGTGGGAGGTCATCCATTTCATACCGAGCCCTCTCCGTGAATCGAAAAGCACGTAAAGTCGTTGGTCCCGGCTGTCATTCATAGATTTTTTACAGTCGTTATGGGTAGTCAAAAACCGGAAAGTATGATAACCAGAATTATCGAGGGGTATCGTGTTACCAAGTAAATGAATTGTAGAGGTCATACAGGCAGTTGCTCCATGTAAAACACTGGTATTCAGCTGCATCCAGTTAGTCTGGAAGCCGATCCCTACATAGTTGGGAAAATAATAGGCAGATGATGAACATGTTGACTTCAAGCTTCAGAAGACAAAATAAAGTTATGCCAACATGTGACAACACATCGTTCGGATTTGAGGTGCATTGCACGTCGAAAAACGTTTGTGTTCGGGCTGGGGCTGTCTGTCCTTTCAATAATAAACAAACGCATCGTAAAAAATGTAATAAAAACTGCTGTATTTATCCTGACAAACTATACAATACTATCTTTATGTCTGTAGACTTTTATTGAAGTTGATTGATCGTCATGTCGGCAACAATCAGCATCCTTTTCTCTCAGAGCCCCTTGAGACTAAGACCGCCAACAGAATATATATAAATACTTACAGAGAATTGCTGATGTCATTTCAAAGTCATTTTCAATATTATACTTTGTTGATTGAAGGCAAGAAATCCAAACAACGACGGATTCTGTAGCACTGTCAAATATTTCACGTTTTAAGTATTGGGAGCCCCTTTAATTCTGAACTTTAAATTATTATTATTACACACTTCGAAAGTGTTTGCCTATAACACGGACGGACAGACAGACAGATATCAGATTCTTAGTAATAGGGTCCTGTTATCAAAATTCTCGAACGAAGGTAAAGAACAGACAAAGTAATTTATACTTTCATACTAATATAATAAATTTAATACAAAAGTGAGTTTCTTTATTTGATATTCTTTCACAGTTAAACCACTAAATCGATATTGATGAAATTAGGTTACTATTTAATCCGCGAATTGGTATGCATCCGCGATAACCGACATTCATCCAGAAGAAATTGCAGGCACAGCTAATGAATAAATATTGCTTTGGAACTGCAGCTGTACGGTCGAGATTTTCTTGGAAACTGCAAGATATATTTTAGTAGGTACCCACGAAATTATATACCGAAGCATTACTCTGGAAAAGTTTGAAAGTAAGCTCAGTCTACCTACTTATAACTTAGGTAGGTACTTGTCTAAAATATGATGATTTAAGTAGGCACGAAATAAAGCATTTTTTTATCAAAGTTTCGAATATAAATTAAATTCGGAGCTCTCTTAGAAGTTATTAGGAGTTTTTCGATTAATAATTTTCCTTATTTAGTAAGACGGGAGACGCTCAGGCCCAACAAAAATCAGGGTAGATCAGAAAAAATTGTAAAAGTGGACGTTTATTAAGGGGGAACAGTTCAATATGTACATTCATTTATGATAAGAATATATTTAAAGCAAAAATAATTCATCATCATATGCGTCAGCATCAATTAAACCGGATGCAGCTGAATACCAGTGTTTTACATAGAGGGACTGCGTATCTGACCTCCACAACCCAGTTACTGGGTTAACACGATACCGCCTAATGAGACTGGTTGACAGATTTCGAAAACAATTTCGGTTAGACATCTAATAATGTTCTTTAAATCTCAGAGCTCGCAAAACAAAGGTGCAAAGGTTTCATCAAAGGTGGCAGTCCTACCATACGCCGATTACATAATTCGCCATAACTTTGGAGGAATTTTCGCAGCACTGACTCGCTACGTCCGAAACCTGACAGCACAGCGCCGGAGTGCTACGTGAGGTGATGGGAGTTCAAAATGGTACATATCGTGGAAGCAGCTGTAATTGTAATTATTATTTATTTTTGTCTATTTGTTTTTATATATTTAATTGGATGATAATCTGGTAATAAATAAATTACATTTCATTTCATTTTTCATTTCAAAACAAAGTATAATATCCCTAATTAATAAAAACAAAGGCACGGTAACATGAAACAGGCCGCGGAAAGGTGCGGTTTTAATACTTAACCATTTTGCGTTACCCTACACGACAGAAAGGTTACCGCTATTTGTCAAGGTTCCCTTTGATCTGCCGCCAAATACCACGGTTACGGTCACTATGCGGCCGAACCTTGTTCAGGCTTGTCACTGTTTAATATGAGAACTGTCGTTTAATACTGGGATCTTTGTTTTTTTTTTGTTTGTATATCTTTTGTTTTTTGATAATATGTAGTCCGCAAGTTTTGTTTATGTATTATTTTGTTTTATATTAGACTAATAGTCAATAATATACAAATATATATTTAAAAAAATAAGTAATTACGTTAAACTATGTAATTCAATATGTCAGATGTGTTTGTGTAATTTCTAAAATCCAATATGTTTAGAATAGATAAAAAAAATAATAAAAAAATAGCAGCCTATTATTGTCTCACTGTAGGGCCACGGTCCCTAATCTCATTACGAGATATATTTAAAATAATCAACAAACTTTTACAAAATTAAATATACAAAATCATAAAAAAAAATGAATAAAAAATATTACGTGTGTTGGTTCATCTTGGCAGAACCGCAATCGATTGGTCTTTGAGTCCGAAAAACGCAATCTAGTTCTAAGCGCCTGGTTTTTAATTTAATTACAAACTGTTTCGTATATTTCCATAAAAAGACAATAGGTGAATAGTCCACTAAATAAAGATCAACTTTTAGTGAGAAACTAAAAAAAAAATGATGTCAGAAAAAAGTTAAAGCTAAAGTTAAATAATTGTTTTGTTTTGGTAGCTTCTTTTTCGTTCTATTACTACCATATATTTTTGCCCATTCTCTGCTGTAATTAAATATTATTTTTTTCTCTATCCCTATAGTATTCCTACCAAATCTATTCAAAAACCTCACCTATTACAATGTAATAATATATCATTTATTTCAGGTAACAAAGTCTCGTAACACATACATATTATAGACTAACATACATAACTACATTACTGTATGTGTTACTAAACTAACCTATGCCTATGTCAGTATTATGCGTGTTGATGTACGTTCCTTCCTTATAGGTTATATGTGTGTGTTATTATGATGTAGATAAATCCATTAGATGCTCTACACAACCCTTTTCTCAAGAAAAGTCCCTAAACGCTATACTCGTGATCTATATCATGATATTATGGTCATAAATCACCGTTGTCGAGACCCGGTGCGCGACCATGGTGACCGTAATCACCGGTATGAGCTCACACAGGTAATCTTGACGAGAACTTAATAACTAGGCACCTACCTACTTTTCTTTGATATTTTCTAGACTAGTTTTGTAGAGTTGCGGGCAATGTCGCAATTGCAATTACTATATAATATATTTTACGCTTTCACGGCTTAGCTACTGAAGCAATTTTTATGAAATTTGGTACAGATTAGGTTTTAATCTCGAGAAAGGATGTAGGACTTTTAATCCGTAACTTCGTCTACATTCACGATAACCGACATTCGGCAAAAGCTAAGTGGTTATAAATAACTATTGACCCCCCCAGTACAGCACGGGTGCAATGTAAATATATGGTGTCAGTGTAAAGTGATCAATAATATTACTATTATGTTAAGGCTACAGGATAACAGGATTTCTTATTTTGGTATATTTAAAAAATAAGATAGCATTTTCGATGAAAGCTCAGGGCTCTTACACACGAGCGGCATGTCATCAACGGCAGATGTAACTGCAGCTGTCGACACGCGTCAGCGGCAGCCGTCGACGAGACAACGGCAGCCGGTGAGGCTCGGACTCCAGTGAAGCGGAGAGAAGAGGAGATGACTCGTAAACAACCAATGTTACACTGTATTGCGTTGAAGCTAAGCGGTGAGATGTGAAAATAACGCAAGCCGATTTGTTGTTCGAGACATCTCCTCTCCTCTCCGCTCTGGTGGAGTCCGGGCCTGACATATCAACTTCAAAGATTAGCAGCCGCCATCGTCGTCGTTGTTTGAAGTTGGCATGTCGACGGCTGCAGTTACCTCTGCCGTGGACAACATGCTGCTCGTGTGTAAGAGCCCTAGTCGGCTTGAGTTCTTCCGACATCTTGAACTATTATCGTCATATTTCAACAAATGAAGACAAACAATATCAAACTATACGTATAAGAGTTACTCTATTGATGAAAACCGCATTAAAATTCGTTGCGTAATTTTAAAGATCTAAGCGTAAGTACAGAAAGACAGACGGTGGGTAAGCGACTTTCTTTTATACTATATGCAATGTAAAAATGAGACAATTATTTGTTTGTAAGTTATAATTTCTGGAAATCCTAGTCCGATTACAAAAATTATATCTTATATATAAAATTCTCGTGTCACAATGTTCGTTTCCGTACTCCTCCGAAACGGCTTGACCGATTTTGATGAAATTTTGTGTACATATTGGGTAGGTCTGACAATCGGCCAACATCTATTTTTCATCCCCCTAAATGTTAAGGGTTAGGGTAGGGTAGGTGTAGGGTAGGTGTAGGGTAGGTGTAGGGTAGGTGTATGGTAGGTGTAGGGTAGGTGTAGGTAAATAGGCAGGTAAGTAGGTAGATCGGGACAGGACAACGTCTGTCGGGTCAGCTAGTCACTGATAAAATGCTACACTATTTCCGAGTGCCGTAAGCAATGTTTTGTGGTATACTTTACAGCAGAAGCTATGGTATTGGTAAGTCGTAATTATTTAGCTATACCAGCAGTATAGCTAAATAAGTAAAATATGGTTGAGCTATTTCGTCTTTGTTTCTGGTATTAATATTATGTCTATCACTTACTTTGTTAAAAATATCTAGGTTTTTTCTTACGTACATAATATTTTCATAGATAAATTGGCAAGGCACTGTCATTATATTAATATTTTTAAATAGTTTAGCATTATAGTACTCATACACTATGTTACTCTCATACACTATAACAACGAGTGTCATCCGTAAGCACCAAGTTTAACTTTATATTGAAAAAAAATACACTCAAAACCACAAATTAATCGTTGATTCATATTCAAATATGATATGTCAAATGGGACTTCTTAGATTGTCAGGAATATACATAATTTTGTTTTGATTTAGATTGGGAATTAAAATCTTCCAAGTTCTAATCACGATAGATTTGTACCTATTTTACCTATTATAAGCACTTGCTCGCTTGTTTCCGATTAAAAGGGATCTAGGTACACCCACGTAAACCTCTGCTTGTCTATCCTTTGGGGAATACAAGCTAGATATTGTATAATAGTGAAGGAATTCATTACAAAGATACTTATGTAAATCTGGTTGTTTTCCTAAGAGAGACGCCATTTGTAACGGATACCTCGACTGCGACATTCGCCGTGTTTACAATAACAACCCTAAGCTATTACTAGTTGGAAACTTGAGTTTTGAAACGTTGATTTAGAATCTGGAAGCCTGTGATTTAAAACTGTCGGTATATTTTGTAAACATTTTTTGATGAGTAAACATCTTGGCGCTTGGTACACGATGGGGCTAGCTAAGACTCCGAACACAGTATAAATATTAGTACGACCGTACAGTAGCGACACGCCCTGCCTTCCTCCGAAACACTCTTCCTCACCTCTTCCCGCGTCGAACGCGCTCTCGAAACTGCTTTTAGTTCTCGCGGCGTATAGACACGCACACACACGCACGTATTTGAACAGTCTGTTATTTTGGTAGTAGTGTAGGTAATTAAATCGTTACGTTTGTATGGAGTGTCGTAGGTGTGGCTATGCTCTGCTACCCGTGCGAAGCCCGGGCGGATAGCTAGTTAACATATAACTACAAAACACATATTTAAAAAAAAAACACTATTCTTGAAAAAACGATTAATTTTTAATTAACTGTAAAATTAGATTTTTAGTTGCTTTGAAATGAATAAATATATGTCAATTGAGTTGTCAAATTAGTGACGTCACATCAGTCTATCGCCATATTTAAATCTATAGGCGAATCGCGTTTTGACACCTCATTAAAAGAATGTCAACAGATTAGTGGTATAATATGTAGTTACACCTGTATTAATTTAGGTCGCTTAATTAAATCACCACCTAACGCTTAGTACAGACAGAGTGGCATATTGCTACGCTCGAGCAGTTTTTATTGGTTAATTAATAATGAACATGAATCGTTCAGAAATAGAATTCAAAATTGGGTATAAGGTAAATGCCGCGTGGAATTATATCTTAGCACACAATTTTCTAATATATTTGTGATACTTTTTAGTCCATTATCAATTACTAGCTTCTGACTGCGACATTGTCTCAACAGCTGCTCAACTTATACCAAGCACAAGTTCGATCGTGCATGGAGTACTGTTCGCACCTTTGGGATGGATCGGCAAAATACCAACTGGAGGCATTGGAAGTCATCGATAGACGTGCCAAGAGGCTCATAAACAACGACTCCCTGGTTAGGGCTAAGCTCCAGAGCCTTGAACATCGCCGCACCGTTGCTAGCCTTTCGGTCTTTTATCGGGTACCTACATTTCGGAGAGTGTGCTTTGGAATTGCACAATTTAATTCCCCCATCCCCGTTCCATCATCGGACGAGCAGAGATACGGCGAAGCGTCACCGCTATATGGTTGAAGTTCCACGGTCTCGAACCAAGCGCTTTGACTCCACATTTATTGTGCGAACTGCCAGACTGTGGAATTCCCTGCCCGCCTCTCTGTTCCCTGATAAGTATAATCTGGGTATCTTTAAGGCACGAGTGAACCGGTTCATCCTAGGCAAGCGTGTTTCAACTTAGGCCGCATTATCACTTACGATCAGGTGAATTGCGGTCAAACGCAAGCCTATTTAATAGTAAAAAAAAAAAAAAAAATTGTCTACGTAGACTAAATTACCACACGGGGACATTTATGCGGGATAATAATTATCCGATGTCATATTCATTATGTGTGCCAAATTTTAGATACTTCCGTGCAGCCATTTGAACGTGAAAGAGTTACGAACATCCATCCGTTCCATCTATCCTCTGGTTGAAAACTGGTTGAATATGATGCTTTGACTGTAAAGAAGTTTTTATCACTGTTATCTTATTCCGTCCATCCCTGAATATACTTACAGCACAGAATACTTAATAGTACTACGTACAGAAGGGACACTTCCTTCCCCGCGCTATATCAGATACCGCACCTCACCTCGCACTTGGAGGTGCTAATCGCCGACTCTTTAGCCAGGGCGCTCAAAATCGTAAGAACTGCAGCGCTGTAGGTACTGCTGACACAAACACACAATTTTGCGATTTATTTTGTTTTAAGTTTTATTTATTAGTTTTAATCTTGATGATTCATTTATTTTCCAAGTTTTCGTCGTTTTATAATAATACAATTAAAACTTCCGTAATAATAACATACCAACATTACCAGCTATTAATATTACTCTCTCTCTCTCTTTATTGTCTTAGTTATGTACTTATGTCTCTTTCTTTCACGTTCTATTCATTCTTGGAATTGAAAAGCCCCATTGCGCCCCATTGCGTTGCCGCGTAATGGTGCGGGGCGATCGTGAATTCCATATTTTGTAATTAGGTACCTTAATTTACCATTATTGATGAATAAAGAAACCTCTTTACATAATAAATATTATAATATTACTTTTATGTCATTACAAATCCGAGTATTCAAAATCAAATATCATTTATTTTATTACTTTAAGAAATAAATAATTGAACGTTTGAACAAGATCACTTTATAATAATGCTCGAAACGTTCTAGTAGTGCCGTCGTCGTTCGGTTCGCCCGACGCAAAGCGCTGCACTTTTCGCGCCATTTTGTACGCTAGCAAGACATCCAACTGATTCAACCCTACTAAAATTCACGCACACATTTGCACGTGTACAGACGTCATTTGGTTTTGTAGTAGTAATAGGTAAATATTTTGGAAGTTTTGTATAAAGTGTCCGAGGTGTGCCTACAGTTCGACTGGACACAATGAGTACGTAAACTGGACATTTCAACCATGTCTCTTTGCTGTCCTCTCCCAAAGTCGCCATAACCTTTCGACTACTATGTCAAAAAAGCAAAAATGTGCCCTCGGCGCCAAGCTACGAGTTACATTTAGAAGTCTGTCATGTAGTCGTGAACTCGTGACTGTGGCGTGCTGACTGCTGGCACATCCGCGACACTCCATAGAAACGCGAACCGATATAATTGCCTACACTACTACTAAAATAACAGACTGTACAGATACGTTGACATTTTTTAATTATTGTAAGTTTAATTTATTCCACTGTTAATTTATTGTAATTGTAATTTATTTGTAATTTAATTTAATTTTAGTTTTAATGTAAATCTATTTAATTTTTGTTTCATAATATTTGATTTTATATTGTATCAAATTTTTTATTTTTAATGAATTGTTTACCTTTTAATAAGAATGTTGTGCATGCCTATATATGATTTTACACAGTTTTGAAAATTTGTGATTACTTGTTGTTGTGTTTGTAAATATGTCGTTGGTGTGCCTTGCATAAATAAATAAATAAATAAAATAGGAGCTATGTGCAACCGAATTTCACGGTTAATGTGTAAAAATAAGGTTTTAATTTGCTTCAATATTTTCATAGAAAAGCCGCCATTCAACTAATAATGAACTCTATTTGACAGTTCCAACGATTCAATTTCTCTGTTCGAATTGTCTGCGTTTGTGAAGTAATAAAAATAGCAAAAATAGATACGTGCGTGTGTGTTCGTGTCTACGCGCCGCTCGAACAAAAACGCAGTTCCCAGAGCAGTCGTTCGACGCGGGGAGAGGTGAGGACCGGTTTCAGAGGGAGGCGGAGCGTGTAGCTACTGTACAGTAGTACTAATACTTATACTGTGCTGCTGGGCACATTATGATTGTCATCTATACATGACTGTGGCGGTTAGAAAGTTAAGTCAAGACCCGTACCTCACAAGGGGTGCCCCTCAAAATGTAGTCGCTTAGTTTAAAGGATTTTTCTCTGGTTGGAGGCCTTAAATTGTCTTTGAAGCACCACAGGAAACTCCGCTAAGCAACTGACAGAAAAAAAAGAAAATCTTTTCAACCAAGGTTAGGAGTTATTATTATATCTACCTATTGTGTAAAGCCAATATCATAGCTGGTAACCTGCCACTACAAACTGCAATTTTATCTTCTTTTCGTCCAACATCTTATGCCAAATGTAGTTTCGCCAGTGATTTGGCTCCAGTTTTAAGTACTTGTAACTGTTTAACCTAGTTAGTATCCACAAACATTACATTATGCAAGTATTATGGACTGAGATAACGGTATGTAGGCGGTACTTACAAGTCATCTTAAACAATATCTACCAATTTCTATTTCTAAGCGAGCCCTTTACCTACCTATCCGCGACACTCCATAGAAACGAAACGATATAATTGCCTACTCTACTACTAAAATAACAGACTGTACAGATAGGAACGTGCGTGTGTCTGCGTGTCTACGCGCCGCTCGAACAAAAACGCAGTTCCCAGAGCAGTCGATCGACGCGGGGCGAGGTGAGGACCTGTTTCAGAGGGAGCCGGAGCGTGTCGCTACTGTACGGTAGTACTAATATTTATACTGTGCCTTTACTCTTTACTATACTTACCGGCACGTAAGTTGGCACAATTTCATACATTTTTACATGCGCGAACTTCCCCCACTACAAAATCTCTGGCCAACTTACGTGCCGGGAACTGTACTTTGCCATACTTTAATCCGTCAACAACTGCTAAATTCATACCATACCCTGTGCCTACGCTAGCGCCATTTTGCCGAGTTTTGAAACTGAAAGCTGGACACTTTTTTCAACTTTCCTCCCTTAGCATATAGTTCTTTTTAACTCCATACCTTTACGTTACCTAAACGTCAAAGACCGTGAAGCATCCCTTTTTCACTACCTACATATAAATTACTGTTACAAGAGGTAGCCGCACTTTTGATAACTATCGTTCATCATCATCATCATCATCACCATGTCAACCTTTAGACGCCCACTGCTGGGCATAGATCTCCCCCAAGGGAGGATTCAGCTGTAATCGCCATACTAGGCCGATGCATGTTGGCGATCGCAGTAGGTGTTATGGTAATCAGAAGGATGCTGCTGCTGTGCTGCTAACTATCGGAAGGCTGAAATAGGATTTGATGGGTGTAAGGCTCTCCACTAGTGAGATTTTTGATGGTCTGCCCGCTTTTGGGTGGCCAACTGACTAGGTATCGCCGCACAAACGAGTTATTGGTTACCAAAAATTAACAATAACTAGGAAAGTTAAAACTAATACGGCCTTATGATATGTAGAGTATCTGCGTGAACAGTATAAAAACTCGCAAAACATATTCATCGCTCGGTGCACTAGATATGGCCGTTTAGAGGCGTGATATAAGTGTTAGTGAATTGGCCGATGAATATATATATTCAGCTTTTCCTAGCAATAGTTACGAAAAGTACGGCTTTTCAAGGGCGTGCCCCTCCCTTCTCCTCCTAAAGCCTCATGTGTCTTTGACTGTATTTATGAATGAATGAATGAATGTTTTTATTTGCCAGAAACACGGTTACATAAGGTGATATCATTGAAAATATTTAGTTCAGCAAGTTTCGCCGACACAGCGGCATGCAAATATAATATAATAATAATTAACATAACAAATTAATTACGAAAGGACTTATTACAATCAAAATCACATAACATACATATAAATAAATCAGTGTCTATACTTTGACGCAAGGTTATATGTATAAAATTTACATGAATTTTTGTGAAAGAACTCAATAATAGAATAAAAAGATTGAATGCAAATTAATACTTTTCTTAATTTGGCTACTTGACACCACCAATCATTGAAATACGTTTTATGAGCTGTCAAAACGAGATTCCTCCATAGATTTTGTATGACAGTAGCGGCCTGTGACGTCACTTATTTACCAACTCAATTGACTAACTATTAATTGATTTCAAAGCAACTTAAAATCGAATTTTACAGTTAATTGAAAATTAATCGGGTTTTCGGGGCAAAAATAAGTAAGTATTTTAAGATAAGTTGTATTTTGGAATTATTGGTTAATGGCAACAACCCAATTATATCAACTTGCTCCTCCTTAGGCCATGAGCTGGTGACACTCTTGTGGCTATCTCTTCTACTATACTGTTGAGTGTGTGTAGGTTCAGTCTAATTTCCAGAGGAAGTACAGGTCAGATTCTTTAAATTCTTTCGCAACTAAAAAGCTACTTTACCCCTGAGTGTTATAGGCTATATTTTATTATCAAAATAATTAGGGATCCAAAAAAAAAGCTGGCGGTTGACGTCGCGGGCCAAAGCTAGTGGATCGTAATTACAAGTGTAGACAACCTTTCAGGAGTCACTTCCATCAATCATCATCAACTCATATCGCTGTCCGCTGTCGTAAGCGTTATTTATCCTTATAAAAAGGTTAACATTAACAGAAAACTTAGCTTTTTAAAAAAAAAATACAGTTTATATCGTCTTTTACTTAAAGACGGGAAAATTTTACCGAGATATTCTGTCTCTATATCTTTTACGATATTTTTTACCATGGCACATACGGCTACACTTCAATGTTTACCTACATGTCCAGTATAACATGACCTCTCATTGTATGGAAATTCTATCTGATACAATCCCTAAGTACCTAAGTACTGTGGAGATCTGATGTGTTTCTGAGATAATAGCCATTAGATATTATACTCTATGACGGAACACTCAGCAAACTTCTAGAATAAGTTTGAATAGTAGACTTGTATTGTTTTACATTTTGAGATTAGGACTTCCTAGCCTGATCTTGTCAGGGCACACTACAAGTATCTGATAATATAAACCAGTACCGAGTTTCAGTGCTATTATTTTTAGAATAAACCTATAACAATCACGCCATATCCCGGTACCAGTAAGAATCCTCCATCTGGATCTCTTACAGTACCTACGAACAGAGTCATCAGCTGGGTACTTCTCACACATTGAAATTCCTTTGAAAAGGGGATAACCAGTTGATGACGCTGACGAACTAATATTTAAAAAAAGAGTACAGATTTGATTTGTTGCATATTTGCATGTATTGAATAAACTTATCGATTTAAAAAAATCTTTCACCAACAGGAAGCTACGATACGTCTGAGTTCAATAGGTTTTATTTTATTTTACGCGGACAAAATCGTGAGCAAAGCTCTAAGTAAATAGGTAGTAAGTTTTAAATAATTTGCAAAAAAATCACTTACATTTAACACGAAACTGAATCTCCATCCATTTAAACCATTTCTGAAGCGTATCTGTAAAACAGCTCTAGTAATGCTAATAAAACACTTATCTTATTTTTCGTATCGTATTTATGTGTCGTATAGTTTCCTCAGCTCGTACTGAAGCGCGATACGTGCCGATACTGTAGCTAAAGTACGCAATCAGGATATCCGAACGCTGTCTTATTGTGCGCGGATACTGCATAGTGCGTGCAGTGCGGCGACTTTTTTTTTGAAAAACGTAGGTATGTATTTTCTTTTATTGCAGTACTCGCTTTTCCCCGCGACTTCGATTGCGTGAATGCGGTTTTCGCGGATGCAAGCGGTTTTGTGTTTAAAAACCTTTTTAAAAAACACTAAATGTAACGCTTAGGTACCTATGTTGGATGCAATACACTAATATTGCAATTTTCATCAGGGATAAAGCAACATGATGGTGGTTTCAAAGTCTACCATCAGAACGTAATGGCTGTTGAAGTCTGCACAAAGCACTGAGACGTGACAGCCGTGATGGGATTAGTAGATTAGTAAACTATTAGTAAAATGTAAAATATAATAACTATACGAGTATTAGTAAAATAAAGGATATAGTTTATAATTAGCAAACTATATTCATTTTATTACTGAAAATAAAAAGGATATAGTTTACTAATTATAAACTATATTCTTTATTGGGGTTCAAGCTTAGTTTGTACCAAATTTCATCAAAATCGATTCAGTAGTTTAGCCATAAAAGCGTAATAAACAAACAAACTCATTTCCGCATTTAATTTTACCATGAACTTTTGTCTCATTGACAAAGATGTTTGTAGGTAAAACTAATAATAACCTCTCACTTTTACACATTTAAATTCTTTATAATATTAGTAGACTATTGATATGTGAGTACATTTTACGCGCCTGTCTACCACTTCAGGAGATATGCGTTAGTGTCTAAACACACTATGCCCAAGTTACGCGACCTAAGTTTGGCGGCTGATTTTACGTTCCGACGTATTCCGCTGATATGACACACCATAAGTGCCGAACTTACGCGGCAGAAATTCAGTTCCGCAACTTTGAGTGTGTATTCAGTGTCTCGAGCGCTGTCGTGGCGTCGTGTCGTGTTATCTACACAGTTGGACAGACAGACGCAAAACAAAGTGATCTTGTTATTAATGTGTGCTCACAGAAAAAGTTGCCGCTGAACTTACGCCCGACCGAAGTTAGGCTGTACGCTATGACGCGACGTAATTTCGGCTTAGTGTGTCGTCAGTTTTCAATATCTACAATAGATGTAACAACACATTATTCAATACAAGACAATTAAATAACAACAATTTTAAGAAAATAGTACTCACCTGGTTGGAATCGTTGAGGTATGATGAGACTGAAAAACTTTTAGAGGTTACAAAATGACAAACATTGCAAACACATACTTAAACGCAGACGCCCATTTACAAATCATTCATGCTCAAACACACACACACCCCTACACAAACACACACACACACACACACACTTACACATACACTCACACACGCTTACATATACACACACACACACTCACGCATACATACAATAAAAAAAAATTATAAGTAATAGCAAATAGTTTTCACCTTAATGTTTTTGTATTTATTTTATTGTTTTTGTTTTTAATTTTAATTTTAGTTTTTTTTTCTTTTTTATTTTACTTTATAAGTTGTGCTACAAAATTATATAATAATTTGCTAAGGGCATGATAGATTAAATGAAAAATTATGGAGAGGACGCTAACTTCTGCAACACAGTTTTACTAGCGCAGGAATTAGGGAAATCTTTTTTATTAAGCACCGTTTGTGTCCAATAAACAAATTATTATTTATTAAAGAAATTATTATTATTCAAATAGCATTTCAGGCGTAATTGTGCTGAACTTCGGTCGCGTAACTTCGGCATAGTGTGTTTAGACACTTATAGTTATTTATTTTTTCCTAAATGCAAAGCTGCGACTAAGAATTCCGATCCGACTAAAAGTCGCACGTGTGCTGCACTCCTACAGTCCTCCCATCACGACAGTCACGTCTCAGTGCTTTGTGCAGACTTCAACAGTCATTGCGTTCTGATGGTGGAGTTTGAAACAGCCATTATGTTGCTTTATCCCTGATGAAAATGGCAACATTGAGGTGTATTGCATCCAACATTGGTACCTACGTGTAAAATTTAGTGATAAAAAAAAGGTTTTTGTGATTGTAATTACTTGTGAACGTTTATGTTTAATAAGAAAAATATAAATACCTAGGTTATTTCTTTTTTCAAAAATGTAAATGAATATGACCAAACGTTAAGTACGTACCGTTAACATAAATAGTTTGAACAAAAATGAAGTACTTAACGTTAGGTCATAATCATAGATATCCGAGGTCATAATCATTAACATTTTCGAAAAAAGGTAACTATTGTTTATAACTTTTATCAACTAAGGGACTCACCAGAGAATGGGCAGCAGCGTTCTCTGTGCCTTTGTAACAACTATACTACGATTGCCAACCCGCCTGCCAAGCGTGGCGATTATGGCAAAACCCACCATTTCTTGGGGGAGGCCTATGTGTGAGTGGACGTCTTTAGGCTGAGATGATGATGAACTATTATCATAATAATAAGTAGGTACAGTATATAATATAATTATGTAACATATTAAAGCGGGGGAGCTCAAAGGGCATCAAAACGTATACTTGATCAAAGTCTAAATTAGATTTGTAAGACCCGCCAACCTACAGTCAAATCAAAAAGTAATTTTCTTCACACTTATATTTTGATTAAATATGATCAGTATTTTGTATATTTGTGTAAGTATGTAATCACACCCACGAATCACGATAGAAGATTGAGCAAACTGGGGCAGCGTTAAAAGAAAATGCTTGTCATCTGTCAACTGATATAAATCTTATAAAAGTGGGTAATGAGTATAAATCCATCTCTCGCACGATGTATTAAAATGTGATCATGTAATTCATGTAGTACAAGACATAATTTATGTGACAGATAATTTCGTAAGAATAATCAGCTAATATACCTACACACATTTAGAAAAACACCTCGATTGCCTTCGTTGTTTCATATGGGATTGCTGAGAATGGGGACTTTTGAAAATGGGGGGAATTTCGTTTAACTAGTTATTAGGCTAAATGCGGATACTAGGACCAAAAACCAAAAAATCTTTCTCAACCTGTCCATATCCTAAACGAGGATGATCATCACGCGAAATCCCACTCCAATTACTTTATTACTATTTACACAACATTCGCTTCTTAGTCACGCAAAACTACCAAACTGATAAAAATGTTTTTCCAAATAAAATACGTTGATTTCTCAGAACAAGGACGATACAAGTTATTCTACATAGCAGTCGTCTTCTAAATGCTCTCATTTCGGGAAATGTCTTTATTAGTAACAAGCTTCTGCCCGCGGTTGCGACCGCGAAGTCGTAGGGAACTCCATACTTTTCCATATTAATATTATAAATGCGAAACTAACTCTGTCTGTTAAGTTTTCACGACGAAACGGCTAAAATTATTTCATCATTTTTCATTTTTCATTGACGACACGGTTGGCGCAGTGGCTCGAGCGATCGACTGCTGCGCAGCGTGTTGCGGGTTCGATTAAACATTTGTGTGGTGAGCACTTGTGTTTGCCTTGTGTCTGGATGTTGTTTATCTATGTAAGCATGTATTTACAAAAAAAAAATGTATTTGTGTATGTATATCAGCTGACATCCATAGTACAGGGTCTCCCTAGTTTAGGGTCAGATGGCCGTGTGTGACAATGTCCCCACATATTATTATTATTCACATTTATTTATTTCATATACCATATTAAATTACATTTTTAAATATTCATAGAAAAATAAAAACATTTAAAAATATAAAAAATAGTAGCCCACCGGTATCGGGAATACGGTCCAAGCTACCGGTGGTCAGGGCTCCTGAGAGAGGAATCTCCTAACAATACGCGCCGTGTCCAGGAGTACCGCTTTCTGTATCAAGCCCTTGATCCAGCTGCCCAACGAGAGCCTCCTTAGGTGTTGGTCGAGGCTTTTGGAAATTAGTCCATTGGCCGTAACGACTATCGGCACAATGACTGCTGTATTCACATCCCACATGTCGACAACCTCGCGAGCCAAGTCAAGATACTTAATTTGTTTATCTTTCTCGGTTTTCACGAGGTTCTCGTCATGCGGAACCGCTATATCAATAATCATTGCGCGACGCTCTAATCGATCTATCACCACTATGTCAGGCTTATTGGCGACAATAGTCCTGTCAGTGATGATAGATCGATCCCAATACAACGTGATATTGCCATTTTCGAGAACTGGGTCGGGCACATACCTGTAGTACGGTACTTCCGACTCCACAAGCCTGTACTTTAGAGCAAGTTGCTGGTGGATAATCCTAGCTACAAGGTTGTGTCTATGCAAGTAGTCTCCGTTAGCTAGACGAGAGCACCCAGAGATAATGTGTCGGATTGATTCACCCGGCCGGTGGCATGCCCGACAAATGTCAACCGTGCCGTCCTTCACAATATACCTCCGGTAGTTGTTCGTCATCATAACTTCATCCATAATCGCACAGACAAAACCTTCGGTTTCCCCAAACAGGTCACCAAAACGCAGCCAGGATACGGACGCCAAGAAATCTACATCAGGCCCATGTAGGGCCCGGTAGAAGCGCCCGTGAAGCTCCTTGCTCTGCCATACCTTCTTGCGGTCATTAGTATCTAGTACTACAGGTTTGCGCCAGTTCACGTTCGCTAAGGAGAGCGGGGTGAGGCCCTTGTCCACTGAGACCACATCTCGGTGCATACCCACGTCGGTTTTAAGGAAGTACTCCCTGAGACTGCATACCTCACGGTTGTGCAGGGACTTAGCATTAAGAAAGCCTCGACCTCCGCACTTCCGTGGGATATACAGTCTCATTACCGATGACCGTGGGTGATGCATCCGATTTGCGGTCAGCAATGTACGGACCCTCCTATCCAGGGCGTCAAGTTCCGTCTGAGTCCACTTGAGTATACCGAAAGAGTACATCAAAACCGGCATGACCCATCCGTTGAAGGCGCGCTCCTTGTTTCCGCCTGATAAAAGACTATTTACCACTTTATTCAGGCGGCCAAAGAAGCGCTCCTTCAACGATTGTTTCATGTCGGCAGCATTGATGCCTAACGCTTCCGACATACCCAAGTATTTGTAGGTTTCGGTTGAGGAGAGGGATTTAAGGCGTATGGAATCCGAGAGTTGGGTTCCCACGGATTCCACAATCTCCCCTCGCTTCACATGCATGACTGCACATTTGTCCACACCAAATTCCATCTTGATGGCACTACTGAAAGTTTCTGTTACTTTCAGTAGCTCCATCAGTCGCAAATTGTTGGGGGCAAAGAGTTTCAGATCATCCATGTAAAGGAGGTGAGATATAACCTGACCTCCTCTTCTTAACCGATAGCCCAAACCTGAACCCTCCAGCAACGTGCTTAGAGGGTTCAAGGCCAAACAAAACCACAGTGGACTCAGACTATCGCCCTGAAATATACCTCGCTCGATCCTTATCGGTTCGCTATTCTCTCGGATTTGCCGACATCCTGGATAGCGAAGGACCGTCCTCCATTGCCCCATACACGACATCAGGAAGGTGCGCAGAGTTGTATTAACTTTATACAACTCCAACACCCTCATGAGCCATGTATGTGGCACAGAATCATAGGCCTTCTTATAGTCTATCCAACATGTCGACAGATCCCTTCGGGAACGACGAACCTGCTGGTTAATGGCCATATCAATGAGGAGTAGCTCCTTAGTACCACGAGACCCGTTCCTACATCCATTTTGAGAGGCAGACATGATAGAATTTTTGTCAATATGTTCGTTAATTTTAGCTCTCAAAATGGATGTAAGAACTTTATAGACCGTTGGTAGACAAGTGATCGGCCTATAATTTTTGGGTTCCGTAGTACTACCTGATTTATGGAGCAGGTGGGTTATTCCAGTGGTTAGGAATTGGGGCAACGATCCTGACTCTAAGGCTGACTGGAACTGAGACGCCAAGCGAACGTGCGATCTCTGTAACCATTTAATCCAGAAATTATGCAGCCCGTCCGGTCCTGGAGATTTCCAATTAGGTAACGGACGAACTGCACGAGCTACGTCTTGGGGGCTGATGGTTATTGCCCCCATTTCTGGTATTAGATCACACTTTCGCTCAACCTCCCGAGTCCAGTCGCCCTCAGTGTGACTAACAGGCACCGACCAGATGCTGCGCCAAAACGAACACATGGCAGCATCATCCGGCTGGTGCGCATCAGCCACGCCTTGGTCCGGTCGCTCCCAAGTCCTATACACCCACCTCTCATCACTCTGGAATATGCGATTCTGAGTGTACCGCTCCACTCGTCGCTTGTACCGTCGAATACGGTTTGCCCAAGCACAGATCTTCTGCTTCAGGAAGTCGATACGCTCTGTGATGCAGGACAAATAATCTCGAGGATTGATATCAGTCCCCGAGAATACCCGCCTCACAAAGCGCATCACTCTAGGGCGCGTGTTGCCCTCCCTGAAGCAGATAAGCTTGCCGATGAGTGCTCTAGCCTCACTAATACGACGCTCAATCCTGTACTGCCATGCTGGTACAGCTGGTTTTGGTCGTGCAGCTCCGTCACTGTTGGGAAATTTGACATGAGCTACACGACATGCTGCTACAGCCGCGCAGTACAAGATCGAGTGGGTATCAGCGAGGTCTTTGCTGCTGTCAAAATAATTTGACAGCTGCGAATCTAAAGCACACACCAGCGCCCTATTTTTCTTGTGCATGGGCAAACGAGGTAGTCGCGGCTTTAATTCAGGCGGTGTGGAGCGATACTCCCGGAACGCATCCTCCAAAGCACTCCTCAATTGAACATTGCACTGGGTTATTATTATTATTATTATAATTTTTATGAAATTTGGTATTAAGATAGCTTGAACCTTGGGGAAAGACAGGCTACTTTTTAATTTGCGATTTCGCCTGTATTCGCGATAACCGACCTCACACGGACGAAATCGCTCATAAAATATGTAATAATAATGTGCGCATTGCATAAACACATTGCACATACCTTTTTGAAGGAGGACTTTTGGCCGAAAGGTGTCGTATACGGCGTTTCCGAGGACGGTTACGCGACACCACGCAGCGAAACACGACGCCGACAACGTAAAGTGTTAAAAACGTTTAGTTGATAAGGTTTTTTTTTATATGTATTAGTTTATGGTTGTTTAAGATTATTTGTGTATTTTTTCTATGGGCCTCAGTTGCCTGACAATAAAATTTATTATTATTATTATTATAAAACATATTCTATGACACTTGGCAATAGTACAGTTTTCTGTCAGTGTAATCATTTTTGCAATCGTACTTTCAGAGTTTTCTACATCCAAACTTACAAACATTACCACTTTAAAACCCATACTAGCCAGCCCTAATCTAGCTGTGTGGTGCCGGCCGCGAATAGTATGGTGATACTATGTATGGAGTGTGTAGTATGGTGTTTCGGGTAGAACAAGGGTGCCTTTTCTACCCGTGGGTGTCGTAGAAGGCGACAGATGGATATTGACCAGAGGATGGGCAGCAGCGTCCTTGTGAGTACCTTAACATTTACTGCGATCGCCAACATGCATTTGCCAAGCATGGCGATTACGGCTGAACCCTCTCTAGGGGGATATCTATGGCCAGCTATGGGCGTCTAAAGGTTGCCATGATGATGAGACCCATACTAATATTGTAAATGCGAAAGTAAGATTGTCTGTTATTTACGCTTTCGCGGTTAAACTATTGTCGCGATTTTGATGTTACTACCACAAAGTACGTAAGGCTGCGGCGCGCCCGAGCAGAGACCAATCAGAACAACCCGCCATTTTTGTCACGCACACATTGACATTACTTTTATAGGCATTCTGAAGCAGTTTCAAGCAAACTTCAGTCTCGACTGTCACAATGAAAAAATGAGAGACATTGACATTTCATGACGAACAGGAAAATTTTGTTATAAAAAAAAATGCAAAGAGTTCCAACCAGTGCCAATAAAATTTCATATTGTTAGGAATAAAACCTACAGAGTCAATACAGTAGCCCTAGTGATTTCGGCAAGTTTAGGTAATTATTGTTGAAGATGGCGGGAGCGGTCCTTCTGTAATCTCTATATTTTGTGGTACTACAGACTACGCTTGTTTACGCAAACGCTAGTAATATACATGCATATGCAGTGAGCATTCTGATAATCTATTTTAAATATGCTCCTTGGTCGTTTCTTTACTTTACAGGATGGATTTTTGAAACGGGACAGTAAGGGCAGGCACCTTAATCGTTATGGGTACAAGAAAATATTCCTAGGAGACCATCAATATCTTTTGAAATATTCTGAACTGCATTCACAGATTTTGGGAAAACTGCAAAAATACCAAAAAATATTTTGTTATGCCTGTCGATCCTATTTCATGTAGGGATCAAAAGACTACTGGACCATTTAAGGTATGATTACTAGAAAGAATCATGGCGAGATCCATACATTCATTTGTATGAAAAAAATAAAATAATTAAGAGGGTTTAAAATATTTTAAAATGTGACGAATACATTACCAGGAGTAGATAGATATACTTAGCATATTTGTTAAAACCCCGCATAATTCAAATATTACGAAAAGAAAATAACATGTTTTCGTTTCATCTCGATGCCCATTTTGTGTTTATAAAAAAAAGAAAGTAACAAGCGACGTTAACGGATCTTTAAAATTGGCAGACAAGTGATGCGACAAGAGTGTGGAAAAAAATAATCAGTATTTGTGATATTATTTCCCATAAAACTATGCAATTTCAGTGTAAAAACTGCGTAACGGCGGCTATCAGTTTCACTGTTACTGTTGGTCGCCGTTTCGATCTGAAATAATGAGCTTTTCGTTAAACTATTCTTTTTTTTTTGCGTTGTTTTAAAAATATTGTATACGCCTGAAGATACTCTTTAGGTACCTACCCAAGAATATAAGAATTAGAATTTCAACTTCTCTAAACATCTTAAATTTTTTTGTACAAATCCTGCCATGATTCTTTCAGAAATGGCAAAACACTTTTTCTATACATTTTGTACGGAACAACGATTAATCCACTCAAAATATTCTTTGTAGCCAAACCATCCTATTTCTTACTGTGTGGATCAAAATAATCTTTGAGGCCAACTGAAGTTTGAGTACAGAAACTACGATTACTGTCCCGTTTCAATCACCCTGTATAAAACATTCTAATACACCACGATGAAGTACCAATACGAGTACAACACGGCTGTCAAGTACTGTTCTTGTCCTTCATTCACTACCGCCATCCATTGTTGTCGTTAACGGGAAAGAGAAAAGACCCATGTTCAGTTGTCGACTGAACAATAGCTGAATCTACTCGTATAGTTAGCTGCGTATTCAATTAACGTTTCTTTGATTGTAGTTTACTAGGGCACAGTTTAGAAAAGTTTTCAGTCAGATTAATATTGGCTAGTGTAGGTATTGCTTCTATGATAATGCTTCCGACCGAACTTGGTCGCGATAGCCAATTTCATTGGAGACTATAGATGGCTATAGTCTCCAATGAAATTGGCTATCGCGAGAGGGAGTAAACATGCTGTTGCGAACAAACTTGAACACCATAATATCTCCTGTGGACAATGTCCACAGGAGATATTATGGACAATGTCCACAGGAGATATTATGGTGTTCAAGTTTGTTCGCAACAGCATGTTTACTCCCTCTTCCTTCATTCTCATAGTTCGATGGGACGGCAATCTGACACGACCGAAGAGACCAGCGACTTAACGAGCTTTCCGAGGCACGGGGGTGTTACACCGCCAACTTCCAAACTACGGGCTTCTATAGAACAATTCCTAATGGAAAATCCCGATAGCACTCTACCCGTCCTAGGAATCGAATCCATGCATGACCCTCTCAGAAGTAGCTCTCGCTTGTGACCACGAGGGCAAATGGGCGAGGGCTCCCATTTGGTGCAACCTTGAGACACACACCTCACTTTGTCCTAATACTTGTTTGTGTTATGTCTTTTGTGTGCACCAAATAAATGTTGATCTATCTATCTATGTCAAATTCTATGATAGCAACATACCTAATAGATATTGATATTACGAATCTGTTTGCAAATCCTGATATATGTGATACCTTTTGGGCCATTATAGAGGAGATTTATAGATTAGTTTGGAACTTTTGAGACAGCTAGGTCTCTGTCTCAAAAGTTCCAAACTCCAAAAGACAAAGAACACCTCTCACTTGTAAAGACGAAACAGCGATTTGTATCAGTATTATTAAACCCAACATTAGGGACAACAAACTGTCAAACATCAATTGACGAAGTTAAACAACTATCTTCTAAATTAACTAAGTTTGACAGACGTTGTCAAAGATTCAATTGTTTCGTGAGTTGTATGAAAGATGGTCAGCCATAGAATTATACCTATGGAGATAACTTCTATAAAGAAAATACCTGTCAGAACGTGGTATGTCCACGAAGTAAGTACCTATATTTACTTTGTGGGTATGTCCGCCATTTTGAGTATCAGTTATCTTTATTTGTAAGCCATGCTGCATGCCGGTGTAAATGCCTCCTGCCTGATAGTAAGTAGTCACCGCAGCCTATAGACGCCGACAACACCAGGAGCATTACACGAGCATTAAAGAATTCACTTGCACCACACTGGCACAGTGTAAATACTAGTGTACTGGTCTAAAATAAAGTTCATTTTCGTATTTAATACCCGCCATTTTGTGTGTCAAGGCGGTAGGGTTTTCTTATATCGCCCGGACATAGATACATGCCAGTGCTCTCAGCCTGCAGCCAATTAGCGAGCTCTTTGAATCAATCGATGTCCAGACCGCAATCGTCATTAGAGATACACCTGTAATGACGACGGACTGTAAGGGGTCTTCAAATATCCGAATATTCAATTTTGGATTTTGGTATTTCAATGGGTAACGGTTGAAGGAATAGATATGTACGCCCACAGCCTAATGAGAAACTTAGTTTTGAATCAAAATTAGTTTCTGTAAATTCTTGTATTAATTTTGGGTAAGATTTGGATAAATAGGTGTACCTAAGTGGAATCGTCGAATTTATATAATTAAAATTAATTTCAGTAATAATCTAGTGAGAATGAAATTATTTACTTCGAAATTATATTACAGTTAGGAATTCGGAACATGCTCCCCTGAAAGGTACCTTAGTGTTGAAGGAAAAGGCTCCATATAATTATATTAACAGACTGGGTCGCTAAAGCACTTTAGGGATCACTAATTCACTAAGGGCGCGTATTCGATTTAGCGCAACTCAAAACCTAAACGATTGCTAGAACGGCGTAGCAGCATTGACACACACTAGTACAATACAATGGTCTGTTTGTGTGCATTAGAAAAAAAAAATATGCACGAAATAAGCACGAATCATTGAAATTGATCGGCAAACGACAGCGCGCGATGTTTTACAGTGCTTTTTAATATAATTGTCTAAAATAAATGAGCTCGTATAACGGACTGAAAAATATTTTGTATATTAAGCATAACATTTACTTTCATAAAATAAATATATCAGTTATGTTTTTATTCAAATACTGGTGAAAAAAAATTGTCAAAGTGAACCGATTTTCTACTTTTTCAACATTGTTTTTTAATACATAATAGTAATATTTTTGTAATTTTGGCTCTGTTACTGTCTTTATGACTGTATATACTGTTGGAAAAACGCATAAAACAAAATATTTTGTCATATTGTAATGGTTGTATTCGTCCTGAAAGTTAACTCTGACGTCTATTTTCGTAAAACGATATGAAAGAATTGTCTTCGCTTTAAAAAACCATAATTAAAAATTATACTTTTACTCTGTAGCTGTCTAAATCAAGACTTAATCTTTCTAAAACTGTAAATTGTCTTTAAATAATCTGCTCACATAATTACGATATTGCTCTGGGCAAAACGCAAAAACATGAAGTTTTCGTCACGAATCGAATACGCGCTCCTAAGTACAGTCGAACAAGCTAATTGGTTTACAGGTGAAAATATTCATGTTTCTACTACACTCACAATATTTTATTTTATTCCATTTTCTTATCTCGAACACGTGAGTATCCCTGGTACCTACGTACCGAAGATAAAAAAATAAAATAAATAAATAAAAGATTAGTGTAGTAGAATCATGAATATTTTTGCCTGTAAACCAATTAGCTTGTTTGACCCTATATTATATTATCTACTTAAATTATTATAAGATTTAGATGTAAAGGGAGAATGTGGTCTTAGTTATTACTAAGAGTCCGTGGACGTACCTTAAACACTTCTAAGTATTTAAAGGGCTAAATACTCCTTATTTGAAATGCTGAACGTATTATGTGGGGTAAACTGACAACTAGAATAGAAAACTTTAGACTTACCATACATTTTTTCGAGGTTTGAGGGGACTGTACCGATAGTGCGTAAAAAGTAGTCTTTGGTCAATAAGTAATTAAATACTAGATGAAATTTCGTAAAGTCAAAGTGAAATTGTTTATTTCAAATAGATCATTAAAAGGTACTTTTTAATGTCATTTACGTGGAAAATTGAATCTAGTAACCCCTTCCTTCGTTCCCTTCGTTTCCCATCCGTATGGAGAAGAATCGGTAAGAAACTCTATAGTTATTCTTTTAAAATATTTTCTTACAATATTTGGTATACAGGAATCATATTATAATTATATGTGTCGATAGAATAATGACACTGATACCTAGGTTAGTTTTTCGGCCAAATAACCTCATTTAAAAATTATAATCTTACTAGCTTTTGCCCACGACTTCGTCCGCGTAAATGTCGGTTATCGCGGATGCAGATGAAGTCGCGGATTCTTCGTACCAATTTTTATAAAATTCGGTTCAGCTGTTTCGGCGTGAAAACGTAACAGTTTCTTTCGCATTTGTAATATTAGTAAAGTAAAGATTTAAATTAACTATCATTTTATTAGAACCCTTATTCTATTTATTTACTTTATTTTAAAGAAAGCTCACAGACTAATAACAACTATCAATAACAATAATACATAATGAGGTGTGCTATAAATTCAAGTTTTAAAACAAACAAATTGGTTTCTATGGTAAAAAGTAGGTGACACGAGTAAATGATACGAGACATTTTGGATCAAAACACAGACAACACGTTATTTACGTTTTTCGCCAAAATATACCCCATTCAGCATGTTTCTAATCTTCTGCGCGCTAGTGCAGAATAGATCTACGTCCAGGTGAGATGGTAAGCTGTTGAAATTCATAACACTACGTATGCAGAAGGCATTACGCCTATAATTAATTAGTTGATGCGAATGGTACAGTCAACAGCAAAAGTAGATGATCAAAATCAGAAATTCAACACTAATGAACGGAGTTCGCGTCAGAACTGTGTGGCGTCGAAGTGATTCAAAAGTATGTGTGTAACAATCACATACTTTTAATAAATAAACTAGTTATAAATTATGTAAATTAGTGTTAGTAAATTAATATTGAATTTCTGATTTTGATCATCTACTTTTGCTGCTGACTGTACTTGCAGTAAAGGTCGTCTTCGTAAATTATTGCCACAAAATTTCAACGATTTAATTCTCATCGATCAAATATATCAAAACTACCTACTTTTGGATAGAACGCGTTGTCGAGATCCCTTAGATAAGTTTGGCATAACTTAACCGCCGCATTTTTATAAAAATGGGTTTGAGACTTCATTAATAATTTGTGTTACTTCACTTAAATATTATGTACAAAGTAAAGGTCTTGTACTACAACACTTTTAATTTATTATTCTGTCATTAAAACGCTTATCAAATAACCTGTCAACTTAAAATCTTCTAAATAATTTTAATTGCTTGCTGACTCTAATGTAATCAAATTGTAAACTAATTACATTATTTACACAATTTTCTTTAAAGTCTGAAAAGATGTTTGATAACGAATTTAAATATTAAAGAGAAAGTCAAGTGCTTTTACTTTAAACTTAAAGTTATGACTAGGTGACAAAATGTCACCCGATAACCTTCTCTATAAAGTCTAGGCGTCGTCCGTATTAATATGTTTATAAATGTTACCCTATAACCTTCCTAGATAATTTCTCTATTTATTTCTGAAAACCATATTAAAATCCGTACTGTAGTTTCTAAGATTAGGTACCTCTAACGAACATTTCTAAACGCGGCGGGGTCGGTCTCTAATTCATAATACATAGTGATATTATAATACTTACCTAATCTGTATCTATATTAATAATGTAAAGAGGAAGAATGGGGTATAATGTAATAATGTGTAGGAGGAGAGGAGGAGGGTAGTGTGGGACGCCCTACAGCACGGTGGACTGACGATTTGAAGAAAGTGGCTGGCAGCGGATGGATCAATCAATCAATCAATCAGTTTATTTGTGAAACATACGTGTTTACATAGGTGTTTTAAAAAAATGGTGGGTGCGCTATGTTTTGTCATAATTAAGACATACAAATTTATAAGTGACCTATTAGGTGTCATTACATTATGTCATTAAAAATATATATTTTTTTATATATTTTAAAATTAATTAACACATGAAAAGAAAAGGATAAAAAAAGAAACATCAAATACAATTAAATTAATAATTAGTCATAGTACTTCTTATCGAAAGGTAAAAAAATGCATTTTTACTCTAATAATTGGTGGTTCAAAAATTCGTCTACTTATATTATATTATATTAACTGACAAATGTTATTATTATAATAATAACATTTGTCAGTTAATAATTTGTTAAGAGCTTTTTTAAACTTTTATAATGTCATGTTTTTTATGTCATCAGGAATTTTATTAAACACTTTAGGTGCTATACCAAAAAAACTTTTTCGCATTTGCGGTCTTTCATTTTAGATGACATAGTTTATTTACGTATTGGGCACGCAATGGAGTGGTGGAAGTGGAAGAATGGATGAATGAATGCTACATTCGGCAATGGACGACAATAGGCTGATATGATGATGATAATGAATGTAAAGAGGTAAAGTTAGTTTGTTATATTGTACTGATTACAAAAAAAAAACACTGATAGAAAATTATTTTATCGCTAAGTGCGATAAGTTTTTCTATTGTAGACTTGTTCTTCACTTCACGCGCACGAAGTTGCGAAACAAACTATTATAAAGAAAACAAACTAAGTGTCACGTACTTGAACGTAATAGGTATAAGTAGCCTTCTTCAGGATAAGCATTTAGTTCTGTTATCAGTACCTTATTTATTCACAACGGGAGATATTATCGGCGCCGGCGTCGCATGCTACACGCTTGTTTTCGCTTTACAGTTCGGCTTCCTTTAATTTATCAAGCGATTTAATAGTCAACATCCTGTTGGAAGACATCTAGCTTTTCGCTACTGAATTTGATTTTTTTTTCCGAATGATGCGATAATTTGACGAGAACAAATAGGTAAATTGTATAGATATGTATACTACCTTTTACCCGCGTTTTCGTCCGTGTGAAGGACTAGTGTACCATAAATACATGACCGATTTACCTCTTTACTTCACTACATATTAAAGTCCACCGCTGCACGTATTTTGTGTTTGTTCAAGTAAATATCAAATCTATTATCACGGATTTTCAATTGGTATTTACCAATAGAAAGATAAATTATCTAAGATGCTATTAAGTAATTTATACGCTACGCGTACGAAGCCGTGGTGGATCGCAAGTTATAATATAAACCTATATCAGTATAGAAGTATCCCACCAAAAACATTTTCATGTAAAATGTTGCCAAGACGAGACTATATGCCTCGTACTGTCAAAAAGTTATCTGAAAAGCCGTCAGGTCTTTTACAGACACCTGTTCTAAATCAAAGGGGAGAAGTACACTCTGCCGCACGCTATACACTCCCCCTCGAGTTCTAGAGAACGTAGAAAAATGGTAAGGTTCGTTGTCGACTATAGAAAACTCAATGCGGTAACTAACTGATCTCATGTAGATCCAAGCTTCGAACTCTACACGCCCTGACTCTACAAGCCCTAACTTCACACTTGACTAAAGAGTAGAGTTCTACTCTTTAGTCAAAATATGTGGCTAGGCCGTTTCGTTACCACATGAACTATCTTTGTATCACAGAAAAGTAATGAACAGTGATTAAATTTTTCGAAGCGAAAAGGCCAAGCCATATATTTTGTCTAAGGAGTAGAGTTTGTGAAATTAGGGCTTGTAGAGTTAGGGCATGTAGAGTTCAAAGCTTTGATCTACTAACTTTTTGACAGTCCGAGCCATATAGTCTCGTCTTGGCAACATTTTACATGACAATGTTTTTGGTGGGATTTCACTTCTTTTTGTAAGTTCCTTGTGACATTTTTTTTTTAATATTTTTTTTCTTGATTTATAATTTATTTGTTGTCTGTGTACTAATACTAGCTTACATACCAAATTTCAGCTTTCTAGGACTTCAGGAAGTACCCTAAGAATTTCGATGATCATCAGTGAGTGAGTCAGTGCTGAAATCGGGGTTTTATAGATATCAATGAAATCTAAGGTATAAGACCTATGCAATTGAAACTTTGTATGTTTAATAAGTTTACTGTAGACATCATATCCTGAGAATTTTGTTTATCTGGTATAATCCAAACCCAAGTTATGAGGGTTCAGAAAAACAACGAAGCGCTTCGAGAAAATGGTTTGTAGTTTCCTTGCGCTTCGCTTTGCTCATCTTGGCGGGGGCACTACCATGCCCCCAGATAGATAGATAATGATGTTCTAGAAATTTTATGCTTCTTTTTAATAATCTACCATTTTTGAAAGTGGTGCTTTTAGATCAGAAAGATAAACGCAATACATTATCTATACTAATATTAAAAAGAGGAAAAGTTTGTATTTTTTTAAGTTTGTAACGAATAAATACAAAAAACTACTGGTTCGAAATTCAAAAATTCTTTCATCAGTCGAAAGCTACATTATCCCTGAGTAACATAGGCTATACCTATTGCATTATGAAAAAATTAGGAGTCCTTAAGCAAATTCACGGAGACGAAGTCGCAGGCAAAGTACTAGCCCACTACAAAACGACTACAAAAACACTAATCTACCGGATGGCCTTCAGACCTTGGTTTCAGGCATTCTTTTCACCAAAAAACAAAAATTAAATGTCTGTAAAGTCGGTTTACGGACGATAGTTACGTGATAACGTCTTATAGAAACATAATAGCTAACATATATAATAAGCAAATAATGGCTTCCGTCGAGGTGAACGGAGCTTATTGCTTGGGCCGATCGTGCCTCTCTATCGCTTGTACCGCGCTCTCGCTTGCACGCTCGGGCTCAGGCGGAACGTGACACTTTTTCGTGTGTGCAGCAGGTGTTCATCGATTTATAAGACGTTATCACGGCAAAAAGAAATTGTAAGTACCTACAGCTATTTTGAGCTAAACAAAATACATTTATTTAGATCGCCACTAAACTTATACAACAAGTTTGAGTTGGAATCCTTTTGCTGAAGCTGAAAGTTTTGTGTTCGCTCTATTGAAGATCTGTGTAAAGATTTCATCAAGTATGCGGCGCGAACAAGGTTTCTCTTTTTGTGTACTCGAACTAAATATTCGGCGAAAAAGTTCTAAACCTTTCTGAACAGATGGTCATGGAACTATTTCCTGGCATTCCGTATTGATTACGAATATAAACTACGTTTGCAATGTCGGAGTTTCTACGTAGGTATGTTTTCTACACTTTTCTTGTCTAGATTATCTGAAATATTATCTTCATTAGAAGTAGGTACTATTGAAAAGTTTGAATTTGAATCGTTTGACGACATGGTTGGCGCAGTGGCTGAGCGATCGACTGCTGCGCAGCGTGTTGCGGTTTCGATTCCAGGGTAAATATTTGTGTGATGAGCACTTGTGTTTGGGTGTTGTTTAGATGTATGAATTTAAAATGTATTTGTGTATGTATATCAGCTGTCTGATACCCATAGTACAAGGTCTCCCTAGTTTGGGGTCTTGTGGCCATGTGTGAAATGTCCCCACGTATTATTATATTACATATTATAATTATATTATTATTTTATATTTTTCCGAGAACAGTTGAATAGTGCAAGATCAGTCAGCCATGGAATTTATGAAACTTTGGTCTAATTATATAACAAAATGAGGAAGAGATAATAATATGTAACATGGTGCATAGTTAGCCTATAATAAGGTAGGTAAACATTTTGATACGTTTAGCAGTGTTACGGTTGGTTACTGTAGAGGCTTTGGGTGGCTTAACCATGTTCAACCTTATTTTAAAATAGTTTTTGAATGGTAATTTAAATTAAGTCGAAAGAGCAGCCCGAAAGGAGATTTTACATAAAATAGTTACAATAATTATCTTTAAACCGTTATTAGAAAATAGTACCTAAAAGATCCGAGGGAATCCAATCTACTGTAGTAAAAAGTGCCTAGATAATTATGTATAAGTAATATCAGATCACTTCAGAAAAGTCGGAAGCTCCAGTTCACACGAAGCTGTTAATTTTAGTGTAGCACACCGGAATACACAATATGTCTGGCTGTTCCTGTCCTTCCATTGTCAGCGGAAAGAAAGACAGAACAGTGGGGCGAATAGTTTCACCTTTTGTTACATTTTACGCACCTATCTTGAATATTTAATGTTTTTAGGGATCCGGTCCTCAAAAGGAAAAATCGAAACCCTTATAGGACCACTTTGTTGTCCGTCTGTCTGTCTGTCAAGACCCTTTATCTCGAGAACGCGTGGAGGTATCGAGTTGAAATTAAAACCATATACTCAAGTCTACGGTCCCTTGACACTGTAAAAAAATCAATCCTCTATGTTAACGTGGAAAAAAGATACGGCCGTCTATGTCGCAAAAAACGCATTTATAATGTTAAGTAAATTAAAGTGTGGATATTAGGTATGGATTAGTATAGAAGTAGGGATATGTACCAACAAATATGTACGGAACCCTCGGTGGGCGAGTCCGACTCTCACTTGTCTGGTTTTTTTTATATATATTTATGCAACAAAGGGGTTCATTGTTTGCTTCTATGACCGCGTACATTGTCATTCAGGGCAGGTCAAGGGTCCCGATTGAAATCTCTGAGTAAATTACAAAGATTTTTTGTGTTGTTGCTTATTACGATGAAAATATTTGATGACGTTATGCGTTTTTAATAAGCCCTGTTGGCTTTTCGATTTGAAGGTTCAAAAGGTTCAAGGTTAGTAAGTATTCTTTTGTTATTTTTTATAAGAATAGTAAATATTAATACAAGCCTATTATTGGCAGCGCGATCTACTCTTTTGACAACTATTATAGTTGTCAAAAGAGTAGATCGCGTTAGAATTTGCAGATGTTGGAGAAAAAACAGCCAGGCTGAAGTGGGAGTGGGCTGGCCACGGGATGCACCAGGAGAGATGGGCAAAGATGGTCACTCAATGGAAACCTGAAGGAGGACATCACTGCCACGGCCGACCGCGGCGAAGGTGGAGTGACGATCTGTTCATGTTTGCGGGGCAAACGTGGGCAGAAATCTCTTCCGACCTTTGCCCAGCGGTGGGACACAAAAATAAGCTAATAAAATAAAATTGCTCCACTGCAGGGCAAGGGTCTCATGGGGCCCCTTCTTATGTAGAGAAGGGGCGAGCATTGATTACCACGGACCGCCATTATCAGACTTATTTGTTCTAATTGTTCTGAAACACACGTCGCGCGTGGGCTTACGCTGAAAACCAGCGGCGTGGTTCGAGACGGTTCAGCGTTACGCGTTAGTAAAGCATATTTCTGTCCTGGACCTTATAGTTAAAAAAAATAGTTTATTTCTCACCAGCTAGCAACACGGATTACTTATTAAAAGTGCTTAATACTAGGAAGTATACCTACTAATGTAATAAATATGTAATAACAATTCAACTTAATTTGTTTAACTAAAGGGAGTTTTTTTATTATTTTAGAAAAAAAAAAACAATCTTATAATAATAGGTATGTGTGTCACTTTCTCGTGAATAAATAGGTTTTCTTTCTTTCTTTCTATATCTGAGATAAAGTTCATAAGAAATAGAAAAAGTCACATTGGTTAGTTAGGTTTATAATAATATACCTACCAAAGATTAATCTTAATTGGTAATACATATGTTCAAGTTGGTCGCATATTGCCTTAGAAAGGTTTCCATTTCGTGATACTGCATTCCTTGTCAATCTAATTGGAATCTTTCATAAGTAGCGAATGGCCGCCAAAGTTTTCCTAGTATTTATTGATTTGTTAAACGTGACTGTGTTAAGGAAATTTTTCCGTATTATTTTATTTAGGTTGGTTTCCTATTGTAACGGCAATATTTTATTTTGTAGATTCTTTGAGAGTTGAGAAGTTTGGCAATGCGAATGGTTTGCCAAATTATAATTTCATTTGCTGTCAGTCATGTCATTCCAAGCCAAGATAAACTTCAGAAAGTACCTACATTTGAATTGAAAAAGACACATTGGTATACTTGCCCGGTATCGAACCCACAACCTCATGCCTGAGAGGCGGGCGGTCTTAACCGACGGTCATCACGATTTTTTATGTTAGATTAACGAATACATTTTTGAGTAAATTTCTTCTTATTTTGTTAAAAATGACATCGCACTGCTTATTCTTTTCTATGCAGTTTGACAGTGACCGTACTTTAGTTATTGTAAGTATATGTCTTGTATGCAAATCAAATCTAGACATAATACTTGATGTGAATCTAGGACCCTATGTTGAGCAGTGTAACCACTACCCAACGATATAGTCTTTGTACTTAAGGCTTACTCAATTTAATTTTATTTTGTGTAGATAAGCTCTAGCCCTTTTCATTGTAAGATAGGCACAGACAGTATATCAAACAATACCAAACTGTCAAATTTTCCCAATTGATTAAGAACCTTATTTCTTTCCAAATAACGTTGAAAATCTATCGAAGAAATTGGACAGATCGTTGTAGCTTGATGTGCCTCTGTACATAATATATATTTTTTTTATAAATGTTGTATAGGTACATTTATTTTTAATTCAAATTTTAAGTTTTAATTTGTAATTAAGAAATGGATTACTACTTAAAAAAATGAAATAATTAAGTACCTACCTTATCCGTTTTTATTGTAACGTGATAACGAAACAAGAATGGCCGCCAAACGGTTGTCAGTGTGAGTTTGTTTCCGAATTTATTCGCGGTAATGCTACAGGAATAGACCCCAGTTGGCTGAAACCAACTAAATAGATCGTCAAGATATTAGAACGTGTGTGAAACCACGCACCCAATTACAGGTGTTAGAAATATATTCACAATTTATATTTTGAACGAAGAAAAGCTTTTAGGAATGATAAAAATATTAGTGGTTTATTTTTTCTTTTCACATTTATTATTCTTAGACGTCACCAGAATATTAGCTTGGTAAGTAGTGGTAGGTAGGTATCTCGAGTTTCTTTTTCGTGAAGTACAATTTTGTTCTAATCTGCTATTGCTATTTTGCCATATTTTATGTGTTTAATCAGCCAAGTCTATTTTATTTGTATACGTAAAACAAAAATAATTAATCATCTAAAGTAACTAAAATTATAAGCTATTTCGGCTATTTCATAGAAAAACTAATAATGTATAAAGTTATTTTTTGTTAAAATAAAGAACAATGCTTAATAAAAACTCTTTCAAAGTGATAAAGGAAAACTTTACCAAACTTTTTCAATAAATACCTAGCTGGCCTAAAAGGCCGTTCTGTAGAGGTTTACAATAAACAATTCGAATACGTGTATCTAATTGGTTCAATATACCGATCTATTTTATTTCACATTAAAAGACAATGGTAATATTTATTTCTATGTCTGTAACTTTCTTGGAAATTACTGTCTTCATAAATAACACGCGATGGACAATGGATATGTCAGACTCAGTAGTAAAAGTGACATTGAACGAGCCAATTAAAATAATCAATACTACCACTTTAATAGCTATTTGATTTGGATCTTGTTTGTTAGGCTTCCTGCCTGTACCCTGTCTATCTTCAAATATGGTAATTAAAAACCATAAATTGAAAATACGTAATTCTTTTGATTTTTTATAGAAAGATGTTTTATTCACCTCGCATTTTTACCTTACCATAATTATTATTTACACAATTGAGCACTTATTAACTTAATTAGACACTAATCAACACTAATTATGTACACGTAATGAACACTTATTTTAACACTAATACTTATTTAGTTATTTTTAATAACTGTCAACAAACTATCATACAAGACTGCGCGCCGCGATTTTCTGGACGCATCGCGTTCGACGCGTAAAATCAAAATTAGAACACAATACGTCACTGACAATTTTTTTGTTTTTTTTTTCAACAAGCAGTGTTTATTTCATTTTAATGTTCGGACACTATCGTGTTTTTTTTTATGTGATCCGCGATGGTGCTCGCGGTTCGCGGTCGTTATGCCGACTGAGGATTTTGCCGCGCGTCCGACGAATATTTTACTCCTTGGTCACTAGCGTATTATCGATGATTTGAATCTTGATAACGTTCGGTACAATGGGGTCAGGGTTCGACTTCAACCGGTGATGAAGCGAAACTGTGATTTGAAGTCGACAGCGTTGACGCAACGTTTAGTTTTCGCACGAAAAAATAAAGTTTTTCTCCATCAGTTGTTTTCCATTTACCTACGAGTAAATGGAAGGCTTTATGACTTTGATACGTGACTGTACTTTAATTAAATATTTTTCAGACATGTTACTAACACTTTTCACCCTACAATTTATACAAGAATACAAGTTAAAAAAAGATAGCAATAATAAGAAAATTACGTCTATTTACTTGACAGCCGCGAACTAATTAAAACATTGCAAACATTTTCACATTGCGAAGATTTGAATAGTTAGTAAATCTATTTCTGTACACATTCATCCTTTTATCAAGTGTTTATAATATAAACGGCGTAAGCTGCCACATTTATTACTTGGCACCGTAATAAGGATGAACTAGTATCGTGCAACTGCAGTGCTATTCTGTAAAAATCTCTCGATGAATATAAGTGAAGTTAGCTTCAGGTGAGCTGTCAAGCTGTCATCCCACCGAATACTAAAGATTGACAGCTCACTTCACCTATGATCACCGATAAACATTTTTACAGAATAGACCAGATGGTCATTATTCTATTTTATGATATATGTAAACATGTGCTCTTTAGACCAGGGTCGATAATTTTTTAAACAAAAAAAATAATAGTAGAATGAAACCCATTGGAAAAGGAAGAGAATATAACAAAAGTAAAAGGAAAAATAATTTACGGGCGATCTGAGGTCGGGAAGTGGCCCATCCACTTCCCGACCTCAGATCGCCCGCATTTTTAATTTTCATTCAATTTCGGTGCATTTTTAAGGGTAAAAGATAGATAGAGCTCGATTTCCGGCAAAACTACGTACCTACCTATCCTATGGAAAAAAGTAAATAGCAAAGTTAACAGCAACTTTGCTACGAGTATTTACTTTTTTGTTGTAATAAAAAAAGCTTCTTTACAAAAATATCTATAAATTAATATAAACTTACGTTTTAATCCGTTGTTTCATTGCTGCGTAATAGTCACAGACGTTTTGCTGTGGCAGACTCCAGAGAAAGCCGAATTCTTACTTCTTTTTCTAGGCATTTTATTAATATATATGATGATAGGTAAATATTTTTTTTAATTAAAATATATGTTAGGTAATTTCAGAAATGGCAAAGAAAAAAGCAAACAAAAGAATTAGAGAAACAATACCCAATAGAAAACGAGTACAAAATAAAATTAAGTAGGTACACCTTAAAACTATGATATCTCCTAAGATATTCATTGAAATCAAATGATGTCAAAGGCAATTTTGTTTAAAATTGAATACTTGTGATGAATAACGTATTTATTTGGATAAAGGTTAATATCATGTTTATAAAACACCTTCGCAAATAATGTATTATTTTAGAACACAATTGATTACCATAAAAAAGCTTATAGTGAGTCAACCTTAAAAGATAGACATAAGCTGCCGCGGACTTTTTTTAGAACTTTTAAAGAGGATCAATTCTGTCATACATGATTTTTGTGTAACTTGAACCGTTTATGCAGCGCACGCAACGTAAGCTCTCAAAAAGAAATATTTTATCCCGTTTTTGTAACATTTTTCATTGTTGCTCCGCTCGTATTGGTCGTAGCGTGATGTTATATAGCCTATAGCCTTCCTCGATAAATGGACAATCCAACACAAAAATATTTTTTCAATTCGAACCAGTACTTTCTGATATTAGCGCGTTCAACCAAACAAACAAACTCTTCAGCTTTATAATATTAGTATAGACTCGTTACGATTTTATTATATACAGTATAGATTTTAGATCAACTTAAATTGACAGCTCTTATTAATATAATTATGTCTCTTTCTTGTTTTATTGGAGAGAAAGAGATATAAATAGCTTAAAATTAATTTATTCGTGCACATCAGAATTGGCACCAATGTGTAAAATTTTCATAGTAAGTTACTTAATAACACATTTTTTTAAACTACACCTGACTACTTGGTTAATTTTACCACCATCAAACTTTTGGTTGACAAGAAACTAAAACATAAGCATTTCAGATTTACTGAGTTTTACAGCGCTTTAAAATTGTTTACCCAAGCGATAAAGAGCAAGAAACGATGTTTTCGCTAAAAGCGCTACCGAGCCGTTTCCTAGACGTCATAAAACATTACCTACCAAATGAGTTTGTCCTACATGCAGTTCTTATATACACGTGTAAACATTGACTTATGACTTATAGTCAGATAAAAGTTATCTGACTATTGTAAAATCAGCCTTAAGGGCGCGTATTCGATTTAGCGCAACTCAAAATCTAAATGATTGCTAGAACGGCGTAGCAGCATTGACACACACTAGTACAACACAATGGTCGGTTTTGTGTGCATCAGAAAAAGAAATACGCACGAAATAAGCATGAAACATTGAAATTGATCGGCAAACGACAACGCGCGATGTTTTACAGTGCTTTTTAAAATAATTGTCTAAAATAAATGAGCTCGTATAACGGACTGAAAAAATATGCTGTATATTAAGCATAACATTTACTTTCATAAAATAAATATATCAGTTATGTTTTTATTCAAATACTGGTGACAAAAAATTGTCAAAGTGAACCGATTTTCTACTTTTTAAGCATTGTTTTTTAATACATAATTGTAATATTTTCGTAATTTTGGCTCTGTAGCTGTCTTTATGACTGTATATACTGTTGGAAAAACGCATAAAACAAAATATTTTGGCATATTGTAATGGTTGTATTAGTCCTGAAAGTTAACTCTGACGTCTATTTTCGTAAAACGATATGAAAGAATTGTCTTCGTTTTAAAAAACCATAATTAAAAATTATACTTTTACTCTGTAGCGGTCTAAACCAAGACCTAATCTTTCTAAAACTGTAAATTGTCTTTTAATAATCTGCTCACATAATTACGATATTGCTCTGGGCAAAACGCAAAAACATGACGTTTTCGTCACGAATCGAATACGCGCTCTTAAGTTGTGAGGATTTCTTATTGAAGAGTTTGAAGCTACAAACTTACCTAGTAAAGAAAATGTTTTTTTTTTGTAATTTTGAACTTTAGGTTTTCTTTTTTCTTATTCTTGTAAATGTTGTACATACTTAAAAACAAAAAATATTTTCTATTAGATAATAACTTCAATGTAAGATCTTGCATTTATGTGGTATACTCATGTTTTAGCAAAATAAATATCTTGTATAATGGTTCTTGATAAAGTGCTTCGAAATGTGAATAACAATGACACTACTGATACTAGAAAGGACTACACCGCCACCTACCGGGTCTAATTGTGAATCTGAACCATTCTCGAATCCACTGGAACACATTCAAAAACTTTCATCGAAATCGGTCCAGCCGTTTAGGAGGAGTTCACTTTCATACACACGCACAGAAGATTTTTATAGATAAGATATATTTTACTATAACCATATCCACACTAAAAAAATATAATAATAAATAATATTATAAATGCGAAACTACATAACTCTGACTACATGACTCTGAAGTCGCGGGCAAAAGCTAGTTTATTATGGGTATAAATATAATGATCACCAATAAATACTTTAGGATCTTAAGCTCCCTTACCAAAAAAATGCGCGGCAGCGGCCGCCGAGTGCCAGTCAAATCGCTTTTTACAGTCAAACTCATACATTTCTACAATACTTTAGGAAACACCATTTTGGTGACCATTTACTATTTTTGGTTTTGTTTTATTTACTATTATTGGTGATCATTAAGGGCGGGTTGCTTCAAAATACCGTACGTAATAAATTAACGTGCGTTAAATGTAACGGGTTGTTTCATGACATAAAATCCGTCAGTTAAAGTTATTCAAAAAGAGATTCCATAATATTTTGATGTTTGAAGTAGCTGTTTGACAAATCAAAATTACGATGACTGGTCGGTTATGGTGTAGTAACTTTTTGACGTATGATTTTGTGAAACAACCCATTTTTTTGATTTGACGATAGTTAGCGCCATTTTTGACTATTACCGGTCAGTAATGGTTAGTTGAAGCAACCCGCCCTTAGTAGATGTGGAGGTTCGTTAAACATAAGCCGTTTATTATGTTTTTTCCGTTCAGTATTCATTGTGTCAAATGCCAGTCATCGAATTATGTTTATTATTCTTATCTGTAGCTCCATGACGTCACGTCGCATGAATAGTTCATGCATATAGGAAGGTGACACAATTTGTCGTTTTTAGGCCACGACCTTACAAACGCCGATGTCCTTTACTACGTGGTAAATGTGTCTTGATGTTATTTGAAAAAAGAAACGATTTTTTCATATTTAGGTAAGTAAATGCACAGATCGATCGGTCAAAGGTTAAGCTACGCTTGCCACGGTCGGTCGGTGGATGGGTGACCATCCATTTCATACCGAGTTCCCTACGTGCCTCGGAAAACACGTAAAGCCGTTGGTCCCGGCTGTCATTCGTAGATCTTTGACAGTCGTTATGTGTAGTCAGAAGCCAGATATTCTGACAACCAGTCTTACCAAGGGGTTTCGTGTTACCTAGTAACTGGGTTGTGGAGGTCCGATAGGCAGTCGCTCCATGTAAAACACTGGTATTCAGCTGCATGCGGAAGCCGACCTCAACATACTTGGGAAAAAGCTAGGCAGATGATGATGATGAGGTATTTTGTTTGACTACGAAAGTTATCTAACTGTCAACTTAATTTGTGACTAAATGTGTAAGGACTAAGAACTAAAATTTAGTGTAAATTTTAGTGTTGTTCCTATTGTAAAAGTGGTCCATAATGATAAGCAGAAAAAATATCTTTCTAGGTTTTTGGTAAACAAAACTCGGCAGATACAGATCTTGTACTTATAGGTATAGAGTTTTCTTAGGTATCTATCTGTTAACCACTACTACCTATTACTAGTAACTATTAGATAGGCCAAATTTGTATAAGTCTTATCCTCGGAATAACATCACTTATTATTGTAGAGTTAGAGATTTTTGCTTTACCAAATTTTAATCCCGTAATATCTGTCTGACCGAGAGTAAATCGCTAATACTGCCAAAATGCATTGATTAAACAGCTTATCCGAGATTAATATAATGGCGGTCAATACCAGCTGACAATGTCAACTCGTATAAATATCATTGACAGTTGATAAACCGGTTAAATTATGTAGACATAAAATCTTGCATTCCGCTTTCTAAACAATAGTATTTCTATTTTAGTTGGCTTACACAACATGCCATTCATCATGCATTCATCAACTCAAGAGAGTAACAATACCTTGTATTGGCTACTCTACGTTTGTGATGGTAAAACTCAAATAAAGTTATCTGAGAGTATGAGATGAGTAAAATTATTCAAGGGTTCGTTACTCTGGTATAATATGGTGTTTGGTCGAATCCGCCCTACTAAGCTACTAATGCATATTTTCAATTTAAAACTCGTTACCTATTTAAGAGGAAATACCACGGGCTAGAGAATTGAAAATTAGGTATTTGTAAAATCTATTGCTGTCGCGCGATGCCCGAACACGAACTGCAGAGCGCGATAGAGACAACTGCAGCTTTGACCGAAAATACCTATTAAAAGTACACAAAATCAATGATTCGTAGTCCCCTGATTTCTTCTCCAAAACTTAACCGATTAACTGCTTTTTCATTAAAAAATAAAGAAAGGCTTTTGCCGTGTTTCTATGTTTACTATTTTTTATATAATCAAGTCAAATTTGTTTTCTGAATGTTTGAACACAGCGGAAAATCATGCCAATTTTTTAGGTTTTTGAATATTCATATCTCTTTTAATAATAAATTTATGAGAAAAAGGAAAACATAGGGACATTCCAATAGTAGCCATGGATATTTAAAAAAAAAATTGATCTACTGGCATTATCCAGGGAGGAAACAGGGGACTAAGTTTGTATGGAAAAACGGCCCTTGTGTTTCCTCTTAAGACCCCGCTCACATAGGCCTTACAAAATTACTAAAACAAAACAGATTCTGCGCGGTGTCACAAACACGGCTTTCGACATTCAAATTATACGTACACGGTTTTTGATAGGCCAATCAACACACAAATGTGCTAACAAACGCTGGTTTCCTGCTGTGATTGGCTGACTGAAATAACAAAGGTTAATACACAGAACACAGGGTAATAATTATACAGAATTCTAAGCGCGTTCGCTGAAATACCAGAGCTGTCAGCAGTGTGGGATAGGTTCATGAAACTGTAAACATATTTAATTAATGAAATTAATTTGGATTCATCATCATCATCGTCGTGTCAACCATTAGAAGTCCACTGCTGGTCATGGGGGGTTCAGCCGTAATCGCCATGCTTGACTGATGCATGCTGGCAATCGTAGTAGGTATTATGGTACTCAGAAGGATGCTGCTGTCCATCCTCTGGTCAATATCCCTCTGTCGCCTTCTACGATACTCACGGGTAGAAATGGGGGAGGGGGTAATTTTATTTTGGTTAAATTATATTTATAAATGTCACAGTCAAACCTCTTAACCAGTCAAAACTACTTTTGACTACAAAAAACAGTCAAAACTACTTTTGAACGGTTTTTTATCCTTAATATTTAGAAACCCATTAGGTTGGTAGGTTTTTTTGTGACCCTTTTAAAACTTTGGTTTTATTGTGATTCTTTTAACTAAGGCGTTCCGTATTTTTGATTTTGTAACGCAAACGCGTTTTATCTTATTATGGGTTTTGACTGAACTCAGTCAAAAGTAGTTTTGACTGGTTAAGAGTTTTGACTGTAATATATATATGAATAACTGTACTTACATTATAGCTGTTATTTTTGTGAGTAACATAGTTTTAAGTTTACTGCTACTTACATAATATGGACACACTATTAGTCTAAATTAAATTATTTGAATTTGAATTATCAAATCTTTTGACAGTAGTTTGTCAGGCAGTTATTTGTGGCATAAAACATATTATTTTATTGTGTACTCTACTTCTGTGCCGACACTTAGAAATAGTGCTAATAGCTTACTATCAGTGAAAAAATTTTTCTTATCGGATTAGAACTTTCAGAGTTTACCTACGAATAAAAAGACAAATAAACATTACCTCTTTATTATGCATATTAGTACTCGTACTAACTTTTTTAAAGTAATTCGTCAGATAACTAAAGTCACTGACATTGCGCGTCGAATTACGTGTAGTCACCAATATTACGTGCAGAATCAGCACGACGAAGTGGAAGTGGACCGGCCACGTCTACACGCGGACAGACGGAAGATGGAGCAGACATGCTTTAGAGTGGGACCGCGTTTGGGCAAGCGTAGTGTGAGACTTCTGCGGCACGATGGACCAACGATTTGAAGAAGGCGGCTGGAAGTGGATGGATGCGGGCTGCCCAAGACCGGATTGGTTGGCGATCTCTGGTTCACGTTCAGCAGTGGACGACAATAGTTTGATATGATGACAATGTACTAACTTTTGTCCGCGATTTCATTTGCGTGAATGTCGGTTATCGCGGATGCAAACGAAGTCGCGGAAAAAATGTCGTTCTCCAGGATTTAAGCTATTTTCACATCAAATTTCATCATAATCGGTTTACACGTTTCGTTGTGAAACCGATACAGACAAATAGATGGAGTTACTCTCGCGTTTATTTATACAACCATGCCTTTTAAGTTTTGGCATTGGCGTTTGAAGAAAAAAGCACAACTAGAACCTTATAGTACATTTTATTGTTTTTCAAAGTATTCACCACGTAGCTTAATACACTTTTCCATTCGCTCAAACCAGTTATTGTAACATTTATTCCACTCTAAAGTGGGGGTGTTCAAAATGGCTGACTTGAAAGCGTCGACTGCTTCTTCACCGGAGTGGAACCTTTGACCACGAAGTCTTTTCTTAATTTTAGGAAATGTAAAGAAATCTTTAGGGCTTAGGACAGGACTGTATGGAGGATGGTCAAGAATTTCTACTTTTTCCTGCTTCAAATACTCAATCGTTTGACGAGCGCTATGTGAGCTTGCGTTGTCGTGGTGCAGGATGATGCGTCGCTTTGAGTTAGATTTTCGAAGTTCGGCGATGACTTGTTGAAAACAAACTGTGGTATACCACTCTGCGTTAACCGTTCTACGATCTTCAAGTGCAATAGTCGCAACATAACCGGTTTTTCCAACGAACATGGCCACCATCTTCTTTGAAGTGCTTCAAGAACGAACAACTTTAGTCGGCTTTAGCTCGTCTTAAAAGACCCAGATTGTAGATTGTTGTTTGGAATCAGGATTGTAGGCATAGATCCAAGATTCGTCACCACTGATGATGTCGTAGACGTGATTTGTCTCTCCTCGGTTGAACCTTTGCAGAGTTTTCTTACACCATCTGACGTGGGCCGCCTTGTGATCGTCGGAAAGCAGATGCGGTATCCAACGGCAAACTAGCTTTCTCACACCAAGCGCTTCATGCAAGATCTTCTGAATGGTTGTCCCTAAGATACCTAATAGAGTCTCTCGATACGTCACATGACGGTCTTCGAGAATTAGTTGTCTCACAGCAATGATGTTATCTTCAGTGAAGGCGGATTTTGGGCGTCCTTCGTGAGATTTGTCACTAACACTAGTATGTCCACGCTGTAATTCTAAATACCAGCGTTCGACAGTCCGCAGACATGGGGCTTCATCACTGAACACAGATGTTAGCTCTTCAAAACACTCAAGCCGTGTCAGGCCTCTTCTAAAGTTGTAGAAAATTATTGCACGAACATTTTCCTTAGAAAGATTCATTTTCGTACGTAACCTGACAGATTCCAATCGACGCTGTGACTAAACCATAGCATTAATCCTAATACTTTCAACTGTTTTGAGATTCAAAATTTAAACACATTCGAATATAGAACAGTTCCAAATTCAAAATTGCCGGGAAATATGGAAACGACAGAACTTAAAAGGCATGCCTAATAAGAAGATATTGGTATGGATGAAAAGATATATGAATTTATCACTTTTTTCCACTTTTTAAATGAAAGTTTACATATGTGAAAGATTTAAATAAAGGGTCTTTACACTCCATACATATTTAATACCAAATTCTTTCTTCATAGAAATTCGGTGGCAGGGGGCAGTATAATGTCCTCATTAATTCGGCTAGACGCTCGTCTGGAGATCGAACGATACAAGTAGGTCCTACTGTTGTTGTAACCTCATTTTGAAAGGTGTTCGTGAAAAGTAGCCATGTTTTTATACGTTTATAATGACCCCCTTACAAAATGACACAGTTAAGCAATTCGGCGTATAAATGTTAAAGTACCTGAGACCTTTTTGTTTTGTAATAAAGCAACTTTTCCCTTCAGTTCGTTCATGATTGTTAGGTCACACCTGTATATGACAGGTTGACATTTCCATCGTTTTCTCTATTGTTTGAGTATTTCTACAGACCTATAATTATGAAGCATACAAAATTCAAATTGAGTTAATAATATTAATAAAAGTTGATACGAACAAACAATTACTAGCTATAGTGACTTATTATTATAGTTTTTTGTAAATTTCGTGATAGCTCAGGTGGTTATAGCGCCCACTTATCATGCACGAGATTGTGGATTTAATATTATTGGGCACGAGCTAAAGTACCAATGTAACGTTTTGCAATTTCGGTAGTTTATTTTCAATTAGTTTATTATCAAAACATCGTAAGAAAACCCTAGTAGTAGCACACCCGCGACACTCCATAGAAACGAAACGATATATTTGCCTACACCACTACCAAAATAATCATCATCATCATCATCATTTCAGCCTAAAGACGTCCACTGCTGGACATAGGCCTCCCCAAGGGGGGATTTTGCCATAATCGCCACGCTTGGCAGGCGGATTGGCGATCGCAGTATGGTTGTTACAAAGGCACAGAGAACGCTGCTGCCCATTCTCTGGTAAGTCCCTTAGTCGCCTCTTACGACACCCGCAGGAAGATATGGGATGGCGCATTCTTTACGTCCGACACCACACGGACCAAAATAATAGACTGTACAAATACGTGCGTGTGTGTGCGTGTCTACGCGCCTCTCGAACAAAAACGCAGTTCCCAGAGCAGTCGTTCGACGCGGGGAGAGGTGAGGAACGGTTTCAGAGGGAGGCGGAGCGTGTCGCTACTGTACGGTAGTACTAATATTTATACTGTGGTGGTGGTGATAAATGCTCGTGCCTGCTCTGTATCAAGGAGAGGCCTTTGCTTTGCAGTGGCACAATATTATATTACAGTGTTTTAGAAACCAAATTCAACCAGCCCAAACCACGGGCAAAACTAGTTATTTTTCATAAACATTTTAGCACGAATGGAAGTTCCAGATAAGACCTTTCCCCAAGATAATATGTGTGAACAAGGGTCCTTAAAACAAATTGATCTTACATGCCACATGGTCGTAAGAAAAGAAAACTTATAAAAGACTAACTTTTTCCCCCGACATCGTTCGCGTGGAAATGAAACCTCTACTATCTATCTATATAAAAATGAATCCATATTTCCCTTGGTCACGGCATCACACGTGAACGGCTGGACCAATTTCGCTAGTTCTTTTTTTGTTGTGTTTGTTATTGTAAGGAGAAGAAGGCTATGAAAGAAGAAACTAAGAAAGTAGCGCGGAAAATTCAAAAAATCATCAATAACCCAAAAAAAATACATGTCATCTATGTATTTTTTTTGGGTTATTGATGATTTTTTGAATATGTATTTATTTCTTCACCAAAAAATTATACATAGATGACTTATTAGTTTCTGAATTTTTTGGAGTATTGGTGCAATTGGTGTAGGTAGTATATGTAGGGTATGTAGCGTAGGTAGGGTATGTAGGGTAGGTAGGGTAGGTAGGGTAGGTAGGGTATGTAGGATATGTAGGGTTGGTAGATAGGCAGTATATAGGTGGATAGGGACAGGACAACGTCTGTCGGATCAGCTAGTATAGTATAGTCTTGAGCATCGACGCCGAGTTGCTGGCCTCTCGGTTTTTTATCTGTTGCATTTTGGGGAGTGTGCGACGGAATTGCATAATTTAATTCCGCCGAGCCCGTTCCATCATCGGACCACAAGACGTACGGCGATGCGCCACCGGTACATGGTGGACATCCCACCCACGCGCACAAAACGTTTTGGGAACACATTCATTGTGCGTACTGCTAAGGAGTGGAATTCCCTGCCTGAGTCTGTGTTTCCTGATAGCTACTACTAGGAATGTAAAACATATTATTTCAAAGATAAGTAAAAAACAATTTTAATTAATATTGTTTTATCATAACCTTCTCAGTCTAACCGGATGCAGCTGAATACCAGTGTTTTACATGGAGCGACTGCCTATCCATGTGGTGTCGGACGTAAAGAATAGCACCATCCCATAACTTCCCGTGGGTGTCGTAAGAAGCGACTAAGGGACTTACCAGAGAATGGGCAGCAGCATTCTCTGTGCCTTTGTAACAACCATACTGCGATCGCCAACCCGCCTGCCAAGTGTGGCGATTATGGCAAAACCCCCCCTTGGGGAGGTCTATGTCCAGCAGTGGACGTCTTTCGGCTGAAATGATGACTGCCTATCTGACCTCCACAACTCAGTAACTGAAAAACACGATACCCCTTCGTAAGACTGGTTCTCAGTCTTCTGACTGCCAAACACAACTGCGACTTGCTTTACTTGCGACGGCCAACGCAAGCCTATTATAATAATACTAGCGACCCGACCTGGCATGGGCCTATCCAACTCAAAAAGAAATTTTAAAATCGGTCCAGTAGATCCTGAGATTAGCGCGTTCAATCAAACAAACAAACTCTTCAGCTTTATAATATTAGTATAGATTAAAAAAGTTCTGCCAGAAGTCCCTTCTTACAAACAAAAAAACAAACAATCTTACGTCATTATAATATTAGTATAGATTTGTTGACAAACCTTTGTTTTTTTAAGAAACCCTATTAAAATAAGGTACACATCATGGTTTTATCGACGTGTGCTCATTAAATTTTCTCTCATAAATATTATGTGAACGGTTACCTAACCTTGTTTTAGTTTGTTACTTCAAGGGCGTACGTTAAAAATAATTAAGTCTATGTTAGTGTGTCAGGTTTAAAAATGATTGAAAATTGAAATAGCCTTTTCCCAACTATATTGGGGTCGGCTTGCAGTCTAATTGGTTGCAGCTAAATACTAGTGTTTTACATAAACCAACTACCTTTCAGGCTTCCACAATCCATTTACTGGGTTTATAATTTTAGTACTTATAGACTAATATTTTAAAGAGACATCTAAACCAAAAACCATGAAGTCTAAATTGCAGTCACTGTGGCCGAAATCGGTTGGTATCATCACCATTTGCTTAGCCTTTTCCCAACTATATTGGGGTAGGATTCCAAACTTTTCGAATGCAGCTAAATACCAGTGTTTAACATAGAGCGACTAAATATGTGACTTCCACAATCCATTTACTCGGTAAAACGATACCCCTTGGTTGGTTCTGGTTGTCAGACTTTCTGGTTACTGTCAACCTATAACGACTGTCAAAGATCTAGGAGTGACAGCCGGGACCAACTGCTTTTATGTATTTTCCGAGGCACGGAATGGTCTGGGTATGAAATAGACATGGCCATCCATGCTGTCCACGGATGTAGCTTAAAACCATGACCGATTAATTCGTATGGTTTTTACCTAACTTACTTGAATTATATATAATAATGCCATATTGATGATCATAAGGGTGAAATTAAATTCATGAGCAAATTTTTAAGAAGTGACTCAGTCCACGAACCTAAACAACTTTCATTATGGGGCCAATTCAAACAGCACGAAAAAAAGACAGCTGTTCCATACAAAAGTGCAATAGGTACTCGGCCAAAATTTATAGAACAGCTGCATTTTTTTCGCGCTGTTTAAGTTGGCACCATAATGAAAGTTGTTCAGGTTTGTGGTCCGAGTAAATCTCACTCCGTATAAATTTACTCATGAATTCAATTTCACCCTGTAAAAAATTTTAATCGTGTTTTTTTTTTTATAGGAACCTGCTATTTTTAACCGACTTCAAAAAGGAGGAGGTTATCAATTCGAAACTTTGCATTTTTTATTTTTAAGTTTATCATAATTAACACCCACTGCGATCGCCAACATGTATCGGCCAAGCATGACGAATACGGCTGCCCAGCAGTAGGCGTATAAAGGTTGACATGATGAAGTTTTGGTTCCATCGTAAAATAAATTTATTTGTATTCAAGAATAATTTCACCCCCCGAAAGATATACAGTGAATTAAAAGTCATCCTGGATTAACTCTGTGTTTAGGGTTTCCTATTTCAGGGAGAAATAAAACGGCTACAGCTGTATTGTCACAAGTTTACAGCTGGTTTATGGCGTGTAAACATAGTGTGGGATTGTAAACGAATGTCGGAGTGAAGTGTAGAGTATCTCGCAGTAGATTTATGATCCTACTGTGTGCGAGGGAAATATGGTCTTTAGAGGCGCAGACTTGAAACTTGGTAATCTTTGACTACTGTCTACTTTACCATGAGCTTAAGTCTGCCACAACGAGTCAAGCCACAATAAACACGATACGAAAATACGATATGTGTTTATTGGTGTTACTAGAGTTGTTTGTTGTTTTTGTTTGTTGTTGTTGTTGGTAGCTACGAAGCTTGAAACGCCTTCAGTTTCATACTAACTGTAAGTTAACAATTTCTAGCGAGTTGTCGAATTAAATTGGCTTTAGATCTGCCAACCCATAATTTCTCAATAATTTAAATTATGTACGTCTAAGGGCGTCGTGAAAGACTCGTAACTAAAAGACGTATTTGGTCATGGTTTAACTACGCTTGACGCGGTCTTTCTGTAGATGGGTGACCATCCATTTCATACAGACTCCCCTCCGTGCCACAGAAAGCACGTGCAGCCGTTGCTCCCGGCTGTCATTTCTAAATTTTTGACAGTCTTTGTTATGAGTAGTCAGAAGCCAGAAAGTTAGACAACCAGTCTTACCAAGGGGTATCGTGTTACCAGTATCTGGGTTGTGGAGGTTAGACAGGCAGTCGCTCCATGTAAAACACTGGTATTTTGCTTAATCCGGTTAGACTGGAAGCCGATTCTAATATTGTTAGGTAATGGCTAGGCTGATAATGATGTACGTCTAACTAATTTAATATCTTCAGTTTAATGTAACTAAGGGCCGATTGTTCAATCATCGAATAACTGAATAAATAACTAACTAGAGAATAAGCTTAACTGACTGTTAAAACGACAAATAAAATTGTTGCATTTTTCAATGGCCAGATAGCAATTGAATAGTTATCTATGGATTTTAGTTGCCAACTTCGCTGTAATGTTGTGCGAGCGTGAAACACGCATAGGGTGTAATGTGTGTTAGAAGAGGATAGCAAATGTGTTGGCATTCCTTTATTCGACCTTTTTTTTCATAGTGCATCTGTGCATCTGTTATTTTCTCGTGTTTGGTGATTTTGTAGTTGGTTTATTGTCAGTGACTGAGTAGTTATTATTTTGATAATAAATGAAATCGAAATCAAAGAAAAGAGAGCGCGCTGCTAATTTCAGTACTGCTGAACTTATTAAAATGAAGAATAATCATTATTAATTCATTAATTTAATTCTAATAATAAGAAAATAATTATGAAATAATTTAATGAAAATCTTCTGAATCCCACATAGCAAACTGGTCGGGTCTTGGTCTGATTAGGTACTATTTGTTTCCTTTCAGTATTTAAATATTCATACATAGCCTTTTATTCAATTGCCACATCGTCAACAGCATCGAAAATTTCCATAATTTTGATATTACTTTGGAAAAAGAAGAAACAACTTCAAACTAAACGTCAATGGATCTAGTTGTATCTATTGAATAGACGTTTATCTGGCCGTCCAAGGGCCAGACTTTATTTCAAATTTATTTCTCAGTTAGGGCCATTATTTCCCTGACAGAGCCTATCTGACGATTGAAAAATGCAATATTTTGTTATCTGTCTAATAAGTACTACCTAACTGTTTCTCTGAGGATTGAACAATCGGCCCTAAGACATCCAAAACGTATCCTTGTTATAGATTTAAAATGAAACAGGGTTAAATATTCCTTACAATTACTTCGAAAATAGGAAATTGTTTGACAGAAAAAAAATCAATTTGTTTTGTTTTCACATGTTTTGTTTTTATTATCGTAACCGCAAAAGGCGAAAGTATAGTAACCTTGGGGATAATTTTATTCTCGAGACGTTTGGGATTGAAACCCTGGGCCCTGGGGTCGTGGGGTCCGAGTGCTCATCTTCTTTTTAAGGACATGTCTAAAAGGTTGGTGAACACTTCCCGTGATCCAAGAGCTGGTTTTACTTTGGTCAGAGATTAAGCATTGCCATCCAATGTGGCAATGCCGCCACTGTCTCGGGCACATTCCCAGGTGAAGTAATGTGGAGGAACTTTTTGATGCTTTATTCTAATACATTTTTAGTTTAAAACTTATAGGTTTTGTTTTTATTATCCGTGTTAATATTGTACAGCCGCCAACATCAAGCCATGGCAAACTGTAAAATTTTCCTAATTGCAAATGAACCTAATGCTTTTGCAATAAAGTTGAAAATCTATCAAAGAAATTTGACAGATTGTTGTAGCTTAATGTGCTGGCCTCCGTACATAAATGACGTAAGATTCAGTATTATTGAAAGTAATAAACACATTTGTTTGGTTACATTATTCATTAATTAAAATTAAGTACATATTAGTTGATAACTACGCTGTCGCATTAAGTTAAGGCCTGTAAAGGTAGTTGTAAGGAGATAAATATGTAGGATCATCAGGAGCGAGGAGGAGTGCCGAGCGGTATAGTACATCGTCAGGACTATAGGCGTTCCCATTATCCCATTAGGGATAAACAAGACCTGTAAAAACAATATACGCTACACAAAGAAAACACAATACAAATGGTAATTAGTAACAAGAATAAAGTAAGTTAAAGGTATAGCAACAATACAGTTAATCGAACAGACCATTAAGGTCCCACAGTTGGTACAGTGGCCAAGCCACCCAATGATTATGAGTGATAACCGAACAAACCCTTTAGGTTACAGTTCGTACAGCAGCGTAAGCCACCCAATGATAAACGAACAAACCCTTAAGGTTTATAGTTCGTACAGTAGCATAAGCCACCCAAATACAAAGTGTATCGCTCGCTAGCAGCAAGCGTATACAGCTATGTGAATATACAGCAGTGCCGTACTAGGTAAACCGACAGTATTTTCGGGAGCAGGAGCTCTTTACTGAGTCGAATTTGAGGATCGGCTGACATACATACGGACTGCACGCTCTTTTATAAGACGATGTCCCCACCTTGCAACCTCTCCATAACAAGTCTGTCCAAAGGCGCACGGAAGTGCGTCATGCGTTTATTTGATACAAAACACTAAAATGTGATAAATCTAATAAGATCTCATTGTAAAGTAATCAAATAACACTATCATAATTGTCATGAATAAACAATAGTGATTTCATAAAGTAATTCGTTTTACATTTAAAGTAACGTGTCAACAATTGTTTTGAATAAAACCATCGATAACAATTATCGAAATAAAGTAACCACAAAGCAGTGTGCATACACTGAGTACTCAATAAATCACGTTTCGAATTCATAGACAATAATTGATAGTAAAATCACATAAATTAACAATAAGAAACACGAATTAACAAATTCTGTTGACTACCCACAATAGTAATTAAGAAACCGTCTCCGACAAATAAATAAATAAATAATTTATTTATCAATATCTAAACAACAAGTCAAGTAATTTAATACACCAACCATTCCAAATTACAGCTTGCATAATTAAAGGCATTCGACATCAAGGACAATACAGAAGTGTAGGTCCTTCATACCTCCAATTTACCTTTGGTTCCATGACTGGCACATTTTCTAAGCATATTTTCTCAACCAAGGGACCATATTGCATTCCAGGGAAGAACAAGGTGCGTATAGCTTTTGATAGGAATAATACTGGCTATATTCAATGAATGCCAAAGAAAAATAAACCATGAATATTTTTTTAATGCAGCCATAGGCAGAAATATGGATGGTTTTGGAGATAAAATTCTGTGAAACACATTAAATCAATCATGATGATGCCATTAATTTGTAAGCAAATAGTATTTACCGCCTCATCGCGTCATGTTCGTGAACGGGCGCTGTCAGTAGAGCTTGGTCAACTCTTAACTGCCATGGCTTTTATCTTGGATCTTTATTTTTTAATGCATTGTATTGATCTTTACCTGCATTGTTTTGACGTATAGAAGCAACATGAATAATGTAATCTGTATTTTGTAAAATAAACTTGATTTAAAAGAGTGTCCGTGGAGTTTCTTGCTCGTTCTTCTCCATAGAAATCTACCCTGCGTTTTGGAACGAGCAACTAGCTTCAATTCTCTGACTAACTAACTGACTCTTTGACAATTCAAAAGTGCCTGTAAATGGGTTAATTGAATTAAATGCTTTGACTTTGACATCCGTGAATGGTACTTCAACATAGATAATTAAGCAAGTATTTCCAGTTCATTTATATTTAATAAACTGATAACGTTAAAACAAGCAAAGGGAACGACCAACTATCATTAGCAGCAATTATCATAAAGTTCAAACGCCACGTTTACTGATCTTGATTTCCTGATATCGTACTGATGAATAGCGTCAGTCATCAAGTTATCGGTAATAAATGACACCCTTCATATTACTTTTTTATTTTTCCGTGTTCTAATAATTTTTTGGTCCTACTGTCCGCACATTTCATTTGAATTTTAATTAACATTACACACACACACACACACACATTTTTATTTTATACGAGTATGTGTTTATCTGGTATGTGCAATAAAAATTCACATTCATAAAACCGTAATGTTAATTAAAATTCAAACGAAATGTGCGGACAGTAGGACCAAAAAAAAGAACCGGAAAATATATGGACTTTTGCACAACTTCTCGACTTTGATATAAAGATTTGAATATAATATAGCACTCGTGGTCGGTAACGTGATCGGGGAAAGTCGTAATTAAAATAACGTAGCGTCGTTAATGATCCACAGCAGTGTAAATATTAATTTATTTCACTTCTAAAATTTTGAGATAAATAATAAAAGGTTTGTTTCTAAGTAATTCAAACGCATTATTGTAAGTGCTGCAATGTAGTTGAATATTTTATTCATATTTATTTGGTTTCTAACATAGCGACTGCATGTTTCATGTATAAAATCGCACCACATAAACAAGCTAATTACAATAAACCTATATAGACTATGCGACACACGTTTCCCGTCATTTATAACTTCACACGAAAGCTGTAAGGAGTTAATACAGCTGTTGTTAAAGAACAATAAAGTAATCCTTTTCTACTATGTGATGTGGGACAAAGGACCAGACCTTAAAGTATTAATAAAACTATGTCTTAACGACTCTGAAATTACTTGTATAGTGAACAGCTGTAGTGCTATTTGTAAAAGTCGCCCTCAGTGAAGAAAGATGAAGTGAGCTTGATCAATTCCTAGCATCTTATGCTGGCACTTCACATTGCGTATTTGTGCAAATTTTCGCTTTATTGATAATACAAAATCCGCTACTTCCCCACGGCTAAACTAAATTGCTCAACTAGTTGAGCAGTTGAGCCATAGGACATCGTTTGTATTACCGAACATTTTATGCTCTATAGCTCAACTAGTTCTTGCTCAACTTAGTTGATCAGTAGGTCATTCCGTTATAAAATCGAACATATACCCTACTGCTCAACTGCTCTCTAGGCACTGGCCGCTTATAATTATTTCTATTGATAAGACCTGTTTAATATACAATATTTGTAATTGACAATGTTATTGTCACTCATTTAAAATTTTATGTTCTTGATGTATTGTAATGACAGTTTAATAAATAGATCTTTTTTTTTCGATAACCCTAGAGTAAATTTTGTATTATCCAAATAAGGCAAATATTTGTACAAAATACGCTATGTGAAGTGTCAGCATTAGGATCAAGAACTGTTCCGCCTTAGGCCACATCATCACTCACACACACATCACATTAATATAAAAAAAAGTTCAGAGCGAGCTTTTACTGCCTGGTTTATATTTTTTACATCAATGTAGGTCGACTGTCGTGTTGTGATCTCGATTAATTATAGTAGGTATTCGTAATGTGAAACTTGGTTTCTAATATCAAGGGATTATAAAAATATTATCTTTATTTGTTGCATCAGAATGATTCTGTGTGTCTTTATTATTAAACATGCCACTTACTAGCATTTGCCTGCGACTGCGTGAAATTTTGGTTAAGGCGGATGCTGATGAAATCGCGGATAAGTTGCAGATATTAGGCCGCTATCCCACTGGCGTTATACGAGCGTTGGCGTTCCTCCAACGTCTGCGCAGCGTCAACGCTGAGCAGACACGACGTTGACGTTGCGAGTCTCTAGTGGCAAGCGTTTGCCTTACGACCTCGCAACGTTAACGTCGCGTTTGTTGGCAACAGGTTCAATCACGCACGAAAACGAAACTCTAAGAGTGTCTAAATATTGTATGTCACTTTGAATCACTTCTAAAAGTTTGTCAAATGTTTATAAAATTCGGATTCATTATTGTTAATATTATTAGAGTACAGTGCGAAATATTCACTTTCTTGATCGATTGGACCATAAAGGGTTTTCCCAAAATTGACGATGACATTTTCTTTTTCTTTTCCATAATTTTCGTCGAAGTAGTAAAGCCAACAGTAGTGTTTCCTCGTCGGAATCCATTATGTTTCTGATTGTACGCCTCAAATAATATCATGTGCGCGACGTTAACGTCGCGTTCAGCGAACGTTAACGCTTGCCACGCGACGACGCGACGTTAACGTCGCGTCTGCGTAGCGTTGGCACTGCGCAGACGATGGAGGTTCTCCAGCGTTGGCGTCTGCGCCAGTGGGATAGCGGCCTTATAGTTATGACTGCCATGACCGAAATTCGGTCGTGAAAATATTCTCTATTTATTATTGGGATGGCTAAACTATATTTAAGTAGAAGCTGAAAAGCTTGGCTTATTCATACTCAAAGGACCAGTCTTTATTTAGTCCTACTTTCCAGATTAAGTGGTTTTAGGACCAATCCTTTGCAGCTAAGAGAAAGGTGTTTTATGTGTATCTCTCGCCCTTTTGTTGGGTGTAAACACAAGTTTGTGTGTGTTTGGTCTCTTTTGATCCTTTTGAAGAAGTATCGTGAACTTTTATTGAGTTAATGTGGAACTTATCAAACAGTTTATTTTTGTAAGGAGAGTTCTTGTTTTCTTTCGGTAAACTTAACTATTTTTGTAACCTTTATCAGGATTGGAAAAACAAGTAGTTTTCACATCTGTACAAATATTGATAGATTTCTTAACACTCTCTTTTGCACGAGGTTACGGTTTTCATTACCAAGCAACCGTCAATGCGGCTTTTTCAATGAATTATGTACTTTCTAAGTTTATCTTGGACATCACATTATAAGTGGGCTCTTCCCAAAAACGTTAGTGAAATGAAAAAAGTTTATTTATAGCTTCTCAATATATTCCTCTTCAACCTGAATGAGTGAATCGTTTAAAAAAAGAACTACACATAGGTGACCACTTATAGGAGATTTGGATTGACGTTTAGCCGTCAATTCAAAATAGTTTCAAGAAAAAAGAGATTGTGTTTTTTCGGAAAAACCTAGATAAAAGTGTCAAATCGCCAATTCCTTGCCTAGTGCTTGTGCCTTGTGCAGAAGTTACCTTTGCTTTGCAATAGGACAATAATAGATTGGTAAAAACCAATAGCACTAAGTACCTTAATGATGTACTTGTAAGGTTGAATTCATGACATTACGTGACGACTGTGTGTGGGTAGGGGAGTGGGGAGGCTTATCTTTCACGTAATCTACAATCGTCAGCGGTCTATAGAATGTAATGCTGAAGAGTAAGTGCGACTACTAAAATCTAATGATTCGCTTCTCTAAGACATTAACATGCATGTCATATATAACGGCTAACACAGATGACAGACTTTTTGTGGCATCAAGTCTGCAACGACAAATCGACCAGAGAGATATTCTGTCACAATCTCCCTCGGTGAACACCTAGGTGAAGTGAGCTGTCATCCGTCCCGATGCTGTAGGGATTGACAAAACAGACGGACGGATGACAGCTCATTTCACCTAGGTGTTCACCGAGGGATATTGTAAAATCTAATCTCAATGTCATCACAGTGACAGACAACGTCAAAAAATCTAATGAAAATAGAGTCATTCTTGACAGATTCATACTGAAATTAGCTTGCGATCGTTTCTAATAGTAGAATTGCCCATATTATCTTAACAGACGCGGTTTTTTAAACGATAAAAAAGTAGTAAATCTACCCCCCACCCTCTCCCCCCCGCCCCTTCCTTATATGTATATTTATATTTAATATTAAGTATAGGTTAGTTAGATAAGTCACATAAATACTTTATTCACTTCCTTTTCTCACACACTATAGTCTACGTTTCTTTTTCATTTCTCCTTTTGCAGGTGTGCTGGCAGAAATTTCTTAAGAAATAAGCAGTACCTATGTACTCATATTTTATAATGTTTTTCGTGTGTTGTCTACTGTGTGTCGTAAATAGTATAATAAATAAATAAACGATAAACAATCACAAAAGCAAAATGCTGACTTCACCTTATATGGTATACAGATCTAACGGACTTTATGCGTCGCAGATTGGATCGCATAAAAAGTCGACCGTCTGAGCATGCCCTTAGTTAGAATTGCTCGCTGTGCATTTATACCTGCCATGTGATATCAGCAAACATTTAATTACTGTAATCAATTAGAAAGCAGATATGGGGCTTGTCTCATTAATGTAATCCAGAGCAAATTTAATTTAGGTACCTATCGGCGTTATTTCAAAGTCTTTGTTGGGTTGGTTTTGGTCTTAAGTATACCTTGTTCACAATAAGATTAGACATTTACACAAACCTTTAAATTACAGTCCGTTCAACCGATTTTGACTTATAATGTGTTTATAGCATGACAAATGGCAACTGCATGACAAATGCTTACAGTTGTTATTGTAACCACTTTTTTGCCTGTAATGTCATCCTTAGGTAAGCCTACGAAATAGAAGTCAAAATCGGTTGAAGGGACTGTAAAAAAGGTTTGTGTTTATGTCTAATCTTATTGTGAACAGGGTATAGGTACCTATGAAGTTTCTCACCTATTTTTCTCATACGAAACTACTTTTTGGAAGAAGCAAATAGGTTCTTTTATTTTTTCTTGTTTAAGTTCAAGAGTGGCTGTATAGTCTTACGAAATAAATGAATTGACTTGGCTTCACTGTAAACTACGCGAATTAGGTACTCCTCAGAATTTTTCAAACTCTGGCACTGCATTTTAAAGGCACCTTAATTTTTATCACTCGTTGTTGCGATAAAAACCATCCTTGTTCTCATCAATACAGGTTGACTACAATCCATTAAATATTATGATTTTGTTTGACATTTATATTTTGTTTTTAGTAGTAGCTGGCACTGACTGCTTGGTTAAATGGTTGTAAGCGCGACCACTAAGCATGGACCCCTGGGTTCAATGCCAGAGTTAGACACTGTGATTGGGATATTGCTTAAAGGCACGTAATCTGGATTTTTAATAGTATCGGCTTGTCCTTATACGTTAATAATAATAATAAACATTAAATTCAGACCAGGTTTTAGTAAGTATCAATTTGCTTAAAAACTATTGTTAGTACATCAACGTAGCACAATAGGGTATTTTACTCTAAACGAGAAAAAAACTATACATATGTTATTGAGACAGTTTAGGCATAAAGCAGTCGGAAAATGTAAGTTTTAGTTCATAAAATAACAAAACAAATTTTTAAATTCAATTCAAAGTTTTCAGTATTTTTAATCTGTTCTAAAACACCGTGAAATAGTAGCGGCCATGTTATAACGCCATAAGGCTGTGTAAACAAAAAATTGTCAACTGTCAGTTAACCGATTGGCATAATATAGGCTTTGTACTTTTATTATTTTCGTAACCAACGTAATTTTTTCATTATTACACTTACTACAAAATATGCTTTTAATTATTTTTAAATGATATACAATTATCATATTTAATATGAGCTCATTTGATACAAAACGAACTGACGTCATTTACGCTGAGCAATATGGCGTCCAGTAAGAGGCGTTTTCGTGAAACTACGCGCGAAATTTGAAAATTTAAAATTTAGATGCACTTTTCTGGCACTTATCGATTGAATAAAAATTTTGTGTTTTTTTTTTGGTGGCATATTAGCACTACAGAATTTGATTGAGACACTTTTCAAAAATGGGTGTAATACCCTATTAAAAAGTCGCATCTATCTTTGCAGCATGGGGGTTCCTATCGATCTGCAAAAACACCCAGTCGCCCCCAGTTGGTATTGCCACGATAGGCGCATCTCTACCTAATGAGAGCGGCAAAGCCATCAACCCGCGCCTCAGTAAGCAACTTTGACGCACTGCAACGCCATGGCAGCAGTGGCATTCCTAGGGGTACAGGTTAGGGCAAGCCCGATTGACATTTTACGATTAAGAAAAGATCAGTTATTGATAAGCTGAGCTAAATTATGCTGATTAGTGCAAGCCCGGCTTTTCGGCTTGTATGAAGGTCCCGCCACTGCATGGCAGCCCCAACAGTATCCTGAGTGCATTGTTATACTCGACACGCAGGTCGCTGTACGCCCGCTGCGAATAACTGACCCACAGGCTGCAGGTGTAAATACGTTGCCAATAATTACCAGTCTTTTACTGTCCCACTGCAGAAGAAAGGTCTCTTCTCATACAGATAAGCCGTAGATTAGTAAGTGCTCTTGCCCAAGGAGGATAAACGATTTTGTGTCTTATCATAACTGACGAAACTTGGATTTAACATATCTCCATTTAGTTCTGCAGGGACTAAACGAGTGATATTATCTTTTAACTAGTGCTTATACACGTGATATTAGTTTAAGTATTAGTTCCTTAGTAGCCTTACGTACATTACTTCTTTATTTATTTATTTGAAACATGGACGTCAACAATATAAACACAAATAATTATATTAACATTTGAGTGGACTTAAGGCTAGTGTTTATACCTATTACAGACATGCACAACAACTAAATGTCAGTTACAAAATTGCATGCAAAAATATATATATTGAAATTGTATAAATAGAAAAAATATATATGAGGATTAAAATAGGAAATGCAAAAATAATAATAATTAATCAATAATGTCAAGTATAACCAGTTTTAAAAATATTGTAAACAGTTCGAAATACTTTCAAAAAGGTCATAAAAAAATTCTAATACAAAACAATGAAATGAATAATAATTAAATCTTAAAAAATAAAGGTTGGTAATTAATAAATAAATCAAAATAAAATTATACAAAATTAATATCATAAGTAGTAAAAAGAAAATCAGAATTAAAATCAAAATTAAAATGAAAATCAGAATTTAAATTAAATAGACAATTATACAAACAAAAGAAAAACAAAAACAAAATCAATCGGCAAAATTAGTACAAATTACAGGTCACGGCTATGCTTCTTCTTAACTGGTACGTAGGTATTATGTTACAGTCAAAACTCTTAATCGGTCAAAACATCTTTTTACTGACTTAAGTCAAGTCAAAACCCTCATTGAGATAAAACGCGTTTTCAATACAATTTTTTTTACTTAACGCCTTCATTATTAGAATCACTACAAAATAAAAGTAATAAAAAAAACCTATAAATTAAGTAGGTTTCTAGTAGTAAAGATAATATTAAACTGTTCAAAAGAACTATTGATCGATTTTTGAAGTCAAAAGTAATTTTGACCGGTTATGACTTTTGCCTGTGACATACAAACGAGCGTTCAACACAATAGTCTGTTGGCACTCCATCCGAGCGGAGGGGCGCCTGAAACATCTTTACAACGTGGCGCCAGCGTGGCCGTACAATCTGAAAGGTCATATGTAAATAACCTCCATTTCTTAAAAGGTAAACTGGATGCTATTTACCCATTTTGTTGCAGCAGTAAATGTTGTTTACGATCTTTTGTTTTTATATGGATTAAAGGTATTCACTGTGTACTGTGTACTTAGGTGTTATAGTGATTAAATTCTCTGTGTTTACCAAAAATATTGCATGGTTACTGACTAGAAAAAAAGAAGGACTCCACGCCACGCATATCAAAAGTGAAGCACCTAAAGTACGCCGGACCGAGATGCACACATAAATCGGTACGGTCAGTAGTCGGTACTTTCGTTAAGGCTTGTATACATGCCAATAACCTTGAGCATTTGGCCCGCACTGAATTTGTGGACGAGTGCGGGGGTGATGTAGACGCAGCCTTTAATCGGACGCATTTTTAATTTATTGTAATAAAAATAATACATATTTGTGAAAAGTAACAAAACCAAATCATTTTCCTTTGTACTCATTTGATAAGAAATTAAGGAGTAAAATGGTTTCATCTCAATGATTTGGAGGTGATTTGACATTTTTTTTATTTTTTTATTAAAATTGTGGTTAAACCAAATTACGTATCACATCATGTAGATTACTAACAATTTTTTTTCTGATGTAATTTCTCTGTAAATACCGACGAAAAGTTGCTTCATCTGCATGCTTCTTTCAAGCTTTTTTCGAGAGAGCAGCCTTAAGCGTGGCGCGAAATCCTTTTTATTCTAGTCCGTGATATGATGTAAATATGTGCGTGAGGAATATTTGTACAAACGGTCTGGCTTACTTAGGGTGCTTCACTTTCGATATGCGAGGCGCGGAGTCCTTCGTTTTTTTCTAGTCCGTGTGCATGGTATAAATTGTTGTATTTGATTGTCATTGTAGCTAACTCACTCAATAGTATAAGTAGGGATAGATTATTTATATGAAACCTCACAAACTTTAAATATCAAAATGTCTAAATTCCATGCATTAAATCTAAAATATCGAATAAATAACCATTCAATATTATATCGGCATTAGATACGTGTGGGGTTTATTCTGGCAGTTTGCACATTTTGGATGATTTAGCGCTAATGCAAATGAGACCGAGCCAATTTTCTAGTCCAGTTAACGATGTGAATCGTGTGGTGGTCGCGCTTTATAATAAAGCTATGAGAATAATAATATTCTAGCGACCAATTTCGGTCACAGCAGCAAAGCTTAATGTAGACCTGCCAAGTACGCAGAAGTTATTATAGTGCCCAAGTGTGTGCAAAACACATGTACACTCCTTCTTCCCTTACTCTCTAGTACAATGGGACGGTAATCCAACACGGCCGGGTAGAGATTAGGCACAGGCCCAACGACTTTACGTGCTTTCCAAGGCACGGGGGTGTTACACCACCAACTTCTACACTCAAGGCTGCTACTGAGAAGTACTTGATTGAAAAACCAAATAACACTATGTGTGACCAGAAAGCTAATTCACGTAATTTTACTGTAAATGTACTGATAAACGGTATTCTTGTAATCTTTGAACTGCACGTCAGCTACGCGTGAACTGCACGTCAACTGTACGACAACCAAAGTCTGGTTGTTTTGGTCGAAACTTAACTGCAACTGCACTGCAACAGCACTTCTTTAGTTACGTGAATTAGCCCACAGAGAATTGAACAACAGGACTCCACGATCAACAGTCAGGCTTGGGACTACGATACCAAAGGTGTAATTTGGCAATAAAGCTAAAGGAATATTGATCTTCGAATATTTATGAAGATTGTTGTTATGCATATAATATAAACAAAGAAATAAATATTTAGGTACATTATGTTTTCTCAAAACAGTGTCGTTCCCGCTGTTTGAACGCTTAGATGTTTGAAACTACGCAACGGGTTTTAATGCAGTTTTCAGCAATGTATAGAGTGATTCAAGAAGAAGGTTTAAATGTACAGTTTGATCTATATTGCACCCGTACGAAGCCGGGGCGGGTCGCTAGTATGTTGATAATGGTAGCTGAAGGGGTGTAGTATCAATTGGAGCCCTAGCGGTCAAGGCGCGTCTCAATTGGTACAACCTCAACCATAGGCAAGTACCAATTTGACTTTTTCAATTCTTATATATTTTCTAAGTTTTGAGGAGCTCGTGGCTAAGTAAAAGCCGTATGAATTGATCGGTCAATGCTGAGTTAAGCTTGCCGCGGTCGGTCTGCGGATGGGTGACCGTCCAATTCATATCAGGCCTCTCTGTGCCTCGGAAAGCGTTTTCTCAACTATGTTGTGGTCGATACCTGTCTGACCTCCAATTCATTTACTGGCTAACACGATACCCCTTAGTAATACTGGTGGTTAGAATTTTTGACTTCTGACTACCCATAACGACTGTCAAAGATTTACGAATGACAGCCGGACCAACGGCTTTACGAGTTTTGCCGAGGCACGGAGAGGTCTTGATATGATTTGGATGGTCACCCATCTACAAACGTAGCGACGAAGGGAAACTTAACCATGAAAGTTTGATTGGTATGGGTTTTACTTAAAATTAAGTACCTACAGCTAGGATACCAGGACCAGACCAGAGGATGGGCAGCAGCGTTCTTCTGAGTATCATAACACCTACTGCGGTCGCCAACATGCATCGGCCAAGCATGGCGATTATGGCTGAACCCCCCTTGGGGAGACCTATGCCCAGCAGTGGGCGTCTAAAGGTTGAAATGATGATGATGATGATGATGAGGCTACAGATTAAACCTTTAATTAAGGAAGTTCAAGTGCAAGTTTTCACAGATAATCACAGAGAATAGAAGACAGACAAGAAAAAACCGGCCAAGTGCGAGTTGGACTCGCGTGGAGAGGGTTCCGTACAATGCAAATTGATAGAATTCTTATAGGTTTTCCTGTAATCTACAAGCAATAAACTATCCATTTCTTTTTTAATTTTAGGCTCAGACTTAGTTTCGGATATCAGGGGGAATGGTAAATTTTCGTTTTCTTTCATGAATAAATTCAAAACTATTTATTTTACAATAATAACAAAAATATATGACACAGTAAGGTTTACAAAACTTTTTGTTTTAAATTCCTAATTCGTCCCCCGAAAAAACCCTTATTTTAAAAAAGAAATTATTTACTTTGCACATCTGTGTTTGGGTCATAGGAACACCTTTAAAAAACTGAACACCGCCATCTGCAGGAAATTGCTAAATTCAGATCGTACCAAAAGGTTAAATCTGTTGACCATGGCACGAAGTTGCAGTGGCGCCATCTATATTGGAACTAAGGCAACATAAAACTGAAGGCCACCCTGAAACATGAGCTATTTTACACGAGCTTTCAGACCACTTGTTGCTTGTACTGAAGTTGGAATTTACCGTTAGATGGCGTGGTCATGAATAAAAAGGTTTGTAATATTCCACAAGCGATTCTCCCCGGCTTCGCACGGGTGCAATGTAGATAATGTGATAATGTGTCACACAAAATAATATGAAACTATACGTATAATTGACGCCGTGAGCGCCAGAGTGGCCAATCTTTTCCAGACACAATTTAAAATGCTTTGTGTCTGGAAAAGATAGGCCACTCTTGCGCTCACGGCCTCAATTCTTCCTGTTGTATCACTCTATCTTTTGATGAAAACTGCATTCAAATCCGTTGCATAATCTAAGGTCTAAGCGTACAGAAAGACAGACGGCGAAAAGCGAATTTGTTTTATAATGTGCATTTTTGTTTGTATGCTAAAATGAAGACTATTTTGGATTCACTGCTAATCTCACAATTTATTTTATTTGATTAAAAACTTTTAAATCTATTCATAATCACATCACAGTGACAATCGATGTCAAAAACTTGTCAAATATTCAGATACTTTAAAGGCATTTTGAAAGATTGTGAGTGTCGAAACTAAAGGTTTGCCAACGTGCTATGGAGCGCAGCATACTTGGTTTTAAATTATCCGACCGCGTTCGAAACGCCGTACTGCGCTCTAAAACACATCTGTGTTTTGAGCTTTTTTAGCCACGTCAACGATTTCGTTGACGTGGCTAAAAAAGCTGCTCAGCTTAAATGGAACTGGGCTGGACATATATGATCCCCCGAATCCCAAAATATGTGCCCTGGAATGACGAGACGGGGCCCCGGTAGACCACGAAAGGAGATGGCAGGACGATTTGGATGTCTTCCTTAAGGATTGGCAAGACATAGCGAAAACTCGAGACCGATGGAAGGAATGGAGGGAGGTGTTTGCCCTGCAGTGGGACAGTACAGGCTCAATGTAATAATAATAGCGAGTGTGACATTAGAATGCGAACATTTTTTATAGATACGAAAGCCGCACCCCAAAAAATGGATTATCTCTATATTTTTTTTCAAACAGTCATCATTTATTTGCCCAGACTTTTTCCAACTATATTGGGGCTGGCTGCCAGTCTAACCGGCTGCAGCTAAATACTAGATTTTTACATGGAGCGACTGCCTATCTGACCTCCACAACCCAGTTGCTGGGTAACACGATACCCCTTGGTAAGACTGGTTGTCAGATTTTCTAGCTTCTGACTACCTATAACGACTGTCAAAGACCTACGCTAGACAGCCGGGGCCAACGGCTTAACGTGCTTTCGGAGGCAAGGAGGGGTCTCGGTATGAAATGGATGGTCACCCATCTACGGACCGACCGCGGCAAGCGTAGGTTAACCATCATGACCGGACACGATGCTTTTACTTAGCCACGAGCTCCTCCCAATCAATCAATCAATTTCTTCAAACAGTAGGTATTCCTCTTTTACAATATTATGACCTTTACAAGGCCATTCGTGTACAGCCGCTTTAAGGTCAACGCCCCTAGTTACAAAATTGATATAATAATCAAAACCAACAATATAAATAACGTTAACAATCTGGTTAACATAACCTCACATAAGAACTTTAATGATTTTTTGACATCTCAACTCGCGTGCTCCAAACCGCGGGTAGTCACGAAACATTCATATTTGGAACACATTCAAATGAAAATAACGGTTTCATGATTCTATTGTTTTTAAAAGACGCATTGTGGTGAAATCCTTGGTTCTTGCATAGTAAGTTTAATAATAAGTTCATTGCACGAAATTCAAATGGTGCATTGGTACCACGTAGTACGTAAGTAAAAAAAAAAAAAAAAAATATAATAAAGAATGCTAGAAGTAATTCTAGCATTCTTTATTATAATTTTAGCTTTTGCCTGTGAGTTCGACTGCTTGAATTTCGGTTATCGCGGATGCAGACGAAGTCGCAGATTAAAAAATAGTATTTTTTCTCAGGGTAAAAGCGATCTTCATACTAAATTCCACCTGTAGAATCCTCCCTTCTCGCTGCTGATGATCTATATGTCCACTGATTAGTATTTAATTAGCACTGGCTCACCCACTACCCAGTTCGTGTCCCGGCTAGCTTCACGTCAACTTCCCGCCATTCTACTCCGTGACAGTTGACAGATGTGACAGCCACCGTACCACCACTGTGTACAAGAGACAATGCATGTATCTATTTCCATAGATAGACTACACCATCAAAAGCTGTTCAGCCGTTTCGTCGTGAAAACGTAACAGACAGACATCCAGAGTTACTTTTGCATTTATAATGTTAGTATGGATCAATAGGGTATTTTACACTATAAGAGAAAAAATCTATAATTAAGTTATTGAGACAGTTTAGGCATAAAGCAGTCGGAAAATGTAAGTTTTGGTTCATAAAATAACAAAACAATTTTTTAAATTCAATTCAAAGTTTTCAGTATTTTTAATCTGTTATAAAACACCGTGAAATAGTAGCGGCCATGTTATTACGCCGTACGGCTGTGTAAACAAAAAATTTACAACTGTCAGTCAACCGATTGGCGTAATATAGGCTTTATACTTTTATTATTTTCGTAACCAACGTATTTTTTTCATTATTACACCTATTATAAAATATGCATTTAATTATTTTTAATTGATATACAATTATCATATTTAATATGAGCTCATTTGATACAAAGCTAACTGACGTCATTTACGCTGAGCAATATGGCGTCCAATAAGAGGCGTTTTCGTCAAAGTACGCGCGAAATTTGAAAATTTAAAATTTAGATGCATTTTTATGGCACTTATCTATTGAATAAAAATTTTGTGTTTTTTTTTGGTGGCATATTAGCACTACAGAATTTAATTGAGACACTTTTCAAAAATTGGTGTAATACCCTATTATTAAGTGTAGGAAATTCGTGATTTACTAAAACTACTAAACTTTGATAACGTTTGTAATAAATAAGTGAACTCTTCTAAAATACGTAGAGACGCACGGCAGAGAAAGGGTTGAAATTATCTGTTAGATCTAAACCTCACAGATAATTTTAACCCTCTTACTACACACGGTGTTTAACAATGTACATAGAGTGTAAATTATATTAATTGGATACTACACACCATTACCCATTACACAACTTCTCTAAAAAAACTTTAAAAAGAAATCGGACGGAATACCCGATTCATTTTCAATTAACTGTAAAGTTTTTAGTTGCTTGAAAATCAATAAAATATATCAATACCTAAGTAGTTTTACTGCAAAAGCGTTTGAAAGTAAACTTATTTCTTAGGAATTCAATTTCTAAGAAATAATTTTAAACTTTAATTCTTGTGTTTGAGGCAATCCTTGAGACTTACAGCGGCCTTACTTCGAATCTTGAGTTACCAAATAAGTGACGTCACAATTTGCAAATTGTCACAAATCTATGGAGAATCGCGTCAGCTCATAAAGAATATGGCAATAAGGTATTTTACCAAAAAAAATCTAATTAGTCCATCTGTTAGATTATCGAAAAATATTGGATACGTATTTTTTGTTTTATCAAATCAATAAAAACTGACGAAAATAAAACGCAGCAATTATCATAAGTAGGGGTTTGTGACGTCACTTTCGCCTGTAAAACTGTACTGACATAGTGATGTCACACGACTGTCTTCATTTTTTGTTTACGTGAAAAAAGAAAAAACACGTTACCAATATTTTTTGGAAATCTATCTGATGGACTAATTAGATTTATTTGGTAATATACCCTATTGTTTAGTGAAAAAATAAGTGCTCTTTTCTAAAAAGAAACTGAATATAAAAGAAGACCGTTGTCCGCTCGTACGCAGCAGAGATAAGACATAACAGATAATTTTAACCCTCTTCCTTCACACGACGTTTTACGATATACTTACAGTATAAGTTATAGAATGTATGTATGTAAGTAAGTACATACACTGTGGAAATGATAAGGTTTATAAATTGCTGCAAAGCGCTGTAGATTTTTTTAAAGAGGGAGAGAAATTGTTATGTCCATTTGTAATAGGGACATAATTTTAAGGAGGACTCTGCTACCGCGACTCCGTCTTTGTAGACTCTAGAATTAAGCCAAAATAATCCAATGGGATCACAAAAACGGTATAAGTAAACTCCTTTAAGATCTTATTTTTATTGCGGACTAGCGACCCGACCCGGCTTCGCCTGGGCCTTCGTATAGCCTTCCTCGATAAATGGACTATCCAACACAAAAAGATTTTTTCAATTCGAACCAGCTAATCCTGAGATTAGCGCGTTCAACCAAACAAACAAACTCTTCAGCTTTATAATATTAGTATAGATTAGCTACAGAAGATGTAAATTTCATAAGACTTTGAGGTGAGACTGTGGTCTCACCTCAAAGTGAGACCTGTGGTCCTGTGGTGTGGAGTGGTTCCTGTGGGAAAGGGACTGACAGTAACCATTTAGTGACGTCAAAAATAGGGGTGGCAATATGATTTATCGAAATTTTCTAAGATTTACTGTGGCCATATGCTACAAACTGTATTAAATTAACGTTTGTCATACGATAATATTCATAACATTACAGGTATAAAAATGTCCTACTTTACTAAATAGTAGCACTGTTCTTACTTGTAATAATATTAATACATAATAACATCTGCTGGGGTGCGATTCTGTAAGACCTCTTTCTAAACTTCGAATCTGAATCCGCTGTGAGTTTCTTGATTGGCATTCTAAAAACTCGGTTGATAATTCGAATTTACACTAGCGCCACCCTTGCGAGCGTGTCAGCGAGTTGAACTAAATTGACAGAGAGATTTTGACAGATAAAGTATGAGATGACGTAAGAAGTGGCATTCTGTAACGAAATTTCCCCGTCACTTCGACGCTCACTTCGCACTCGAACCCGATTCTAAGTGTCAAATATATCAAGGTCATTTTGAACCTTATGCGAAGTGAGAGTGAATAGCGATGCGAGTTGTTGTTTGAATTTTACAGTATCGACCTATCTAGTCTGCAATATTTACAATGCTGCAATATGCTGTAATACCTATATGAAATGGTTATTGATTGTATTTATTGTAGATTATATTTGCACACAAATAAATTCTAAATGTGATTCAGATTATAAAAATACGTAACAGTTCATTAAGGATTCAATCGATTGGGCATCCCTAATATTATTCGACACTACATGACGTTTGGCGAAGATGGCGGCGGATTAATGTTATTAGTCGCGTATAATACTTTATAATTCTCATTTTGGCATGCAGCTAGTCCATGTAACAATAGTTATTTGTTATACAAGAGTGCAAAGTTGCTTTTTAACCGCGTGTTCAATTTTGATGACCGAGCAAGCGAAGGATTCTGAATCACGAGCGCAGCGAGTGATTCAAAATTAGAATCCTGAGCGTTAGCGAGGGAATCAAAAGAGCACGAGGTGAAAAATCTTTGCACTCGAGTGCAACACGTAACTTTTCATTCCACCTCAGCGAGGAAATGACTAAATGCAAAAAAAAAACGTTTACAAAGTCTGAGTTTTTAACAAATTAAAAAAAAGTTGTATGATATATTCGGCACCATAGAGGTAGCAGTAAATAGGTTTAATGTTTTTTTTTAATTCACAAACTTAGTGTACACGATGTTCTAAATTCAATTTACTTTATCCTCTAGAGAATAAAAACGGCTTTTCCACTCAGATATTGAAGATAAATTTACTTTATCCTCTAGAGAATAAAAACGGCTTTTCCACTCAGATATTGAAGATTAAAAATACTCTTTCCGAGATGGTGGGATGATAAAGTATTTGCCACTAATATAATAAAATAGACAACTAATTACCATGTATGTCTGATACTCTTCTGTTGCACAGGGCGATTCAGAGCAATATTCTTTCAGGCAATTCCGTATAACCGTAAAAGCGTGAATGAGTAACAAACATCCTTCGCTTTTATAATAGTAGTAAGATAGGAAATAGGAACTGTGTGGTACCGGTTTTGAATAGCACCACCTCATTTCTACCCGTGGGTGTCGTAGAAGATGACAGAGGACGGGTAGCAGCGTCCTTCTGAGTACCTACCATAACACCTACTGCGATCGCCAAACATGGCGATTACGGCTGAACCCCCCTTGGGCGAGACCTATTCCCTGCAGTGGGCGTCTCAAGGTTGACATGATGATGATGAGGAAATAGGAACTCCGATAGTAGGACTCACTAAATGATAGAGAACCGGTCAACTGCACTTAACATATTTTCACTGTTTACATTTTATCATCTAAAATGATTTTTGGACAGAAAATTAATGTAGGTACTTAGGGTACTGAAAAGCTTATGGGATGATAAACTTCAAGGTTATTCGATGCGGTGCGATATGATATGTGAGGAGTCTGAGGGTTCGAATGAAATAACTTGGATTCGTTATCGAATATTAGCACACCACGAGTGCCACACAATGATTTAAAAATAAGCATGCAGCGCTTCTAATTTCAAAATAGGTACTTCACTATCACTATCACAACATATTATAAAAATCCCATATGAGTGCGATGAACATGAATTATAATGGCATGCAACCACGGCTTACCTTGACCATTTTGTACCTATGTCTTGATTTCTGTGTCAAATATTTTCTTGTTTCCTACTTTTTAGATCACTTTTTGTTGTAGTCGGGTTTTAATTTTTAAACTTATTTTTTTTATTTAAACCATTTTGGAGTCACAGCTAAGTATTATTATATTTTAAAGGTACTAGTGAACCCCTTTCTAATGATACTAAACACGGTATGCGTATCTTAATTTATTTGGTAATCATTCCTTTTTTTAAATAATTTGTGACAAGTCACAACTAAATATTATATATTTGAATGGTACTAGTGAACCCCTTTCCAATGATACCAAACACGGTATGCTTGTCTTAATTTTTTTTTTTATCTTGTTTTTTTTTGTCCGCCAGAGGGCGCCTCATTGGATTCGGTGACACGTCATATAACCAGCGGACGATCAAGACGCTTCTAACGATACCTCATTTGTTCAGTTCTGATAAGTAGTTTAGGAGCTATGAGCGAACAGATGAACATACATACATACATACATACATACATACATACATACATACATACATACATAGCCTGTCAAAATCATAACCCTCCTTTGGCTTTGCCGTAGTCGGGTAAAAACAAAGTCCTCCGCCGCGTCTGTCTATTTGTCTGTTCGCGATAAACTTACAAATTACTGCACCGATTTTCATGCTGTTTGCACCAATTGATAGAGTGGTTCTCGGGGAAGGTTTTAGTATATAATTTGTCAAGTTTTTGTATACATTGACCAAAAAATAATGATATTTTTTGGAGGTGTCGGAAAAGAATAAGCTGCCTGGGAGCTTTTAAAGAAACTCTGCCTAAACCCTTTGAGATATAACAAAATGATTATGGTATTGTGTATCTTATAAAGGTATACAGAAAAATCTGCGATGGCATATAATTTCTGTCTCTTAAGGATAACATACTATATCCATTTGAATACTTTAAAAAATGGATAATTATAAAGCGGTAGGTAATTGGAAAGCTATTTACACAAATACGGTATTAATCCTTATCATTTTAAATAAGTTAGAGGTTTTAAGTATTTCATGCACATTATTTTACTTTTTCACACTATATAATTTAAACGAATATCGTAGGAGTAATCGCAATGGGTTGCGGGAACGGGATCAAAACTTCATGATTATTTTTGGTTGTGGTAACCAACATACACGCGAGCGAAGCCCCGGGCATCAGTTAGTCTATAATAAATTCAGAGTGCTTAGAAGAAACATTTAGTCAAATTGCTTTCGCCTAGGTTGCATTACGCATACAACCTTTACAGTACCTGTAAGAATCTGAATAAGTTTCAAACAAAATAAACTCAATTATTGTAGGATAATTCTACAAAATACGTGCAGATAATAAAAAAATACTGTGTAGGAAACCAAAAAAGAACTGATGTAGTAATATTAATTTCTAAGTAAGGTTTTACTGAAGTTTCAAAGTGAAAAAGAACCACTTTTTCAAAAATATTCGTTTTTATTATTCTCCTGAACTGCATCTCCAACTTTTTTGACCACTTTTGTAGAGATATTTTGCTAGAGTTTCCGTATTCAAAACTTCCGTATGCCTACTAAGACTTGGTACCTATCATATGCTATTGGAATCCTCTAGAGGACCATATAGGTCAGTATATCAGTTTCGTAGTACCTACTTGTTTCCTATCTGACTATTATAATGTGGGTACATGATGCGGTTTCGGGCCCTTGATAAATTATTTTGTTTGTTTGAGGAGGAGCGACCAATTCGGCATCTATTAATAATAATAATAATATAATAATAATATTTATTTATTTATATAAAAACAGATTGTAGTACATGTAACAGTTTTCACAAAGTGGGTAGCATTAAATCTCTGACAATCAAGTGGGTGACGTGCTGTTCTCCTTGCTAGGCTATGAAATAGCCTGTATTAAGGAGTAACAGTGCCGATCCCCTCTAATTGTATTAAGTAGTTATCTACTACAATTTCCTTTTTACAAGTTTTAAGTTTACAAGGTAAATGTTTACAAGTTTAAAAACTGATACAAGTGCGTGAGTGAATTTGTGTGTGTGCGTGTGTGTGTGTGTACGTGTGTAGGTGTGTACGTGTGTGTGTGTGTACGCTGTGTGAGCGTGTAAGGGTCTGTGAGTGAAAATATTAAAATGAAAATATACTTTTTATTTCATTTAAAGGATTGTTTTGGGTATATTTGACAGATATGTCTAAATTGTTTATTATGATTATATTTTTATCTACACCTCTTATAGAGTACACGACTTGTTATATTGTACTCACATTGTACCCTAGATTCAATATGAAGGATGTAACCGAAATATGTAACATATTATTGATTTTAAAAGAGTGTTCATGGAGTTTCTTGCTCGTTCTTCTCCATTGAAACCTACTGTTTGGAACGAGCAACTAACTTCAACTTTCTGACTGTCTGATTCTGACAGTTTAAAAGTACCTGTAATTGTTTTATTTGAAATAAATGATTTTGAGTTTGAAATTGAGTTCGAGTTTGATCCAAAATAATTATCTTCTAAGCTTATATTCACTAGCTTCTACACTTATCGTTGTACGCGTGGAAGTCATCAGTAAATACCTACGTTATAAAATAAAAAACAGCCTATGGGTACTCGGCAATAAAACAGCTTTCTTTTAGGGAAATAATTTTTATAATCAGTTTAGTACTTCAGGAGATTATCGCCTACAAACATTTAAACAAACTAACTTTACCTCTTTATTACGATATAAGTTTAGATTGAAATTAAATTATCAATTATCACTATTAAATACTACAGCTATTTAAAACGTACATTTATTGTTGGATATAAAACTCTTTATTACAATATAAAATAATAAAATAAGTAAATGATAACAAGACTTACAAGAACCTAAAAACATTTTGAAAACAAAAATATATATTAATAATTTATTTATTAATATAAATTTTATAAAAATGTAAAATTAAATTGAATGAGAACTGACGTCTATTAATTATTTCCCTTAAGTGTTATTTGTGTATTCCTTAACTCAGCAGGTATACTAAACAGTTAATGAGTATGTGTAAAAAGATATTTTGTCAGAAGTGGGATTCGAACCCACGCCCACAGAAGTGGACTGCGACCTGAACGCAGCGCCTTAGACCGCTCGGCCATCCTGACATATTTTATTGCTTTCAAATTATCATACCTGATTGTTTAATAGTGAATAGTCATGTAAGATTAATAAAATAAAATAAACTTTTAATTTAAGTTACTTCCGTTTATTTACACCTGACTTTAAGACTATTCTAATAATGACATCTAAAACAATTTAATTAATATCTACAATAAAAATTGTTATACTCAATTAGTAGCACTTACCAGCAAATAATACGCCAGCCTACAGGTTATTGTGTGATATATATTTTTATTTATATAATTCATTAATATTTATCAACAATATTTTTTTTACTATTTGTAAAATTAACGTGTCAAATAGGATTATATATTTTTGGTTATACCTTAGTATTATGTATTAGTTTATAAGTATTTTGTTTATATTTATGTATAATATTACTTTGGGCTTTAGATGCCTGATCAAATAAAACAAAAATTCAAAAAATAAACTATGTCCTATTTTCCCCCAGCCTCCTCAATTCACACAGATAGTAATATTTGTGGTTGTACAAAGTACAATACAGCGTACCCGTAGTGATAAATTGTCCTATATAAGTCCCTAAAACAATGAACCATTTACCAGTCTGTTACCAAAGTGAGTTCGTCAAATTCTAATTTGTAAAAGGAAATCGTTTATTTTCCGAAAAATGCCAAGTGATTACGAATCGGATCCTGCTGTGAGCAATTTGCGGAATTACCTGAGGATACGTAGTGTCCACCCCAATGTTAATTATGGTACGTACGTATTGTATTAATAGCGGTTCACAGCCGGTCCGGAATGGAAACCGGATCCGGTAACACATTCGCTTGACGATCAATGTACAGGACGCCAACACATCGAGCCACACCGAACTGTCATCCCAATTGTATATGAACCTTAACATTGTTTTTATAAAGTTGAAAATCTATCAAAGAAATTTGACAGAGTGTTGTAGCTTTATGTGTTGGCCTTTGTACAAGCCGAATTGGGTATTTGACAACATTACTTACTCATTAATTTCAAGATAAAACTTCTTTAAAAACAACACTTTAATACTAACCCTCAAAATCTGATTAACTTTCAATTACCTGTAAAATTTGATTTACACTTGCTTTGAAATGGTCTCATTGAAATAAATAATTTTACTTTGACTAGCTTCTACCCGGACTTCGTTCACACTATGTTCCTTCATCATGTCAACGTTTAGACGCCCACTGATGGGCATAAGTCTCAAAGAGGGGTTCAGTCGTAATCGCCATGCTTAGCCGTTGCTTGCTGGCGATCGCAGTAGGTGTTATGGTACTCAGAAGGACGCTGCTGCCCATCCTCAGGTTAATATATCTGTTGCCTTCTATAACACCCACGGGTAGAAATGGGGTGGTGCTTTCGCGACCGGCATCACACGGCTTGTTATGTGTATTATGTACTATGTTCCTTGGCAATAGTGTATTTTTCTGTCAGTCATTTTTGTAATCGAGTGCCTGCTGCCAGAGATTATAACCTCATATAGAAAGAATTTCACCCTTTTATAATATCAGTATAGAAGATAAAGTTAAAATATGTATGTAGCTTAAACATACTCGTACATGTTTTAATATATTTAACTTTCCAACAAAATGATGTAGTGCGGGAAACGCAACATTTTTTTAATACTCGTAATTAATGGCCACCACTTTGTCTCTCATTTAGTAAGTATCACATAATTCAAAAAGATCTACCATGCAGAATAATAGTGCAATATACCATACTAGCAACCCCGGCTTCGCACGGGTGCAATGGTGATACTAAATATACTACAGAATGTCTTTATATACAACGTTCACAGCTTTTTTGTCATTAGACAACACAAACATGTTTTCTTTAGAAGTTACTCTTGGAAGAGCGACATAAGTAATTGGCCATGTGAAAAACACTCAACGCTCAAATCTATGCGCCAGCCGCTCTACCCCCGCTTTTTAACACTGTGATATCTTCTAATATATTGGTTTTAATGATACGCCGTAAAGGGCAATTTTGATCTACATGAAATGCACAACGTATCTAAGACATTTAATTTGGTAAGGAATAAAACTGTATTGTTTAAAATAGCTTGGTAAGTAACCCATATCTTATTTGTAATAATTATGTAAAAGATAAAAATGGTTACTGTGGGTTATCCTTAAGAGCTAAACATATAACATCGCGGACTTTTTATCGATCTTTTTAAGATATACAATTCTGTAGTACATTAATTATAATATCTCGTAAGGTTTAGCCAGCGTTTGCAATGTAAGAGCACAAAAATATGTTTATTACGACCTCACATTACTCTTGGAATTTCTCGGTTTCCTTCTACTATAATATGCATATATTATACCTATAAACCGTCCTCTTGAATCACTCTATCTATTAAAAAAACCGGCATCAAAATCCGTTGCGTAGTTTTAAAGATCTAAGCATACATAGGGACAGACGCGGCGGGGGACTTTGTTTTATAATATGTAGTGATGATTATAAATTCCTAGTGAGGAGGAACGTTTTAAAAAATACTTTAGATATTTTTGTATCATTGCGTTTGTTTTATTTTCCACAAAGTATTTCCAAAGTATTTTGTAGGTCTATATACTATACACATACAAAATACTTTGTTGGGTATTAACAGTATGTAGGTATATCTTTTGGAGATCTTAATTTAAACAAATAAATAAATAATTATAACATGACTATCTATAAAAGTTTTTGGGTCCCATGACTTTTTTTTTTGCCAATGTGCACGTAATTACCCTGAATAATACTTCTACTAATTAAAACAGATTCAAATCTAGTTACAATCTCAACTCAACTACATTCTATGTCAAAAAAGAGGTGTTTTTGACAAACTGACACTGAGATTTTAATACGAACATTCCTAAAAGTTAATAGAATTTATATTGTCTTAATATAGCAGCTGTCATGCTATTTTTTACGTCATAAAATAGGTTTTTGCAACCTTTATTTTGGTGTAAAGCCTCGTGATTAGGGACGAGGACAGACTAAAGCGACGCCGACGCGGCGACAGCATTACAGCAGAGTATACAATAGCGCTTTAGAGCTGTTTTTAGACCACCGCGCCACCTCTCTGCGGAATTTTATTCATGTGCCGTTCGGGTGTTGCAGTAAAAAAGGTAATTTAATTTGTTCGGATGTATGGGGAACTGTTTGCTTTGTATTTTTAATTATCTGCAGTAAATTTTATCAATAGGTCTCATTTTAAAGAAAATTTTGGAGCGTTGGTACCTAAATGTAGGTACTTATTTATAGAGATGCTAACTTTTCTGTGAAATGGCAGTTTTTGGAACGAATACTTTGTAAAAGTCATAAAGGCCGTGTGGTGCCGGCCGCAAATAGCACCACCCCATTTGTACCCGTGAGTGTCGTAGAAGACGACAGAGGGATATTGACCAGATGATGGACAGCAGCGTCCTTCTGAGTACATAATACCTACTGCGATCGGCAACATTTACAGTGTCACCGCTGCCAACTTTATGGTCACGCTCAACGCAATTGCTATGCGACCCCAAGATGCGTCAAGTGTCTGGGTGAGCACCGTGATTGTTCCCTCCCTAAAGACCGCAATTTATGCACAGAACCTGCCAGCTGTGTGCTATGCGGCTAGTCCGGCCACCCCGCCAACTACCGTGGCTGCCACAAAGCCCCAAAATCCTCTTCTCCCAAATGGACCAAGCGTGCGCCAACATGCATCGGCCAAGCATGGCGATTAGGTACGGCTGAATCCCCCTAGGGGGAAACCTATGCCTAGCAGTGGGCGTCTAAAGGTTGACATGATGATTATGATGAAGGTTGTCTTTGTTTGAACTATTAAGTTTATTGACGAACATCGCCACCACTCATTTCAAATATAACTTGGACTGTACGTTTAATGATTGCGTCAATTAGGTATGTCCAGTGTTAAGATCGAAATTCTACCAAACATTTATGGAAATTAGACAAATTCATCATTTCATCATGTGCCCTTTTCCCAAGTATGTTGGGATCGGCTTGCAGTCCAACCAGATGCAGCTGAGTACCAGTGATTTACATAGAGCAACTGTCTAACTGAATGCCATAACCCAATTACTGGGTAACACCATGCCTCTTGGTAAGACTGGATGTCAGAGTTTCTGACTTCTGAGTACCCATAACGACTGTCGAAGATGTAGGTACGAATGACAGCCGGAATCAAACGGCTTTACGTGTGTTCCGAGACTGGGCGATATAAATTCACCATTTATGATGTTTAAATAAAGCGTAAGTCATAAAATTATATGTATACATTTATTAGAGATCTCAATAAGATCTCCAGAAATGAATTTTAATTACCAAAAGTTATTTATTTACTTATACCCGAACACAAACTAGGTTAAGTTTACAAGATGTTCAAACAAATATCAAAGTTCACGATAACATCAATGTTGAAGTTTACAATTGAAATTGTAAATAGTTTAGTTATTATAAGTAAGCTATAGTTAAAATAGCCGTGTGGTGCCAGCCGCGAATAGGACCACCCCATTTCTACCCATGGGTGTCGTAGAAGGCGACAGAGGGATATAAACCAGAGGACGGGCAGCAGCCTTCCGAGTATCATAACACCTACTGCGATCGCCAACATGCACCGGGCAAGCATGGCGATTACGGCTGAGCCCCTTGGGGGAGACTTATGCCCAGCTGTGGGCGTTTAAAGGTTGACATGATGATGATGATGATGATGATGATGATAGTAACTCTGTCTGTTACGCTTTCACGATGAAACGACTAAACGGATTATGATGAAAGGTTTGAAGATAGCTTGAGCCCCGGGGAAGGACATACATAGGCTACTTCTTAACCGACTTCAAAAAGGAGGAGGTTATCAATTCGAATGTTTGTATTATTATTTTTTTTTTTTATGTATGTTCGGGCATAACTCTGTCATATATAGACGGATTTGCAAAATTCTTTTTTTGTTCGAAAGGGGGTTATTCCGAAATGGTCCCATATAAATTTTACCAAAATTGATCCCGCCCTTTTTGAGAAAATCAACAAATTCCGAAAAAAAATACTTAGACGACGTTTTAGTTTCTTCAATCTTTGGGGATTTACAATCTCTTTTAAGGGTCCATATTGGCTCACCTAAAGTTCTTTACCCGAAATTGTACTTCCTAAGGATTTGTAATCCGAATGATCACTCTTCCTAAAATTTTTCTACCTAAAGTTTTTATTCATACTATTTGTAGTGCTACCGGCGATGTTCATAACACTCATGTTTCCGAAAATTGTTATTAATAATATCATTAATGTAAATATATTTAAACTCCTACTGTTTTTTATCATATCGCTTCTGTCCCTAAACATAATTACCATAATATTTTCACTCATACTCGGAAAGAAACATTTACCAAGTGTAATAAAAAATATATGTGGGTAGAAGATGATATTTATAGTTTTAATTTGAGGGTATCATTATTATTTGGGGGTATGCTTTACATAACGTACTGAGTTGTGTCTATTGCTAAGTTCAAACCTACTGCGCGTGCGTGCAAGCAAGCATGCAGCAGGCAAGCAAGCATGCAGCATACAAGCAAGCACGCTGCATACAAGCAAGCATGCAGCGCGCAAGCAACCATGCAGCATACAAGCAAGCATGCAGCATGTAAGCAAGCATGCAGCATGCAAGCAAGCATGCAGCGTGCAAGCGAGCATGCAGCGTGCAAGCGAGCATGCAGCGTGCAAGCGAGCATGCAGCGTGCAAGCGAGCATGCAGCGTGAAAACAAGCATGCATCATGCAAGCAAGCATGCAACATGCAAGCGAGCATGCAACATGCAAGCGAGCATGCAACATGCAGCAGGCATGAATTCTGTCACGGCTCCGGCGTTGCGGGGCTCCGGCGGTCCCACGCGAGCTTATCGTCGCAGATGGAATTCACGCTCACCACCGCAGCTTCGGCTTGCTGGCCGGCTTCGCCGGCCAGCCTCAGCCGCGGCGGCGGGCGTTAAAACCACCTGCTCCTCAGCTCGCGGGCCGCCACGCCCCTCCGCGGATTTAAATTACACTCTAGGGGTAGGGCAGACAAGACTACGTGGAGTCGGTTTCGCAGCGATTCGTTTCTGTCATTAACTTTTGTAGCACAACATTTACTTTTTAAGACAATATTTTAGTTATTGTCTATTTATATATATTTTCGTTGAAATAAAATCCATGGAAAAATACACTGAACAAACAATATTCGTTAAAAAATAATTCTATTGTTTGATAAGTTTGTGAAACAAAAAAATGTGAATAAAAATTCATTGAATTGTGTTTCTGTGAAATATGTTTCATTGAAGTAAATAATCTTTGAAACAATATTAGTCGAAATAAAATTACAAGAACCAAATATGATATGAAACATTTTCCGGAAAACGAAATTCTATGAAATTTCTGTCTGCGAAACAAGGGGACACCGTTATACATGTTATGTGAAAATAAAGTTACGCAAAATTAATGTATATAGTACTGATTATTATGAATAAAAAGAAATCTAAACAAAAAAGATATGACTTTGAATAATAGTGTAAAAGATGGTTATGTTGTGAAAATATAGGAAAACAAATAAAAGTATAATAGATGTTTATTGCTACTGACATTATGAAGTTGAATGCTTCGGATTATGAACATTAGAGACAGAGTAGTTAGGAATTGTGATTGTTAGGATGAAAAATGTTAGGAAGAACATTTTCGGATTTCCAATTATCGGAGTTAAAAATTTAGGTGAACTTTGGCGCACCCCTCTTTTAAGTGTGCCGCCGTTTCTTAATATATTTGGATGTTAACACAACACTAAAATGCGAAAAATAAAAAGTTTTTTCAAAAAAAAGAAAACCGCCTTCAAAAACTAAAAAGTGGTAAATAACTTTAGCACAGAACACACATTACTTTACTTTCGGAAGTCGGGGGCAATACAAAACAACAAACTCAAAGCCGCCGCCACCGACTTCCGAAAGGAAGTCGGTGGCGTAAGTAATGTGTGTTCTGTGCTAAAGTTATTTATCACTTTTTAGTTTTTGAAGGCGGTTTTCTTTTTTTTGAAAAATTTTTTTTTATTCCGCGACTTCGCCTGCATCCGCGATATCCGACATTCACGCGGACGAAGTCGCGGGCTAAAGCTAGTAATTAAATAATTTATTGTCACGTTTTCAGATGAATGCCTCACGTACCTTCGAGGCCAGGCCGCAGAGCTGGGACTGCCAGTGCAAGTGCACGAACCTCTGCCACGGAAGCCAATACTGGTGATGACCTGGGAGGGCTTGGAGCCGACCCTGCCGAGTATACTGCTCAACTCGCATATGGATGTGGTTCCAGTGTTTGAGGTAAGACGTGTGCCTTTTTTAACCGACTTCAAAAAAAAGGAGGTTCTCAGTTCGACCCGTATGTTTGTATGTATGTATGTTTGTCCGCGATTATGTCCCGTTTGGCTGAAACGATTTTGATTTTCAGAAAAGTGTTTACTACATTCGGGAGAAGGTTTTAGTGTACAAAAAATATAAATTATTCAGCGATTTTTGAAACAAAACCAAAAAAGAAAATACATAGAAGACGTTTTCTTTTCTTCGATTTGTGTGTTAAGAAGGCGCTGAAAAGTGGAAAATAAAAACTTTTAACAAAAAATAGAACCGCGTTCAAAAACTAAAAAGTGATAAATAACTTTAGCACAGAACACAACATGACTTTAGTTTCTCTATTTTTTGTTAAAACTTTTTATTATAGGTAGACTGTTTCATGGTAAACATTATAGGAGATGTCAGATGACTAGGGTCTGTTCAAACAACAGCTTGAGAGGAATCCATTTAAAAGTCGATGATGATGCAGGGAGGAGCTCGTGGCTAAGTTATAGACGTACAGATCGATAGGTCAAAGGTTAAGCTACGCTAGCCGCGGTCGGTCTGTGGATGGGTGACCATCCCTTTCATACTGAGTTCCCTCCGTGCCTCGGAAAGCACGTAAAGCCAGCCAGCCTGTCATTTGTACATCTTTGGCAGTCGTTATGGGTAGTCAGAAGCCAGAAAGTCTGACAACCAGTCTTACCAAGGGGTATCGTGTTACCCAGTAACTGGGTTGTGGAGGTCCGATAGGCAGTCGCTCCATGTGAAACACTGGTATTCAGCTGCATCCGGGTAGACTGGAAGCCGACCCCAATATAGTTGGGATAAGGCTAGGCAGATGATGATGGTAATGATGCAGGAGTTCGGATCGGTCATGCTTAGCTTCGCTTACCGCGGTTCACCCATGGATGGGTGACCATCCATTTTATATCGAAACCCCTCCGTACACATAAATCCATTGGTAGCGGCTGTCATTCGTAGATCTTTGACAGTCGTTAAGTGTTGTCAGAATCCTGAAAGTCTGACAGCGACTCTTACCTAGGGGCATTGTTTTACCCAGTAACTGGGTTGTGAAGACCAGACAGGCAGTTAATAATAATAATACCAGCCTGTCTACTCCATGTAAAACAATGGTAAGTATTCAGCTGCACCCGGTAAGACTGGAAACCGACCCCAATTCAGTTGGGAAAAGGCAGATGATGATGATAATGATGATCGATTTGTACGACTCCTAGGCTAAGTGCGCACTACGAAGTTAATTCGTTGTGATTTTAAAAATACTTAATGAAACCGATTGAAATAAACGGAAGGTCGCAAACGAATTGTTTTCGCAGTGCGCGAACTCTAGAATATTGATATTGTTCACATATTGGCGATTATTATTCGTAACGATTAAAATTCGTAGTGCGCGCTTAGCCCTACTTAGTGACGAGCTCATCTAACTTTAGAATTCAATAAAAATCCTAAATCATCCCACGGGGATGGAGATGGGGGAACACAAAAATGGGATAAAAATTCTGTGTTAAGCTAGACCAATATCTATTTCATTATTAACCGATTAAGCGTGTGAGTAACAAACATTCATTCATCTTCACAAACTTTCACATTTATAATATTAATAGTATTACCTGACAACGTTACCTTATGTTAAAGTCTTCAAATGAAAGAAAGGACGAAAGAAAAACCATTTATTCACGAGAGAGTGACGCACATTACAAAATATTTTGTACAACAAGACCTAAAACAAAATACAAATAATTACATAGGAGGAAGTACATTCCATTTTCACTACCTACCACAAACTCCACTTGGGTATAAATTCTTAAAGAATCCATTGCTCAAAGATTTAGATGTTGCAGGAGTTGAAGCTACTGGCGCAGTTTAAAATTAAATTTAAAGTAACCTAGTTTCGAAAGTTTAAAGTAAGCTAGGGGACTTTCTAAAATAAAGTGAGCTTTTTATTGCTCACTTACTTCTGCCTGCGATTTTATCTGAGTACCTATAAGTCAAGTACTTATATACCATAACACATAGTATATGCCATTCGGTAATAGTTTACCTTTGTATCAGTGACATATTTTTATGTAATTGGATAAGTACTTTCACACATTACCTCTTAAAAAAACATTTTTACCTCTTTATAATATTAAATATAAAAGTTTTATAGCATAAAAATTGATGTAAAGTAGAAATAAATATTTCAAATTGGCGAGAACAACCAGAATATTTAACTCTAGTAATTTTATTAGTTTTTTGTTTAGTTTTTTTTTTAATTTGTTGTTGTTATTTTTGTGTGTGTTTTTGTCCAGGGGGGCGAATAAATACTTTTTCTTTCTTTCTTTTCTAATTTAATTCAACTCTAGTATTTGTCTATGTTTTTTTTTACGTGTTGTTCGGTGTGACTGCCTCGTTGGTCAGTCACTGCTGAGCGTGAGTTCCTGGGTTGGGTTCCCAGGTCTGGCAAACTGTAATTAGGTCTCCCATGAAGAATTTTTAGTAACAGTCTGCAGTTTGGAAGGGACGGAGTCCCAAGTTGGCGGTGTAACACTTCCGTACCTAAGAAATCACGTAAATCCATTGTTCCTGCGTCTGATTTATCTCCGGTCGTGTCAGATTACCTTCCTATCGTACTATGAGAGTGAGGGATGAGGGAGTGCACCTGTGTTTGCGCACACACTGGTGCATATTATAATATCTTCTGCGTACTTGATTAGGCATCATTGAGATTGGCCTCCGCGACCGAAATTCGGCCTTAAAATTATTTTTATATTTTTTTGTATCTCTGTGTATTTTATTTGTGTTTAGGTTTTCCTTAATTCAAATGAAAGCTTGATTGACCCCGTGTGAGAGCAATTGGCAACCGTAAGCCTTGAGCAGAGATCAAAAATAAAATCTGAGTAATTGTGCACAAGAGAGTTCTGTCTGTACATCGATGAAACATACAGAATACATTCTAAAATGTATTAGAGCCATGGGGTCCGAGTGCTCATCTGGTTTTACGGGAAATCGCCAAGCGGCTGGTCGACTTTTCGAAGTGATCCGAAGGCTGGCCTATTCTTGGGCCTAAGAATCAGTTTTGCCATACAATGTGGCAAAGCTGCCAACCTGTTGAGCACGCGTCTCTTTGACAGCGATGTGGACGAGTTTTTTGAAACCCTATTATCTCCCATTATTTTGTTATTTGGACATAATATTATTATTCATCTCATTTATTTATTTCATACCTGTAGATATTAAGTTATATTTTGACATACTTGTAACTAAAATACAAATAATTTTATAAATTTTCAAAGTAAATTGAACAAAATTTTGGTCATTTTGGTTCGACAGCTTAGAAAAAACTTACCTACCCACTAAAATACCCACTTAGGCATGACCAAGCAGTGAGACAACTGTTTTAAAGTGTACCCACGTTCTTTCTTAGTAGGTATAAACAGAATCCCTTCGTTGACGTTTCCATAAAATATGTTTGCGTAAACTTTTCTCACGTTCTCTTGACACGTGACCGAAATATTCTAATAAAAAAACACTTTTCAATTCGCTTGAACAGTTATCTTTCTCTTGTTGCTGGTAAGGTCCTGTTTCACGACTTCTGAATGGACAGTATTGTAAAGGTTGTATTGCAGTCGAAAGCATTTGACTAAAATGTTTCTTCCAAACACTTTGAATTCGTTTTAGAAAAAAATTGAAATTAGAAGCGTTTTGCTTATTTTCATGTTGATGTTTGCTCTAGCACTCACGTATTGCTGACGTGCTCTTAGAAATACTCGTGAAACCGAACAACATTCAACACAAAAAAAAATCGAAATTAAAAAAAAAATATGTTGGACTCTTCATAGAATGGTTGAACTTATCGCCTAAATTTTGTATAGAGACCGGAATCCAAAATTTATTTTTTCGTTTTTTTTTCTGTTGAATGTTGTTCAGTTTCACGAGTACATTGACCTCCCTTCGGATGTATACCCCCTTCATCCTGTAGAAGTAATAGAGCTATTTATGAAGGAATTTGGAATGTTTGAATGGAAACTGAAGCGGTTTACCAACAGTCTGCTGTCCATGAAGAAATCGTCAATATTATCTTTAAACCATTACTGTTCATCCAAATAACTCTATGTCAGTGAATGCCTAACCAACAAATAATGTTTTGACAATTATTCACGCATAACAGCTTACGCATAATTACTCTAATCATAACAATATTTAAGCATAACATTATAATATAATACTAGCACTATGACCGTGACTTCGTCCGCGTGAATTTAAATATCAAATCAAAATCATTTATTTGGAAAAATATGGTACATTCGATGTTCTTTTCGGCCAGATGGTTTCCGCATTTTCTTGCCATACATGGCATGGCAAGATAAAACGAATTTGTTTTTTCCATGGTTATATCAATACTGTTATTACCGTAACAGAATTTTACAGAAATCTATACAGCAACAGAGAAACAACAACCATACATTTCGACACAGAAACAGATGACACACAAGAGAGAAACATTAAACCAATAGACGCAACAGAAATAACTGAAACTAGACAAAAGCCCTGGTTCAGATAACATCACGAACGAAGCACTGAAAAAAGGAAACATTACTCTGGCTGTAACATTAGCTAAACTAATAAACTACTACTAAACTTAAACTAAAAATTCTGAAACACCGTCCCAATGGTCCGAATCCAACATCATATTAATATATAAAAAGGCGACCCGAAGGACATCGAAAACTACCGACCAATCAATCTACTACTATTCTCCGCAATTATAAATAGAAGGATTAGTGACACATTGGAAAAAAAGCAACCGGTGGAGCAAGCAGGCTTCAGAAAGGGTTTTTCAATGGTTGACCACATCCATACTCTTGAATTGATAATCGAAAAGTATCAGGAAAATCAAAGAACACTTTATATATCATTCATCAACTACCTTAGGCCCTAGCTTCCCAATAGAAAGGGGAGTTAGACAAGGCGATCCGCTGTCTCCAATAATATTAATAGCTGTCCTCGAGGCGATCATAAACAAGCTAGACCGGAGCAAACAAGGACTGTACATAAATGGCACCTACTTAAGCCACCTGAGATTCGCGGATGACCTAGTACTGTTATCCGAGTCATCCTCCCAACTACAGAACATGATACCAACCCTACACCTAGCTAGTGTAAAGGTGGGACTAGAAATTAAAATTACAAAGACTAAGACAATGACAAATAGCTTGAAAATACCAATAATAGTCAATAGCAAACCTTTAGAATACGTTGAAAAATATGTCTATCTGGGAAAAACTGTAAGTTTCGACAGGAAAAATAAAAACATAGAAATAGAGAAAAGAATAAAATTAACATGGAACAAATACTGGGGTTTCAAGGACATTTTTAAAAGTAAGTACCACAAGCCATTAAAACAAAAGTCATGAACTCGAGCCTCTTGCCATCTTGCCGTGTTTGACATATGGTTGCCAAACGTGGAAATTCACTGCTGAAACAAGAAAAAAGATAAGCATCTGTCAGAGAGGACTCGAACGAGATATGCTAAAGATAAGGAAGCTGGATAAAATACGACACATTAAAATAAGAAAAAGAACTAAAGCAACAAACGCTCTGAGTTACGCACAAAAATTGAAATGGAAGTGGGCAGGACATGTTGCGCGGCTAACAGACCATAGATGGACCAAAAAAGTAACATTCTGGAACGGCCCACTAGGCAAAAGAACAAGAGGTAGACCCATTACAAGATGGGAAGACGATATTAAAGCAATGGCTGGTCCAAACTGGAGAGAATTAGCTGAAGACAGAGCCAAATGGGCATCACTGGAGGAGGCCTTCACCCATTCTGGGGTTCCAGTAGATTAAATAAAAAAGAAATAAGCAACTAAAAATACTATGATATTATAAATAGGATACACATAAAAAAATATATTAAATAAGAGAAAAAATAAATAACATAGAATAAACTAAATAACACTTATATTGTTAAGAAATGTAAATCTACTGGAAATAAAAAGCCTTTTTATTTTATTTTTCTTTATTTATTTATATCAATAATTTAATAATAATATAATGATAAATTAAAAAAAGAAAAAGAAGAAATTATAATGATAAAGTAAGTAAATAAGCTAAACATTTTCAATTAGTTATTAGTGAATTATCTTCTAATAAATTCCTTTACAGTTTATTATCGCTTTTCAACATTTTAAAGCCAAGGTTCCCCCATTGTTTCAAAATATAGCCTATGTTATTCAGAAAGAATGTGGTATTCTAATGGTTAAGGATTTTTTGAATTTGGACAAGTAGTTTTTGATTTTATTCGTTACAAACATATATATTTTTTCTCTTTATAATATTAGTAGGTATACAAGAAAACGCACGCGACAAAACGCGACGGACGCATACCACATGGGTTGGTTCGAGGGGGCGCGGGACGAAAGTTCCTGGAAAGACTTGGGGGAGGCCTTTGCCCAGCAAAGTTTGTATAGACGACACGGTTGACGCAGTGGCTGAGCGATCGACTGCTGCGCAGCGTGTTGCGGGTTCGATTTCCGCCCAGGGTAAACATTTGTGTGATGAGCACTTGTGTTTGCCTTGTGTCTGGGTGTTGTTTATCTATATATGTATGTAATTACAAAAAAAATGTATTTGTGTATGTATATCAGCTGTCTGACACCCATAGTACAGGGTCTCCCTAGTTTGGGGTCAGATGGCCGTGTGTGAAAATGTCCCCCCCCCACATATTATTATATATTATATTATATTACAGAAGTATAGATTTGAGAAACATAAAATTATAATATTTTATCTTATGAACTCCATACTAGGAGCAGACTGTCTCGGGCTCTTTCTTAAGCAATTTGTGAATCCGGGGTCGATACTGTATTATTAATTACATGTTATGCTGACCCTTAACTTGTTTTAACTGAACCTTTTCATCTTCCAACAGAAGAGTTGGACACATCCCCCATTCGAGGCTCACTTGAAGGATGGAGTCATCTACGGCCGAGGAGTTCAGGACATGAAGTCTGTAGCTATACAGTACATCGAGGCTGTGAGGAGGATCAAGGCGAAAGGCCTTAGGTTGAAGAGAACTCTGCATCTATCATTTGTACCAGGTCAGTTTACTAGGAAACATATAAATAAGTAGGTCAAAAAAATGGCTGAAGGGATTCGTAAACGGTTAAATACCTGAAGATGAATAATATACCTGAGCATTTTTTCGAGCATTTCGGCATAGTTTAACATGTTTATGAATGGTATGTACAATGCTAACAAAATATGTTATACTGCAGTCAAAATTCGTAACCGGTCAAAGCTAGTTTTGACTACAAAAATCACGCAATAGTACATTTGACCGGTTTATATTTTATGCCTAGAAATTCACTAGGTTGGTAGGTATTTTTTGTCACCCTCTTAAAAACTTTAGTTTTGTAGTGATTACAATAAGGGAATACTGAAAAAAAAAAAATGTATTTGTGTATGTATATCAGCTGTCTGACACCCATTGTACAGGGTCTCCCTAGTTTGGGGTCAGATGGCCGTGTGTGAAAATGTCCCCACATATTATTATTATTTTTAAAAATTTTGTAGCGAAAATGCATTTTAACTTAATAAGTCTGTTTTATGTTCTGTCAGAAGTAAATGCTCAAGTCTGTAATCACGTTTAAGCTCGCTATAAAACTTAAAGAACCACTATAAAATTTGAACTTCCACTTTTATCGAACTTAATTGAACTGTATGGCAATTTGTAAGGTCCCTTGTATACACAAAAACAACCCTTATTCTAAAAACGAATTTTCTTTGGCTGCTCTTAACAAGGCAAGCAAGAGGTATCGTATCTAGGTCTATTGTCTCCCTAGTACTCTCGAGTGGTGAGTTAGCGATCTATTGAGCACCCTTAATAGACCATATGATGATGAAGCTGCACTTTTTTTTAAAACACAGCTGCTAGAAACAACTTTGAGTCAGCGTAAACAGAGAAGCAATCTGCTCGAAAAGTTTACTTTTATTAATTAAAAGTGAACTGAAATTAACTACAGTAAGCAAATTGTGTGCACGATATAAAGCTACATGGATTTTATTATCTTACACTCATATACAATTTAAACTCTATTTATAACTAATTTTAGATTAGTATCAATGAAAATTCGTAGACCATATTGTTGCTCTTGTACTATTTGTACTAACCTATCCTACTCCTAGAGGGGTTTTATGGTAATTAGTTTTAACATTCCGCAGTAATGATCCTCAAATTAAATATTTTAGGTATACATGATGGAAAGTACAGCACACGTAGCATGACCACGCTATGTCTACGGAAGAATAGACATACTGACAGGAAGAATAGACAAACCGTACTGACTTGTCTATTCTTGCTGTCAGTATGTCTATTCTTCCGTAGACATAGCGTGGTCATGCTACGCATGCTGGATGTACAGACGCCAGCACATCAAGCTACTACAATCTGTCACATTTCTTCAATCGATTTTTAACTTTATGGTTAAAGAATAAGGTTCAAGATTGATTGTGAAAATGTGACAGTTTCGGGTAGGTTGACCTACCCTGCTGGCGTCTGTACCATCGTGACTAAAACATATTTTTTTGTTCTCAAGACAATTTACCTGTATTACTTAATTGCTCATCAGATGAGGAGATAGGCGGAGGACCTGGCATGGGCGAGTTTGTAAAGACTGACGCCTTCAAAGCACTGAACGTTGGCTTTGCGTTGGACGAGGGCATCGCCAGTGCTACTGAAGACTTCTTGGTTTTCAACGGCGAGAGGACCATTTGGCGTAAGTATTTTAGACTTTTTTTTCAAACCGACTCCAAAAAAGGAGGTGGTTCTGAATTCGACTATATGTTTTTTTTTTGCGTTTGTTTATTACGCGATTTCTCCGGCAATTGTTAATCGATGTTTAAGTAATATTCGTTTTTATTTTGGATAGGATATGCCTCAGAGTTGAGGTGGTCCCATATAAAATTTATCGAAATTGATTCGAAAATTATTGAAAAAATCAATACAAAACTAAAAATTATACATAGATGACGTTTTGGTTTGTGACCTTCAGCAAATGTTTTGATAAGGACTTACATCATACATGTCACTAAATATCCAATAATTATAACGCGAAATATGTATGCCTACGCGCTCATGGCCCACGAGACGGTTTTTCGCCGGAGCAAAGCCCGGCGCGGCGTCAAACGGCAGACGGCGTAGTAGATACTGTCAAGTGTCTGCGTAAGGTACATTTTTTAGGTACCAGGTCCCAGGTGCTACCTTAGGTCTCAGGGAGCTCTTGGTAATAGGACGCTAGTAAATCAGTAAATTCTGCCTTCGATAATTATCTGCTCAGGTATCCTTTTCCTAACTGTGTTGAAGTCGGCTTGCAGAACGCCCAGATGCAGGTCAATACCAGTATCTTACATTAAGCGACCACAAAAACTGCAATCGAATTTTACAGTTGGCCTAAGTGCTGTTGGTCTACATGCCATTGTCTGTGACAATGGATTTCAATGGAGGTCCATAGGAAGAGACCACATTGCTGGCATGACATTAACTGAGGCTATGCTACTGCGGCATGTATTTGAGAAGCAATATTCCGTGGAAATCCCGTCAAGGAACTACTGGACCAATAGCCAGCCACCTCAGGAGGCAGGCTGCCTGATCTGGTACACGGATGGTTTCAAAATAGGATCTAAAGTAGGTTGTGGGATAAGTGGAATGCGGCCGAGGTTTAGGAAAAGTGTAAACCTGGGACAGTAAGTCTCCATTTTCCAAGCAGAGGTATACGCCATCTTGGAGTGTGCGAACGTAAATCTGCAAAGGCAATAAGTCAACCTAACCATATACATTAATTCCAAAAGCCAAGCTGCTCTATTAGTCTCATCGAAACTTATAGAGGAGTGACAGTAGTTTTAAGAAGGGTATGCAGGCACCATTGGCAATGAATGTGCCGATGAGCTTGCGAGGGTGGGGGCGCACATTACGCAGCATGGACCTGAGTCCTTCTGTGGCATACCTAAAAGCCTAGCTCAGAACACCCTGATTAAATCATGCTTCGAAACTTCCATAAAATTATGGAAGGAGTCACCGGGCTTGTTACACTCGAAAGCACTCATCAAAGCCTTAGTGACCACATCCAAGCACTTAGTAGGAACAACTTGCGCATTGTGACAAGAACCATTACGGGACACTGCTGCTTAAACAAGCACATGTCCAACCTGGGGCTAAGTGATACGCGAACCTGCAGATGCTGTAAGGAGGCTGATGACACGCCACTGCATCTTCTAGAGGAATGCGAAGCACTAATTCACAAGCGCAACAACCATCTGGGCAAACACCTGTTAAGCCCGGATGAAATAATAGAGATTGCCCCAAAGCAGATCCTGCAGTTCATCACAGCTGCAGGGTTTGGCGGCGATCTCTAACCAACACAAGCGGCGATAACAATAGATCAACCTTGGTCCCAGTGACACCATAGCCGCATTACAAAAATGGAATTCATAATGATACTATAATAATCGATTTAAAAACATAAGTTCAAACAAATTACTGACGTTAACTACCTAGTTATATAATTTGTAGAAAATACATTTAAAAAGGTTTCATTACTAATCATTATGTATTTTCTTTGGATAAATGGACCCTGATGTTGACTGCCCTTTTCGACACAGAAAAACAAAAACAGTATTTCTGTGAACTTTAACGTCAAGTAGTAGAGTTCAAATTCGCAGTGAAAATTACCGTATTCTGGAACTGTTTAACATTTACTGGTACAAGTCTACCGAGTACTGGTACAAATGGCCCTTCATAACATTTTTTCGTATTATTGCTAATTAAAATTAATGCTAACTAAAAAAAGAATATTTCACTTAAACTAGATTAATTTATCTATCTAGTCATATAAATCTTGTTTTTGTTTTTCAAAACCTCACGGTTGTTGGGCCTTTTACCTTAGTGAAAGTTTATGTATCAGGTGTGAGGGTGTATGTGTAGTGTGTGTGTGGTGAATGTCTGTATGTATGTGTGTAAATGGACCCCAAATAACAAAGATTACGTTAAAGGACAAGATAATTCATCCCTAATTACATCTAGACCCTTTTCACGCGGTCTGTCAGCTTGAGTGTGGCCAGGTGATAATAAAATGTATTCGTATAATCAGATTTACTCTGGTCCCTTATAAAAACCACAAAGGGAACACCGAACTTGAAAAGTCAGCAGTCCAGAAGTTTACAACTTCAGTTGAAAGCCATCGAGCTCCATTCAATCCAAGCTTTGAGTTCTTAGAAAGCACTACAGACTACAAGTGAGAACCTACACATGTATATCTCATAAAATTCAGGTCTACAATAGCTGTTATTGTAAGCCTCTGTTGTCCAACTGAAATTCAAAGGTCTTAATTTCTTCCATACTTTTTTGCTTTTTTCTGTACTGTACTAGAAAAATAAATCTCTGTATTGACCGCTTCTAGCCTGTTCGGTTTCATTTTATTTTTATTCTTCTTTCCATATTCATACTCATATCATTCCACAAGTGATTAAATACAATGGATCGGAATTAAATAATTGAATGAAATAGAATGGAATGGTGTTTGTTTCACTCTTGCCAAAAGATAGGAAACGAAAATGACGATTTCTACTAATTCGCACTAACCCGGAAGCCGCGTTAAGGAACTTTGTTCCAAAAACTGGAAAGAAAATGTAAATTTAGACATTTAGTCTGCCTTTGTATTTTTGTGCATGAAGTTTGTGCTGACTCCAACAGTTTTCATGTAAGGATACTCGAGCAAAATAATCCAGTAATCGAGCAATTTGGATTCTTTACAGATATGAAGATCATCTGCCCCGGCAAGTCCGGACACGGATCCCTGCTGCTGCCTGATAACAGCGGCGAAAAGGTCAGGATACTAATTATTCTCATATTTAAATACTTAGTTATTTAAATTTTAAAGAATTTGCGTTTGTTTCTGATGTCTTGTTGTTGCTGGTAAAACAATTAACCATACTCTATCTTACAAGTAGAAAAACAGAATCTGGCAAAGTTTAAACACATCCCGAATTTTAATATAGGTAAGTATGTGAAGAAATATTTTTTAAAGAGGTAAATACTCAGTATACGTCTGATAGTGTGCAAATCTCCACTGATCAACAAAGATTATCCTCTATTCAGATAAAACCAAGAAAACCCTTCCACCAAAACGAGTTAATCTCATAGTAAAAGTAATTACGACAATCTAATTTAGTATGCCAAATGCCATTAAAATTTATGCCATTACTACCCTGCAATACCAGTTCAATGTAAATCCCAAACTAATTCTTAGAACGGATCTAAATTGAATCAGAGTTAATATCCAAAATTGAGGCACAATGGGGCACTTGCCCCTCCCTGGCTGGTTCTTGATGCATGAATGACCTCAGTATCCTCAACGCGTTGTTGTACTGCACCCGCAGGACGTTGCATGCCCTTTGCTTATACCATCTACAGACTGCACCTGTAGAATGATTGAAAGCCTGACTACGCTGTCCGCCAAAAAGCGTTTGAAAGTCTACCTGCAGGACCTAGTAGACAGACATAATTATAATTGTACAATAGTGATGTCAAATAATAGAGTTGGTGTGAATATGAACACGGCTGGCTCTCTGCCAACCGACTAATACTGTCTGTTAATAATGATGCAATTCGATAGTACCCCAGCTTAGTGCTGTGAATAATTTCGGATATTGGAATAATGACAATCGGTGATGCAATGAGGTGGCACTTGCTCCCAAACGTATCCATCAAATAAATGGTACCTATCAGCTTTAGAGCTGTGGGCTAAAGCATGCAATTATCCGGGTATTATGTATTCGGACTACTTTTTACGGCTAAAACTCGAAGTGCGGCTACACCTAGTTTTAACCGGCTAGAACTAGGTACAGCCGGTCACATGCGGTTAAACTTATTTATTTAATGCACAATGTACACAACCAGAGCTTACACGCTAGGCTTAAAACTAGTGAGTACATGACCCTGTTAGGGCGCAGCAAGATAGGTAACTTAAAACTAATAATATGGCAGAATATCTGTTAATCTAATATCACATTGACGGACTTTCACAATTCAAATATTATATTAATTATTATTAATTAAACTTATATCTAGCTTTAATCATAAAAAAATATATATAATAATATTAAAACAAACAGCTGTATACTTATATTTGTACTCTATTTTAATGTTTTATCTTCCATAAAATCCTGGATACTATAATAGCATTTTTTATGAGCAATACCTTTAGCGTAGCTTTAAATACACATAGTGTTTTTGTGGACCGTATGTTTTAAGGTAATTGATGGTATATTAGTATGCTTCGGTATTCTGGGCTTTTTTTATACATTTGTAGTCTAGGTGCTGGTAGACTTAACTTAGTTTTGCGCCGCTCGTTTTTAGATGTATCCTACTTATCTTAGGTTAGAACTAGGTTTAGCCTTCATCATAGCGGCTAGAACTAGGTGCAACCGCACAACGATGTTAGGGGCACCACGGGGTTCGGTTTAGTTATGTTCCTTTAAACCCTGCATACAGAAATTGGACGTGGACCTGACGTCAACCATCTTTGTTCTGCTCAATGGTTTGGTAAGTCCCGAGCGGGCAGGTTTACCTAAGTTTAACCAACTGCTACCGGCTACAGCTGGTTATAACCGGCTACATCTGGTTATAATCGGCTAGAACTCGGTGTAGCCGCACTTCGGCTATTAGCCGTAACAGATATAATAAGTTGGATTAGTTAAGATTAAAAGTATTTTTAATTTCTACAGTAGGGACTAACAGACGTGATATAAGAATGATGACATTAATCGGATTTTCAGGGCTAGAATCAAGCGTGTTTTTAAAGAAATTCGGTTCTGGAACATTTGCTTAATGTCATCTACCCAATAGTGATTGTCGTTTAAAAATAAACCAAAATGTTGTATAATAACACAGTTGTATTTCCAGTTCGACACTCAAATAACGTAGGTTTGGCGACTTTTGTATCTTGGACCATAAACACTGCAAATATTCGTCCATAAAAACCATAATGCGTATTCCTGTTTTACTTATTCACTTTATATGTTTGCGTCCTTGAGAAGATATTGCACTCCAAGATTCAGGAGTTGATTAAAATATACATAGGTACACATACAGCCTATCTACTTAGGTATTCCACAGAGTCTAGAGTATTTGCTCCAAAGAGTTGGTTTGATATGAAATCTTACTTTTAGTGTTTCTTCTTTTGAAACAAAACCAGAACAAGGGCGCTTGAAACACAGTATCTAGATGGTACTTCTAATAATTATTTTAAACATAATGCGCAAGAATTCATGACGCATTCGCCTTTACAAAAGAGATCAAGCCACAGCGAAATATAAAATTGTTTCCCATTGTCTGCAAGTTTTATAAGACTAGCTTTTGTCCGCAACTTCGTCCGCGTAGAAACCAAATATATACTATAAAACATAATTATCTAGTTTATATTATTATCTGCAATCCCAACACTAAATATTATTATATTTGATGATACGGATATCACTAGCGTCCGCTCTCGGTAGCCATTTTTATTTAAATGTCTCGTTCACTTTTCTCACGGGTTGGGTCGCGACACGTCGACAACGTGCTCTTGCTCTTCTGCATCTTGAATTCTTGATTGAGTGATGGTGATTGGTGAGAATATATAATTGGCAAGAACTGGAGCCCTGAGACAGTAAGACGGCGTCGCGGCGGCTGAAGGAGATGGTGGGTCGAACTGGATGGTTTCCTCCAAAACTGGTAGGAGGAAGCCCAGAATAGTGAAAGATGGAAGGCATGGAGGGAGGCCTTTACCCAGGAGCGGGAAAGAACAGGCTACCAAAAAAAAAAGTTGTCAAGAGATTTTGTAGTGGGGAAAGATCGCGCACGCACAATTACATACATTTTTACATGCGCGAACTTCCCCCATACACAGACTATCTTACAGAATATCTTGCCAAATTACGTGCCGGTAACTGTACCTCCTTATATAAAGAACTGGCTGTTTCCCTTTACCACAAGTTGCATGTTGGCGATCGCAGTAGGTGTTACGGTACTCAGAAGGACGCTGCTGCCTAACCTCTGGTAGATGTCCCTCTTTCGTCTTCTACTATACCCACGGGTAGAAATAAGATGCTGCTATTCGTGGCCAGCACCACACGATTATTTATACTTAAGCCAAAAAGCCTTCTAAGTTTAAAAAAAAAGACCAAAGTGTCTTTGCGCCTTTGCGACTATCGTCAAATCCTAAAGCAGGCAATCTTGAAACCCGTTGCCAACTTTATCAGTTAAAAGAATAAAATAAAAAAGAAGTTGGCAGCGTATTCCTGCGAACTATGCTCATCTAGCTAATTGCAATGGCACAAAGAACTTAGCTAATTTTGCACGAAAGAAACTTCTTTTGCTTCGTTAAAACTAGGCTGTGGCCTTCTTGTATTTCTTGGAATTATTATGAAGAACGTGACTGCAGTTTCATACTTAATTGTAGAATAGTTATAATAATAATAACGTCAAACAGTAATTTAAATAGTAATCACTGTCGAAAAATTAGAAAATAAAACGTTCAACATACGCACTTATCGCAATTTAATCTCAGCGATAATCAATATCAAAATCTTAATAAAAATGTAGGCTAAATAGAGGCATTTTTGACATACCTACTTATATATAGACTAACATTTTTATTCATTCGAACTTCCTAAAATTTACTAGAATTGTCTATGTAATTCTAGTAAAATACTTATTTTTCGATAAAGTACCCAATGCAAGTTCTTCATTTTAACCCCTATAAATAAATACTTTTACACTATATATTGTTAGGGTCATTTATTGAAGAGGACGTATATATCCTGGAATTATCGGCACACTATTTCTAAATGTCTCTTTCTATTCTACCTACACAAAAATCGATTTCAAGCGGACAGATATTTCCTCTTCTTCAGTTGGACCCGACGATAAATGACTGTTCTCCAACATACTGTCTTGAGAATAAAACTCGTCATTTATCAGGAAGATACGTCTGAGTTTTTTAAATCTCGAAAATTTGGAATAGATATTCTTATTTTGAAGACCACTGAATGTATGTTAGTGCTAACAAAACTTAGTAAACATTTGAAACAAAAAAAGCTTTTTAACAAAAAAGACAACCGCCTTCAAAAACCAAAAAGTGAAAAATAATTTCAAAACAGAACACACATGACTATAGTTTCGGAAGTCGGTGGCAATTTGGCCTTTGGTTTGGCGGTTCAGTTTTGCCGGTTTTCAGCAAAGTGTTTGAAAAAGTAATGCTTAACCAAATGCTCAGTCATTTTAATTGTAACAACATCTTACATGACCAACAGTATGGTTTCACCAGAGGGCGTTGTACTACTGACGCCGGTGTCACCTTAATTAAGCATATCTTTAAAGCATGGGAGGATTCGCAAGATGCTATTGGCATTTTTTGCGACCTCTCCAAAGCATTTGATTGTGTAAATCACGAAACACTGCTCTTAAAGCTTGAGCATTACGGACTGGGTAAACAAGCGCTTAGCTTAGTAAAATCATATTTAAGTGATAGACTGCAGCAAGTTCAAATAAATGGTGTTAATTCATCAGGCTTAAAAGTAAAAATGGGGGTACCGCAGGGCTCCATAATGGGTCCGTTCCTCTTTTTAGTTTATATAAACGATTTACCTCATTTACTGAAAAATCAACTACAAATGGTGTTATTTGCTGATGATACTTCATTGATTTTTAGAGTAAATAGACGGGCACAGCACCTTGACGACGTAAATGACGCCATGCTTAAGATTCATAATTGGTTTACTGTGAATAATTTAGTATTAAATGAGAAGAAAACTAAATGCATAAGATTCGCTTTGCCGAATGTTAAGAGTAATGAATGTAACGTTGTATTGAATAAGGACATACTTGAATTCGTCGAAAGGACTGTTTTCCTAGGGATTACGCTTGATTCCAAGCTACAGTGGGGTCCTCACTTAACATCTCTTGCAGGGCGGTTAAGTTCAGCCGCTTACGCTGTCAGAAAGATCCGGCATTTGACAGACGTGGATACCGCTAGGCTAGTATATTTTAGCTATTTTCATAGTATCATGTCTTACGGTATTTTGCTATGGGGACGGGCTGCAGATATGGATTCTATTTTTATACTGCAAAAGCGGGCTGTCAGGGCAATCTATAATCTCCGCAAACGCGAATCTCTAAGAGAATTGTTTAAACAGATTAACATCATGACGGTACCTTGTCAATATATATATGAAAACATTATGCATGTTCGAAAAAATCTTCATCTTTTTAATAAAATAGGTGACAGACATAATGTTTATACTAGAAATAGGAACAAATTAGATCAGCCAAGCTTCAGATTGTCAAAAGTACATACTTCTTTTATGGGGTACTGTGTAAAATGCTATAATAAAATACCACTTGATATTCTACAATTGAATGAAAAACAATTTAAAACATGTATTAAGCGCACACTATGTAGACAAGCATATTATAAGTTAGAAGATTACATCAATGATAAAGATGCTTGGCTGAATGCTGGTCCTGCTCCACAGCCAGTTTAGGGAATTTCCAAATTGGAAGAAAAGGATGTTTCCTACCCCTTTTTCTATTGACATGAGTAACGAGTATCGTTATTATTATATATAGATATTTTTAAATTATTAACTTATCACACTTCATATGATAAAATAATATACATTGGAAACCTTAGTTTTGTATAATTTAGCAGCATTATTTCAATTTTGTAAATGTGAATACCGTGGAGCCATGTATATTAATACCTTTATGTTTGACAAAAATTAACATGGCGGTTGGGAGTATTGTCATGCTCGCTCAAATGTCTCGCTGATGGTGGCGCGTGTGTTGGATCATTCGGCTCCCTTCAAAATGGTTGAGCTAAATGGTGCTGATTCACGCGTCATGTTCGTGAACGGGCGCTGTCAGTGGAGATTGGTCAGCTCTTATCTGCCATGAATTAGATGCCACTTTATCTTGCTTCTTTTTTGTGTTTTGTATTGTTAGATTACCTTCATCGTTTTCACATATAGAAGCAACAAGAATGTAACCAAACTTTGTAAAAACTTGATTTAAAAGAGTGTCCGTGGAGTTTCTTGCTCGTTCTTCTCCATAGAGACCTACCTACGTTTTGGAACGAGCAACTAGCTTCAACTCTCTGACTAACTGACCGACTCCTTGACAATTCAAAAGTGCCTGTAAATGGTTTAATTGAAATAAATGCTTTGACTTTGACTTTGAATACAAAACAACAAATAGAACAGCCAAGCCACTGTTTAACAGTTACTTTTCACTTTTTGGATTTTGAAGGCGGTTGTCTTTTTTGTAAAAAATCTTTTTTTTTTCGCTTTTTAGTCATCCAAATCCATTAAGAAATGGCAACACAGTCAAAACAAAGATTGATAGTCCAAGGTGAGAGAACATTACAATATCATCCATGTATATTTCTTTGGTACCTGTCGGTTTTTTTTTTAAAGTGCTATATCAATTTCGATAAAATTTATATGGGACCACCCTTGAGGCATACACTATCCATCAAAAAAAAAAATTTCAAAATAGCTTCACATTTGCCAGAGAAATCGCGTAACAAATATACAAAAAAAAAGCAGACGAATTGCGAACCTTCTTCTTTTTGAAGTCGGTAAAAGCGCATCGATCATAATCTTTTATATAAAAATCTTCTGTGCGTATGAAAGTGAACTCCTCCTAAACGGCTGTACCTATCGATTTTTATGAAAATTTTTGTGTGTGTTTCAGTGGATTCGAGAATGGTTTAGATTCACAATTGGACCCGGTAGGTGGCGCTGCAGTCGAGTTGTAGGATTTTTTTTTATTTTAAGGGCCGGACAAGGTCTGCCAGGCCTGCTAGTAATAATATGAATAAGTAGATACCCGAATAAATTAATAATAATAATATAATAATATGTGGGGACATTTTCACACACGGCCATCTGACCCCAAACTAGGGAGACCCTGTACTATGGGTGTCAGACAGCTGATATACATACACAAATACCTATTTTTTTTTAAATACATACATATATAGATAAACAACACCCAGACACAAGGCAAACACAAGTGCTCATCACACAAATATTTACCCTGGGCGGGAATCGAACCCGCAACACGCTGCGCAGCAGCCGATCGCTCAGCCCCTGCGCCAACCGTGTCGTCTATTGCATGGACTCCAAGGCAATATTTCTATGCTGCCGTGCATTTTTTTAGAAAACGAAGGCGCAAACATTGTATTGCCGTAAATCGAAAGAAATGCTAAATACCAGCCTATAATTGTCCCACTGCAGGGCAAAGGCCTCTTCTCATACAGAGAAGTCACGAGCATTGATCACCACGTGCGCTCAAGGCGGATTGGTGATATCAGACTTATCAGTTATAAGTCTAGGTTTCCTCACGATGTTATTCCTTTACCGATGTCAATGATGTCCAAGTTAAATTTAGAAAGTACATATAAATTGAAAATGTCACATTGGTACTTGCCCGGTTTCGAACCCACAACCTCATGCATGAGAGGCAAACGCCTTAACCATTAGCACAGAATACTTAATAGTACTACGTACAGAAGGGACACTCCCTTCCCCGCGCTATATCAGATACCGCACCCTCGACCCCGCACCGGAGGGGCTAACCACCGACTCTTTAGCCAGGGCGCTCAAAATCATAAGAACTGCAGCGCTGTAGGTACTGCTGACACAAACACACAATTTTGCGATTTATTTTTTTTTAAGTTTTATTTATTAGTTTTAATCTCGATGATTCATTTATTTTCCAAGTTTTCGTCGTTTTATAATAGGTAATACAATTAAAACTTCCGTAATAATAACATACCAACATTACCAGCTATTAATATTGCTCTCTCTCTTTATTGTCTTAGTTATGTACTTATGTCCCTTTCTTTCACGTTCTATTCATTCTTGGAATTGAAAAGTAGTACCCTACGCACTAACCTTGTCGCGTCGCCCCATTGTAATTATTATTATTGTAATATTTTAATTAATTCTTAATTTTTATTTTTAATACTTTTGAACTTAACATGTATGGACATGGACTGGTTCCGAAATAAATGAAAAAAAAATAAAAAATTGCGTTGCCGCGTAATGGTACGGGGCGATCGTGAATTCCATATTTTGTAATTAGGTAGGTACCTTAATTTACCATTATTGATGAATAAATAAACCTCTTTACATAATAAATATTATAATATTACTTTTATGTCATTACAAATCCGAGTATTCAAAATCAAATATCATTTATTTTATTTCTATAGGAAATAAATAATTGAACGCTCGGACAAGATCACTTCATAATTATATAATGCTCGAAACGTTCGGGTAGTTCCGTCGTCGTTCGGTTCACCCGACGCAAAGCGCTGCACTTTTCGCGCCATTTTGTACGCCACGACATCCAACTGATTCAACCCTACTAAAATTCACGCACACATTTGCACGTGTACAGACGTCATTTGGTTTTGTAGTAGTAATAGGTAATTATTTTGCAAGTTTTGTATGAAGTGTCCGAGGTGTGCCATTAGGCCATCACGACGAAAGAAATACTAATAATTTAATATTCACACATAAGATAGACACATATTACACATGATAAAGATGCTCGTGGCTAAGGGTGGGTTGTTTCAAACAGTCGGTTAACGTTACATACGGACGGTTAAAAAGTTACCATGACGTGCGATGTTTAACGTACGTTAAATGTAACGGGTTGTTTCATGACTTAAAAATCCGTCAGTTAAAGTTATTCAAAAAGAGATTCCATAATATTTTGATGTTTGAAGTAGCTGTTTGACAACACAAAATTACGATGACTGGTCGGTTATGGTAATAGTAACTTTTTGACGTATGATTTTGTGAAACAACCCATTTTGTTGATTTGACGATAGTTAGCGCCATTTTTGACTATTACCTGTCAGTAATGGTTAGTTGAAGCAACCCGCCTTAAGTTAAAGCCGTACTTATCAACCGGTCATAGCTAAGCTACACTATTCCCAAACCACTGCAACTCCTGAAAGTCAGAATCAACAGTAACGGCCACCAGAAAAGCGTCGACACACTGAAGCTCGACGAGTCCCGGAGAACCATTACAACTGTCTTGGATCCCGCAACGAAATTAATCAGAAAAGAACAGCGGAGGAGTAAGAAAAACATATTCCCTCCACACCAAGCACAACACAACACACAGCTTCCCTCCAAATCAAGCAGGAGACAGAACAAAACTAGGCCAATAGGACCAAAGGGACGTTTACAACTGGAAGACCCAGTTGCAGCACCACGGAATACAATTAACATAGTTTAATGGGTCCTAAAAAGTGAGCTGTTACATTTGATTTCAATAATAGGTATGGCAAAAATGCTTGAACGCACGGAAATTTGCTCTAGTTTCCACAAGGTTAAGCTACGCTTGCCGCGACCGGTCTGTAGATGGGTGACCTTTCATTTCATAACGAGTTAAGTTCCGTGCCTCAGAAAGCACGTAAAGCCGTTGGTCCCGGCTGTTATTCGCAGATCTTTATCAGTCGTAATGGGTAGTCTGAAGCCAGAAAGTCTGACTACCAGTCTTACCAAGGGGTATCATGTTACCGAGTTAATTAATGGGTTATGGAGGTCAGATAGTAACTCCATGTGAAATACTGGTATTCAGCTGCATCTGGTTAGACTTGAAGCCGACCCCACATAGTTGGGAAAGGGTTAGGCAGCTGATGATTTACACTAGCAATTAAAAGGGTTACCTACCTAGCAAAATATTTGCTCAATGTTAAGTACTTCGTTAACGTCATGCGTTATAAATGGCTATATGATATGTCTTTTTTCACCCCATTACCCGTATGATATTAGGATAACATCTTTTACTTCTATCAAGATCCAATTTCACCCGCATTTGATTAATCAGTACCTAGTGTTATTCTGTAATTTGGGTAAATTTGGTGTAGTCTGAAATAACGAAACAACACACGTAGTAATTACTCCTATTTTCCGAAGTAATTGTAATGATAATGATATTAAATCTGTTCTAAGCGTATACATCCAAAAGAGCTTTTTACAAAAAAGACAACCGCCTCCAAAATCTAAAAAATTATAAATAACTTTAGCTAACACACATGACTTTAGATTTGGAAGTCGGTGGCTTTGTTCTGCTTGTTGTTCTTTAATTGCCACCGACTTCCAAATCTAAAGTCATGTGTATTCTATGCTAAAGTTATTTATCACTTTTTAGATTTTTAAGGGTTGTCTTTTTTTGTAAAAAAGCTTTTTATTTATCACTTTTTAGTACCTTGTTTTCATCCAAATCCATTAAGAACCGGCAACACAGTTAAAACAGAGGTAGGTACTCCAAAGATTGCTTGATGAAACTAAAACGTCGTCTATGTAGATTTTTTTGAGATACTGTTTATTTTTCAAAAAGTGCTGAATCAATTTTGATAAAATTATATGAGATCACCCCTGAGGCATACCCTATTCATTTTTAAAATCGATTCACATTTACTGGAGAAATCGAGTAACAAATACACAAAAAAAACAACATACAGTCGAAATGAGTACCTCCTTCTTTTTTGAAGTCGGTTGAAAAATGTATATTGAACTGTTTTGAAGTATTCCGACCGAATTTTGGTCAAGGCGGCAGCCAATCTTAATGGAGTTCAGCCAAGTACGCTGAAGATATTAAAGTGCACAAGTGTGTGAACACTGGTGCACTCCCTCTTCCCTCAACCTAACAGTCCGGTGGGACGGCAATCCGACACGACCGGAGAGAGATCAGGCGCAGGACCAACGGCTTTACGTGCTTTCCGAATCATGGGGGTGTTACACCGCCAACTTCCAAACTGAGAAATTCTTAAGGCACTTCTCTCTAAATACCTTGAGCATTCGGTTCCTGTTTGCCATCATCATCTTTCCCAACTATATTGGGGTCGGCTTCCAGTCCAATCGGATGCAGCTGAATACCAGTGTTTTACATGGAGCGACTGCCTATCGGACCTCCACAACCCAGTTACTGAGTAACACGATACCTCTTGGTAAGACTGATCGTCAGACTTTCTGGCTTCTGACTACCCATAACGACTGCCAAAGATCTACAAATGACAGCCGGGACAACAGCTTTACGTGCTTTCCGAGGCACGGAGGGAACTGGGTATGAAAGGGATGATCACCCATCCACAGACCGACCGCGGCTAGGGTAGCTTAACCTTTGACCGATCGATCTGTACGGCTTTAACTTAGCCACGAGCTCCTCCCTTCGGTTTCTGTTTGCCGCAGAATCAAAACTTACAGAGTTTTTGGAATCATAAAAAAAAGAAAAGCGATCTTTTGAAATAAAGTAAAATGTAAATTATATAGATTTTTAAATTATCTATCCATTAGTATAATCCTCAAATAGAAAGATAGATGTAATCAATTATTTTAGTAATTTTTATACAGGGAGATTAAAGTATATTTAGGACACTTAAAAAAATAAGAACGTGGTATGCGATTATAGAATATCGAACACTAATATTGTGCTTTTTGATGTAGTTTATTTGTCCTATTTAAAGAGTTAGTAGCCCCTGAATAACGAAGAAAAACGCACTATCGTAATGTTTTAGTCGGAGTAGTGCCCAGTAACACTTTGCCCGACCTGGTAACAGAACCCTATAGACCCTACGCTCAGCAGTCGCGTTTGCGACCACGAGACCAACGAGACAGTATTAAAGTATAGTAATTTATTTATTTATTATTTATTTATGTATGCTAACACGGCTTCGATGAGCCAATTATGCTAACATTACAGATTATAGATGTATAATAAGTACAAAAATAATGCAAAAACGAAAAAAAAAACAAATATATGCCTATACATATAAAATAAAACAATAAAATCATCCGCAAATATATCACAGTTCGGGTTGGCTTCCATGAGGTTGTTGAGCGCGCATATAGAACGCGTGGAACAGGGGATGATGCACGAATCACTGTGCGGCACGCAGGCACGGCTAGTAGACGGTCCTTATGGCCGCGGAGATAGCTACACGGAGCGTAAAGACGAATCAGCTCATTGAGGAGATCAGAAGCATCTGTTGTCCCCCTACATATTTTGAGCATAATGTTAAGCCGGTCGTGGGCTCTTCTGGTTTCTAACAAATTATATCCTAGACACCACACGGACGGGCGTGTGGTGTCGGACGTAAAGAATAGCACCATCCCATATCTTCCCGTGGGTGTCGTAAGAGGCGACTAAGGGACTTACCAGAAAATGGACAGCAGCGTTCTCTGTGTTTTTGTAACAACCATACTGCGATCGCCAACCCCCACTGCCAAGCGTGGCGATTATGGCAAAACAAGCCCTTGGGGAGGCCTATGTCCAGCAGAGGACGTCTTTCGGCTGAAATGATGATGATGATATCCTAGACATCATAAGAGCACTTTTACTATTTGAAATTAGTTTCACATAATTAATTTTTACATAATAAAAGACTAGCAGGTTAGACTGTTCCGACCCCAACATAGGTAATTGGGGAAGAGCAAAGGGATGATGAATATGTTTACGACTTTATTAATATTCAGGTACAAGCATAATAGAGTATGTTAGTAGAGGGAACCTGTATTAAATTTTAATAACCTGTGTCGTCGCCTCTCTGGATTTTAATACAAATATTTTAAAGTGTGATTAAGTGGGATTCTCGAAGCTTTGGCCACGTACTTATAGTCCTTGTTTAATTGTAAAGAGGATTTGCTATACAGCTTTTGTTATAATCTGTGGATTAGCAGTCTGTTTGTAGCTATACAAATCTCTAGAACTGCTGGACCGATTCTGCAAATTTTTTCGTTAATAATAAAGTACGTTATCCCTGACTGAGGTTATATGTTATTACCAAAACATTAAGAATCCGCAAATAAATCAGGCGAACGAAGATTAGGGCAAAAGCAAAGATTTTATAAAAGATATACCTATGAATAGCTAAAAATGCTGGCGTAATGGCCTATAGGCCTAGTACGAGCGCTAACAGACATACAAGAATTCCATTCCAAGAATTACATTTCGGTTTAATTTTAAATGATTCTTGCCTTTGAGCTTTTGCCTGACTTCGTCCGCGGGTCACTTAATCTTTGATAATATAAACTTTAGCAAACAGGGATAATATAGCTTTAAATTAGCGAAAGAATTTTCAGTAACGGGCCAGTAGTTTCTGAGATTAGCCCGAACGAACATTAGGAACTTATAGTTAGTGCGATGGGGGACATTACGATACATAATATAGTTGATACGTGATAGTCAGTAGCGGGGACCTTCATACGTAAACAGCTGCTTAAACTTTATCAAGCGCAAGTTCGATCGTGTATGGAGTACTGCTCTCATCTTTGGGACGGATCTGCCAGATACCAGCTTGATGCCCTAGAGTCAATTGAGAAACGAGCCAAGAGGATCATTGGCAATGATAGGCTCGTCGAATCAAAGCTCCAAAGTCTTGAGCATCGACGCCGAGTTGCTGGCCTGTCGGTTTTCTATCGGTTGCATTTTGGGGAGTGTGCAACGGAATTGCATAATTTAATTCCGCCGAGCCCGTTCCATCATCGGACCACAAGACGTACGGCGATGCGCCACCGGCACACGGTGGACATCCCACCCACACGCACGAAACGTTTTGGGAATACATTCATTGTGCGTACTGCTAAGGAGTGGAATTCCCTGCCTGAGTCTGTGTTTCCTGATAGCTACAACCTGGGAGTCTTTAAGGCAAGAGTGAATAGGTTACTTCTAGGCAAGCGTGCTCCATCTTAGACCGCATCATCGCTTCCCATCAGGTGAGATAGTGGTCAAACGTATGCCTATCAATAGACAAAAAAAAAAAAAAACAAAAAAAAAACAAACAGACGAATTGAGAACCTCCTTCTTTTTGGAGTCGGTTGAAAAGTCGGGCTTGCCTTGCACTAATAAGCATAACATGAGTTAATCAGTAATTGAGTAACTTGCTGATGGTAAAAAAACTTTATCGGGCTTGCCCTAACCTTGACCCTTAGGCAGACTGACACCACTGGTGATAGTGATGATACGGAAGCACAATTAGTATCACCCATTGATATGGATACAAACTAAATTAATAAGCAAAACGGGTATTTCAAATTTAGTAAAAATCGATGGAAATTACATTACGTTTACTCCGTGAACCCAAGCTTTAATTTTTTATTTTCTCAGGCACAGACTACACAAACTTGTATAATTATGAACATATCCGTACTAATATCATAAATGCGAAAGTAACTCAGTCTGTCTGTTACGGTTTTACGCCGAAACGGCAGAACCGATTCTGATAAAATTTTAATTGAAGATAGTTTGAATCTTGGGGAAGGACATAGGCTACTTTTTAATAATAATAATAAATTCATTTATTTCAGGTAAATTACACCCATAATTGCCAACAATAAAAAAAATAAAGTAATAAAACACATACAATCAAATAAAATCAGATGAAACAGATTAAATAGGTAAAAAGAAAGTTGAATTGAATTAAATTAGATCAAAACAAATCAAATCATTTTAAATCAATTAAATAAAATCAACCCGCGACCCGCGACTTCGTCTGCATCCGCGATAACCGACATTCACGCGGACGAAGTCGCGGGCAAAACCTAGTATGAAATAACATGAATGAATATTAAAAGTAGTAGGAAAGACTCATCTGCTAACTTCTCAAAGTAATCTCGTGTGCTTTGATAACTTAACTCATATGAATACTTTGTGGTTTGAACTTTTTGTAATAAGCAAGGCGTGACAGAGAGAAAATCCAGAAAATCCCAACGGGCTATACTTACACAGCGAATTTATATCTTTCTTCTCTTATAATTTTCCAACCAATCAATCAAAATCCAGTAGAATCGGTTTTTAACGTTACTGTTTTCGCGTTATCAACTTGTTGGAGTACCTACTTCTCTATAAATTAATTGTTCCTAATGTTTTTATTATTGGAACGAAGTTCCTTATCGCGCGTTGTGAAAGGGGGCTAGACGGAAAAAATTCTTACGAAAAGTTGTCACGACACTTTTGTATATTTGATTTAAGAGCCATCTATTAACGTTATTGGCGCAACTGTGCTCTTCGAGATCGAATTACGAACGGCCAATAGATGGCGCAGAAATATTTTATTGGTCTTTCTATCTAAATAACTAGGTACGCATTGTACTAACATGTTAGAAAATGTTAATCTTTAAAATTACTTACTTACAATGTAAGCAGCCATAATAACTTTTCATTCCTCGCTTTTTTTTTTGCCCTGGCTTAAAGCCACTTAAATTCACTTTAACGCATCACATTAATTAGTGAAGGAATTGTAATAAAATTTTATTACAATTCCTTCACTAATTAATCGAAAGGAACTTCGTTCCATCCGGGTGTCCCTTGACACCTCTCAAGTTTTTTATTTGTAAGTGGTTGTATTTATTAAATTATGGATTTAATAAGGTATTTAAAAAGGGTAGGTGTCTGTTGTATTTTTATAGCATTTGATGTGGTAGCTAGTTACAACGATTATTGATAATTCAACCAAAAAATCTTTTCTACAAAAAAGACAACCGCCTTCAAATAGTACAAAAAAAATTAAATTCGCCAATCGGCGGCTTAAGTTTCGTTTGTTGCTTTGTATTGCCAACGACTTTCAATATTTAATTTATTTTTTACTTTTTGTTTGAAGGCGTTTGTCTTTTTGTAAAAAAGTTTATTTACGCTTTTTAGTGCCTTTTGTGCAAATTAATTATGAAATGGTGACACCTAAAAATGTCTACCCTTAGGGGTGGAATATTTTCATGAAAATATGTATATGGGACCAACTTTGAGGTATACACTATCAATAGAAAAAAGAATCATCGAAATCTAACTTCACTGAAAAAGGTTATGCGTGGTCAAACATAAAAAAAAATATACGTGTCGAATTGACAACCTCCTTCTTTATTTGAAAATGTCGAAATATGTGCGTCGCTTTCGCGTGATTAAAAGGCTTTTCCTTTTTCTTTCTTTCTTTCTTTCATGATTTTAAGGTGTACCTATTATGCTGCACTGCACTTATGGAGCAGGTCCAAAACGTGTCACATATACATTAAGCAATTTTTAGTATGGAAAAGACAAAGCTTTTACAGGACAAAGGAAATACATTTTTGTTGTTGTCTGTGTACTTATTTATTTATACTAAATGCACAAATGTACAAAGGTGAACTTAGTGCGTTAGGCATTCTGTACCAGTCAACCAAGGGTGGTGAAGAGATAACATGGCAGGTGCATAGTTAAAAAGACAACATAGGTAAAATGAATAAGTCCTATGTGAGTTTTACATAAATGTTTGTAAACCCACCCACGATACATCATCTGTCTATCGTTTTCCCAAGTATATTGGGGTCGGCTTCCAGTCTAACCGGATGCAGCTGAATACCAGTGTTTTACATGGAGCAACTGCCTATCGGACCTCCACAACCCAGTAACTAGGTTACACGATACCCCTTGGTAAGACTGATCGTCAGACTTTCTGGCTTCTGACTACCCATAACGACTACCAAAGATCTACAAATGACAGCCGGGACCAACGGCTTTACGTGCTTTCCGAGGCACGGAGGGAACTGGGTATGAAAGGGATGATCACCCATCCACAGACCGACCGCGGCTAGCGTAGCTTAAGCTTTGACCGATCGATCTGTACGACTTCGCTTACCAGTCGGATTGTCCGGCTTGACTACCTATAACAAATGTGAAAGATGGGGTTGGATAACATTTTTATTATAAAAATGTGTAATAATAAAGAAAAATAGGCCAAACGGCAAAAGTTTTTCTAGTGGTCAAAGCGCTGCAAGTATTACTTGTATAGCAATTTAAAATGTTAAAGTAATAACCATCTCACGACAAACCCCACAAATCCTGAACAACATTCTTCTTGCCATAAAACATTTTATGTAATATTGCACTGGCCATAAAATATTCTGTACACTCCACTAGGTACAGTTTGTATTGAAAAATGTACCGTTTTTAAGAAGACACAATGCTTCCTGTATCGCCTCTTGCTCCCGAAAGTAAATTGGAAAATATACTTAAGTGACAACGTTGTAAGTAGCTTTAAAAACTACTTTGTTGAAAAATGTTTTTTAAAACTTAACTATGTAAATATTCTGTTTTAAATGTAATTATATATTGTGTTATATACTTAATATTATAAATGCGAAAGTAACTCTGTCTGTTACGCTTTCACGATGAAACGGCTGGACCGATTTTGATGAAATTTGGTATGAAAATAGCTTGAACCCTGGGGAAGGACATATGCTACTTTTTAATCTACGAATTTGTCTGTATCCGCGATAACCGATATTCACGCGGACGAAGTCGCGGGCAAAAGCCAGTTTTTAATAAAATTAAACTTTGAAATACGACTTATTTAGGTAGATATTTGTGTCAATTAGTCTGTTGTGCACGATCTGTACTTATTTTAAGCTATTTATTTATATCTTTTACTCTCCAATAAAACAAGAAAGAGACAGAAATTAATGAGAACTGCCAATTTAAGTTAATCTAAAATGTTCATACAGTTATAGTTGTCATTATGAACGTATTGATTAAATACACCGCGAAGATGAAGAAAAAACTAATTTGACATCTCTAACTTAGTACTTGTCTGTCGCCGTCTTTTTCTTCAGCCGAATGGTAGTAAGAGATGCCAATTGTCTAATTTTAGGTTAGTTTGTGAACAAGGGAATCGGCGCCAATATGATGAGCTCTTTATGGAGGTATAATGTATCCACACTACGATTTAACTTATAAGTACTTAAAAACCGTCACCAAAGACGAGAGATATTATCAGGGTGATAATGTTTCAAGTGAAATATAAATAAAAATTGTGCTACGGATAGATGTAGCCACCAAAAGATATAAGTATCCATGTCGGAACAGTTGAAGTTTATTTAGAAACTGATGGATTTTTATTAATAAAATACAATTAAAAGAGCATGAACAGTTCAATGATTCAATTAAATTTCATTTGAAAGCCTCCATTGGTTTCTAAGTAAACTTCAACTATTCCCGGCAACATGGATACAGCAGTGATATTCTGTTACAATCTCACTCGGTGAACACCTGGGTGAAGTGAGCTGTCATCCGTCCCGATGCTAGGGATTGACAAAGCAGACGGACGCATGACAGCTCACTTCACATTGGTGTTCACCGAGGGAGATTGTAATAGAATAGATATACTGATCTCTTTTGGTGACTGTACATCTCCCCTTATCACCGGAGCGATGTAAGTAGATGGGGAATTGAGGATTGCTTAAACCGACGTTTTGATATACCATCTTACACTGAAATATATATGTCTGTGATGTAGGCTATATCTAAAACACTACCTCTAAAATTACTTCATCATCATCATCATTTCAGCCGAAAGACGTCCACTGCTGGACATAGGCAAAAAAATAATAATAAAAAAAAAAAAAAAAAAAATAATAATAATATGTGGGGACATTTTCACACACGGCCATCTGACCCCAAACTAGGGAGACCCTGTACTATGGGTGTCAGGCAGCTGATATACATACACAAATACTTCTTTTTTTTTTGTAAATACATACATATATAGATAAATAACACCCAGACACAAGGCAAACACAAGTGCTCATCACACAAATGTTTACCCTGGGCGGGAATTGAACCCGCAACACGCTGCGCAGCAGTCGATCGCTCAGCCACTGCGCCAACCGTGTTGTCAAAATACAAATGTCAAATACTTAATCTGTACAAATATTATAATCTCCAAAATTCCTCATACAATTACAAAAGTTCTTTCACCAATAGAAAGCTACGTACTTAATTCCTGAGTGATAAAGACCATATTTTATCATTAAAAGATAGGGATCCGTTAGAAAATTCACGTGGGAGAACACGCGGGTAAAAGTTAGTTATTCTATAAAAAATCGCCTTACAAATTGCAGCCAACTCTTGCTATTAAATAAATGAAACTGCACCTCTTTGCAGTAACACTCATTCTACAACTTTACTATCTACTGCAGTACTTCTACAAGACCGCAACCACTCTAAGAGCAATCTCCACCTTGCTCGATAAATTAATTATCAAGACACAAACCTTTTTTACAGTCCGTTCAACCGATTTTGACTTATATTGCGTTGGTGGCATGACAAATGGCAACTGCAAAAAACAGTTGTTAATGTAACCACTTTTTTGCCTCTAATGTCATCCTTAAGCCTACAAAACAGAAGTCAAAATCGGTTGAAGGGACTGTAAAATGGTTTGTGTATATGTTTAATCTTATTGTGAACGCAGAGACTCTAGACGACGTGTTTTGCTAACTAAATTGCAGAAAAGACATTTTTTTTTTTTATCTATTTTTCTCCTGCAATGCGACAACTTACATTTTGAGATTTCCAAATGATTTGTTGGATTTAAAGTCAAAGTCAAATCATTTATTTCAATTAGACCATTATAGGCACTTTTGAACGTCATATTGTAAAATTTGAATCTAGTTGCCCATTCCAAATGGTAGTTTCGTATGGAGAAGAATGGGCAAGAAACTCCATACATACACTTTTAAAAATTGTTGTTTACAATTTGCATTTACAAGAATTATAACATATTGTGTTACGTGAATACGATGTACCTTATATAAAAATCATATACTATAGTATGTACAAAGCATTACAAGTTAAGAAATGACAGCAAATGATGTACAGACACATAGGGCCACACATGGGCCTATGCAGCCTGAAATAAATGAATTATTATTATTATTATTATTATTACATAGTGTTCACATAATTACAATTAATAATACAGTAGATGACCACTCCTAATCTAACAAACAATGAATAGTGTGTGGGCCAGAGTAATCTATTAAGTACACTAAATAATACAATTATAATTTATTTATTTATTTATCCATCTTACAACTATCATGACAGGAGCTAAGCCTAATGCGATAGCGTACTTATCTAAGTGTTACCTAACTAATTAAAAAAATAAAACTACTAAAACTACTACTACTAAACTAATTAAATTATATAATACAAGTACAAATACATATTTAAATATATAAAGTAGGTATAGTTTTAATTAGCAATCAGTATGATTTTGTCTAGACTGTAGATTAAAGAACTTTATTACTCAAAAGAATAATGTTGGGGTCGGCATCTAGTCTAACCAGATGCAGCTGAATACCAGACAAAAAAAAAACACACACAAAAAACAAACGACGAAAACGAAAAACGAAAATTAAACACTAATGATATTTATATTTATTTAACGAACTGGACGGATTCCTCCAAAACTGGTGTGATGAGGCTCAGGATCGGGAAAGATGGAAGGCATAGAGGGAGGCCTTTGCCCAGGTGTGGAACAGAAGTGGCTAACAAAAAAGAATATATATATATATTTCCGATAGACTTTCCAAAATTAATCTACATTCGTCTTTTACCCTTATTAGATGTTGTTGTTTTGGCCCAAATTGTATGTACTACCTCCGCTCTTCATCTTTGTGGAAGCAGCCACACCTCTTGGACCTAATTGATCAAATAAATAAAAATACTTTAACATCAATTTTAAATGTGGCCCTGGATGACCGAGCGTGGCTACAAACCACACTATCCATTCGTTTTGGTGGTCTCAGCGTCCGCAAAATTTCTAGTGTTAGATTACCGGCGTTCCTGTCCTCTGTCCACCGCACCGAAAAGTTAACCCATTAAAAAATACCCCCATCACTGGTTGACTTTGAAGTGCGGTGCTTGACTGATGCGGTGAACGCCTGGAAAGTGGCTTGCCCAGATACAGATCGGCCCGTGAACCCGTGTTCCCAGAGACAGTGGCATGAGCCGCCCTGAAGGTTGATACGGAATAATCTAATCAATAATCTGCCACGCGTCCCGCGACGGATCAATTCTTTTAAAATGTATACTTGGACCTTAGAAAATGATTTCTAAAGAAAAATTAATGCTGCATTGAATATAAACAAAAACATTTTGCTTTGTTGGTAAAAAAACCCAACTATTTTTACAAACAAAGCAGCCTTAAAAGGATGCTGATAAGCAATAGTGTATCAACCCATAAAAAGTAACATTTGGATATTTTGATGTATTTATGTATAATAATAATAATAATAATAATAATTACAACCTCGTGGAATCAGAAGTTCCATACTACAGGTATGTGCCCGATCCAGTTCTTGAAAATGGTAATGTCACATTGTACTGGGATCGATCCATCATCACTGACAGGACTATTGTAGCCTATTGGCTACAATAGTCCAATCAATTGGCTTATTAGCCTGATATAGTGGTGGTGGATCGATTGGAGAGGCGCGCAATGATTATTGACATAGCTGTTCCTCATGACGAGAACCTCATGAAGGCTGAGAAAGACAAGCAGATAAAGTATCTTGACTTGGCCCATGAGGTTGTCGACATGTGGAATGTGGACTCAGCGATCATTGTGCCGATAATTGTTACAGCCAATGGCTTAATTGCCAAGAGCCTCGACCAACATCTAAGGAGGCTCTCGTTAGATGGCTGGATCAAGGGCTTGATTCAGAAGGCAGTACTTCTGGACACGGCCCGCATTGTCAAAAGGTTTCTCTCTCTGGAGCCCTGACCGCCGGTAGCTTGGACCCTGTTCCCGATACCGGTGAGGTACTATTTTTTTATATTTTTAAATGTTTTTGTTTTTATATGAATATTTAAAAATGTAATTTAATATGTATATAAAATAAATGAATGTGAATAATAATAATAATGGACCCTGTTCCCGATACCGGTGAGGTACTATTTTTTTATATTTTTAAATGTTTTTGTTTTTATATGAATATTTAAAAATGTAATTTAATATGTATATAAAATAAATGAATGTGAATAATAATAATAATATGTGGGGACATTTTCACACACGGCTATCTGACCCCAAACTAGGGAGATCCTGTACTATGGGTGTCTGACAGCTGATATACATACACAAATTCATTTTTTTTGTAAATACATACATATATAGATAAACAACACCCAGACACAAGGCAAACACAAGTGCTCATCACACAAATGTTTACCCTGGGCGGGAATCGAACCCGCAACACGCTGCGCAGCAGTCGATCGCTCAGCCACTGCGCCAACCGTGTCGTAACCGTGTCGTATGTATGTATGTAGAATACATCAAAATATCCAAATGTTACTTTTTGTGGGTTGACACACTATTGCTTATCAGCATCCAAAAATGGTCCTCGTCGTGGTGGTCGACGTCGATCGAGCTTGAATTACTTTACTCTATGGAGCTTGATTAGCCGCGCCGCGCTAATCAACAAATAATAGTACGAGCAACATCGTACTGGCCAACAATAACGCGTCCTCTTGTGAATACGTTTCGAAAGAAAGTGATGGAATTAGGCCGGGGTAAATCGATCGACGTCGACCGGCAATCGATCGATGTTAGTCGACCGGTATCCGTCGATCAATTAAAGCTACCACACCAATCGATCAACGTCGATCGACGTCGACCGATGGCATCGATCGATTGGTGTAGTAACACCCTTACACTGCCAATCAGTATATTTTTTTCATACTATTAAATTATGAATTAACTACAAACACTCATGTTTAAAAGTTTGTTTTAAGTATCGTCTTCTATAGGTACTAAATAGTTCGTTTGACTGTACCTAGGTACAGACGCCAGCACATCAATCCACAACAAACTGTAAAATTTTCCCAATTGAATATGAACCTTATTGTTTCGGTTATTCGGTATAAAGTTGAAAATCTATCAAAGAAATTTGACAGATTCTTGTAGCTTGATATTATGCTGACCTCTGTACATGGGACTTACAAAATGTTGATATTGGTGCTGCCTACGCCTTTGAGAAATTTTATAATGTTATTTAATTTAATTATTATGCGACTGCATATTCTTTGTGTTAGATAATAGGGTCTATTTTCACTTTTATCAAGTCATTTTAAGTAGACGGGAATTCCTTCGTATGCCAAGAATGGTGATTAGTGGTGTGAATGAACTATTCATTGTAGCAGTCAATGCGAATGGTCGAAGTGGGTGTTTTTTCCTCGAAATAGAAACATTTATTACTTTTAGTAATATGATTCGATATTTAAAACATTTTCCATATGTCAGGATGGCCGAGCGGTCTAAGGCGCTGCGTTCAGGTCGCAGTCCACTTCTGTGGGCGTGGGTTCGAATCCCACTTCTGACAAAACACACTTTTTGGATTATACAATATTTCACCATCTGCCTAGCCTTTTCCCAATTATGTTGCGGTCGGCTTGAATTACACATATTTAGTTATATTTTTTCTCTATTATTAATTAGTTATAATTATTGTCCCTTGTTAAAATATAATTAATTAAACATTGAATAGCAAACAAAATACTACAATTTTATTACAATATAAATACGACCGTACGTCACGCACGTAGCTACAAATTCAAAAATACTAATGACAAACATAAATTAAAGAAAATTACGATAAATAAATTAAAACGTCACATTCCATTTCTGTTACTTTTCCAAGAAAATAATTAATGGTTTGTTTTTGTTTTGTCTGATGTTTTTTTTTTATTTCAGTTGAGATACATGATTGACAAGTTCATGGATCTACGTCAGGAATCAAAGAAGAAGTTGGCTGACAACCCTGACTTGACCATTGGTGACGTCACTACTGTCAACCTTACTATGTTATCTGTGAGTATCATAATATCATGAAGATATAGGTATAAATGGAGCCAACACTTAGAACAAAAGCTTGAAACTAACTGTGGGCTGATGCTCTCTTTCTGAATGCATACATAAGAACGAGACAGTGATATGTGTTTTCTTTATCTTATGTATGCATTCAGAAAGAGAGCGTCTGCGCACAGTTGGCTTCACTTAGGTATTTAGAGTGTTGCCTCCACTTTTATCTATAAGCTTCTTGCATAATATTGGGGCCGGCTCAGCATATTGTCTTCTTGCATTCTGTCCTATCAACCATCATGCTTCCACTTCCTTTTTTAGGGTTCCGTACCCAAAGGGAAAAAACGGGACCCTAATACTAAGACTCTTCTGTCCGTCCATCTGGCTGTCAGTCACCAGGCTGTATCTCATGAACTGTGATAGCTAGATAATTGAAATTTACACAGATGATGTATTTCTGTTGCCGCTATAACAACACAAATATTTAATACAACAAACGTGATCTTTTGCCATTTTTTTTGCTGGATGTCTAATGTTGTAGGTATATAGATAATGGTACTGGACCCTTCGTGCGCGAGTTCGACTCGCACTTGGCCAGTTTTTTCCCATCTTTCTCACTAATCACTCTGTCTATTGGTGAAAACAGCATGAAAATTCGTTCAGTAGATTTTGAGCTTTTTGCGAACAGACAGCAAGACAGATAGACGCAACGGGGGACTTTGTTTTATAATGTAGTGATAGTAAAGTTATACGTCAATATTCAGTACCGCTAGGCGCAATATTGTGTTTGAAATGGCGACTCGAATCCAATCCGTCATTCCCGTCCTCCATTTTAGAATGACATTACAATTTTGAATCTTTCATCCTACTAATATTATAAACTAGCTTCTGCCCGCGACTTCGTACGCGGATCCTGTTGCTTACGCCAGCGACAACGGGGTCGGCAAAATCGAAGATCTGAAACGTCTGATGTCGAATTCTAAGAGCCCGGGGACGGGAAAACAACGGGATGCGCTAGATGATTCCAGACGTACAAAAAGTACAATTTTGAATCATACCTCCGATGGCAGAATTTGTGGCGTAGTCAATCATAGGAGTATACGTAAATGAACTCCGTTCCTTACCAACCCAAGGAAGGTCGCCATGACCTACGGCTATATCTTGAGACACATCCGATTCTTCAGATGATATCGACATTCTGTTTAGAGAATGTCGAAGTCGATCAGAATTCAAACGTTCGTTGCGCTCTTCTTCTGTCTCTTCATGCCGTACTCCAGCATTTTTTTTTCTCTCACTTTCTAACTGATTATGAATATTTTGTTGTGTGCGTGTTCGGGACAATCTATAGTATAATATTATAAAGCTGAAGTTTGTTTGTTTGTTTGGTTGAACGCGCTAATCTCAGGATCTACTGGTTCGAATTCTATTTGTGTTAGATAGTCCTATTACCGAGGAAGGCTATAGGCCAATGCAAAGCTGGGTCGGGTCGCTAGTGTATGATAATCTCGATCAGCAGTTAGTCGTGCATCACGTTCATCATTCGGTTCAAAAGACCTGTTAGTAAATGTGCGAATACGCTGAGAACTCAAGCATTCTGTATCGGTAAACGTTTCCGATTCGCGAGACAATGCATGTCGCTCACGATCAGCGGACAGTCGCGCATCACGTTCCGCAGAAGATTCCTTTGGAACATTGGGAAAGATTTGATTTCTTTCTAGGCATGGTTATAGTTTTATTGTAAAGAAGATACCTGATCAATTAAAATCTAAGTGACTGCTGGTAGGCTACCGTGTCACGAAGATAAATGGAAAAGGAAATTAAACACCCAAATAACATAAGCCCGAAGGCATATTTATTCGATAAAATAAAAAAATAAATGGGAATTTTGGCCAGTAGAGTCAAATTTTCAATGATATACCATTGTCATCAAAAATCAGTCCTAAACTGTTACCGCTTTCACCGCGTGGAGGTACTCCCAGCTTATGTTATTTTATAAGATACAGTGAAATTAGTGATAGATTTGATTTTCACATCAGACGTTTCTGATCTTCGATTTTTATAAGTCAACAGGAAATGCCCATCAGACCGAACAATTTTTGCTAAGACGTCATTCCTATATGTGTCATGGTGTAGCTGGGCTCTTGGAGTTCCACATCAGGTGTTCCAGATCTTCAAATTTATTCTCTCAGCAGAAAATGCTCATCACGTGGAACAATTTTTGCTATGGTACCATTTTTGTATCTCTTATAGTTTAGCTGGTCTGTTGCGGTTCTGCATCAGGTGTTCAAGTTTCCAATATAAATTATAGCCTATATGTTGCCCAGACTTAATACCTATACAACAAAAGAAAAATCATTCAAATCCGCCCAGTGGTTCCGAAGATTAGCGTGTACAAACAAACAGACAAACAGACAGAATATTTTTTTTGGATTCGTGCTCTATTACTGTTCCTAAACCCCCCTCAATAATTTTTTTTTTAATATTTTCAATGTACAGACAGTTTTGTTACTGTTTTATTAGATGTGAAAGTTTGTGAAGATGTTTGGATGTTTGTTACTCAATCACGCGTAAACCGCTGAATAGATTTGAATGAAAATTGGCACATAGGTAGACCATTTCCTGGATTAACACATAGGATACTTTTTATCCCGGTAATGTGTTCCCTTGGGATAATCGTTATTTTTATTTTTACGCGGGCGAAGCCGCGGGCAGAAGCTAGTTCATTATAATTATTTTATTTTTGTTTTCTGATTCAACACAAAGCTATTTAATTGACAGGGTGGAATTCAAAACAACGTCGTGCCAGAAAAGTTGACCGCGAGTTTCGACATACGCATCGCACTGACTGTCGACCAAAAGGAGTTTGAAAGCGAGGTGGGTACAATGTTTCATTTCCTACTAGTGCTGTCAGCCATCATACTACTGCTGGACAAACTACTGAAACTGAAGTGAAAGAATTACGTCCACGACTTTCAGCTGTTTCAACCCAAACTAGTCTGTCCACCATATATATAGTGGTTATTTTGACCCACAGCTCATTGAACATGCGATTAATGTGGCCAGACCAGCCTTTACTAGAAATTTTACAAACTTTTTAACTACTACAAATTACGTATAAAAGTCTGTCATTTAGGGCAAGATGTTTCAAACAGTCGGTAAAGGTTACATACACGGTTTAAAGTTACTATGACGTGAGATCTTTAACTTACATTAAATGGTTCATGACATAAAAATCCGTCAGTTAAAGTTATTCAAAAAGAGAATCCTTAATGTTTTGATTTTTGACGCAGCTGTTTGACAACACAAAATTACGTTGATTGGTCCGTCTGGTCGATTATGGTATAGTAACTTTTTGACGTACGATTTTGTGAAACAACCCATTTTTTTTATTTGACGATAGTTAGTGCGATTTATGACTATTACCCGTCGTGTGGTTGAAGCAACCCGCCTTTATGACCGTGGCGTGTTAGACATGTTGTGGCTTGCCATCTATACATCACTGCGGGTTAAAAGGTCTAGCGGTTGTAAGCACGCCTGCTGAAAGTAGGGTTCTCGGTTCGATACCCAGGTCGAGTAAACTGGAGGTTAACATAAGTAGTGAAATGTAGGTCCTTGAATGAATTAGACCACGGAATTCTCAAAAGGTGCTGTGGTCCAACTATTTTTAAAGTTGGACAACGGCCCCTAGTAAAGACCCATGCCCATGGTCCAACTAGTTGAACAGAGCAGTTGGACCACTGCCTCGGACTGGAATTTACACCTCTACCCACAGCATTCTTATATTAAGGCGCTTCCCTGACCAAATAACCTTGACCATACATTTCCTCTTTGCCGCAGAATCGAAATTCGCACAATTTTTGGATTTTTTTGTTATAGAAAAAGAGAAACGATCTTTTGAAATAAAATAAAACGTGAATTATAAAGATTTTTAAGTTACCTATCTATTAGTGTAATCCTCAAATTAATAGCACATCAACTTTAGCAAAAGATACATATTTCCAATTATTTTAACCATTTTTTTACAGGGAGATTTAGGTACATAATAAAAAATAACAACGTAGAATGTGATGATAAGATATTAAATATTATTAATATGCTTTTAGATGTAGTTTGTTTCTCTTAATTAATGAGTTAATAGCCGCTGAATAACGGAGAAAAACGCACTTTTGGTCGGGGTAGCGCCTTAACAAGTCGGAGGTGAAGGAAGGAGGTTCAGTACCTACCTAATAATTCACTCAGAATGCAAAATCAACTCCACAGGAGTACCTTACGATTGGTATTACAAGTACATTAAACCACGAGATAACCTCTATAACATCCTTTTTATAGTTTTTCCAAACCTATTTTATTTATAGCGAACACAAGATTAACTTCGCTTTTATGTTGTCATGTAAAGTTCTGCTGGATTTCCCACGAGGAACTTAATAAGACAGACAACCAATCAACCTAGTCCTTGTGTATATAAACATCCCCCTTCGATCTTACTTTTCAATTTTTTTCACACGTTAGGTACCTACACCAAAAGAGATAAATATTCATGCCGTCGGAAATAGTTGAAGTTTACTTAGACACCGATGGGTGTTTATGAATAAAATAAAATACAATTAATGGAGAATAAACAGTTCAATGATTTAATAAAATTTCCTTTGAAAGCCTCCATTGGTTACTTCAACTATTCCCGACGACATGGATCTCTTTTGGTGACTGTACATTACCTACGTTACATTACATTTCATTGACATACTACATTGTTAATGGTAGCTATAATAAATGTGCCCATAGCACAGTATAAATATTAGTACTACCATACAGTAGCAACACGCCCCGCTGCCCTGCGAAACACTGTTCCTCACCTCTACCCGCGTCTAACCTGCTCTCGAAACTGCTTTTATGTCTCGCGGCGCGTAGACACGCACACACACGCACGTATTTGTACAGTCTGTTATTATGGTTGTAGTGTTGGTAATTAAATCGTTTGTATGGAGTGTTGTAGGTGTACCCATTGTACACCTGCATTGCACTGCCTTAGTTGGTAAAACGTACTACACATACTTATAATGTACTTTGTTCAGCAATAAAAGATTTGAGTTCAAACAGGTAGAAAAATTATATCTTTTATTTTTCTACCTGTTTGAACTCTAATCTTTATCTAAAGATAAGGCGCTGGTGCGCTGAAGCCGGGGAAGGGGTGACGTTCGAGTTTGAGCAGAAGGACCCCTATGTGACGTCAACCAAGCTGGAAGCCTCCAACGCCTTCTGGCTCGCTTTCAAAGCCGCTGCAGAACAAGCGTAAGTACTAAGAACCTATACAGTGTGTAATTAACACATTACTGCCAAGGTATATTTTCTAAATCGTCCAAATTTAATTTCATTCCAAATGGCTTAACGAATAATTGTGTACAAAAAAGTGTACCTTTTCTAAATTTTAAATTTTATTGTGTTTTATTTAATTTTTATAAAAAATACGTGATAACTTTTGTTCTAGATATAAATGTAAGAGGCCATGTTGAATTTATCTTGCTTGCTTTCTTTTTCCATTCCGTCCTGTCAATCGTCATGCTTCTGAGCATTTCTGACTCCTTTTCCATTCATATCATTCTTCACACCTTATACCAGTCTTTGCATAAAGCGACTGCCTATCTGCCTTCCACAACCCAGGGTAACACGATACCCTTTCCCTTGGTTATCCGACTTTCTGGCTTCTGACTTCCCACAATGATTGACTGGCTTTCAAAGCCGCTGCTGAGCAAGCGTAAGTACTAAAAACCTATACAGCGTGTAATTAAATTAATTCATCATCTGCTTGACCTTATTTATGTTTCTTGGGGTCGGTACAACACGTTTTCTTTTTCCATTCCGTCCTATCAACCGTCATGCTTCTGACTCCCTTTTCATTCATATAATTCTTCACATTAGGTTAGTAGTCATAAGTAGTGTTTTGCATGAAGCGACAATCCAGTGCTTCAAGTCTGCTATTACAGTAGTGTCAGAATGGTCTATCACTGATAATTGCTGATTTTGACAAGTTTGGTAATCCACTAATATAATGGCGTCATTATGACTTTCCAATGGTCAACCACTGACAACACACAATCATTTCTTTCCATGGCGTGTCGCCATGGAAAGAAATGATTTAGAATGGAATCTCGTACAAAATGACAACTGAATGACTGACTTAGGCGGTAATCTAGTAAAATTTTGACAGTTCCTCTGATCAGTGACCTACCAGTAGAGCGACATTGTGCAGTCATTGCTTTTAATTCGACTGACCAATGATCGACCATTATGAATTTAGCAGATTACGAACTTTTAGCAAAATGACAATGGTATCGTGTTGGAATGACGAAATTATAAAAATGGTAGACTTGACCCCCAGGGTAACACGACGCTCCTCCTCTTGGTAGAACTAGTTATGAATTTTTCTGGCTTCAGACTTCCAATATCGACCGTCAAAGATCTACGAATGACAGCCAGGACCAATGGCTTTACGAGCTTTTACGCGGCACGGAGAGGTCTCGATAAGAAATGGATGGTCGAAATGATGACATCCACAGACCGACCGCGGCAAGCTTATAATAGCTGATCGATCAGTAAGGCTTATACTTAGCCACGAGCTCTACGAGAGAAGAAAAATGTTTGAATTCCAAATCACCCTTATTTTCCCTGGTTACAATGATTTAATTAGGGCTGATAACAACTTTTTTGCTACTGCATTTTTCAAAAAAGCCGTAGTGAAAAATTAAGCTTTAGAGATATCGAATTAGCTTTTTCTTGAACTTCGCCTTGTTTTTAATCAATACGTTCTGACATGACAACTATAAATGTATGAACATTTTACATCAACTTAAATTGACAGCTCTTAGCATCTAATATCCGTCTCTTTCTTGTTATAATGGAGATAAAGAGATATAATTAGCTTAATCAGAACATAAATTTCCAACTGATTAGGTAGATTCTATAATTACTTACCGAATTTTAATTGATTGAACATTTAATGATTCGAGATCGCAATTTTTCAAAAAAGTCGTAGTAAAAAATTAAGCTTACATCAGTTTAGATTCTATTATCTCCGTACCTAAGTACATCTTCTTCTTTGGAAATTGATGTTTATAGGAAATCCATTATTCAACCGACTTCAAAAAAAAATTTAGAAAAAAAAACCGCCTTCAAAAACTAAAACGTGATAAATAACTTTAGCACAGAACACACATTACTTTACTTTCGGGAGGCCGGTGGCCACCGCCACCGACTTGCCAAAGCCACCGCTTTGTGTTTGTTGTTTCGTATTGCCACCGACTTCCGAAAGTAAAGTAATGTGTGTTCTGTGCTAAAGTTATTTATCACTTTTTAGTTTTTGAAGGCGGTTTTTTTTATTTAAAAAAAACTTTTTATTTTTCGCTTTTTAGTGTTGCCTTAACATCCAAATCCATTAAGAAACGGCAACACACTTAAAAGAGATTGTAAGTCCTCCAAAGATTGAACAAACTAAAACGTCGTCTAAGTAATTTATATGGGAATTTGTTGATTTTCTCAAAAAGGGTATCAATTTTGATAAATTTTATATGGGACCATTTCGGAATAAACTCCTTTCGAACAAAAAAAAGAATTTTGCAAATCCGTCTATATATGACAGAGTTATGCCCGAACATACATTAAAAAAAAAATATATATATAAACATTCGAATTGATATCCTCCTCCTTTTTGAAGTCGGCTAAAAAAGAAGGCGGTTCTCAATTCGACACGTATTTATTTTTATATTTTATGTTTGACCACGCATAGCTTTTTTCAGTGTAGTCCGATTTCGATGATTCTTTTTGTAATTGATAGTGTATATCTCAAAGTTGGCCCTATACGACACACACAACCGCAGAAAGCAAATATAAAAAGGGTAGAAAAATAACTGAATTTTTTGGAGTCACCGTTTCGTAATTAATTTGTATGATAAGAAATCAATCCAATCACTAAAAGGCAAAAAAAAACCTTTTTACAGTGCAGTGTAGTGTGTGTGTGTTTGTAAAGTTATGTTTAACTGTTTGAAGGCGGTTATCTTTTATTGTAAAAAAGTACTTGGGCCATAATGGCCACGTTCGTCGCAACATGTCGGTTATCGTACCTATATTGCGGATATTTGCATCCGCAACCGCTAATGCGGCTGTGGATCTGCAACAAACCACTACGTACGGTCATCAAAAGGGATAACTAACCAGGGTCGTCAGATATAGTTGAAGTTTACTAAGATACCGATAGATGTTATCGAATGAATATTAAATTAAAAAATAACGGTTTATTTTCTATTATTTTATTAAATTTTCATCCAACGGTTCCTATCGTGGCTAAGTAAAAATCCTACTTAGGTATCGATCGGTCTTGATTAAGCTTCACATGCCGCGACCGGTTCGTGGATGGGTAACCACTCATTGGCCCACCGTGCCTTAATGCTGTAGGTTTCGACAGAGGTCTTTCAAAGTCGCTATGGGCAGTCAGAAGTCAGAAAGTCTGACAATCAGTCTAACCAAGGAGTATCGTGTTACCCAGTTAACCTTTTGTGTGGTTGTAGTTACGTCCTTGTAAAACTCTGGTATTCAGCTGCACCCGGTTGGAATGAAGGCCAATGATAGGCAGATAATGATCCAGCGGTTTCTTCCAACTCCTACCTGCCTGTTTTTTGGCATTTCATACAGTTTTCACTAATAGACAGAGTGATTAATGGCAAAACTGTACTAATCTGTTATTAATGTGTTAGCTTATTTCATAACGATTTCAACGATATAAGTTTTATACACAGCTACCTTACAAAACTTTAGAGATATCGTCAATTTAATGGCCGATATCGTGCGCTGCCAATGGCACGCAAATACGCGCGTTGTAGCGCGGTTTTTACGCGACGTACATCATATTTACGTATAATTATTGTAATTATACTAAATTATTGTTAACAATTATTTAAAATAGGTATCAAGTTTCTTGCCCATTCTTCTCCATACGACATACAACTACAATACGGTCAACGTAACTTGGCGCGTCTGAAGTTAGCTGTTTGGCTGCGCAATGGAACTTTTAGGAACGAAATTGTCTACTACGCAGCTAATCGGCTAACTTCAGACGCGCCAAGTTACGTTGACCGTACTGTACTTACCTTTTGGAAAGGGCAATAGATTTAATTGATTCAATTTTTGATGACATTCAAAAGTGCCTGTAGACCTCTACCTGGTACCTACCAAAATAGATGTTATTATTAAGACTATAAGTTTCACATTTCTTTACAGAAATATCACACTGAAGCCCCGCATCTTCCCGGGTGGTACTGACAGCCGGTATTTACGAGAACTCGGCATCCCTGCGCTTGGCTTCTCACCCATGTCCAAGACCACGCCTGGTCTACATGAACATGATGAGCATCTCCGAGCTGACACCTTCGTACGAGGTATCGGGATCTTCGAAGCTATCATACCCGCTGTTGCCAACGTGTGATTGAAATATACTACTGAAGTATGTAAAGGAACGATTCTTGAATAATAAAATCAGCATTTTAATCATCTGTTTTTTAGTTTTATTTACCTGTTATTGTCCGCGACTTCAAAAGATTAAAAGTAACACTTATATACTTTCTAGAATCAGTGTATTATAGTATATGTTGTAACACATACTATATATTAACTTTTTATAAGCATGCAATTGCTGTTTGCCGGCTAGGCTGTGGAGCCTGGAAATCTCAGCCTAACTTAGTGCGTCTAGGTTAGTGTTTTTATATCTCTGTGCTTTTGATACTCATCGCATTCTTGTGAGAGCTATTAAAATTTTAACGTACAAATCTACATAGCGTTTTGTTTCATAAAGTAATTGAATTGTTACAGTATACAATAGATTTTAGGTAGGTATAAGACATAAAAAGTGGACTTATACTTACTTGCCTGTGTACTTGCTTCCCATAAAATAAAAAGGCATAAATAATTAAGGTTTGTTTTGCCAAAAACTCTCAATTTCTTAACAATTAAATTAATTATGTCAATCTAATTCTAATGCTATGCTAATGCTACTCTCAATTTCTTAAGAATTAAATTAATTATGTCAATCTAATTCTAATGCTATGCTAATGCTACTCTCAATTTCTTAAGAATTAAATTAATTATGTCAATCTAATTCTAATGCTATGCTAATGCTACTCTCAATTTCTTAACAATTAAATTAATTATGTCAATCTAATTCTACTGCTAAATGTATGTTACTTTACTATCAGTTACAGCAATAACAGTTCAATGTAACATTACAGTAACAATAACAGTTCTCTTTGGGAGTTTTCTTTCCGATTTGTAATTTTTTAATGCATAGAATAGATGTTTAAATACTCAGCGTTAAATATTCAAAATCACTACAATTCCTAATGGGAGAAGTTTTGACTTGGGTTGGTTAATCCATAGGTAACTACCGCCATTTTGCACAACACAACATGACACAGCACAGCACAATACAACATAACATTTTCATTGCTCTCACAATAACTTGAACAACTCACTAGTGAACCTACTTGTTAATACACCGAGTATCGTAGTGGCATAAACTAACCAACTTTACAGTATTACTAACTCCTAAACTTTAATAATTTTGGAGTTAACTTCTTGTTTCATGCACACATCTTGTTGCTGAACAATCATTAAATGTAGTGAACAACAAGAGCTGACCGACTATCGAAGAAAATGACAATCCGTTTCCACTAATATTATGTTTACACAATACCTACCTTATTTTAAACGTCTGGAAGATGTATAGAGGATGAATGTAGGATAGATGGTAATTTATATTTTTCTACTACACCTAACAATATCAAAACGATATTCTACCCCTAAATCAATTAACTTTGTTCTGCCATAATAAGCCAACACGCAAACTCTCAATATTTCAAATAATTACGTTAAGTTACTATCCAGTAACAACAAGTAAATGTGGGTCCATCCAAAAATCATCTAAATATCGAAATTGTTAATTCAAAGTTTTAATAACTACTTCGAGAAATGGGAGATTTTTTTAAGGGGTTGGTTCATTTTGGCAAAACTAAACCAAAATATTCCAAGTGTGATTATACCAATTGCTATGATTGTTCATCTTAAAGGACATAGAAAAGAACAACATAGGCATGGGGCCTACTTACTAAAGCGGGGTAAGCATTTTAGAATCAATTTTAAAGTAGTTCTTCGAAGCAATACTTAATTTGCATACAAATTGAAAATAAATAGATATAGAGCGTTTAAATAACGATTTGGCGACTAACAAATTGTTTCAACATGCAATTACCAACTACAACCAACCTATAATGGTTTCTGTATAATTTCTCCCGACCGAATCGGTAACCGCAGCCAAGCTCAATGAAGATTAGCCAAGTACGCAGAAGATATTATAGTGCACAAGTGTGTGCGCAAACACAGATGCACTCCCTCTTCCGTCACCCTCTTATTCCGATGGGACGGCAATCCGGCACGGCGCACGGCAGTGTTACACCGCCAACTTTCAAACTTCGAGCTGCTACTGGGAAATTCCAAAAAAACCCAGTAACACTTTGCCCGAGCTGGGAATACAACCTAAGATCCCACGCTCAACAGTCACGCTTGCGACCACGCCGTCAACTGTATACAGTGGGGTGTTATACTTACTCGTAATGTCAATTTATAGTTTCGCAACCATTATTATTATTGCACCGCATGAAATGAACATCAACCACCAATTCGTTTCAGTTTATTACCTCCAATTATTACGTCAATAATCCTTGTGCCCGTTAAAACGTATAAGCCTGGCATACTCGTATTGTCGGTAGAGTTACTAAATGAGGGCTCGTAAAAACAATACCTGAGTCTAAGGACTGTTTTTTTTGTCATCGTCAGCTATTATTTGAAGAATACCTAAATATAATAGTTTAAAAACTTTTGAATATAACATCAGAATAAATATGTCAATTTAACAACTTTCGTTTAAGAAATTAGCCATATGTTTTTGTACATAAAAGTATTCAAACTCTCATTTATAATAATCAAAAAAAAGTTATCTGAGGATTGATAAATCAATTTTAATGAATGTATTTATCTACTGCAGCTTAAGACCATAAACATTAAATTAGCTTATCTCGTGTGGTCTTTTAAAAATTGTCACTTTACGCATATTAAAACAGCCAAAGGGCTGAATTCGTTTGATAGTTAATGAGTATTGGTTGTTGGTTGTGTGATTCTGTAAGACCTTATTCTAAACTTCGAATCTGAATCCGCTGTGAGTTTCTTGATTGGAATTCTAAAAACTCGGTTGATAATTCGAATTTATACTAGCGCCACCCTTGCGACCGTGTCAGCGAGTTGAACTAAATTGACAAGGAGATTTTGACAGATAAAGTATGAGATGACGTAAGAAGTGGCATTCTGTAAGGTAATTTCCCCGTCACTCCGACGCGCACTTCGCAGTCGAACCCGATTCAAAGTGTCAAATATATCAAGGTCATTTTGAATCTTATGCGAAGTGAGAGTGAATAGCGATGTGAGATGCGAGTTGTTGTTTGAATTTTACAGAATCGACCTACAGGGGACAGTTATCTAATTGTTAAATATGTGATTAAGGGCTGATTTCTCAATAGTCAGATAACTTTTATCTGAGGAATAAAAATGGCGGTTTGACAGCTAATGTATAGAAAATATGTCAAACCGCTTTTTTTATTCCTCAGACAAAAGTTATCCGACTAATGAAAAATCAGCCTCTAAATGAAAAAGTTATCTTAACTGTAGCATTTTTTAAGGGGAGATTAGGCAGGCGGGTCGCGGTCCGCAGTTCTGGAATGCTTTCGCTGATTCGGCATTTGGGAGCATTCCAGCATCATTCATGGTTACACCGCCGTGAATTATTGGTTGCCGGAACCAAAACGGATGAGCAAGATGTTATCACCTTATATTCCGGCTAATATCCTTTAGTCGCATTCTACAACACACACAGGGAGGAGATGGGTCTGGCCTATTCTACAACCAGGGACCACACAAGACAAGCGACGTAGTCGTATTTAAAGTTTTATTATCACCTATTAACCATACAATCCTACACCCGTTAAACCAGGACTAGGTGAGCAAAACTGACGATCGTCTAGCTAGTTAGTAGGTTAAACGGGAGCTCGTAAAAAAACAATAAGTCTACGTGAACCATTAGTAAACGTGCTATAAAACACTGTAATTTGCCGACCTGTTGCTTTTCTTCTGTGTTCGTAGTAGCTTGTAAAACTACGGCTGAATTAATGGTAGCAGTGTTTACCGATCGGTGGGTAGATACTAATTGGACTGAAAATTTAAAGTAAACGAGTTTTGGGTTAGTTAGCAAAGTTGGGTATACACAAATTACAATACAGAAATATTTCAAAAAATGTTACTTTAAAATGGTTCGCATTATTCAAACAATAGAAAAATAATTTAAATAAAGTAGAATTTCAAATGAGTCAACTACTAAAGACAAATCCTGAAAATGTATATAAGTAGTACATATCTATATACCGATGGCATCAAAACCAGAAGGTAATATAAAATTTAAACAGTCCTAGTAACAAAACTGAAGGTCGTACAGTTCATTTGTTAGTAACTATCTCGGCTATTGCACCACCCCCCTTACTGTTTTAACGAATTATATTCTCGCCGACAGTAACACGCAACCAAAGGACAACATTTGGTGCGGAGTATTGCATAACACAATGAATAACTTAGCGAATCCGTACTTCCTCTCGTTTGGCGCCCAGCATGGGACCACCGCGCTCACGTTGGCGCCCAACGTGGGACCTCACCTCTGTTCTATTCTTACGCATTGCGTAAATAAGGAAACTTTTACGTTAACGAATTTGTATATTTAATGACAACGGCATTGTAGCCGGATTGCCCCCGCTCGCCTGTGCCTGGTACGGAATTTGCGTCTCACTGTTACGACTGTAGCCTTCAAATATTCATTTGAATCAATTAAAGTGAATCAGGCCGAGTACTTGCTAAGACTTTGCAGTAAGTTCTGAAACATACATTAGAAATGAGACTGAAGTATTTTTATAAACTAGACTCCTTTGTTTCATCTATTAACATGAGCTATATAGAACTATACACCTTTGGTAGGTTCACAACATGAGCTAACAAAGAGCACCCTAAACAATAGGTACCATAAATATTTATTGTGTTCAGCATCTTGAAGTAAAAGACCTACTAGTTCTATTTATCCTAATAAGCCAAAATTATCATTCAACCTTATTACTTTCTTACAATGAGTAAGAAATTGCTTTTACATTGAACAATATACCGCAACCTTAATTTGATACAGATAATTATTATGAGCCTTATCTTACGACCACACTCAGGTTTAGTGGTACCAAAGGTACCTACATACACGTAGCTACTCATGGATAGGTCCATTATCTGGAATTAGCAAAATCTTGGCAATATCGTACAATGAACGAACGATCAGCAGGATTTTAGAATGATTTAGATATTAAATTAACTTAATGGCAACTACGAAGAATTAATGGGTAGTTTGAAATATTTTGAATACAAACGGTGCTGCATGCTTAGGCCTCAGAAATTATTTGACGAATGAAAAATCCACAGTACGTAAGTTAGATCATGGAAGTGTAGATTCAGATCCTACCAACGGGGTCATGAAATGTCTTGTAGTCTTTTAAATAAAACTTCTATTAAAGTTCTTATCTATGCATTTTTATTCTCTTCTTGACTGACTCTCACAGATTTCTTCAACTGTTATAATGCGTCAACTGTCGTTTCATTGTATTTATGGAGGGTAGAGTAAGGGTGTTACCAGACCGATCGATCGTCGATCGACGGTATCGAGCTCGAGCAAGGATCGAGCTGCTTGACTAGCCGCGCCGCGCGCCGTCCGCTTCCCATTATCACTTGCTGCCCGCCCGCGCGCCGCGTGCTAACTACCTAGCCTGCTTGTGTTTAAAATGTGTATTCTACGTTTGTTTCTCCGTAATAATAGTACGAGCAACATTGAACTGGTCAATGCGTCCTCTTGTAAATAGATTTCGAAAGAAACTGATGGATTATAGCCGGTTAATCGATCAACGTCGACCGATGCCATCGACCGGCAATCGATCGATTGGTTAGTCGAACGGTATCCGTCTATCAGCCAAAGCTACCACACTAATCAATCAACGTCGATCGATGTCGATCGATGACGATCGATCGATTGGTGTAGTAACACCCTAAGGAAAACTACTATCTCATATAGGGAGAAAGTTGAAAAAGTGCCCAGCTTTAAGCAGTAAATTCCAGTTCCAAATCCCGCCAAAATGGCGCTACCGTAGGCACAGGGTATAATATGAATTTAGCAGTTGTTGACGGATTGAAGCTCAGATTATGAAACAAAAGGCAAATAGACCGCGCGGAACACTGAGATTGAAGCCAAAAAAGCAAATACAAATTCAAAAGCGAATACCTGCAATCTCGTGATTGTATTCGCTTTTGAATTTGTATTTGTATTTTTATTTGTTTCATGTAACGATGCGGCGTATCGTGACGTGTCGTGTCGTGTCGTGACTCGTGTCAGTACAGCACGAAGCGCGTTGTAGGTATTCATTTTTTTATTTGTATTTGCTTTTTTGGCTTTACTCTCAGTGTTCCGCGCGGTCTACCTGCCTTTTGTTTCATAAACTGAGGATTAAAGTATGTTGAGTTAAAAAAAAATACCAAGTTGCGATTGTAGCGCAACCTTATTTAACACATTTTCACGGACATTTATTGATACACAGAGACGGCTCTCCTCAAAGTAGTAAACCATGCTTGAATTCTACTCACCCACAACTGAAGGTTCTACTAAATAAGTAAGGACAATAGTATTCTCTTTAGTAAAGCTAACACAAACAATAGTATCGGAACCGAGGCCGGGGAGGTTGTAAATCTTCTCCGCTGTAGGTGGCGTTACACCAGTAGTAAATCATTTTTATCCCATAATTTTGGTGTAAAACCTTTTCTGTTATTTATCCCTGTATTCATAAAATAAAACCATGCGAACTACGGATTTTATTATTGAAACTGATGATATATTCGTGTCTACAACCTAATGAATATAAGCAGTCCTGTACATGCAATACAGTCGTTGAAATATTGATTTTAAATTTTTTCGTTGATTGCTCTAGACATGTTGAAAACTGACAGTATGAAGAAAATTAAGCGGGAATGCTAAACAAAGCCTACAATCACACCTACCATACCAGGGTGTTGACGGAACCAATCAATTGACATACTAGCTTTTATGAGTTGTCAAAACGCGATCCCCCTATAGATTTTGTATTTCAACATGTTGTGATGTGACGTTACGAATTCAACAGAAAGAAAGAAGAAAGTTAGTTTTATACTATTTCTAGATTTCTAAGCAACTTAAAATCTAATTTTCCAGTAAATTAAAGATTAATAACCGGTTTTCAGGGCCAGAGTAAAGTGTTAATTCAGAAGTCTTGGAATTATTAGTTAATAATATGTAGTATCTACACCTCTATTGTTGTGACTTTTGAAACGCAAAGGTATTTCGGGAATTTGAAATCCGAAACCATAGCAATGTCAGTTTGTTCCATGTTCAAATAAACATTTGAAAATAGACCTACGACTTTGAGTTAGCGCAATCAAAGCAACACTATGTACATTTTTTATTTTTATTTAAAAATGCCTTTATTTTGTCTAGATTTATGACAATATTTTGAAATTAATTTTCACTGAGACGAGAATGCGTCTAGATTTTTAACGTTTTATCTAATTAGTAGAATTGGTTTTCTGAACATTATTTTAAAGATATTGTGCTCGATTCTAAGATAAGATAAAATAAGACAATATTTTATTTGCTAAAACACGATATTCGTGTTTTATACACTGTGTTGTGTTTTAAATACTTACAGGGATTAACATGCATGTAAGATGGCAGAAAAAAATGTTAACTACAGTCATGTTTGTCACATGTTGTGACGTGCAAATATTATCATGAAATAGTTATTGTTTTTTATACAATTTATACAAAAATGTTTTCTTTCTGTTCTGTTTCATTTTTCCTCTCCTTAATGTTCCAAAATATGCTCTCACCAGTCGATAAGTAAGCAAAGCCACCACTGGCTTTCCATAACCAAAATGTAACGTTATTCAGAATGGAAAACAAATCCCCAAACCCACAAAACAACACAGTCTCAGTCACGGATTCTGTTTTCTCCTAAATGTACTGCACATTTCACGGTCGTGTGCCTCCAGTAAATGTCTCACTGAATAAAATATGAGACTATCGATTCCTGCACTTTGCTGTAAGTATGGGTCTATTATAAATTGATTCCGTGTACGATTGTGTTAGATCGTGAGTTGGTAAGGGCACCATTTTTACTTTTCTATATTCTAATAGACTTACGCTTAGCTGCATCTCACCTGATCTTAAGTGATGATGCGGCCTAAACTGGAGCACATTTGCTTAGGATGAACCCGATGAACCGGTTCACATGTGCCTTGAAAGTATTATCGGGGAACAGAGAGGCGGGCAGTGAAGTCCACAGTCTGTCAGTTCGCACAATAAATGTGGAAGCAAAGCGCTTGGTTCGAGACCGTGGAACTTCAATCATATAGCGGTGACGCTTTGCCGTATCTCTGCTCGTCCGATGATGGAATGGGGATTGGGGAATCAAGTTGTGCAATTCCAGACCACACCATCCGAAATGTACCCGATAAAATACCGATAGGCTAACAACGATGTGGCGATGTTCATGGTCTGGAGCTTAGCCTTAACAAGGAAGTCGTTGTCAATGAGCCTCTTGGCACGTCCATCAATAACTTCCAACGCCTCCAATTGGTATTTGGCTGTACCATCGCAAAGGTGCGAACAATACTCCATGCACGATGGAACTTATGCTTGATATAAGTTGACCAACTATTGTTGAAGAACTTTAAATAATACATTGGAGATTTATACAAAAAACTCAAGAGCAGAAAATGTATTTTCAGCACTAAGAAAGTTTGAATTCGACTGTATTATCAGATCGTCGGCAAACCTTCCTTAAAGTTTGATTTATAACCTTTCCAGTAGTTACATAAAATAAGACTAGATCCCTTTATGTCGTAGATAAAACCGGATCTTACCTAGTCTGACGGGAAATCAGTTTAGTAGGTAACGAATGGTATCACAGAAACAGGAAATCTTGTTACCTGTTCCATTTTTTTGGTACCTATCTATTTACACATCTGAAAGCCGTGTATTCCCGTTATTAATAATGTTCAATATTTAGTCGCTATCTCAGCGACAATCTATGTCAAAAATGTAGGTAAATTGGAGGTATTTTAAACCGACTTTCAAAAAGATGGTCCGCTTTTTAACCCGTGATTTTCTCAAAAAACTGCTGATCCGATTTGAATGAAGTTTTCGTTATTTGACTGCTTATTTTTTTTGGAAAGCTTCCATTCGTAAAACGTTGTCCCAGATTGTAAGACAGTAGAGCTATAGACCAAAATATAGGAGTAAAAAAATTTGTTTGCAAAAAGGCATCTGTCTTCAAAAGCTACAAAGTAATTAAATAATTTAAACTTTATTGTCGAAATTCGATGACCGTACTAAACAACAAACAGAGCCTAAGCACAAAGTACGTAAGGCTGTAGCGCGCCCGAGCAGAGAGACCACTCAGAATAAACCGCCATTTTTCGCTCACACACATTGACATTATGTTTATAGGCATTCTCAAGCAGTTTCAAGCAGACTTCAGTCTCGACTGTTGTCAAAATGAATAAATTATGCAATTAACATTGATTTTGTTTTAAAAAATTGCAGAGTTTCTACCAGTGCCAATAAAATTTCATATTGTCACAAATAAAAGCTACAGAGTCAATACAGTAGCAGCCCTAGTGAGTTTGGCAAGTTTAGGTAATTATTTTTGAAAATGGCAGGAGCGGTCCTTCTGTAACCTTTATTTTGTGGCCTAAGCAAGAGTCAAAAGTTATTGACAAATGGAGACTGAGATTAGAAAAAGACACGATACGTTCTTTAAAAAAAATACGAGAATTGACATCCAAGACTAAAGTATCTACGCTACTAAAAAAAAAAAAAAATTCAAACTATTTATTTTAAAATAACATGCATGGAATATACCTACATCAAATAAAACAACGCTCAATCTTATTAAGGTAAGATTATGTGCGCTATCGATCAAGATTTAGTATTTAGTATTTACTGTATAAGTATTCGATTTTTCGGATTGAAAATACAACTATCCTATGGCATTTTGGTTTAATTTTAAACTACAAAAACACATTTAGAATAACTCGTTGATAAAGTTTTCAAACCAAATACCTAAGCATTAGGTGCTTTTCCAAACGGGCATTTCCAATTTAAAAATCGAATTTACGTTAAGTTTACTCCACGTGCTAGTGCTAGGCCCTTTAGTGTCACTCGTTCACTTAATGTGGCTGTTATTTGTTCTAAGGTTTGCAAACTATATGCCTAGCATGCCTACATACATACACATTCACACACACAAAATACATATATATGACGACACAGTTAGCGCAGTGGTTGAGCGATTGGGGCTCCAATCTCAGGGTAAACATTTGTGTGATGAGCACTTGTGTTTGCCTTGTGTCTGGTTGTTGTTTATCTATATACGGATGTATTTAAAATGTATTTGTGTATGTATATCAGCTGTCCGACACCCATAGTACAGGGTCTTCCTAGTTTGGGGTCATATGGCCGTGTGTAAAATGTCCCCACATATTATTATTATATTCGTATTTGCCATCGACACGTCAAGAAGAAGCATATCTACTCATAAATTCAATATTTTATCAGTAGCAATGAATGTTTGTATGTAGCCATGTGGTGACGGTCGCGAATAGCACCACCCCATTTCTACCCGTGGGTGTCGTAGAAGGCGACAGAGGGATATTGACCAGAGGATGGGCAGCAGCGTCATTCTGAGTACCATAACAAATACTGCGATTGCCAACATGCATCAGCTAAGCTTGGCGATTACGGCTAAACCTCCCCTTGGAGGAGATCTATTCCCAGCAGTGGTCGTCTAAAAGTCGACATGATAATGATGATGATGAATGAATGTTGAACACTCGAGGCTAAGAAAAAGCAGTACAAATCGATCAGTCAAGATAAGCTAAATGGGTGACATTCCATTTCATACCGAGACCCCTATGAGTCTCGGTCCCGGCTGTCATTCGTAGATGATTGCCAGTCGTTATGGGTAGTCAGAAGCCAGAAAGTCTGACAACCAGTATTACCAAGGGGCATCGTGTTACTCAGTGACTGGGTTGTGGGGGTCAGCAGTCGCTTTATGTGAAACACTGATTTTCAGCTGCATCTGGAAGCCGACCCCAACATAACACCCCCCCCCCCCAACATGTTTAGTTATAAGTTAATATTGTTATATATTAAGTGCGTCGCTTTTCGCGTGAATAAATGACTTTTCTTTCTTTCTTTCTTTTTATAATAATAATATGTGGTGTGGGGGTATTTTACACACGGCCATCTCCACAAACTAGGGAGATCCTGTACTATAAGGTGTCAGACAGCTGAGGTATATACATACACGGATACGTTTTTAAATACATTGTTGGAACCACGTCGCCTTTCAATCAATAAATCTAATAATACTTAAATTGTACATAAACTATGGAACATGAAACATTAATTACTATTCTTTCGGTTGATTTTTACGATATCCACTGTTTAATGAACTTTTCGTGTTCTAGTATCTAATAATAGTCGGAGATATAAAAATATAACGAAAATCAAGTACTTATCCATCAAGTCGTTTATTGATGTGAAAAACCGGGACATTTGCCAAACTGCGGGAAATCATTATCTTTATTACCTCACTAATTTACGGTGAATTCTCAACATGCCAAATTTAATAGTGATAGTCCATTCACGAGCATACAAGTAAGTAGGTAACTAGTTGGAATATTTTTTTATATTTTCATTACACATTTCTTAAATCTCTCTTTACATTATAATGACATTATAATAAATAAAGTTGCAAGCACATATTCTTCGAAAACCAAAAGGTTTAGGTTACTTAAATATATCAAGTTACTAAGAAATTTAGAGGAGATTGAATAAGACTAAAAACCAAAATGCTTTGTTTTCAACGTTTCCACGGTACTTAGACTACTCTGTAAAACTAGACACAAGTTGATTCTTTTGTAGCAGTAATCTTGCTCATCCAAAATTCACTATCAAAGCTGGGCTTAGCTTTTTTCTTAAAAGTAAACTCACATGGTTATACGCACGCTTAAATATACTATCTACTAAAAATCAATTTCCAACAGTTATTACCCGTCCACTTTTTCCGCAAAGCAATCTCATCACGCTACACTGGCAATAAACATAAAATATTATCCGTACAACCTCATATCTCTTGCTGAAAACGAAGAAATCCTCTTTACGAAATAATTTTAAATTTTAATGCTGTATTAACTCGATATGACCGCCGTTAAAGCGTGCATGCAGCCATTTTCAGCAAGTTATAGCGTTAATTTACACTTTATTACCAAGACTGCTTAGTTTTGGATTATTTTAAATAAGAAATTGTATGAAGAATAGCTATGGGCTTATTCTGCAAGGTAAGTAATTAAAAACGTTCAAAATTTTGCCGCAAATGGCCGCAATGTCATCTTAGCGACAATATGAATGTCAAAATCTTGTCAAAAATGTAGAAAAATAAAATAGAGGTTTTTTTTGGCAGATTAAGACTTAAGATTAGAATGTGAATGTTCCTAAAAATTACTAGAATGGCCCCCTGGATGTTTTAGAAAAAAAAAACACAACGATATTACTGGAAATCGAATTCGGATCCTTTTTTATTCATGTTAATTATATGCATGTCTTTATTTCCATTCCATAATGTTGAAAGATAAAATTACGGTCACTGTAGAGCACAGCAAAAAGTATACAAATAATTAAAAAAAAAAAAAAAAATTTTTTTATAATATATCACTAACGTTATGTTATTTATTAAGACAGTAAGTTATGCTTTAAATTTGATATACCCATTTCGCACGTACCTAGTATTTGTTAGGATTGTTTTATTCATATCAATGGGTTATATTCAAATTGTGCTTGTCGTACAAAATTAAAGTAAAGGGCAATTAGGACAGTCGTATTTCCAATTCAAAAGTAGACTTGAATCAAATATATAATGTTTATGTTGGCGCGCTCGTGTATCTACAGTAAGTCGACGGGTAAGGCACATAATTTAAATTGAAGTGATAAATACCGCCCGAGAAAATGGTTTTTTTTTTGTAGGCATTTCTGTCCCACTCCTTGGGAAAGGCCATTCCTTCCAAAGCTTAAGAGTAAAATAAATTGAGACCTATTTCCATATTCCCAGAAGGATAATTAGGCTTTTTATTAAAACGAAATCGCTGTTACACTGCAGTACGCCGCAACAGATATACTTTTAAATTAATTGAAGGAACGAGTCCCGGAACGATAATAATCGAACGAATGCCATCTGCTTTCCACATTGGTCCGACACTGTTTATTGTTATTATCATTCACATTTTTACGAGTACAGCTCGATCTCAGGCGATCCCGATATTAGTAGAAAAGGCAAACACTTAGGATGGAAAGTAATCTGTACTCCAAAAGATTATTAAACCTATAAATTATTCTCGTCGATACCTTCGTAGAGTACCTATTACTAGGAAATAGGGTTTCTTAAGAGTTGAGTCAGAAAAACCAGACGGCCAATTGGACCGACACCATCAATCAATTGATATACTTTTTATGAGTACTATTTTCCCAATGATTTTGTATGGCAATTTATACTTATGACGTCACTTCTAGGTAGTCATTTACCAACTCAATTGACAAACACATATAGAAACAACAAGAATAATGTAACGTGTGATTCTGTAAGACCTCATTCTAAACTTCGAATCTGAATCCGCTGTGAGTTTCTTGATTGGCATTCTAAAAACTCGGTTGATAATTCGAATTTACACTAGCGTCACCCTTGCGAGCGTGTCAGCGAGTTGAACTAAATTGACAGGGAGATTTTGACAGATAAAGTATGAGATGACGTAAGAAGTAGGGCATTTGGACGTAAGGGCATTCTGTAAGGCAATTTCCCCGTCACTTCGACGCTCACTTCGCACGCGAACCCGATTCAAAGTGTCAAATATATCAAGGTCATTTTGAACCTTATTAAATGCGAAGTGTGAGTGAATATCGATGTGAGATGCGAGTTGTTGTTTGAATTTTACAGAATCGACCTACAGTATTTTTCTTAATCAAAACTATGCATATTTTTATTAACCAGTACCTATCAGTAGTAGTAGTACGTTTGTGATGAAAATACGCAAACGAAATAACCTGAGAGTAAGACTAAAGAGTAAAATTATTGAAGAGTTACTACGCGCTTGCTAGGCCTACGGAAAATGGAGGTTCATTACAGATAAGTCAAAGAGACCCGATAGATTACCTAAATCTGATCGGATCACAGTAACTTGCAAATAATCAGCTTGATAATTCTCTCTATAGTGGATTGAAATCATTTACTCTGGAATAGGGATTTCATCACGGGAATCTCGCTCTCGAAAATTACGATACTCGATTTTATTGGTATTTTCGAGACTCGAGACTGATATTTTCGGTCCCGGAAGTAACGAGACTATTGAGACTTCAAGATCTTGCAAGATCTCTGTTTTTTAAAGAGAGAGTTGTGTCTGTTACTGTTTGGGTAAGACTTTGAACGATATGGCGGACACCGTGTGTCCGACGCTGGTCAACATTTTTGGCCCGGCAGTCAATGACCTAACCAAGTACTAGATCGAAATATCTTGTTTCGACTAATTAAATTCCTAGAATACGAAACCTACTTTAGAAAAAGTTTTGAAAGTCCCGGTTTTCCCGGTAGTCTTGAAATTCCATCGAGTCTTGATTTTTTTCCCGGGACTCAGAGATACAGCGAGACTGAAGCCCTACTTCGGAGTGATAAAAAATAATGCAGTACTAGCGCGTGTAGATGTAACTTTTTCCATTACTGGCCGTGTTAAACCTTTCGTTTTTATTATTGTTTCAGTAATAACAATATTTTTTTAGTCTCATTTTTTCGATATAATTCTATATGCATGAAATACCTAGATTTGCAGATTATTACATGTTTTGAATATAGAATCGACTACATAGTCAGAACTACAGGTATTTTAAAGGGTTAGTTCTTCGACTACAATAAAGTAGCATATTTTGCTTAGTTGAAATATGTTTCAAATGAGCAACTCAAGTCATATTATAATGTATATTATTTTTTTGAAAACTTTGCTAATAACATCCTTTATTTTAATCTTCTTCTCGTGCACACTTACCTAAACAAAGCAATTGCTAATTAAATTGAATTTGGTTCAGAACGGACCAAACCAGCTAATTACGTCGTTTCTCCCATATTTTTAAAGATTTTTTTGATTACAGCTATTAGTACCTATTGTTTAGGAATGTAACACATTTGTCATATTGAATTAGAATGACGTAATCACGTAATTAATAAAAATATTAAGATATTCACTAGTTTTAGCAAAACAAAACTCAATTAGTAAAGATTTAATTGCCAACTATGTATTTTCAGATTCCCTAACAGTTTCGTAACATAATGAATGTAAAACTTTTAGTTACATAACGCTATAATATTGCCAGTGTTGCCAAGTGATATAATTCAAATTATTTTATATTTTTTCCACCTTTTTAAAATTAGAAAAAACTAGAAAAATATTAAATAAACAAATTATCTTTATTATCATACAAAAGAACTCATTATCTGCCTAACCTTTTCCCGATTCCAGTCTAACCGGATGCAGCTAATATATATAACCTAGAATAGCTAGAATACCAGTGCTTTACATGGAGCGACTGCCTGCGAATCGGACTCGACCACCGATGATTCCGTTCAAATTCCGCGATTTAGTCACCCATACTATTATTATGACCGCGCAAACCTCGATGATTGATTACGTACTTCAAATAAAGACTATATTTTTTTTTATGATTGAATTACAAATACTTAGGTAGTTTTCAAACTTTTCCCTGTACTTGTAGTATAAGACGATATTACTTGCGAAATTTCGTAGTTCTAGGTCAACGGGAAGTACTTACCCAATAAATTTTGATTCCCTTGAGGGTGTCGAAATAAACGAATTTTGCGGCATAAACGGCCGTATATTTTTTTCACGATAACTTAGAAGTGTTTAATTTTTTCACAGCATCAAGGGACCGTTCGCTTGATGCTGTGAAAAGAATTGAGTAAATGGTTTTAATTTTAACTCGATACCCCTACGCGTTCCCGAGAAAAAGGGTCTTGACAAACAGACAGACAACAAAGTGATCCTATAAGGGGTCCATTTTTTTTCTTTTGAGGTACGGAAGCCTAAAAATATAAAAATACTAGCTTTTGCCTGCGACTTGTTCCGCGTGTATGTCGGTTATTGCAAATGCAGACAAAGTCGTGGATTAAAAGTAGCCTGTTATCCTTTTTGGGCTTTAAGCTAAGTACGTGCCAAATTACACCAAATCCGTTCAGTATAGTATCCGTGAAAGTGTATCAAACTCATTTCCCCATTTATTCACGGCGCGGGTAAAATATAGGCGGCGCGGGTAAGTTGGCAGTTTCATCACAACGGTAGTGTTTTCTCCATTGTTTGTCTTTTTTTTTTAATATATCCGTGTAAATATCTATTTACAGTAGTATATATGTAGTCTGATGTTATATTTATATAGTATTTATATTATATGTTTATAGTATTTTATTTTTATATCCTTGTAGTTTAGCTTAGTCTTAATTTAATTTTTTTTTTCTGTTACACCTACCACTGCTCGTCTCTGCATCACCCAAAGGTTGACTGGTAGAAAATGCCTATGGCATTAAGTCCGCCTCTGTACATTGTGCTTAAAGTGTTAATAAATAAATAAATAAATACAGGATGAAATTGAATTCATTTGCAAAGGACAATGCCAGAAACTCTATAGAACTTTGCCCCACTCAATAAAAGTCATGTACAAGCTTGCAATATGTAGCATCTTACTGCTTATTTATTGCTGATAACTAAACATTAGTCTTAGTGACTGTAGAACTTGCGGTTTCCGTTTAAATCTAAAAACAATAATGACATTGATTATAGGTTAAATTGTATTTTAGGTAAAATGAGTTTGTATTTTGTGGGCAGGTATTTCGTAATCCGCAAGTTCTAAAGAAAAACAATTTAGTATAGAAAGGTTCTATATTCATTACAATTATTTTCATTAATTTACTTTTCTGTACATGAGTTACTTTTTCTGTACATGGGTGGGGCAGGATCTGGCATTGTAGTGACTCAGACCACGAACCTGAACAACTTTTTATTATGGACCTAACTCAAACAGCGCGAAAAAAAAACAGCTGTTTCATACATTTTGGCCGAGTACCTATTGCACTTCTGTATGGAACAGCTGTTTTTTTTTCGCGCTGTTTGAGTTGGCTCCATAATGAAAGTTGTTCAAGTTCGTGGTCTGAGTGAGTTCATGCTAATGAATTCAATTTCATCCTGCAGATCAAACTATACGTATAAACTCCGTTGAGTAGTTTAAAAAATCAAAGCATACAGTAACAGTCGGCGGGAAGCTCAGATTGTAAAACAATAAGCAGATAGACCGCGCGGAACACTGGCAGTGAAGCCAAAAAAGCAAATACAAATTCCAAATTTAATAATACCTGCAATCTCGTGATTGTATTCGCTTTTGAATTTGTATTTGTATTTGTTAACGATGCAGTGTTTTGCACTGTACTGGCTCGTATCAGTACAGCACGAAGCGCGTTGTAGGTATTCAATTTGGAATTTGTATTTGCTTTTTTGGCTTCACTCTCAGTGTTCCGCGCGGTCTATCTACATTTTGTTTCATAATCTGAGGCGGAAAGCGACTTTGTTATAAATTACGTAGAGAAGTAAGGATTAAAGTTACATCATGTCACAAAACCAATTTCATTTCACAACTAGGACAAACATTTTTTTAGAAAAAATAATGGCCGTTCTATTTACTCTAGTTACGTTGACAGCTTGATGTATGGTGCTTGCATTTTGCTCACATATATCTCTGTACATAGCTGGGCCACAATGAGTTATACTTTCTATGTAGGTACCTTCCAGCCACGGACTGTCAGCACTGCTTGGGCTGTGCTTAATGAAGTTACCTACTGAAAACTTTTTCCTAACAAAAAAGAGAATCGCCTTCAAAAACTAAAAAGTGATAAATAACTTTAGCATAGAACACACATGACTTTAATTTCGGAAGTCGGTGGCTTTGATCTGTTTGTTGTTTTGTATTGCCACCGAATAAGTAAGTTCTCTATTTTGGAAAAAGTTTTTATTTTCCACTTTTTTAGTGCATCCTTATCACCCAAATCCATTAAGAAACGGCAACACAGTTAAAACAGAGATTGAAAGTCCTCAAACAAAGGATGTTTGTTTGTGAAGTTTTTGTTGAATTTTAAAAAAGCGCTGAATAAATTGCTATTTGTTGTATACTAACCTTCTCCAGAATGTAACAAACACTTTTCTGAAAATCGCATCAAAATCGGTTTAGCCAAACGGACGATAATCGCGGACAAACATACATAAATACAAACAAACGGATCGAACTGAGAACCTCCTTTTTTTTTGAAGTCGGTTAAAAATTGGTACAGAAGTACACAGAATGTTTAATTTGTAAAGCTTTATAACAAGAACTAAGGCACATGAACATTATGTATTACAATATTTTACGTATACGACCTTTATACAGCAAGTTAAATAAACTTAAGGTTCGGCGAAATGTCGCTAATGTGAACCCACCTTTTCACGTATCCGATTTTGTATGACATTTAAAAATAGAAACTTTTTAATATTGGATGTGAATATTTTTTTAGAATCTATGAACGATGTAATAGTATTCGTTAATTGACATATTGTCTATGGTGGCAGAGATTTCGACAAACAAACTGGCCTTCGATTCAGTAGCTATATGAAGACCCCATATTGGAGCTGTTCCATATTTTTAACCTTATGTGAAACCGTGTCTTATTCAATTACACTAAACCTTAACAAATTACACCTAAACCTTCCTTATGAATCGCTCTGCCTATTGATGAAAACCTCATGAAACTTCGTTCAAACTCAAACTCAAACTCATTTATTTCAATTAAACCATTTACAGGTACTTTTGAATTGTCAGAGTCAGTCAGTAAGAAAGTTGAAGCTAGTTGCTCGTTCCAAACAGTAGGTTTCTATGGAGAAGAACGAGCAAGAAACTCCATGAACAACACTCTTTTAAAATCAATAATATGTTACAAATTTCGGTTACATCATGTTACAGTTCTGATAGTTTAGGAAATAAAAGGCTATGTAGAACTGTACAAATTGATTTGATTTAATAGCTCTCACACGAAAGATTAGAATGTGATGAGTATCAAAAACAATAAGTATTAAAATAAGGACTGACCTAAACGCACTACGTTCAGGCAGAGATTTCCAGGAGGATTATGATCCACAACCTGGCCGGCAAACTGGATCGGCCGAAGAGAAGACTGGCGCGGTCGGCTCTGGGATGGAGGTCCCCCAGGCGGTCAGTAGGACCCGCCCTGGGCAGCAGGAGGCACGCGACAGGTCGACTTAACCCGCTTAACCGACTCTCGGTTGTAGACTGGTAGACTTGCAGTAAGTAGACTGGTAGACTTCAGCATCGTAAGCGTATGGGTAATCAGCGTGTTACCCAAGGGACAGCGAGATCTAGACTAACTCTTTGACAGGTTTTGTTTTCTGACCGCTCTTCCGAAATTCGTAAAAAATCCAATTATGAATCCTCTTTCTAGAACGGTCATCGGTTTTCCAAAGCGAGGTATTATAGTACCGGCCAGACTCAATAATTGCAGAATGCCAATTATTTTTTATATATTATTAGTGCGAATAGGATCTAAAGGAACACGCGATAAATCAGCGGGTGTTCAGCCGTTTAATATATAACACAAACATACATGCTTACAAAAACACAGCATAGAGGATTTACGTTAGTTAGCCGTAAACTTATTAGAAATAATGTTGACGGTCGTCAATTTTGACGACTGTCATTGACAAACATGTCAAAGCAAAACATTATATATTTTTTAGGTTTGTAAATATTAATTTGATCCAATTATACAGGAATATAATGCAATGGATGCCGACAGGAACAGCATAAAAAACGTAAGTACTTAATACACATTCTATTCATAAGATTCGAAGAGTCTACAAAAACAAATATTATAAAATGTAAACATAACGTGCGAAGAATGATTTCATGCTTATAAAAAGTAAATATAGTTATCGGATTAAACCGAAATACTGTAATCATTAATATTGAATGTAGGGTACAATGTGAGAACAATGTAACAAGTCGTGTACGTTAAAAGAGGTTTAGATAAAAATATAATCATAATAAACAATTCAAAATAAATTTAGAATAACCGAGGCAGCTAAGAGATGACCAGTCCCAACTAACGGCGCCCGTTCACGGACATGACGCACGGATCGGCATCATTTGGCTCAACCATTTTGAAGGGAACCGAATGATCCAACACGGGCGCTACCGTCAGCGAGACATTCCAGTGACCATGACATACTCCCAACCGCCAGGGCAGGGTTCATTAGTTTTTGAGTTTATCGCGAACAGACAGACAGACAAGGCGGGAATTGTTTGATAATATGTATGTAATTTAGTTGACTGATAATGAAAATAATTGCAGTATCTGTATCCCCGTCTGTGGGCCGTCTTACTACCCGTGACGAAAGGTCACGGGTAGTAAGACGGTAAAAGTCAAAGAAGTCGAAGCAAAAATTAGTCATTAGTCGTTTTAGTTGATGGTGTATTAATAATACCTGCAGTATTGACTATATATCTTTATGGCAATAGTAGCAGTACTGACTGTGTCATGTAGTGCTTATCGTATAAATTAAACCAAAATTCTGTAATTCAAAATTGTATTGTCGTATTTCCTTTATTCGTTCTGTGGTATTTCCAATTTGAAAATCAAATTAATTACAAAAAAAAATCATTTTTGAAAAAAGAGTAGGTACCAGCCAACCACTTTAGCACAGAACACACATGACTTTAGTTTCGGAAGTCGGTGGCTTTGTTCTGTTTGTTGTTTTGTATTGACACTGACTTCCGAAACTAAAGTCACGTGTGTTCTGTACTATAGTTATTTATCACTTTTTGGTTATTTTTTTGAAGGTGGTACTCTATTTTCAAAAAAGTTTTTATTTTCCACTTTTTAGTGCCCTCTTATCACCCAAATTCACAGAGATTGAAAGTCCTCCAAAAGATGGAAAGATGGAAGAAACGAAAACGTCTTCTCGGTTATTGTTGCTTTTTTCAAAAAGCGCTGAATAAATTTCTGTTTGTTGTATACCTTCTCCAGAATGTAACAAACAGTTTTCTGAAAAACGCATCAAAATCGGTTAAGCCAAACGGGAGATAATCGCGTACAAACGTACATACATACATACGTACCATATATACATACATACATACATTACATACATACATACATTACATACATACATTACATACATACATTACATACATACATTACATACATACATTACATACATACATTACATACATACATTACATATACATACATTACATACCTACATACATTACATACATACATACGGGTCGAACTGAGAACCTCCTTTTTTTTTTAAGTCGGTTAAAAATACTTTGCCCCGCGCTCATACTGCATTGCGTTATAAAAATTTTTTTCCTAATGCGAAAATTGAACATCATATCCTGCATCACTTTTCCATTAGGGTTAATAAAAATCAATTTAAAACAAGAATTTGAATGTTCAGTAAAAAAGCAAAACATTTATGAAGAGTCTGACCACGATTTAAACCGAGTTTAAAAGTGGGTTACCAAATCGTGAGGACTGTTGAAGTTTGAACGATAGAATCCAATGGCTCTCTACAACGCATTTTCCTTTTTTTTACAGACGTCAACTGCAGTGCAGTGTAATGGATCTAATAAGTGGAGAGGAGAGAAATGTTTTCTAAATAACCAATAGGATACTGAATAGCGTTGAAGCTAAGCAGTGAGATGTGAGAATAACGCATGCTGATTGGTTGTACATCTCCTGTCTTCTCCGCTTAGGTCGAAGGCCCCTTACTATACAGCTATAAAAGTGGGGGCAAAATAGTTTTTTTTTACTTTTTAGCAAATAGGTTGAAACCAATAATATGCACGAAAAAAAATTTTAAAAGCACTTGTCCCCTTGCGGACGTGTTTTTAGTGCCTATAAGCTCCCTCTGCCCTTTTTTGTAATAATATTTATTATTTAGATTGTTAGAAGTTTTGTATAAAGGTACCTATTTAGTTATTGATTTAAGTTGTGTTAAATATGATTCTAGGAATTCATTCCTAATCCTAACCCTTACAGAAATATCCACATGAGCCTCAACCCTACCGCTTCCAGAAAGTAGGCCTTATGACTAAAGAATAAGTAGTGTTGCCGCGAACAGGAAAAGTACATTTCCCTCAGCATCGTGAATTAAAAAAAACGTATTCCTGTGAAAAACCGCAGCGCGCCGGAGGTCACAGGATAATGAAACCAGAATTTATGATCGGACCTGAATGTGGTTTAATTTTCACAGAATTTACAATATTTTTGTTCATCTGTTTTTCGGTAACATTAGTACGTGAAATGGAATGGAAGAGAAATTTTTTGAAGGATATAAGGTATCTAAGTACTTTTATTGGATTAATAAAAGTATCGTTTTAAAATGTGTGGTAAAATATGATTCGGTATCAAAACATTGCTTTAATATAAAAATAAAAACGATGAATCATAACAACAAAGCAATTTCACATCTCATAGTAGAGCCACACCAGCGACACTCCAAATCAAATCAAATCAAATTTATTCGTAAATGTAGGTTTCAATACATTAGCATTTAAGGTCTTATAATAAGATGGTAACTTAGCTACATTTTGCTCGACAGCATACAAATAATAACAAAAGTTAGTTGTGTCGAAAGGTCAGACACAACATTTAAAATTAAATAATTTAATTACTTACATACCAACATAATTATTCATTTATTCCTTACGATATTTATTATACAATTACCAATGTCAAAATATTAATAGTCAAAATGTAATATTGTAAAAAAAAAAACTAAAATAAAACAAAATCTAAATGTCAATGGTGTCCTCCATAAACTCAGTTGTGGAATAGTAACATTTATTAATTAAAAATTCTTTCAGTTTCCTTTTAAACATATTATTATCCAGATTATTTATTCGTCGCGGAATTTTATTAAAAATAACTAGAGCCATTTGATAAATATACTTTTACGAAGGAGGGCTGTTTTACTGCGATCGACACAAAGAATGTTCGAATTCCTTTTCCTTAACCATATTCCATAGAAACGAAACGATATAATTGCCTACACTAATACTAAACTAACATACTGTACAAATACGTGCGTGTGTGTGCGTCTACGCGCCGCTCTAACAAAAACGCAGTTCCCAGAGAAGTCGTTCGACACGGTGAGAGATGAGGAACGGTTTCAGACGTTACGGTAGTACTAAAATGTATACTGTGATAGAGCTCAGTTTTAGAATTACAGCTAAAGATCAATTTCAAATATGGTTCAAAACTCCAGAGTCGCTAGACCCAACTACGTGGCCTAAAATTTTGAAAATAGATAAAGGAATATGTCCAATATGCGCACAGCAAGTACCCATAGTGCAGAGGCCAGCACATAAAACTACAACAATCTGTAAAAAATCTTTGATAGATTTTCAACTTTATTACAAAGTATAAGGTTCATATTCGATTGGGAAAATTGGATAGTTTGGTATGGCTTGATGTCCTAGCGTCTCGCGTCTGTACCTAAGCTACAAATGCCTAAATCTATCCTCGAAAAATCAGCCAAGCAAAACTGACGAAAGTCTTTCAACTTGGATCATTCTCAAAATATTCTTAAAACACGACAAAGTCCTCGTCAACCAAACAAATTGGTAAAACGGTTAAACGGTTATAAACTGACTTGATAGAAGTAGCCAAGTTAAATGAATACACCGTTAACACTAAAACTTTTTACTACTTTAATCTTGTCAAAGCATCTTTGTCGCACGTCCCTTGAGGAAGTCAGTCACGTGTTATAAAGTCTTTATCCTTATTCATCCGATAGGGGTGCTCGTGGCTAAATAAAAACCGTACGGATTGATCGGTCAAGGTTAAGCTACGCTTGCCGCGGTCGGTCTGTGGATGGGTGACCATCCATTTCATACCGAGATCCCTCCGTGCGACGAAAATCACGTAAAGCCGTTGGTCCCGGCTGTCATTCGTAGATCTTTGACAGTCGTTATGGGTAGTCAGAAGCCAGAAAGTCTGACAACCATGTCTTACCAAGGTTAACCCTTATTACACTTGGCTAAATTAAGTCAACTAAATTCAGTCGCTACTGGATTCAGTAAAGTGTAATCGTATTCAGTAAGTAAGTAGTAGTAGTAAGGGGTCATCCATAAAGTACGTCACAACTGATTTTTTTACCCCTCCCCCGTCCTTGACACAGTTGGTCACATTTGTGAGACTGATAATTACAAAATATGTGACGTCACGCTAGAGGGGGGGGGGGGGCTAGTGCTTTACATTTAGAAATTATTATTAACTTAACAATTTCTAGATGTAAAATTGCAACAGCAGTTCCGAAATGTGAATGACAGGAACATTCGATGTGTCAACATATTTTTCATCCAACCATATCAACATCGTCAGCATCCAAACAAAGAATTTCTCTGGCACGTCTAGCAGCAATTCTTTGAAGACGAATCTCGAAAATGTGACGTCACGTAACTTAGAACCCTTCCCACCCCTTGTCACACAATGTCACACTTCGTCGACCCCCTCCCCCTCTCAACGTGTGACGCACTTTATGGATGATCCCTAAGTAGTAACTGAATTTAGTCGACTTAATTTAGCCAAATGTAATAAGAGCTTTACTCAGTAACTGGATTGTGGAGGTCACACAGGCAGTGGTTCCATGTAAAACACTTGTATTCAGCTGCATCCAGTTAGACTGGAAGCCGATTCAAATATACCTAGAAAGGAAAAAGTTAGGCAGATGATAATAATATTTGTAAAAGCATAAAGTCTTTGTTGCACGTTCCTTGAAGAAGTAGGTAAGTGAGTTGTTATTTAGTTTTTATCCTTATTCTTCCGGCAGGAGGGATCGGTTGAATATACGGTTACGCTTAGCTGGTGTGAATAAAGGCTAAATTATTCATGAGTTTAGTCCTTATTTTTTATGAATGTGTTTTTATCAACGGTGTTGATTTTTCTGTGGATATTCTTTGCAAAACGATTTTGTTTGCCTACACTGGTATTCAAATCTGAAACTAAAGATGACGGTCATAGACAAGGACAAGGGCGTCGCCAGGACTCGCCAGCTGATGGCCTAGGGGGGGGCAAATTGAGATTTGGTGGATAGGAAAAGTATGAATTTTAAATACAGTCAAAGGCACATGAACCTTTTGGAATCTCTAGGGGGGGGCAGCTGCCCCTACCGCCCCCCCTTGGCGACGCCCTTGGACAAGGATATCTATGGTCATAGATGTGCCCTCACAAAAGTAGCGATACTTAGAGCAGTGAACTCAAGAATATTCACTACATTATTGAGAGCCGTGTATTATAATGAAGCTAATTATTTCTTTATCTTATATTTATCTTATTTCTTTATCTTTAGGCTGTCAATATTCCTGCTAACAATATTTATTTATTTTTTATATTGATATTTTTATTAATTATTATTTTTAACAATAATGTAATTCAATTTTTATTCATTTTATTTTTTTTGTGTTTATTTCAATTTTAAGTGTATTTCAATTATAGATAATTTGTTTGATGTATTTGTTGTATGGGTGTCTTGCCTGAAATAAATAAATTTTATTTATTTATTTATTATTATAAATTAAAGTTTTCTTTTGCACTGAGTTTATATTCGTTCGGAGATAATCTCAGAAACTACAGGTCCAATTCTGAAAATTATTTCGGAATAACCCTAAGGCTAAATGTAATTATCAAAAATTGAATGATCCATAAGAAAGGCTTATATAGGTATAGATATTTTATAAAATAAGGGTAATTTTCGGGGGACAAATTAGGAAATTAAAAAAATATTTTTTGCTTAACTTACTGTGTCACATATCAAATGAAAGAGATCGTTATGAGGATCTCAAATATATTTTTGTTATAATTGTAAAATAAATAGTTTTGATTTTATGCACGAAAGAAAGACTAAAATTGACCATTCAACTCCACCCACCCCCCCTTCACCCCCCTGATCCCCGAACCTACTGAGCCTAAAATTTTGAAATAGTACAAAATATAGCTCATTGCTTGTAGATTACAGAAAAACCAATAAGAATTCTATCAATTAAAACTTTGGCATTGTACGGAACCTTCTCCACGCGAGTTCAACTCGTAATTGGCCGGTTTTTCAGGACTGAGCTCAGTTATGAATGTTAAAAGCAATGTTACTCCGTATGGGTTAAGCAATAGAGTAGCGTGCTCTCCGCTTAAATAACGTTGATTTTTGCATTCAACTCGAGTTTAAGCTAATTAAGACTTTATGATTGCTGGTTCATTCCAGTGGATTGTGGGCAATTAATAAAGAAAATCAGAGACCGTTTCATGAAGTTAATCACTTTGCGTTGTAATATTTATAATAACTTTTTCCCAAGACTTCATCCATATGAAGGTCGGTTATCGCGAATGTAGACGAAGTCGCATATTAAAAAGTACCCTATGTCCTTCCCCAGGGCTAAAGCTATCTTCGTACCAAAATTCATCAAAATCAGTTAAGCCGTTTTGTCTTGAAAAGACAGACGGACAGAGTTGCTATCGCATTTTTAATATTAGTATCCAGGATAAATGCAAAAGACATTAAAAACGCCACAGATGCCGCGATAAACGAAGCTACCTACTAGGTCAAAATAATTTGACAATAAAAAAAGCGGCCAAGTGCGAGTCGGACTCGCCCATGAAGGGTTCCATAGCAGCAAGTAACATAATATAAATGTTTTTATATTTGAGTTGATTGAATGAAAGGTAAATTGCGGTTTACGATTTATGACGTATTAAAAAATAACTACTTACTAGATCTCATTCAAATCAATTTTCGGTGGAAGTTTACATGGTAATGTACATCATATATTTTTTTTAGTTTTATCATTCTCTTATTTTAGAAGTTACAGGGGGGGGGGACACATTTTACTACTTTGGAAGTGTCTCTCGCGCAAACTATTCCGTTTAGAAAAAAATTATGTTAGAATCCTCAATATCATTTTTGAAAACCTATCCATAGATATACCACACGTACAGTACGGTCAACGTAACTTGGCGCGTCTGAAGTTAGCCGATTAGCTGCGCAGTAGACAATTTCGTTCCTAAAAGTTCCATTGCGCAGCCAAACAGCTAACTTCAGACGCGCCAAGTTACGTTGACCGTATTGTATGGGTTTGACAAAATAAAAATGAGTTTCAGTTCTAAGTATGGGGAATCCCCAAAATGTATTGTTTTTTTTTCTATTTTTGTGTGAAAATCTTAATGCGGTTCACAGAATACATCTACATACCAAGTTTCAACAATATAGTCCTTATAGTTTCGGAAAAAAGTTGCTGTGACATACGGACGAACAGACAGACAGACAGACATGACGAATTCATGAGGGTTCCGTTTTTTGCCATTTGGCTACGGAAACCTAATAAAAAAAAATAAGTAGGTATGTACTACAGTGAATGGAAATAAAACTTCCGTTCACTGATGTACTATCATCTATTCGAAAAGAAGAAAGCGAAGGTCTGTCTTTTACACTCTAACGGCTTTAAACTACCCAACCAATTTTGATGAAATTTGGTGCAGACTAAGCTTGAATCCTAAGAAAGGACTTTACATAGGCTCCTTTAAAATCCGCGATAACCAACATTCATGCGGACGAAGTCGCTATTATTACACATATACTGTCAAGTCAGCTGATCGGTGTCAATAAACTACACACAAAGAAACAACTCCGTGAAAGATTGGTATCTCCTATATTTGCAAAATGAGTTATTGGTTTTATTCCACAAATTATCAAACACAAATGATTTACTACAAAAACAAAACACACAACAAAAGAGTTTTGTAACTAAAGCACTAAACTATTAAAATGACACAAAGACATCCTCCAGCACCAGAAAAGAATCTCTTAAGTGTCCATAAAAAATATGCGGAAAATATTTATAAAGCGTCGAATGTTGGTAAGAATGTCTCCGCCCATATCTGGGGAGATATGAATCATTAGAACACAGAGATCGCCCCTGGGACGAGTGCTTGTTCGAAATATGCTAAATTATATCACCTAGTAAGTAAGGGCAGAAGGTTGACCCCGGTTCCTAGAATGAAAAATTGATTTGACAAATTGGGTACTTGACACCAATAATTCCAATGCCTTACTTCTCAACCACATTATGTGAATCCTGAAACGCCGATTTATTTTCAATTAACTGTAAAATTACATTTTTCGTTGCTTTGAAAACAATAAACAGTTAATCAATTGAGTTTGAAAATAAGTGGCGTCACATTTTATTATTGTAATCTATGGGACATGGGTGGATTGCTTTTTGACAGCTCATAAAAACGTATGTCAGTTGATTAGTGGTGTCTAGTACCCAATTGTCAATGGCGCGTAAGTTGCTGTGATTGGTTGTTGATAATTCAGCCAACCAATTTGACAATTTATCACATTAATATTTCATTCGAGAAACCGGGGGTAAGACTTTACGTCTTTTTGTTAGTAATCAGTTCTTGTCACCTGCAAGTGGTACCTCAGCTAGACCCAATAAATTAAAGTTATGACAAGCTTTTGAAGGGGACTACAGCAACTACCTAATCGGTTTTACTTACATCCTTAATTTTCCAATTAGAAATGCGACAGGTAGTCGCATTTTGGTTTAACTTTAAACGACCAGCAGAAGAAGTATTACCCATATGCATTAATAAAGGCTTCAAATAAAATAAACGAGATGTATGAAGCGGATATTTCCAATTTAAAAATCGATCAACTTTAGGTACGTTTATTTCGCGTGCTCGTGCTACGCTCTCAGAACTTAAACACAAAATGTTTTTGCGTAGTGTAGAGTGAGCCTTCTTTACATTTTTATAAGTCATGTTTATGCACAAACGCTGGTTTCTCACCGTCATGCCTGCTCAAGGTTTTATGCCTACGTATCATTTATTTATTTATCTTGCGAGAAGTATTAAATGTCTGATGAAGGCAAAGGAATGGTTATGAAAATACTCCAAGTTTTGAAGGCCACCCATTCTGGCATTCTTTGTAGTTACCTATGTGTATATACTATATTTAGCTTTTTTATGTTCGTCTTGCAGTAACTATAAGCCCGGATATTGGGTTTGGCGCTCTGGGAGACGGAACCTATTTTCTGTGTTGAAAGAATTTGATACTCGTAAAAATACGAGCTCATTTTTAATTTACTGGACAATTTTCAGGGGATGAAAGTAGCTACTGAACATAAATATGAACAACTTCAATTAGAAATGAGACTAACTGTGTAGGTAATAAGAAAACAATAAGTTGTGTGTGTGTTGTTGTATTTGTTGCTGTTGTTGTAAGTGTTGTATAATTTTCTGATTCTGCTTCCGTGCGACACGGTTGGCGCAGTGGTTGAGCGATCGACTGCTGCGCTGCGTGTCGCGGGTTCGATTCTCGCACGGAACAATTATTTATATGGCCTACAGATAGTTGTTCCGGGTCTGGCTGTTTGTGTATGTGAGTTTATATATGTTTGTAAACGCACCCACGACACAGGAATAATTCCTAGTGTAGGGAAACGTTTAAAAAAAAAATATCGGAATGATTGCATTTTTGTAGGAAAAACTTTATTTTTCATATATCAGAGTTGATTTTGTAATAAAAGATGGAAACCGAATGAAAAGTCTTAAATCAAAGGTATTTTTTTCCTTCCATTTACAAAACATGTTTATATGTATCAAGTAGGTAACTATATAGTTCAATTTCAAATTCAAAGTCAAAATCATTTATTTCAATTAAACCATTTACAGGTACTTTTGAATTGTCAGAGTCAGTCAGTCAGAAAGTTGAAGCTAGTTGCTCGTTCCAAACAGTAGGTTTCTATGGAGAAGAAGGAAATCGAGTTCAACATACGATTTACATAATTAGCATATTATTTAGTCATGTTAAAGGAAATTAAAAACCAACATAGTTGTGCCCGCGACCTCTCACGTGACGTAAGTCAGCCAAACTGTCATGGCGCCGCCGCCGTTCCCGCCACTTTTATTGCGGAAAGCCTACAGGATCCAATCGGCGACACGTGTTCCGCTTCCACAGTTGTTTCCAGCAAATGGCGGAAACGCAATATCACCAAAATTATGTATGTTTGCATGGTGTGTTCTTTCCTTTTTGCTGGGAATGTGAACATTATTTATTTTCTTTATTGCCTTTTAATTTTTCTCAAAAGTTAAGATGAAATAATAAGGCTGCAGTGGATGTAATAAGGTAAATATGTATTTGTGTATCCAAAAAATGGTAAAGCTATGCAATGCTGCATACTGTATTTTTTTACTTCTGACTAAGATCTTACGTGATTTTGACAATTAAGGTCGTAATTTTCTTAATTATTATTAAATTATTTTCAAGGTCGATAGATATAGGAATATGGGAGTTAGAAGTTACATATACTAATGCTGGCCTCTTTTCAGGTATCGAATACAAAATGTAAGTACCTTACACATGGACATTTAAGTGCGATGTTTGGATTTTACGTACATAGGTAGAACTCATCTGTCCAATTAGTAGACATAATACCTAGTTAAACAATTGACGCGAATCTCCTGGAGATTTCGTTACAGATAAGAGACACGATGATATAACCAACATACAATAGTGCCAGATACTTTCCATGGGATCATGGGGTTCTTTAATTGCACTCAAAACTGTAAACTACACTTTATCGTTTAAAACCAACATACATAAACAAGAAGACTGTCAAGAACACTGTATTACTTAACCTTCGCGTCTTCCGTGAACAAAAACGTTGAAATATGTCGTCGAAAAACTCGAGTGAAGTATAGCGGTGTTAGACATTCAGCTGTTCGCAGGTAGACTGTAACTATTTATAGCCTGTTGCTAGCTCGAATGAAGCACATTATTGTTTTTTACCCTTTTTACTTGAGTCAGGTAGAAACTTTAACAAAAGGGCACCACTGTCCAAATTGAAATGTTAAATTGTTCTGATACGGGTAGGTGTTTAGTACACGGATACTTTAACTTACAAAGTAAACGAGAGTAATACTTCATTACTTCGATAACACTATCACTATATATGTATCTTTACATAGTATTAAAACAAATTCGCTGCCGCTGTCTGTATGATTTTAATGCAGTTTTCTGCAATATATAGAGTGTTTTGTGCCGTGTGGGGCTGCGAATAGCACCACCCCATTTCTACCCGTGGGTGTCGTAGAAGACGACAGAGGGATATTGATATTGATTGCTGCCGAAGGAGGTGTTATGATTAACCCCTACTGCGATCTTCAACATGCATCGGCCAAGCATGGCGATTACGGCTAAACCCCCCTTGGGGGAGACCTCTGCCCAGCAGCAGCAGGGGGCGTGTAAACTTTGACATGATGATGATGAGACAGTATAATTTGTTTGGTAACAAGCTTTAAAATATCATCACCCTCTCAGTACCAAGCTGACATTTAAAGAATAAACTAAAGTGGGCCAATTGCTAACTTTTTATTATGTCTTGTAGCTATAAAGTTGAAGACGGAACCTTAACAGTTATGAGGAATAAAGAGGTAAGTGTAAGTTTGCTATTAAGTTGGAAGAAGTTATGTAAAATATAAATTCAAAAGACAAAGAATCCAGTTGTTATAATAGTTGTAGCGACGACATAATACAGACTGACTTTTAATTCATTGGCAATATTTAAGGCGGCGAAAGAACTCATGAAAATGAGCAAGTTTGACTATGGGACCAACTCTGATTAACATTAACACTTACTTACTGAATGCGATTACACTTAACTGAATTCAGTAGCGGCTGAATTTAGTCGACTTAATTTAACCAAGTGTTGAACTAAGTTTGTTCGATGAGGTAAAATTATTTGGTGTAAAAAAATCACTAACACATGTAAAACATTGAGTATAATGTGCATTATTGTGCATGCGAAATGTTTAGAGGACTATATTCAAGATAATAATGCTTGGAAACATGCTGGTCTAGCTCCATAGGACGATCGACAGTCTAGACAAAATCGAACCGATTGCTAATTTAAAATACCTAATTTCATACTTAGTATAAATATGTACAATCATATATTTGACTCTTTTTTATATACTGCTCAGGCTCACATACTGATTCATTGTTTTGTTAATATAAGGAGTGGTCGTCTACTGTTTCAACATCTATCTATACATATAATAAAACAGTAACAGAACTGTGTCTGTACATTGAATATATTTAAAAAAAAATTGAGGGGTGTTTAGGAACAGTAATAGAGCACGAATCCAAAAAAAAAATTCTGTGTGTTTGTCTGTTTGTTTGTACACGCTAATCTTCGGAACTACTGGGCGGATTTGAATGATTTTTCTTTTGTTGTATAGGTATTAAGTCTGGGCAACATATATTTTATCTTGGAAACTTGAACACCTGATGCAGAACCGCAACAGACCAGCTAAACTATAAGAGATACAAAAATGGTACCATAGCTAAAATTGTTCCACGTGATGAGTATTTTCTGCTGAGAGAATAAATTTGAAGATCTGGAACACCTGATGTGGAACTCCAAGAGCCCAGCTACACCATGACACATATAGGAATGACGTCTTAGCAAAAGTTGTTGGGCATAAAATAACATAAGCTGGGAGTACCTCCACGCGGTGAAGGCGGTAACAGTTTAGGACTGATTTTTGATGACGATGGTATATCATTGAAAATTTGACTCTACTGGCCAAAATTCTCATTTATTTTATCGAATAAATATGCCTTCGGGCTTAGGTAATTTGGGTGTTTTATTTCCTTTTCCATTTATCTTCGTGACACGGTAGCCTATCCGGTAACGCAGGGGAGCAGTCACTTAGATTTGAATTGATCAGGTATCTTTACAATAAAACTATAACCATGCCTAGAAATAGTTCAAATCTTTCCCAATGTTCCAAAGGAGCTAAAAGATTGAGGATCATAAGGTCCCAAGAATCTACCGAAGAGCGTCAGGAGAGACTTGATGCTGTTCGAGAACATCAGGCTGCAACTCGCTCCGTGGAAACCTCTTCAGATCTCGAAGCACGCCTGCGTTCTCAGCGTATTTGCGCATCTACATCCAGGTCTCTAGAGACCAGTGAAGAATATGATACGCGACTGACCGCTGATCGTTAACGTCATACATTGTCTCGCGAGTCGGAGACGTTCACGGATAGAGAATTGCGCTTGAGGTCTCAGCGTATTCGCACATCTACTAACAGGATGCACGACTAACTGCTGATCGAGATTATCATACACTAGCGACCCGACCCAGCTTCGCATTGGCCTATAGCCTTCCTCGGTAAATGGACTATCCAACACAAAAAGATTTTTTTAATTCGAACCAGTAGATCGTCGGATTAGCGCGTTCAACCAAACAAACAATCAAACTTCAGTTTTATAATATTATAGTATAGATTGTCCCGAACACGCACACAACAAAATATTCATAATCAGTTAGAAAGTGAGAGAAAAAGAATTACTGGAGTACGGCATGAAGAGACAGAAGAAGAGCGCAACGAACGTTTGAATTCTGATCGACTTCGACATTCTCTGAACAGAATGTCGATATCATCTGAAGAATCGGATGTGTCTCAAGATATAGCCGTAGGTCATGGCGACCTTCCTTGGGTTGGTAAGGAACGGATTTCATTTACGTATACTCCTATGATTGACTACGCTACATATTCCGCCATCGGCGGTATGATTCAAAATTGTACTTTTTGAACGTCTCGAATCATCTCGCGCATCCCGTTGTTTTCCCGTCCCCAGGCTCTTAGAATTCGACATCAGACGTTTCAGATCTTCGATTTTGCCGACCCCGTTGTCGCGGGCATAAGCAACAGGATCCGCGTACGAAGTCGCGGGCAGAAGCTAGTTTGTAATAATATGTGAACACTGTATATCTATGTACATATAACTTAGTCTGTCATTCTTTAATCTGTGATACTTTGTACACACTTTCAAATACCTAGTGTTTTTATGCAAGGTACATCGTATTCACGTATAATTATATAATTCCTGTAAATGCAAATATTGTTAACATCGTTTTTAAAAGAGTAAGTATGGAGTTTCTTGCCCGTTCTTCTCCATACAAAACTACCTTTTGGAATGGGCACCTAGAATCTTTTTTTTTTTCTCATATGACGTTCAAAAGTGCATTGAAATAAATTATTTGACTTTGACTTTGCCTTTGTTTAAAGTATAGTTAATAACATTAAATAATACCAGCCTATTACAGTCCCACTGCAGGGTAAAGGACTCTTCTGATACAGAGAAGGCACGAGCATTAATCACCACGTCCGCTCAAGGCGGATTGACGATTTCAGACTTATACTAATGGTTGTGATACCGGCCGCGAATGGCACCACCCCATATCTACCCGTGGGTGTCGTAGAAGGCGGCGGGGTACTGACCAGAGGATGGATAGCAGCGTCCTTCTGAGTACCATAACACCTACTGCGATCGCCAACATGCATCGGCCTAGCATGGCGATTACGGCCCGATTGAATCGATACGATTGAATCCCCCCTTGGGGAAGACCTATGCCCAGCAGTGGGCGTGTAAAGGTTGACATGATGATGATGATGAATAATTATAAGTAGTTTTTTCCTCAAGATGTTTTCCTTCTCCGATGTCAGTGAAGTTCAAGATAAACTTAGAAAGTACTTATGAATTGAAAATGTCACATACGTAGTTGCTTGTACGTGGTTGAGAACCGAGAACCTCAATTAGGCCATCACGACATTAACATTTTTTATATTTAAAACTACTTTTCGTAAAAAAAAACAAAAAAAAAGGTGAAACATTGATGTCTCCGTATGTCAATATCTCCGTAGCCAAAAAGTTTCCAGTAATAGCCCTGAAAAAAAAACCGCAAACGTTCTACTAGGGTTACTGCTCGAGAATTCTCGAGGCAAAAATCTCAAGAAATTGCTCATTTTATTTATTAAAAATTTCAACATTTTTCGAGATACTCGAGAAATCCTGGTCGAGAATTTTCGTGCCTCGAGAAATAAAAAAGCGGCCAAGTGCGAGTCGGACTCGCCCATGAAGGGTTCCGTAGCAGTTTTTTATTTTTATATTTGAGTTGATTGAATGAAAGGTAAATTGTTGTTTAAGATTGACGTATTAAAAAAAACTACTTACTAGATCTCGTTCAAACCAAGTTTCGTTGGAAGTTTACATGGTAATGTACATCATATATTTTTTTTAGTTTTATCATTCTCTTATTTTAGAAGTTACAGGCGGGGGGGGACACATTTTACCACTTTGGAAGTGTCTCTCGCGCAAACTGTTCAGTTTAGACAAAAATGATATTAGAAACCTCAATATCATTTTTAAAACCTATCTATAGTGACCCCCACGTATGGGTTTGATGAAAAAAAAAATTGAGTTTTAGTTCTGAGTATGGGGAACCCCCAAAATTTATTGTTTTTTTTCTATTTTTGTGTGAAAATCTTAATGCGGTTCACAGAATACATCTACCTACTTACCAAGTTTTAACAGTATAGTTCTTATAGTTTCGGAAAAAAGTGGCTGTGACATACGGACAGACAGACAGACAGACATGACGAATCCATAAGGGTTCCGTTTTTTGCCATTTGGCTACGGAACCCTAAAAAGGTGAAGAATTTAGAAACCCTACTTTCGACTTCGTTAAGTGTTTATTTACATCCATAATTTTAAAAGAAAACATTTCATTTTTTATCAAAGCTGTGTTCCGTTTTTCCGCAAGATACCACATCATGCAGATAAGTACTTATTAAAAAAAACACATCGAAAACCACATAACCGACAGTATCCTTCCCAAACGCGCGATTGAAATAGTTACACAGTCGGGAAAGTGTTAGAGTTTGTGGCGACCAGGTGGACCGACCAACTTCCAACGACTTTTAGAACGATTCGTAAATCATTTATTGTATGTTTTATAAATGCACCTGGAGCCTGGAGTTTTAGAACGTATAGTAGTCGCCAGATAAAGCTGCAATAAAAGTTATTGATCCGAGTTGTACCAAAAAGTCTCAAAACTTAACGATAGAGATCGCTTGTCATGCAAACGATCGTGATAGCGACATTGCTTTACATTTTTTTATTGTTTGGCATGAGCTTTGTAACTTTGTAAGTATTTTAGCGCTTTGAAAATCTGCGATCCTACGTGCAGTTGACACGATGGGAAATGGTACTGTCCTTGAAGTTCATGAATAAATAAACACGGCTGGTCGATCAATCGATATAATTGTGCTGCAAAAAGTAATAGTGAAAGTGAAGCTATAATGACATACTTAGTATAATATGGTTGTAATTTTGATTAATTATGTGATACAAATCATGGTATCGTGTGACTCAAACAAAGAGGAAGGGGTAAATACCTCAGTGCTCTAAGCCGAAAATCTTCGACCAATGAGTTACCAGTGATGACTTATGACACTGAAATATAGTCTCTTACTATGGGTCTTAGTAGCGAACTCAAAATAGCCCAACGAGCTATGGAGAGGGCTATGCTCGAAATCTCTCTGTGAGATCCGAAGACGTTGAAGAAGTTAAAGAGGCAGTGGGCAGACCACGCAAAATTAATGGCCACCGGCAAGCGCAACGTCGGATGTCCGCTATCACAAGGTGGACCTACACGCTGGTTGCAAGCCGTTTCCAATCTCCCATAGAAGCCTATATCCAGCAGTTGACATCCTACATTGGAGCGGTTATTATGGCGATTATGATTATGACATGGGTAGGATAAGCACGCGTCGTTTGAATCCGAAATAATGTAGAATTAAGGCATATTTCACCACCTTCCTTAAATTCTGATCCAATTATTTGATATTAGCTTTTTCCCGCGACTTCGTCCGCGTGAGAGTCTGATACCGTGGATGCAGAGGACTTCGCGAATTAAATACCAATTCAAGGTACTTTAGATGTGAAAGAAAATTCACCTTCGCATTTATAGTATTAGTATAGGTAATATTATTCAATTTCTATTCCATTTTTCAATATCTGGTCAATAATGTCTATTCAGAGGTAGTAAAACTAACCCTTTTGTCTATTTCAGATTCCAACGTTGCGGCGCGTCGTGTCAGTCTAGGAGTAAATATTTGTACGGCCTACTTGTACAAATATTTGTCCAAGTCTGTGATACTCTTGCATTGTAGGATTTGAATGTTTTTATTAGCACCCATGTCTCAGAGTGTAAGTAGGGTGAAATGTGTGTTATAAACAAATGTGTATGACGCGTAGGTATATAAGGTATATCAAGTCAATGGTGTTGAAACAACACCAACACCGGTGAGTGGGGGCTCGTGGCTGAATAACCAACGTGAGCCATACGGATCGATTGGTCAAGTTTTAGCTTGCCGCGATTGGTCTGTGGACGGGTGACCATCCATTTCAAACAGAGAGGGTTCTTGGAAAGCACGTTGAGCCGTATGCTTCGGCTCTCATTCGTAAATTTTTAACAGGCATTATAGGTAGTCAGGAGTTAGAAAATCTGACTACCAGTCTTACCAAAGGATATCGTGTTACCCAGCAGCTGGGTTGTGAAGGTCAATTAGGCAGTTGCTCTATGTAAAACACTGATATTCATCTGTTAAAGACGACCGTCAAAGATCTACGAATGACAGTCCGGATCAGCGCCCCTCTCGTCATATTTCTCATACAAACGCTCGTACGTGATTACGGCGTTATAACAAATTATTCTCCAAATATTTTTAACACACAGGTTTCTTGTAATTTAAATCTAGATTTATATGAAGCCAAAAATAAACGTTTTTAAGAAACAAATTCAGTAACCACGTCTGAAAATCAGCTTTTTTGCACAGTTTTATCTGAACATTGGCCGTTCATAATGCACTCATACTTACATTAAAAAGTAAAAAAAAAAGCTTTATAGAAACCTTGCACATGTAATGTAGATTGTAAATTACAAACATTATTACCAAAAACTTGTAAGGCTTTTTCAAAAACACGTATTTCCTGGAAGAAGTTTTGTGAAATCTCCAATTTTCCTACGATGTTATCGCGTTCTCACTCACTCGTTTGTTTTCGAGCTTTGCGTTGGTTGAAACAAAAAAAATTCAAACACGCTCGCGTCGTAGTTCGCTCGATGGGGATGGGCGCTCTGAGACGCAGACACCGAGACCCGGTATGAAATGGATGGTCACCCTTCCACAGATCTATCCCGGCAAGCTTAACCTTTTACCTTTCTTTATTTGAAAACATTTTTGGAATCGAACCAGAACTTCTATAGATAACTCACCATCAACAAACAAACTAAATTTACATTATAATGTTAGTTTAGTTAACAATTGTTATAAAAGCTCTTTGTGTTGTTACGAATAACATCGGCATTGCAGTGACAGGTACATCAGAGGTACATAGGTACACGTTTCCGCACGCGAGCATGTACGTATAGGCACCTAGTAACAATTATTGTCAGTAGTAGTAAGTAGGTAGTAGTGATGGATTAATTAGCATTAATTGTGAAGTGTGAATCCAGCGATTAGATCTGATAGAAATAAATGATTTGACTTTGACTCTGACTTTGACATCGCTTCGCACATCATATTTTCTAGTGTATCGGCGAATAAACGCACGCTAAGAGATGTTCTAAGGGGAACAATATAATCAATTATCGTCATATCAGCAATTAGCATGCTAAGACTAAAGAATTCACGTGCTCATGAAATCAATGTGAAATAGCATTAATTACCATTACTATTTAGGCCACATACCCAATGATGATTAATGCCCTTTAACCCTGCATCACTGTGCAGTCATTGTACAGGGCATTAATCATCACAGTCTGTCAGTATTTAAACTATTGTCCATTTGTCCATGATGACAGAGCCTTCAAACCTACGTAAGTTTAACATGGCTGAATTTTTGAGGATAGATAGAGGAATCGTCTAGCGCGCGACATCAAGGTTAGGTAATTTGAAATGATCGCGTGATTTAGTAAAATATTTATAGAAAAATAATAACTTTAAATTAATTGAAATCTTAAAGTGGATGTTTTACAGAAGAGGTTCTTCTATTATATTAAGCTAATATTATATTAAATTATGTAAGTTATATCGGTGAAAAACGCATTTTATTTTCTTAATATTTATTATAGTAAGATACAACTCATAACGACAACTCAGACGAGACAAAAACCGCCATTTGAGTGAGATCTGCGCTGAAGTAGAAAAACATGCGCAAAAGTACCAGACTGCAGATCTGTTCAAAAAAGTGGAACAGATAACGAAACAGTTTAAGACCCAGTCCTGGATGGTTGAAGACGAAAATGGTGCGCTAGTCTATGAGATCAAAAAAGTTGCAGAACGGTGGAAAGAGTACTGTGGAAATTTATATAGCTCAGATAAAACAGCAACAGCAAGTACTCTAGGTGACCTGGACTTCAGAGATATAGAGCTCGAACCAGATATACTGCAATCTGAAGTGATCAATGCAATCCGCCACCTAAAATGTGACAAGGCTCCTGGCACAGATCTTTGCACAGCCGAATCCTTAAAGGCGTTGGGTGATAGAGGAATACAAAGATTGACGGATTTGTGCAACTGTATTTGGAGATCTATGACTTGGCCAATAGATTGGACCCATTCTTCCATCCTGCCTTTACACAAAAAAGGATCGACGAAAAAATGTGAGAACTACAGAACGATTGCTCTAATCTCACACACAAGCAAAGTTCTACTGCACGTTATTAACACCAGACTGCGGCATTTTCTGGATTGGCAAATACCACAAGTACAAGCTGGTTTTGTCAGGGGAAAAGGGACGCGAGAGCAAATCCTCAATGTCAGACTCATTGTCGAAAAATGTTACGAATTCAATACTCCAGCTGTTTTGTGTTTCGTCGACTATCAAAAAGCCTTCGACTGTGTAAACTGGCAGCATCTTTGGCATATACTAGCAGAAATGGGGGTACCTCTGCACCTCATCGCGCTTATTAAAAATCTTTACGATACAGGCTATGGCACGGTCAAGGTCAACACTGAAAGATCCACCACGTTTAGATTTGAGAAAGGGGTCGGACAGGGTTGCATCATCTCTCCAATACTGTTCAACATTTACGGAGAACACATTGTAACGTTGTATCGTTACTTTACCTGAAAACAATTAAAATCACAACCAAATATCAACAATTAACCTCACCATAACAAATAAATGTCAAATCTCAACCACAGGTTATTATTATTTAGAGTCGTCCTAAGTTACTATTAGCTATAGTACTAGTGAAGTCCGCCTAATTGTGGTATCCGAACGTGTGAAATGAGGAATGTTATCTATGCCAACTACCGTATTTAAGCCACGACGAAGGACATGACAGCCCTTTTTTCGAATTCCGGCATCGGCAAAGATAGACAGAGTTACACCTGTTACCCATTAAATGTTCTTCACCAAGTTACTCGCCAGCCAGTTTAAATTGACTAATAATTAATAGTAAACTCAGTGAATTCATAACCCCATATTGGGGTCCAAAGTTCCGGCCAAACACCTGGATTTTTATTAATCCGCGGACATCAAGTGCATCCCAACGTTGGGTGCCGCACCACCGCTCGTCCACACCGCCGGACAACAGCTCCGCGCCCCCCGGGTCCCTATTTATCCCGCGTGGCCGCGTCGAGCTCACTTCGGGTCTGGCAACACCACCTGCCGACCGTCACCACACCTGGCGTCTCCAGCGTGGCACACCGCTGTGATCGTCGTGCCCAAGGCTGAGCCAGGAGAGTACAGTGCAACCTCCCAGGGGAGGTTGAAAGGGAATTAGAGACCGTGAACTTACCCACTCCTTATCTTTAATATATTTTTTATGTTGACCGGTTACGTTGGGCTTTCATTCATCTCCACGTAACCCCTACGTCACATTGGCGCCCAACGTGGGGTCACTATTTTCTAAAAAGCGCGTAAAGCACTCGAGGGTTGGGGAGGTGGTATCACAGTAGGCGGTCTTAAAATCTCAAATTTACGCTATGCCGATGACACCACCTTACTGGCTAAGACCGGATCGGAAATGGTTGACCTACTAAACCGCCTTGACTCGGTCAGTCGCGAAATGGGTCTTAACATAAATCAAACCAAAACCAAGATAATGGTCGTTGATAGATCTAGCGTACTGCAGGATGTTCACCTGCTCTCTCAGTACGACATGGTCGAAGATTTTGTGTACTTGGGATCGAGTATATCAAATAAAGGTGGAACAGAAGGAGAAATCAGGCGACGCATTGGAATGGCAAAATCGGCTATGACACAACTCGAAAAGGTGTGGAAAGATCGAAACATTCTCAGAAGAACCAAAATGTACATCGTTCGGACCTTGGTCTTTCCCATCTTCTTGTATGGAGCAGAGTCATGGACCGTCAAAATGGCAGACCGACGACGTATCGATGCGTTTGAAATGTGGTGCTGGAGACGAATGTTACGCATACCGTGGACAGCCCATAAGACGAACAGCTCGATCCTGAACGAGCTCAAGATAACGCAAAGGCTCTCGAGCATCTGCCTTAGGAAAGTGCTGCAATACTTCGGCCACATAGCCCGAAAGCCCTCCGACAATCTGGAGAAACTTATTGTCACGGGAAAGTTAGAAGGAAAACGACCTAGGGGACGCAGCCCAACTAGATGGTCCGACCAAATAAGCAAAAACCTAAACACAACGATCACAGATGCTCTAAACCACGCCATGGATCGAGGAAAGTGGAAGCAGCTCTGTCGTGGAGAGTCTGGTGGACGGGAGCATCACGACGCTCAGCAGTGAGCTTACGACTCGAGGAGGAGGAGGAGGACAACTCATAAAATCTTTTTATCTAACTGTTTTCCTAAGGATCTTTGCAATTGGTAAAATGTTTTTGCTAATTAGGTCAGTTAGCGGTTTTATATATTTTAGGCTTCGAAACTGACGCTTAAAGGGAAAAAAAGAAAACCTCTGTTAAGTTATCTGTATAGAATGTACAAATAATCTATTAATCGAAATGTTTTCTTTACTAACTATTGAGACAACGAAATTCCCTAAAGTTTTTGGTAAATAACATATTTGTAAAATAAGTGGTTGATGGTATTAACACGTTTAAAAAGTACAGTTTTTGAGCTAAACAGCGCATGGACGGCGTAAAACGCTCTTAACTATCTGCTAATTTCAATGTTAGATTATCTCATCTCTCTCTGCTGCTTCTAGTCTGACCAGATGCAACTGAATACCAGTGTTTTACATGTGTGATGCCGACCGCGAATAGCACTACCCCGTTTCTACACGTGGGTGTCGTAGAAGGTGACAGAGGGACAATGACCAGAGGATGGGCAGCAGCGTCCTTCTGAGTACCATAAAACCTACTGCGATCGCCAACATGCATCGGCCAAGCATGGCGATTACGGCTAAACCGCCCTTTAAGGGGAGACCTATGCTCAGCAGTGGGCGTCTAAAGGTTGACATGATGATGATGATGATGACATGAAGCGACTACCTATCTGACCTCCACAACTTAGTATCGGGGAAACGCAATATATCTAGGTAAGACCCTCTGACTTCTGACTACTCTTAACGACTGTCAAAGATCTACTTATGACAGCTGAGACCAACGTCTTTACGTGCTTTCCGAGACACGGAGGGTTTCACAATGAAATGGATGGTTATCCATCTACGGACCGACATCGGTTTGCGGTGCTTTTACTAAGCCAAGTGACCTTGCAGTCCTGTGAGGTTATTAGAATCCCTTATGAAACAAAAGGTAGACAGACCGCGCGGAACATTGAGAGTGAAGCCAAAAAAGCAAATGCAAATTCAAAAGCGAATAGCCACAATCTTTTTTTTATTTTTTTTTATTGTTATAGGCTTGCGTTTGACTCAACTCACCTGATCTTAAGTGATGATGCGGCCTAAGGCGGAGCACGCTTACCTAAAATAAACCGGTTCACTCGTGCCTTGAAGATGCCCAGATTATGGGAACCGATCACTTTTCCGAATTATTTTTGTCCGAATTTCATTTTACCGAAAACTATTGACCGACGTCTTTTTTGCTACATGCATTATTTGACATATTTTTAAATCATCGAAGTATCATGTGTCATAGGTATTATTTTACCGAACTATGTTTCTCCGATTTACAAAATAACTTTTTCCTATTGCCCGAAGTCTCTTTTGAACTATTTTCATTTGCCAAATGATTTATTTGCCTTATTTTCACCCCGTCAAAACAACATTTTACGGATTATTATTTGATCACAAATATAAAGCCGGTTACTTGGTAGCATTTTCAACATTAAATTAAAATAGTAACAGAAACGAATCGCTGCAAAACCGACTTCACGCAGTCTTGTCTGCCCTACCCCTAGTGTAATTTAAGAACGCGTAGGCGCAGAGGGGTGAGCGTTAAAACCATCTGTGACGATAAGCTCGCGTGGGGCCGGCCAGACCCCGCAGCGCCGGAGCCGTAACAGAAATAATGCTCGTGCATGTGGCATGCCTGCTTGCATGTTTCATGCTTGTTTGTACGCTGTATGCTTGCTTGCATGCTGCATGCTTGTTTGCATGCTGCATGACTGCTTGCATGCTGCATGTCTGCTTGCACGCTGCATGACTGCTTGCATACTGCATGCCTGCTTGCATGCTGCATGCTTGAAGCAAAAATGTTTGTTTGCAAGCTTCTTACTGGGACCACCTGTTTTATTAAGTGCCAATACATTTAAATAATTAATGAAACAAAATAGTAGGAAACTAATCTGAAATTAGCTCTCTATAACGCCACTGTAAATAAATAAATACCTACACTAGTTTTGAAAGCTCTTTCAAATATTTAATTTCACTCAAATTCACAGTCTTCAATTTTCTAAAGTTTTCGATTTTTCGTTTCTTTAACGACGTATTTTGTTTCTGGTGGAGTACCGGTTATCATTAACTCTATATTAGACATATTTACTTCTAGGCGTTTGGTGAAATATGGTAATTAAAACAGTGATATAACGAATGTTCGAACAAATGTAATTTCGGCTAAGTGTACCTTCGGTAAAAAGTTTTTCGACCAAATGAAACGTCGGAGCAACGAAAAAAAGCGAATTGATAATAGGTCAACTGATACAGTGGCAGACGTGACTTCGATGAAGTAAAAAAAAACACAACGAGAAAAATTGAAAAGTTTTAGGTGAAATGAAATTCGGTTAAATATTTTTCGACCTTATATAATAATAATAATAATGGAAATGGGATGGAATGGAATAGAGTCGTAGTCGTAATGGTCGTAATGGTTGTCGTCTCGTAGTTGTATTCGTTTTTGAATTTGTATTTGTTTTTTTGGCTTCACTCTCAATGTTCCGCGCGGTCTATCTGCCTTTTGTTTCATAATCTGAGATTAGAATGTATATGTCACAGGGAAATGGTACCTACAATTTGGGATTCATTCAAATCACTAACTCTCTTCAGGAAAATGACCCAACAAGTTGTTGTTGTAGCATCTGCCGCGATTTGACCAAATCCCTCCTGACCTTTTACCTGCGATATATAGATGTTGAGTATATGGCCTCTTTTCAGATTCCTGGTAATAAGCTTCTAAACAACTAACATATATCTTGTCTCTTTTTGTTAGCGTGTCGATGGTAAAACAAAGTGTGTATCACAATGAACTATTGAAAATGAATTACAGCAATTGTTAGCCCTACTAGCTGATACATAAGTGTCGAGGAACATGATCGATGCCAAAGTGTATTGTGTACTGCTACTATGTACTAGGAGAGGATGTGTACTAGGATGTAATAAATCACCCCATTGTGAGAGCAAACTCTATTCCAAGAGTTATGGAGCAAATTAAGTTTTCAATTTTGTAACGTGCACAGTTTGTCATTTGAATACTGAGATTGGTTAATCATAGTCATTTATTTATCTAATCTAATAATAGAAAATCAATTTATTTGATTCTTTTGTTATTATTTATTTATTTATACTTCATGCACAAATGTAGGTACTGGTCTTAGACATTCTCTACCAGTCAACTAAGAGTGGTAAAGAGATAAACGGTACGGTAACAAAACAGTAACAAAATAAAATAATTTTAAAATAATTTTATTTAGTTTAATGTAAATTTTGTACATAAATCATTATGTACAATATTTACACGAATAATAAAAAAGATAACCTATAAAACCTATAACTATTGAACTACAAAACTGATACAATAAGGCATAAAAAAATTCTTCCACATCGGCTTCATCTGGGAATGTGCCCAAAAGACTGGCGGCATTGCCACGTTGAATGGCAATGCTTAATCTCTGATAAAGGTAAAAACCAACTCTTGGATCACTTGGGTGTCAACTTTCTGGACATTTCCTTAAAAATATGATGACCACTCGGACCGCATGACCCGAGGGTTTCAACCCCAAACGACTAAAAAAGTTAAGACTGCGCCGAGCAAAATAATTCAAAACAGTCGTCAATGTAAAAGTGATACTCGTATAATCAATACTTTTATCATAATTACCATAAAAAATATGTAATGAATATTAATACATTACATATTTTTTATGGTATTTATGGTAAAAGTATTGAATAAATCACTTTAACAGTGACGACTGTTTTGAATTACTTTGCTCGGCGCAGCCTTAAGTAATCGAAATGATACGTAATTTCAAATCTCATACGAGTTTTAAAAATCATTGTCATGTTGGAACTAAGTTTTCCACCAGAAAATTGTCTAACCACAAGCCAGCTTGACATTATAAGTGTTCATGATCCTTTTTACAAATTTTCATAGGGTGTATTGATTAAAATAAAATAAATAAATAAATAAATATCTTGGGATTATCCAAAATGTGACCAGACTACGTTTGTATAAAACACACTGACTGTCGGGAATTATCCTTCACTTTTACTTTATAAAAGGCTCTTAAATATAATTAACAGACTTCATTTTAGGTACTAATGTTCAATAGTCTTTAAGTACACATTATAGATTCGATCGATTCGATTTGTCTTTAAGTAGTTTAAAATTTAAGTTATTGTTGTAGATTCTGGTGAAAATCATGAAGGTCTTTCACGACGCCAGAGCTTAAACAAACTTAATATCCATGTCAATAAAGGCGTAACATATTATAATGTCTAAAGCTGGCCGCTACATCCTCTCCTTCACCCAAAACTATCAATTTAATTGCTAACATCATCTAAAGTAAACATTTCGGGATTGATTTGAATAATGTCATACATTATGCGACATGGGAACAATATTTCACTGTAATCTATTAAAGGAGTTTCCTAGAAGGACAAGGAAGAAACCTTTGCCTGGGACAATGTAGGGGTATAAACTATTAAGGTTAATTTGATCAAACTTGCTTAAGTCAGAATAAAATTACTAATTACTCTAGAGTTAGAGGACATCTCGTTTTTCAAAATTTTAAATACGGGATAACAGTCTATTCGAGAGTAGGTAAATCGCTATACTGCCAAAAAGCCTGGAGAAGGTAAGCAAGCTATTCGAGAATATAATAATGGCGGCCGCTACATTACCAGCTGACAATGACAACTCGTGTGCATTGACATTTGACAATATTATAAATCGGCTAAATTATGTAGACAAAAAATCTGCGTTACACTTTCTAAACAATTGTATTTCTATTTTAGTTGATTTATATGACATTCATTCTAATCATCAACTCAAAAGTAACAATACCTTACTCTGCGTTTGAGATGGAAAAACACAAACAAAATTATATGAATGTTACACCAATGAGTAAAATTATTCAAGGCATTTATGGCATTAGTCGATTCCGCCCTAAGATTAGGTATCTTATACAACATGCAATGCAGCAGCTTTTAATTCACTGGTCTTCTTTCAGGGGATGATAGCAGTTATAAATATGAACAACTTTAGTTAAACCTCAGAATTATCATCACTACATATTACTAATTAAAGTTCAGTTTCAAAAATGCACTGCAATGTATGGAACTGATGATTTTTTATAGATTTCTAAATTGATTGTATAGGAAGTTAATCGTATTCATGAATGGTTTAATAGAAAGTCAAGTCAAGCTATTGTAAATGCATGATTAGATGACGTCACGGCTAATAACACTGCGACAATCTACACCGACAATACATTACTGAGACAGAATTGCCGATACTATGTATCAGGTCGTAAATGTCCACTCCTGGATATAGGGCCTCTTACTAGACTGATTCATTTAATGTTCGTAAGGCAGAAGTACCATTATAATCCCGGTTTCTCGAACAAAAATCAACACTTAGCAATTGAATTATAAAGAAAAGTATGAAAAAAGAAACCTAAAACAAAATGGCATCAAGCAATTCCTTCGCATCGGTGTCATCTGGGAATGTATACAAGAGACTGGCGGCATTGTCACTGTTTTTTCCTGGGAATACACTCATTACTCTAGAGTTAAAGAACTGTTTGTTTTGCCAAATTTTAATCCCAGAATAACTGTATATCCGAGAATAAATCGCTATACCGCCAAATGCACTCAGTAAACAAGCTTTCCGAGATTAAATGGCGGCATCTACAGTACCAGCTGACAATGACAACTCGTATGAATGTCATTGACAGTTGACATCATTATAAACTGGCAAAATTATGTAGACATTTAATATTGCGTTCTGCTTTATAAACAGCTAGCGACGGTGCAATGTGGTTCAAACTATATGTATAAACCTTCGTCTTGAATCACTGTCTATTGATGAAAACTGGATTATAATCCATTGCGTAGTTTAAAACAACTAAGCGTACAAGTAACGCGAGCGACTTCGTTTATACTATGTAATGTAAAGAACATTGTATTTCTCTTTTAGTTGACTTACACATGTGATTCATCATTCATTCATTAACTCAAGAGAAACAATACCTAGTATTGGATACTCTACGTTTGTGATGGAAAAAGGGAAACAAAGTTATCTGAGAGTAAGTCCAATAAGTAAAACTATTCAAGTTTTAATTACTTTTTATGCAAGGTCCATCGTATTCACGTATAGTTATATAACCGTAAACTGTAAATGCAAAATATTGTACACATTTATTTTTAAAAGAGTAAGTATGGAGTTTCTTGCCCATTTTTCTCCATACGAAACTACCTTTTGGAAGGGCAACTAGAATCAACTTAATATTTTTTTATTATGACATTCAAAAGTGCCTTTTAATGGTCTAATTGAAATAAATGATTTGACTTTGACTTTGACTTTACTCTGGTATAACATGGCCTTTGGTCGAATACGCTTTGAATAAACTTGAAAATGTTCAATACAAATAAATCATTACTTTTCCGAAAGAAAAACAAATAAACACCAAAGTAATGTGACAAATTGTCTAGCGGGCGTAAGCTGTGATTGTGTGTTGTTATTTCTGTCAGTCAGACAACAAATAACAGCAGCTTACCAGCGCTTTTGTCACATTAATTTTCCGTTCGGAAAACCGAGGACAAGAGTTTCAATTGCGGGATAACTCTGATCATTGCGTCTAAGGAAAATTTAATACCCAATTGCATAAAGATCGACTGCGGTATTTTTCAAGAACCGCAATTGAAGTTAACCATTCAAAATGAAAACGGCGCAAATATAATAACCTTCTTGGAAGCTATATATTTGAGCCGTTTGGGGTGGAAACTCTAGGGCCATGGGGTCCGAGTGCCCATATTGTTTTTCGTGACATCGCCAAGCGGCTGGTCGACTCTTCACGTGACCCGAAGGCACGTCTATTCTTGGGTCAAAGAATCAGCATTGCCATACAACGTGGCAATGCTGCCAGCCTGTTGGGCACGTTTCCCGTTAACAACGATGTGGACGAGTTTTTTGATGCCCTTTGAGCTCCCTGCCTTTTTCTTAGAATTGTACATAATATTATTATTTAGATTTAAGTTTTGTACATATATTCCTAGGTACTATGTTTTTTACATGATGATTATAAAATGAAAAGAATTACTTTTCCTATTCTATTTGGCTATTCCGTAAAATCTTCCTCGGTAAATTTGGGAAGTGGTTTGAGGATAGATAAGCTGGATAGGTGGGCCGGCCACGTCTGCAGACGAATAGACGGTATATGGAGCAAGCACGCGTTAGAGTGGAGACCGCCTTTGGGCAAGTATAGTGTGGGACGCCCTGCAGCACGATAGACCGAAGATTTGAAGAAGATGGCTGGCAGCGGATGTATGCGTGATGCCCACTGGCATTGGCACTGGACTGGGTTGGTTGGCGATCTCTAGGGGAGACCTGCGTTCAGCAGTGGACGGCAATAAGCTGATGTATGTATGTATGTTTAGGATAGCTGCCATCCCACGATGATATATCGACAGCTCATATCAAGATCATTTCACTTTCACTTAAGACTTTTTACAGATTAGACCGGCTGGACCGTTTAGAAAATCTGCTTTTGGTTTAATTTTTAGTACAGAGGCTAGCACATCAAGGTGCCTCAATCTGTCAAATTTATTAATATACTATATAGCGACCCGACCCAGCTTCGCATAGGCCTATAGCCTTCCTCGGTAAATGGACTATCTAACACAAAAATAATTTTTCAATTCGAACCAGTAGATCCTGAGATTAGCGCGTTCAACCAAACAAACAAACAAACTCTTCAGCTTTATAATATTAGTATAGATTAATTGTTATTAAGAGGCATTAATTCATGTAACTTCATGACGCGCTGATCAGATTTCCATTTATTTAACGTTCGACTGTTCGTCTTATCATCTGTTTGTACCGTAAATCGCATTCACGTAACGCAAATCTGAAGCGAACATAAAGGGCATCGATATGTGAATACGAATACAGGTGTTTTGCGGTAAAATAATACAGGTATTAAACTGGGCGATAAACAAACCTGCAGGATCCTGCTGGTGTTATGGTTTACTATTATCAGTTTCCCGTTTGCGGCTATCTCTACTCTACATAGTATAAATCAAAGTCGTTTCCTGCCGTCTGTCCTTCTGTATAATTAGGTATTTTAAAGTATAATTAGGTTTGCGGGTCCATTTTTAGAGCCCTTGCGAAATAAAATAAGACTACAAAAACTTAAAGCAAAGGGCCTTGAATTTCTTAAATTTGAATTAAAATTGTTATGTTAAATAACTTGGGCCCCAATCCAGACGCGTGCATAAAATGGCATACCCTAAACCTCAGTACGTACTATGGGTGAATAATTTTTATTTAAGAATTTCTTAAATATTTTAAGAAAGTCCCAAATATGTAGAATATGACATTACACATTTAAGCCGGTAAATCTAGGGCCCTCACTTCATTATTGACTGTACTGTGGAATCTGCAAAACATGAATTTATCTAAAGAAATACATAAATACGACTTTAACACATTTTACTTATACCCTGTTCACAATAAGATTAGACATTTACTCAAAGCTTTTTTACAGTCCGTTCAACCGATTTTGACTTCTATTGCGTTGGTAGCATGACAAATGGCAACTGCAGTAAACAGTTGTTATTGTAACCACTTTTTTGCCTCTAATGTCATTCTGAAGCCTACGGAATAGAAGTCAAAATCGGTTGAAGGGACTGTAAAAAAGGTTTGTGTTTATGTCTAATCTTATTGTGAACAGGGTATAGATACCTATGTGAATTAGTCAAAATGAAATAATGACACAAAAGTTAACTGATAACTAATTAATAACTTTACTACCCGTTCGAAACCGGAGCGGGTCGCTAGCTAAATAAGCTTACGTAATCAAGATGATTGACACTAGCATGTCTTATTGAACACTGCGGGTTAATTGGGTGAAACAAATGTCAATTAGACTTCCAACGTCATCATTAGCACTACATATTATGATTTGAAGTCCCCTGCCGCACTGAATTTGTGTTTGTTCGGATATATCTCAGAAACTACTGTACGGATTTTCATATGGTTTTCACTAATATAAAGAGAAATTATTTATGAAGGTTATAGGCAAGAATTTATTTCCCAAAAAAATTGGGGTCCGCAATAAAATTGACGCGGTTCGTTGCGGTCTAAAGCAAATTTTTATGAATCCAAATCAACAATGGATTCCTGAGTTTCTTCAAAGTCATTAACAGTTTTGTGGCTTTCGAGTATTAATGACGAATGAAGGCTTCTTTAAAAATAAATTTACACTATCTTAGTATCTTAGAGAGAGAGAGAGAGTTCCTACAAACGTAGAGGGGCTGCTGCAGTCGTTCCGTGACTGGATGACCATTCATTATATACTAAGACACCTCCATGCTTCACGCGTCGTCGCGCCGCTTCGCGTTCGCTTTGAACCGCCTACGAGTCCCGGTTGTCAACAAGCAGAGTATTCAAACAGAATGGAAGCCATTCCTAACTTATTTGGGTAAAGGCTAGGCAGATGAATCGCTTCATACATACGAAAATCATAAATTTGATCAGTAAGTAGATAATTAGTTCGGTGACAGTTTTACATAAGAGTACTAATATGTAGACTTGTGGTTAAGCAGTTGCCCTTCAAATAACTTAGTCTTAAAATTATTGTAATTTTTAAATCCCGTACGAGATTTTGAATTACGGTCCTTTACGAAACCATACGTATGCTGTCGACAAAGTTCCCTCAGAATCCAACTTTTCCTAAATAAGAGACAGAATCTTATCTAAACCGAGCGACTTCGTTCACGACGATTTTCACGCCGACACAGTACATGATACATTATTACTGCGGCAAGATCAGCCTCCGCTGCATCCGCAACATTTCTGTCAGAATTTCCTTCCTTTCATGCTTTTCCGGCATCACATTGCATCCACACGATTTCGAACAATGGGTTACTTAGCATTGGTTTAATTGGACACACTTATTCATGTGTATCTCGCAAAAGAAAGTCGCGTGGATTCAAGCCTCGCTCTGACCCTGCTTAATTCATGCTTGAATGCTTAATGTGAAGCAACGCTTTACACCCGGGGTCTTGAAATATTGCGTTGAGACGTACCTAAACGAGTATACTTTATTTGCCGAATGCACAATGTACACAACCATAGTTACACGCTAGGCTTAACATTAGTGAGTACATGACCCTGTTAGGTCGCAGAAAAATAACCTAAAACTAATAGTATTGCAGTGAGGATCTAATAACTAACATCACAAAGATTTTTTAATTTTCTTGGAACTTTCATAATAAAAAGTAAGTATGATATTATTTCAACTTATATCTTTTTTATTATTTGAACTCTATTTTAACATTTTATCTTCCATAAATCAACAAGCTTCTGCTAAAGTAGCAGTTTTCTCAAATTCAACAAGGTTTTGTTGCTTTGTGCAAAGCACGTCAAGTGTGAAAAAAGTACAGGTGAATAATAATATGATTGACGGGTAAATATTTTTCTGCGAAAATAATACGAGATTTGTTTAGCAAAATGTCATAAAACACAAAAAACATATGAGATGAGAAAAAAATACTGCAGGGAATTGACTTTCATTTTTGATGTGAAACATTTCTGTGGTTATAATGGTAGGTAGTGGGGGTATTTAAAGTTTAGTTATTACATTTAAAACTTCATGGAAAACATTGGTATTCGGCAGCATCCGATTAGACTGGAAACCGGCTCCAATACAGTTGGGAAAGGCATGCACATGCATACTTCTAAGTGGCAACTTTATTTTCATCGAGGCAATTTCGTACCACCCGCATTCTCATTGTCGAGTAATAGAAGTCGCAGATTTAAGATTTTTATTTCAAAAATCAAGATAGTTAATGGCCTATACAACACAGGATAAGCACTTAAATTTAATTGTTACCTAAGTATTCAGCAATTAAAAGTGATTAAATACTAAACTTAGCGTTTTTGCCAAAACAATGTAGCGAAGAACCTACTTTATTTTCTTAGTGTTAAAGCACAAAATTCATGTGCCCAAATTAGTTTACAACAAAGGATGCTTGATGTTTATGAGCTGTGATTAAACATTCAGGCTGTTTCGGTTTTCTAACAAAAGCAGGGATGTGCCGGGTCGGTCGCATTGCGGATATTTTTAGTACTATCTGTATTGAAGTGACTAGGCTTTATTCTTGCTTTACCTACTTCAAAAAGATATGTAACAATTTAAAATAAATAAGTACTTTAATCTTTCAGTAAAGTTACGTTAATTAAGCAACATTATAAATAGTAAGTTACATCATGAAACCTTAATTGTATCAATTGCGAAAGTATTTTTAGTATTTTTAACGAGTCGTTTGCAGAAAGGATTTTTAGTGTTTCAGTACAACACACATCTACTCTACGAGGTATCTCTACGCGTCTCCTTATTTGTGGACAGGGTCCTTAAATAAACCGAGTCTTTACTTGTTAGATAGATGATCCTACAATTTGTAAGAATCAACTGACAGATATCTCACGAGTATATATATATTTTTGCCAAGCGAATTGAACTCACACTACTAAAAACTCAAACTCATTTAATTTATTTATTTATTAACTGCATTTTCAAAAGTATCTATTAATGAACAAGGAAAAAAAACATAGTAAATAGTATTCAGTAGGATCAGAAAGTGGTAACACCCAATGATCAAGCCCAGAATTATAACTAAAAATCTTTAAAGTTTATAATAGAGACCATCCCACTATGTATCATATGCAGTACTTAATATTCTGTAAAATCTCCGTCGGTGAATTTAGGTGAAGTGAGCTTCAGGTGAGCTGTCATTCCACGCTGATGTTAGGGACTTACAGCTCACTTTACATAAATTAGTCTTAATTCCCGCATCCCAATTCCATCATTGGACGAGCAGAGACACGGCGAAGCGTCACCGCTATACGGTTGAACCGCTTTGCCTTGTCTGGAAGTTCGCACAATAAATGTGGAACATTTATTGTGCGAACTTCCAGACTGTGGAATTCAATGCACGCCTCTCTGTTACCCGGTAAATATAATCTGTGTATCTTCAAGGCACGAGTGAATCGTTTCATCCTAGGCAAGCGTGCTCCAGCTTAGGCCGTATCATCACTTACGATCAGTTGAGTTTCGGTCAAACGCAAGTCTATATAAAAAATCACCGAAGGATATTCTTACATTTCGGTCGATGGTGGGATGTTGCAGCCAACAGTTTGCATTTAACAAAACCTTCTCCTAAAACAAAGACACAGCAAAGGTACGGCTTTCTCATCAAAGATAAGCACAAACACTACACTTTCAATATCACCATTTTTTCTGTTTACATTGTAGTTTTGCAGTAACTTTCTGCGAGTAGCCGCAGTCATTCATAAGCCTGCAAATGTTGCCGCCATAATGTTCCCGAGCAGATGCCCATTACATCTCTCCGGACGTTCCGAACGTGAAAAAAACCTTTATGTATCGCAATACGTATGTGTGGGAATAACCGTATGTTTGTTGTGAATTATTTGAGGGTTATCGAAGAAATTGGATTGATTTTGGACTATATTGTGGGACTTATTCGTAGAACTGTGCTTCTAGAAAAGGTAACAAGTAAGAGTCTAGTTTTATTTTGACTCCTCCGGTGTTCTTTTCTGATTAATTTCGTTGCGGGATCCAAGACAGTTAGAACGTTTCTAAGGGACTCGTTGAGCTTCATTACCTCGGCGCTTTTCTGGTGGTTGTCAGTGTTGATTGTGGCTTTTAGGAATTGCAGTGGCTTGGCAATAGTGTGGCGGGCTGGTCTAAATTATTTGGCATGACTGTAACTATACGAGATGAAATTAAATTCATTAGCACATTTTTTAGAAGTGACTCAGACCACGAACCTGAACTGAAAAAAACAGCCTTACATTTTGGCCGAGTACCTATTGCACTTCTGTATGGAACAGCTGTTTTTTTTATCGCGCTGTTTCCGTTGGCTCTATAATGAAAGTTGTTAAGGTACGTGGTGGAAAATTTTGCTAATGAATTCAATTTCATCCTGTATTTATCCTCAAAATGTCAGCCATGCAAAAATTACGAAGGTCTGGCAGCTTTGAGATCTTGGACCATAAGACACGCCCCTATTTCTACCCATGGGTGTCGTAGAAGGCGACAGAGGGATATTGACCAGAGGATGAGCAGCAGCGTCCTACTGAGTACCATAACACCTACTGCGATCGCCAACATGCTTCGGCCATGCATGATTATTACGGCTGAGGTCTCCCAAGGGGGTCCTTTGGTAGACCTATACACAGCAGTAGGAGTCGAAAGGTTGATATGATGATGTGATGTAGACACCAAAGTAAACGAACGGATGATAGAAACAGTACGCAAAAAAATCTTAGGTCAAAGTCACCTTTCTCCGACTTGCTGATTAATACAAAAGGTATAAGTCACATGCTAGACATATTATTAGTAAGCTTTCCCCTGGTATTAGTCGTTACATATTGGAAAACGGTAAAACAGTAAATTGGGAACAGTAGGCCTAACACGATCGCGCTAAGGTAAAAGATTATATTCGAGTCGATTTTAGAATTAGGAATACGACTCAGCATTTTGGTTTAATTTTATTCGACAAACACAATGTATCACTCATTGACGTAAACAGCTTTCACAAATTTCCTGAAGTGTTTAACAAAATAGATTTATTAAGAGAAAACGTAAAAATTAGTAAAGGATCACTTAAGGGGCTATTAAACGACTTTTACAGATTTTAAACTGACAATCACGTCAAAATGTGCAGTGTAAATGATTTGAAAACAATATATGTTAAACTAAAACATTCTCTTAATCATATAGAAAGTGAATATTTTTTATTAAGTTAATATTAAATAGTTTAATTAACTCGTGAAGTTGTGTCTGAGGCGGACAAAACATTGACAATCACACAAAATCTACCAGGTATAATTATCCGAAACTTACACTATCTTACAGAAGTTTTGGACGCAGACTGCGTCCGTTCTGCATCAGTTTTGCGTCCAAAACTCTCAAAGTTTAGTCGAAAAAATTAAATAAAAATAGTAAAAAGGCGTACCCTAAAAGATAGATAATAAAATTATCTGTAAGATGGTGTAAGTTTCGTTTAATTATACCTGGTAAATTTTGTGTGACTGTCAATGTTTTGTCCGCGTCAGACTCAACTTCACGTATTAATTAAACTATATAATATAAATATAATTAAAAATATTCACTTCTTAATTGATTAAGAGAATGTTCTAGTTTAACATATATTTTTTTCAAATCATTTACACTGCACATTTTGACGTGATTGTCAGTTTAAAATCTGTAAAAGTCGTTTAATAGCCCATTAAGACGAAATTAAAAAACATTATACAGGATTGCAAACAGAACTAAATACATTGTATGTAAACCATAACAATCTACTATGTAAGTAACATAGGTGGTTCATTGTTACTGTAAAAGAGCGCCTCTTGCCATTTTAACGTAAAAGTTTGGCGAGTTTAGAATTAAGTAACACCTCTGTATTAATATTTCATTAACTAAATAAAAAAAAAATATAAAAAAATAATTTCTAATTGATTTTATTATTATTTAGATACTAGCTTTTGCCCACGACTTCGTCCGCGTGAATGTCGGTAATCGCGGATGCAGACGAAGTCGCGGATTAAAAAGTATCCTATGTCCTTACCCAGGGTTCAAGCCATTTTTATACCAAATTTCATCAAAATCGGATTATCCGTTTTGTTGTGAAAGCGTTACAGACAAGGTTACTTCTGCATTTATTAGTATGGAAGTATGGATGGCTGAATTTTATGCGTTTATTTAAATTTTAATTTTATTTTCTTCATAATTAGCCTATGGATGTTTCACTTAAATTAATTATTTGGTTTGAAAAATAATAGTGTTTCCAATAAAAAAATCGATATCATTTACATTATTTTTACTCCGCGCGTTCCTTTTAGGCCCACGTGTAAGTGGTACACACGGCTACACATCAAGCTATACAGTTCCAATATAAGCTGACCTCTCACTGTATGGAAATTCTAAACAATGCGAGATCAGCTTATACTAGAAATTATAGCTTGATGTATAGCCGTGTGTACCTGCAAACGTGAACATACCGTAGGTAATATTCAAGTATGCGCGTTATTTCAAAAAAAGAATTTATTTTAATTAATGCGTGACCAGAAAACCTGGTAATGTCGACTATTAGAAATTATATTAAAGGTTTATTTTTAAATAATGCCTTGTAAAATGCGATGAAATTCGAAAAATATTTAGATTTAGTGACATACATTCAGTAAATACTAAGTAGTAAACCTTTTAAATACAATACTTAACGGTCAATGCAGACTGAGTAACAATATACTTAGTTTTCATTGATTAAACTGGGGGCCAAGTCTGTTATTGTTATAATTTCGTCATTCCAACACGATCCCATTGTCATTTTGCTAAAAGTTCGTAATCTGCTAAATTCATAATGGTCGATCATTGACTGCACAATGACGTTATAATGGTAGGTCACTGATCAAAGGAACTGTCAAAATTTTAGCTTATTTCATTGTCATGTCATGTCATTCAGTTGTCATTTTGTGCGAGATTACCATTTCTTTCAATGGCGTGTCAGTGGTTGACCATTGGAAAGTTATAATGACGCCATTATACTAGTAGATTACCAAACTTGTCAAAATCAACAATTATGAAATCAATGATAGACCATTCTGACACTATTGTTATAGCAGACTTGAGGCCCTGATCATCTGCTTAGCTATTATGTTGGGGTCGGCTCCCAGTTTAACCGGATGCAGCTGAACATCAGTGTCTCACATAAAGCGACTATTTGTCTAATCTCTACTACCACTGGACAAAAATACAACAGCTATAGTGTTGAAAATTGTGTACAAAATCATAAATGCCTTGCGGTATTATATATTATACCCAATGTACAACTCTATGTGTGATGTATTTTAGTATATTGTTAAGTAACACATAAACGAAAACTACTGTATGTCTATTGTGTCAAAATCTGCCTCGGTAAACACCTAGGTGAAGTGTGCTGTCATCCGTTCGTTTGCTTTGTAAATCCCTAGCATTGGGACAGATGGCAGTTCACTTCACCTAGGTGTACACCGAGGGAGATTGTAACCGAATAGCACTACTGGAATATTGCTACTTTTTCTTACAAAGCCAACCTTGCGCTAATTACATTTTTCAGTAGGTTTGATTTCACAAGAATTCAGCCTTTTATGACTCATTAAAACAAATTAAAATTCTTATTTAAAGAAACCGTACCAATTTACTTTTCGTTTAATATTGATGATCCAATTGGCGCACGAGAATCCAGTGTAACCGAAATCCTGCGGTGACGGGTTATAGTCGCAGGTTCCATTCCCAGAACGGGACAATCATTTTGTTAATAATGTAAGGCTGCGGAATCCCGGGACTATGCGGCAGATGGCTGGACTCCGGGAATCCTTAAGCTGGGGTAAAATGGGGTAACTAATAATTATACAGATATCCTATTCTCGTTACCAGTAAACTCCTATTTTTTTTTCTGTAATATTTTTCCTCTTTAATATTTGTAATTTATAGTTATTTAGATAAAATTAAGGATTATATTATTTTATTTTAGTAATTTCTGGTAAACTTACAGCTGATCATTAATAAGGCCAATTACAAGTTTTCACAGGTATAAAAGTAGACAAAGATACAATTATATAAGTAGTAGACAGAATAATCTTATGATGATTATTAATTACTTGAAAGAGAAAAAGTTAAGTCTATTATAGGTTATCAAAGAAGTGATTGCAAGGAGTATTTTTAACTTATTCACATTAGTGTTGTAGAGATCGACATCAACGTCCTAGTAAGGCGAATCGTACACACGACTCGCCCTAATCATGTACGCGAGTAGTCTACGATTCTTTCTTGTCACTGGTGTATACAGCAACTTAGGAACTAAAAATCAAATGAAGATTAATATTACTTAAGTGTTTTTTTTCAGTAGTTGTGTCTTGGATTTTTTTTGTGAATGGTGTCAACACTGTCAAGTACCCAATTTTCCACAACATTTTTAGACAATGCAGGTCGCACCAGCGGTAATTCAACGACAATTTTTCAATTCGTTTTATAAATAACCCATGTGGATGGTTTCAGTATCAATTATGTAGAACACAGTGATAGAGCCAACTCCATGCTATGCAGTCAATGTACTAATTATAAACGGATTATGAATTTAAATATAGTGTAAAGTGTAAGAGAGAGAGATAGTGTGAGTAAAGTATAATAGTACAAAGTGTTAAATATAATGTAATGAGACTCTCATAACCAATTGAATTGTTCTTCTTAATATTGTTAGTTTTCCTCTTTGTAAAGTTATACCGTGCATCCACACCGCAGTTAACTTTTGTGGAGCAACAAAATGCAACACGGTAACATTAGGTAACTAAATGCAACACGGTAACATTAGGTAACTATCTGTACTCTGTACTCTGTATCTGCTGTCGGATGTTGCTGAGTAACACTTGGAAACGTTGATCTACAAAAAGTAACTGCAGCGTGTATGCACGGTTAAGACAAAGAAAAAAATTTAGATAGGTACTTAAACAAGAGCTTTAGATTCAGGTTGTAAAAAGATTACATTAAGAGTACATTATATAAGTATAGCTGTTAACTACACATCAAACTTATATATAAAATTGAAAATAAATGATTTCTGGAAACCGAACTATTATTATTGTGTGAAAATTCACCGTTTATGGAAGCGCGCAATGTTATGCACACAAAACATGGTGATTAAGGCTGCATGCTACATTACAGGGCTCGTGGAGGTATTTAAAGTTTAGTAAGAAAATTTAGAACTGGCTTTCGTAAAAAAAAATTTTTTTTTTTACTTATCTTCGTAACCAAGAGGTTACCAGGTAAGGTTCAGACTAAATAAAACGATGACATTAATGGTAACATCATGTAAGTATTTGTAGTCGTCATTAAAAAGTTTTTTTTTTCTAGCTTCATAGAATTTTTAAATTATTTCAAATGAGCAAACATAAAAGTTTGGCAGTTTAAAATTACTCCGGAATCCGGATGCGGATTTAAGCTTCGTGTGACAGTTGTTTTTTTTCATAGCTCGTGAAATGTTTCAATTTATAACCAGTTATTTCGAAATTGCTTTTTTATTTTGTCTACGTCTTATAAATAGTTTTCTTACATTTCATAAACATCTTTGATCATCAGGAAGTTGGAATATTAAAATCTGTTCGAATATCATCATGTTTATTTTGTGTCCAACGCCGTAAACGCATTTTAAAAATCGAAGCTATAAATTAACCCTAAAAACTCACGTGCAAACTTTTTCCCGCCAAACGTAAAAGTTGCAACGGGATTTCGTAAACAGTCACAAGTGTCAAACTTACCGGGGGGCGACTTCTGCGGTGTTGCGGGTACGTCGTGATGATATGGGGTTGATCTGAGGAGTTGGAGGGCAAGTTCAGTCCCGACCTCCTCGGACCTAGGGCACGGCACGTAAGCGTATTGTTTTTTGGTCAGCGCCGGCAGGGGCGCGACGCGATGTTTGCTCCGGTCGGCCATGCGACGTCTGCCGTGCGGACGGCTCACCCGCCGGAGTGCCGCAGCCCGCGTGCCGGCCTCTTATCGATAAAGCTGCCCGTTTGCTACCGGGAAATATTAATTTAGTGCGTAAACTGCTCGAGTTTGTTCAAAGATAAATCCGCGCGCCAGTTAGTGTTTGACACGCGATTTGTCACGCGTTAAATACACGACGCTTTAGTGAAGCTTGAGATTTGTGAATATTGAGTTGATTCGTTTTCTTATTGAGGCTGAACAAAGAAATGTTAAAATATTTGCTATAACTTTTAGAAGTTTTGCGAGAAAGTCTGCATAATAATAAAATTTAAAGTTATAAATACTTTTGGAAAAAATCAATTATCCCCCCCTTAACCTTAAATTAAGCTTAGATTAAATAGAAAAAAGGTGGATGAAATAAAAAATAAAGATAATAAAAAAAAATTGTGCTCTCAGAACCAAAACTTATAACGCACATCACACAAACATATGGGCTTTTATAATTGCAGTTTATTCACTTTCACAGTACCTAATAGTGTGCTACTCAATCCTCAGAACAATAAGATAAACTGCGGGATTTTTTTGAAAACTTTAAATATTACAATTAGTGAAATGTTTTACTTAGCTCAGTCATTTTGATCGTACCTAAATCAGACTCAGCTAAATAAAAAATAATAATTTGTAATTAATATAATCCAACCAGCTGCTGGCATGAATGATATAAAACCTCTAGAAAAATTAAAAAAAGTTTCCATTCAAAAATTAAGAACAAACAAAGCTGGTCCAAAATAACCATTCGTTTTTTAAATCTTCATGTGTGTGGTCCGTATTCAGTGCGCGCGCAGTTTCGCGTGCTGAGTCCCGCACTAGGGTCGATAGCACGTGCCCGTGGGAGGACTGCACTATGCGGACACTTGCACATAACAAAGCAAAGTTGCTGTCGCGGTCACAGGGTTAGGGACTACACGTAGGAATGGCGGGTGCAGTTTGAAGTTTGTCTATATTTCAATTTATAAAACAATATTTTTACTCTTTATTGTCAAGGATCTCAGAAGTATTTTCAAACCTTTTGCTATCGGTAACTGTCCTCCATAACCTCAAAGTCCACTGCAACTTCTGAAAACAAGAATCAAAAGTGATGACCATAAAAAAAACTATAGCTATGAAGTTTTCACGCACCTGGGGAAAAGTAGTGGAGGAATTAGAAAAACTAATATGTCCACTTAACGTATGACGGTTTTAAAGCACTTCATTCGTCCGAAAATTCAGGGACTGTTTCATCACCTCTCAGTAGAGATACCTACTAATTACCAGATTCTGGATAAATCTTCCTTGGTGAATTTCGGTAAAGTGAACTTGAGCTATCATTCTACCGATACTAGGTATCGATTGAGTGTATGTCTATTCTGTTAGAATCTCCCTCGGTGAACACCTAGGTCAAGTGAGCTGTCATCCATCCCGATGCTAGGGTTTTACAAAGCACTACAATCGGATGACAGCTCACTTCACCTAGGTGTTCACCGAGGGAGATTATAATAGAATAGCACTGCTGGTCAGGTCGATCTCACTTCACCTAGAACTATTACACAATACCACTGCAGATAATAAATTCAAATACGGAACAAAATCTGACCTTTTTAATATGTAAATACATTTTAATGTTTTTTGTGATGTATTTATAACAGTACCTATTGTGAAATTTCATTTTGAGTAATATTGTATGTAGGTATTTGTTATTATTTATTTATTTACTCTTCATGCACAAAGGTACAAAGGCGGGGGGGGGGGGGGGGTTTTGTTTTAATGCTCTGCTTTAATTTAATCGAAACTTATTGGAAGGTGGCGAAACACACCCTTTGATACGTACGAAGATATGACACAAAGATGGTTGCCTCAAATCTCGTACCCTAACTGCAAATAAAATGTCGCTACAAAATATTTTCTCTTAAAAATATATCGACGAAAAGATCTAAAAGAAAGTAATCATACTAAAAGTTGATGAGGTCCAGGAGTCAATAGTAGCTGTTCAATTAAGCAGAGGATCTGAAGGCTGAATAAAGGAACACACTTTATAATTCAGGAGCCGCGACCGGTCGAGCGCGCATCGGATTTTGTTGTTAAAACACGATTTCATGAAGAAAGTACACTGAGATACTTGATTTTCTACGTTCTTGATATTGTCATCACCAAATGCAGAAATCATCCTGTCAACACACTGTTTTTGTGATAAACCACTTCGAAAGTCATAATAAATCATCGCTCTTGAATTTTCTCGAGTTAATTCCATTTTCTCAACGACTAAACAAGTTTGACAAAACCTTGGGACAAGACCGAGAATCTTTTTTTAAATAAAAAAATGGTATTCGATTTTTAAAACCAAGGAGTTTTCAATTAAAAAGATTTTAATATGACAAGAACAGTGGAAATATTCCATTCCCGATACTTTTAGTGCAGCCCTCGTATATCTATATAAATAAAAAACAATTGACGGCTCGACCAATTTGACGTAATTGTCATGACAAGATTTGTACAACAGAAAATATTCGGAAAATCCACCGGAAATGTCGAAATTATAATGGTTTTTTTATCATTAAAATCTCAATAAAAAAAATGTCCGGAAAGAAAACCCGTGTAAAAATAACCCGTGGAAGCTGGGGCTGGTCGTTAGTTTAGAATAAATAAGATTAGGTCTGTTAATTACCCATTTTAAAAAAACTGCTTCATGAAATGGAAGAACCCTATCGTGATATAATTAAAAACAATTCAAAATCATGACATTTCAATTTTAAATTAAATGTTTTTTAAATTTTCTGTCGTCTTTTCCACAAGTCTTACGAAACAACATTTACGCTAGCATTAAGGTTCCAATTCTGTTAATGCGACAGTAATCAGTCAGTCAGTCAGTCAGTCAGTCTTTTTATTTGTAAAACATAGGTATTACAAAGCTGTTAGGTTAATATAATTGGCGCTATGCTTTGCCGTGAAGGCGTACAAATGTAGGATAAAATTGTATGATAAAAAAACTAATACTAAACTAAACTAACTAAACTAGTAATACTTTAAAACTTAATAAAATAACAATATAACACTACTAAAAATATACTAAAACAATATTAAAAGTTATCATTTATAAAATCTTGAACACTATAATAACATTTTTCAATTAGTAGCGAGGCGAGAGCTTTCTTAAATTTTGATACGGGCATATTTTTTATATTATCAGGTATTTACATAGTAGGCTCAGATTATGAAACAAAAGGCAGATAGACCGCGCGGAACATAGAGAGTGAAGCCAAAAAAGCAAATACAAATTCAAAATCGAATTCGAACAACAACGCGCTTCGTGTACTGACACGAGTCAGTATTATAGCACGTAACACCGCATCGCTAAAAAAAAACAAATAAAAATACAAATACAAATTCAAAAGCTAATACAATCACGAGATTGTAGCTATTCGCTTTTGAATTTGTATTTGCTTTTTTGGCTTCACTCTCAGTGTTCCACGCGGTCTATCTGCCTTTTGTTTCATAATCTGAGATAGTAGGTATGTTCCTTTTTATTTAAAAACGCGCCACAAAGTTGCTCTCAGCTTGAATATGAAGTAATTTGGACGAACGCATACGATGCAGCTGAATAAGTTTAATTTAAAAGTACATACGAACACTTATACGAGTAACATTCAGCATCTCTTGTCTGCAAATAACTAGTTATTTTGTAAACCGTCACAAATGAACTGAGTTAATTAAACTGGCTGTAAAGTTTAACCCATCTTTATGGTTATCATACTGGCACTGGGAAACTATGTGCTACGTAATGAAACGGTGGAAATAATATTTTTAATCGGCCCGATCTTGTATTCCTGTTTCGGCTTTGTCTGGTAAAGCCCCTTTCCCTGCAGTGCGACAATTGTGCTTATTTCTGCAAAAACGACTCGTTTCAATCTCTTAATAAATTACAGCAAACTAATTGGAGTTATTCGAAATGTGCAATAATAGTTCAATGGACGTCTCAAAATTATGCTTACAATAGATTCAAAAATTAATCAGCCCTATGTAAATATGCGTTAATAAAATGTTATAAGTAAGAGGAAAATATTCAAGAAATTGACTTCGATTTGACAGTACCTACTAACCAACTAGCTACTGGCACTTTTAGAAAACAATAGATAATGATATATTTTTCCCAATCTTAGAATATAATATAGTATTCTGTTTAACACAATACTATATTTACTTTTTATAAGCATGCAATCATTTATCACAATTGATGTTTACATTTTATAATACTTGTTTTTATAGATTCTTGGAATCTTTTATTATGCAAAAATAAAATAAAAGTACTTACAGTTATTATGCTGGTCTTGTCTACGTTACGTTACGTTACATTATATTCCAAATCTATGTATTTTTAAATCTCTTTTTATAAATCTGGAAAATAAATAATGTTTTTGCTATGACATGTTTGTCAATGACAGTTGTCAATCTTGATGATTGTCAATATTACTTCTAATAAGTTTACGGCTTAAATAACGTAAAACCTCATCCTTGACGTGGTTCTCGTTGGCAAGAATCGTGACTTGCAAATTAAATCGTCTCCATATCTGCTTGAAAACTTCCGTGTCCCTTTGTCAGAAGTTCTTTGGTTACAAATAGACATTGTTTTCTTTCATAAAATATCTGCAGGTACGGTCGAACAAGCTTATTGGGTTACAGGCAAAAATATTCATCTTATTATTATACTAACCATTTATTTATTTATTTTATTTTATTTTTCTTTAGTAGGGTAGGGTAGGGGGGTAGGTATCGCGGATACCTACGTGCTCGAGATAAGAAAATGGAATAAAATAAAATATTGTGAGTGTAGTAGAAAGATGAAAATTTTTGCCTGTAAACCAATTAGCTTGTTCGACACAACCAAAACCCTGTCGACAAAACGTTTTTAGATAAAATTGTCTAGTGCAGATCACGGGGGTTATTCCTGTATCTTTTAAGAACGTACATATTCTAGTGTCATCAAAATCATCAGACATCTTTTAAAGGTCCACTGCTGGGCATAGGTCGCGCCCAAGGGTGGGAGGGGGCCAGTTCAAAAGTTTATGGTTTAGCCGTCTTGGCCGATGGATGTTAGTCAATATCCCTCTGTCGCCTTCTACGACACCCACGGGTAGAAATTGGGTGGTTCTTTCGCGGTCGGCTCCACGCGACTTATTTATTATTCTAGTCTTAATCTTTCAAAATTGCCTCTATTTTTGACAATACTTGAACATTGATTGTCTCTGAGATGATAATTTGAACGTTACTTTAGGAGAATTGGCCTTCAGTACTTGCAAAGTCTAGATCTTTATCTATTCTTCCTAGTCTTTAGGTCGTTAAGTCTAGTTGAGTTATCATCAGTCAGGCTAATTTCACTTCGATCGTGTGCCAAACCAAAACTTTGTTCACAAAGTTAAACGTGGAATTAATCGAGCGGGGCAACCGTTGCCAAAACGGCTGTTTAACGTCACCGCAAGTTATTATGGCAGTTCCTTCCACTGATAAAGTTAACGATGTCGGAGTTATTTCGTGCCTATTCTTGGGCCATTCACAGCCACGCCGGCGCAACACCGGAGATTCGAACGCACGAAGGAAATTGGTCAGATTGTGTGGATTCTAATGTTATTAGTATCGATGCGGAGTTTTGGTCACGTTTATAATCAGGAATCGGATAATCGGAAGCAAATTTCCTTAAACTATACCGAAAAAATCCCACGATTCCGAAATTGTCGTGGATTTAATTACTTCATCATAATCATGATCATGTCAACCTTTAGACGCCCACTGCTGGGCTGTGGGCATAGGTCTACGCCAAGGGGGGTTCAGCCGTAATCGCCATGCTTGGATGATGCATGGCGAAAAATTACTTCTTTACTTCGTCAGTTCAACCTTTAGACGCCCACTGCTGGGCTGTGGGCATAGGTCTCCGCCAAGGGGGGGGGGGGGGTCCCGCCGTAATCGCCACGCTTGGCCTTATTTACTAACTTGGCGAAAACTTTAGATATAGGTATTTGCTTATTTAGGGTTCCGTACCTCAAAAGGAAAAAACTTAACCCTTACTTACCCCTTCGGGAATACGTGGAGGTATCGAGTGAAATTAAAACCATATACTAAAGGTCTACAGTCCTTTCAAGCTGTAAGAAATCAAACTGCTATGTTAACGTAACGTTAAAAGATACGGCCATTTTTGCCGCAAATAACGTATATTTCGGCACTTTGAAAGGACTCAAAATTTATAGAGTACTTTCCGTTGACCTAGAACTATGAAATTTGGCAAGTAATATCGTCTTATACTGCAAACTGAATTTCGCGAAATGCTCGGAAAAAACTCCGAGACTCGATTCCTAAACTATTTATAATATGTAGGTGCCGTAGAGGCTTATATGTATTAGCGCCATTAAGTATAAGCTTATGTCATGTATTTCCATTAAAGTCTTATTTTATCTCCAATATAGAGTTCTAACAGTCTATTGCGTCTTATCATCATCAGCCTGAAGACGTCCACTGTTGAACAAAGGCCTCACCCATAATTTATCGCCTGCCAAGAGTAGGGATTATGGTCTTGGGTGATCGCAGTGAAGTTGTTAAGCACACGGAAGCCGCTGCTGCCCGTCTTCCGGATTTTCCCTTAGTCGCCTTCGACGACACCCTTGGGATGAAACATCGACATCCTCAAGAGACTGGAGGCATTGTCACATTGGATGGTAAGAGGAAAGAAAGAAGAAGAAAGAGGATGAAGCTAGCCATTGGAACACGGGAAACGTCAACCAAACGTTTCGCCATATTTATATAATAAAAATGAATTGTTGTTCGTTACTCTCGCTAAAACTCGAGAACAGCTGGACCGATTTGGCAAATTTTGGTCATGAAGTATTTGTGAAGGTCCTGGAATGGTTTAAACGTATAGGGACAGGACAACGTCTGTCGGACCTGCTAGTCTTAAATAAAAAGATTTTTCAAAAAAAAGAAAACCGCCTTTAAAAACTAAAAAGTGATAAATAACTTTAGCACAGAACACACTTACTTTACTTTCGGAAGTCGGTGGCGGTGGCTTTATGTTTGTGGTTTTGATTGCCACCGACTTCCGAAAGTAAAGTAAGTGTGTTATGTGTTAAAGTTTTTTATCACTTTTTAGTTTTTGAAGGCGGTTTATTATGGATGAATTTTGGTAAAATTTATATGGGACCATTTCGGAATAAATCTCATTCGAACAAAAAAATAATTTTGCAAATCCGTCTATAGATGACAGAGTTATGCCCGAACATACATAAATATAAAATAAATCAATATAAATCAATTCGGATGATTATATACATATATATATATATATATATATATATATATATATATATATGTATATAATCATCCGAATTGATTACCTCCTCCTTTTTGAAGTCGGTTAATAAAAAGAATACGGGTCCATGCTTACTTGTATAGTCAAATAACGCGAGGTATATTAAATTATATTATACTGTGTGGTTGTAATAGTCATAGACGATTACTTCAGTATAGCGCCTAGTAACACAATTATGAACCCTTAAAACTAACGTGGTTACCATGTTGAATGCCCTAAATTACGATTAGATTAGAGTTTTAACAACTCATGAAATAACTTAAACGATAGCTTACACGAAATATTAAAAAAATGGGTTATCTGCAGCCAATCAATTAGGGTTATTATTACGATCTTATTGTTGACACCTTCAATTTTATTAATTACTAGCGACCCGGCCCGGCTTCGCATAGGCCTATAGCCTTCGTCGATAAATGGACTACCCAACACAAAAAGATTTTTTCAATTCGAACCAGCAGATCCTGAGATTAGCGCGTTCAACCAAACAAACAAACTCTTCAGCTTTATAATATTAGTATAGATAGCGACCCGACCTGGCTTCGCATGGGCCTATAGCCTTCCTCGATAAATGTACTATCCAACACAAAAAGTTTTTTTTAATTCGAACCAGTAGATCCTGAGATTAGCGCGTTCAACCAAACAAGCAAACAAACTCTTCAGCTTTATAATATTAGTATAGATTTCATTGACATCATATTCATATTGTAAAGAGGTAAAGTAAGTTTGGATGAGGCAGGCAATCTCCGAAACTACTCATCCGATTTCAAAAATTATTTCATTGATAGAAAGCTCAATTATTGCCAAGTTTCATAGGTCAGTTATACTTAGAGTATGGAGGGTAGGGGCACATTATAAATATTAGTACGACCGTACAATAGTGACACACCCCGCCTCCCTCCGAAACACTGTTCTGTTCTTCACCTCCTCCCGCGTCGAACGTGCTCTCGAAACTGATTTTAGTTCTTGAGGCGCGTAGACACGCACACACGCGCATGTATTTGTTCAGTCTGTTATTTTGGTAGTAGTGTAGGTTATTAAATCGTTTCGTTTGTATGGAGTGTCGTAGGTGTAGTAGAGGTAAGGAAGTTTTCCTTACCTCTTTACGTACAAATACGTGCGTTTGTATGCGTGTCCATGCGCCGCTTGAACTAAAAGCAGTTTTGAGAGCAGGTTCGACGCGAGAAGAGGTGCGAACAGTGTTTCGGAGGGAGGAGGGGTGTACGTTGAAACCTAGCTACCAATATTTATACTGTGCCACTGGTATTCTGCTGCATCCTCCGGTTAGACCGGACACTAAAATAGTTGGAAAAAGGCTAGGGCGATCGATGATGATGATTTTTATAATTATTATTATAGGATATTCTTTAGGGTATATTTGACATACACGCGGGCGAAGTCGCGGGCAAAAGTCAGTTACAAATAAACAGTTACTAACAATAAACTTGAATAAAAACAAATTAGATAACTGTTTTTTCTGCAACGTCCTTATGACATTGTTTACTTCAATATCTACCTTCTTTTCAACATACGAGCTTGAATGGAACCTTTGCCCCAATTAACTTTACCGCAGTTAAACAAAAAAATTGAGGAGAATTTTATTTAAAAATGTAACGTCATGTTTTTTTTGTAATATCTAGCGGTCTCCGCGGACAACAGCGGCTGAACAAGTCTCATATCCCCAGACTGTTATTATTTCCTTCAATTTCAAGCGACTGTAAAGCGCTTTATTTTAATAATTCCCAACGCCATTGTCATGAACAACTTTTTGTTTTAAAACGGACGTTCTAGAAGTGCAATTTTGAAATAAGTTTAAAAAAATAATATTTACTTAAAAGTCCTGAGAACTTCACAGATGGTCAGTAGCTTTAAAATCCTTTATTTTTCTAGTTTAGTTTTTAATTCTTAAAATATAGTTTCTCTGGACGTAGTTGCCAAGAGCCTGTAGACAAAATCCCTTTTCTGTTAGCGTTAACGCCAACGGAAAATCAAATTGTATGAAGTTGACGTTTGCTTACCAGATGTCACGTGATGCAAAAATGTCAACTGCATAGAATTTGACTTTTCCGTTGGCGTTAACGCTTACAGAAAAGGGATTTTTAGGGGATAAATTTGATGTTCAATAATAATGTGGCTACTTAGCCACAAACTCCTCTTATAAAAGCCATATGGATCGACCGCTCATGATGGCTAAGCTAAGCTTGCCGCGGTCGGTCTGTAGATGGGTGACCATCCATTTCATACCGAGACCCCTCCGTGTCTCGGAAAGCGCGTAAATTCGTTGGTCCCAACTGTCATTCGTAGATCTTTGGCAGCCGTTCTAGGTAGTCAGAAGCTAGAAAATATGACAACCAGTCTTATCAAGGGGTATCGTGTTACCCAGCAACTGGGTTGTGAAGGTCAGTGTCGATTCTGTAAAATTCAAACAACAACTCGCATCTCACTTCGCATAAGGTTCAAAATTACCTTGATATATTTGACACTTTGAATCGGGTTCGAGTGCGAAGTGAGCGTCAAAGTGACGGGGAAATTACCTTACAGAATGCCACTTCACGTCATCTCATACTTTATCTGTCAAAATCTCAAATTATTTGGTGACACACGAACCTATAGAGCGTAAGGCTCTAAAGGTTCGTGTGTCACCAAATAATTTTAAGCAATTGATCTCAACAATGTGATTCTTAAGATTTAGATTATAAATACCTACCTATGTTATAACGATTGTTAATTATTCTTGAAACATTTCTTAATAAAAACTTTCCTTTGTAAATCATCTAGTAATACCTTATTCCCTTACATTTTCCCAAACGACACCGCCATAATCAAATAAAATATCAGTCAACACAGTTCAAGTCATAAAATAAAAGTTAAAATAAAGTAAATCGTCAAAATAAGTATAAATAATTATTTCTTAACCGCTAACTAGGGTATTTATTAAGTAATAACAGAAAAAATCCACCGATTTTTTAAAATAGCAGTTTTTTACGTCTCCTCTAAAGTTGGTAAAAATGACTTATGCGGTGTTGTTAGCTAAGGGACGTGTGATATTTTATTTACAACATTTTCTTCTTCATGTAGTTTTGTCAACACTTTATTTTTCTATCCTTTTTCTATTTCCAAAATTATTCAATTTGAGTACACAAACCTTCACTGCTGGATTAAAGTCTCTCAATATTTTCCTACTATACTTATGTAACTACAGTTTTACCTAGCCAACCTTTTGGCATGATTCCAAATTCAGACCAGTTTTAACGTTTTCCTAATGATATTCTTTATCTCGATTTCTTTCTTTTTGCATAAGTGCTGCCCTTTTGGAAATATAATGAACTACCTTCTGCCTAAGACTTCGTCTGTGTCGAAACCAAGTACTAGCACATCAAGCCAACCATACCAAACTGTCAAATTTTCCCAATTGAATATGAAGCTTATTCTTTTGTATTAAAGTTGAAAATCTATCAAAGAAAGAATCATGGCAGGATTTGTACAAACAAAATTAAGATGTTTAGAGAAGTTCAAATTCTAATTCTTATACTCTTGGGTACCTAAAGAGTATCTTCAGGCATTTACAATATTTTTAAAACCCCGCAAAAAATGTGAATAGACCTCGCATTGAGTTTAAAAAATCTTAGAAGAAGTGTACGCACGACTACGCATCAAGCTATACATATCCAGTTAATGCTGATCTCACATTGTACGGATTTCCGTACAATGCGAGGTCAGCTTATACTACTCTGCAACGGATTTGAATGCAGTTCTCTCAGATTATGAAACAAAATGCAGATAGACTGTGCGAAACACTAAGAGTGAAGCCACCAAACGTAAGTATAGTTTGATCTAAATTTGCACCCGTGCGAAGTCGGGGCGAGTCGCTAGTATGCCATAAAATATATCCTATGACACTCAGCAAATAGAGTAGCTTTTTATCAGTAAAAAAAAATTGTATTAGGACCACTACTTCCATAGATTACCTATCCCAAATAAACAAATGATTTCAACTCTTCATAATATTAGTAACAAGCACTTTGCCCGCGCATTTGTCTGCGTAGAAGCACAGTTTGTCTTAGTAAAAGCACAGTTTAAATTAATATTTAAAATGTGCTTCCCACGACATCCATCATCGACGCCCAGCCTCCATCCGAAACACTGTTCCTCACCTTATCCCTAGTCGAACGTGCCCTCGAAACTGCTTTTCAAGCGGCTCGTGGACACGCACACACACGCACGTATATGTGCAGTCTGTTATTTTGGTAGTAGTGTAGGTAGTTAAATAGTTTCGTTTTTATGGAGTGTCGTAGCTGTGCTAAAATATAGCCTATAACAGTCAGGGATAACGTACCTTCCTATTGGTAAAAGATTTCTATTAACCGACTTTAGACGACACGGTTGGCGCAGTGGCTGAGCGATCGACTGCTGCGCAGCGTGTTGCGGGTTCGATTCCCGCCCAGGGTAAACATTTGTGTGATGAGCACTTTGTGTTTGCCTTGTGTCTGGGTGTTGTTTATCTATATATGTATGTATTTACAAAAAAAATAAAAAAAGTATTTGTGTATATATATCAGCTGTCTGACACCCATAGTACAGGGTCTCCCTAGTACCAGGGTCAGATGACCGTGTGTGAAAAATGTCCCCACATAAAAAAAAACCGGCTTAGGATTTTCGGAGATTACCCCCTATATACGATCTAACAAATTTTACCCCTTTATATTATTAAAGATGAAACTTATCGCAACTACCTAGTACTTACGGATGGAAACTTCAGAAGAAACATTTTGCTAGTTTTAATTTCTTAGCGTAGCAGAAACTTTAATCTTGGAACAATGCTCGGGTTTCATTACTGGTTGCATCTCTACCCTGGTCTATCGAGAACAAATCTCTTGACTATTTATATTTCAATCTAGGTTGCTTTGTGTATATGTTTGTGGATCAGGTTTCTAAGACAAACATAGGTAAGCTTGTATATTTGCTTTACTAATGTGTCAAGCATATTTCTAATACTATCTGCAAGAGCATCGCCAAGGGGAGGCAGGGACGGGTCTCTGCCCCGCCCCCCCTCTAGAGATTCCAAAAGCTTAATGTACCTTTTAGAATTCATACTTTTCTTATCCTCCATATATCAACTTGCCCGCCCCTCCCCCTTTTTTTTGTTCCGGCGTGGAAAACCGTCTTAAATGTCCTCCCGTTTCAGGACGGAGGACATTCATGTGGTCTGTCAGACTCTTCAAAACCACCCCGGTGTTCCATCTCACGCCTACGTCGGGGGTCGCGGGAACTGGAGATACTTCCGCGGCACCCGACTGGTCAGGAAAGGGAGTGAGGTGTTAGACTCTCCCCGGACGCCTCACCCCCGCCTGCCTTCTAGGCCATCAGCTAACGATGATCTTGGTTATCTGTCTTACTTTCATACGCATCACAATCAGATCATAGCTTCATTTATTACTTTTTTGTCTAGGACCTCGTGAATTTATTTATGGATCCTTACTTTTTAAGGTTCCGTACCCAAAGGGTAAAAACGGGATCCTATTACTAAGACTTCGCTGTCTGTCCGTCCGTCTGTCTGTCACCAGGCTGTATCTCAAAAACGGCGATAGCTAGACAGTTGAAATTTTGGCAAATTATGTATTTCTGTTGCCGCTATAACGACAAATATAAAAAACAGAATAAAATAAATATTTAAGGGGGGCTCCCATACAACAAACGTGATTTTTTGACTTTTTTTTTGCTCGATGTCTAATGTTGTATAGATAATGGTACGGAACCCTTCGTGCGCGAATCCGACTCGCACTTTTAAGATAATAAAATATAGTCTATAGCACTAAGGGATAAAGTAGCTTTCTATTAGCGAAAGAGTTTCCAGAATCGGAGCAGTAGTTCTAGAGATAAGCCCGAAAGAAAACCTAAAATAAAATTACAAACGGAAAAGTTATTAACTTTATTCCAATTAAAATCTATATTTTTGTAAACACACACTAATCGTCCGTCGCTCAAATTTCAACAACGTAATCATTTTAATATCCCAATCTTACAAAATTAGCAGTATACTTATACCAAATTCTCTAGCAGTATATACGAAATTCTCTAGCAGTATATACCAAATTCTCTAGCAGTATATACCAAATTCTCTAGCAGTATATACCAATTTCTCTAGCAGTATATACGAAATTCTCAAAAGATTCAGGTCCGCAACAAAAAATCTGATGATGATGATGAATTTTTAATCTGTTAATAATGAATACATGATACGTTAGTAAGAAAGTAAACCTACACCGTAGAAAAAAAAAAGCTATTCGTCACAAAAGAATCACAATTACTCGAGAATTTAACATCATTATTTATTTCGTCGTAACATTTTTGGTAGCTTAGCTCTAAAACTATGTGACGAGGTTAGTAATGGTGGTGACCCGGCTAGGTGGTGTTCAGCAGTGGTGCATGTCTGTGAAAGTCTTCTTGTCCTTGTAGATGGAACCCCAGGCTCCGTAGTCCTTCTTCTGCTCCGGTTTCTTAGGTGCCTGGTATTTAGGCGCCTCGTATGCGGATTTTCTGTAATTAAGCGAGCATTGCTATTAGAAATTGATTGGAAACGCTACATTTTCAGCGATACAATTTATGATGCATTCAATAGAGACAAAACAGGGTGGTGATATCTATCGCACCACGTGCGAACTATAACTGACATATCCTACTTCGCAATATTAGCATAAAATATAATTATACGACGACACGGTTGGCGCAGTGGCTGAGCGATCGACTGCTGCGCAGCGTATCGATTCCCGCCCAGGGTAAACATTTGTGTAATGAGCACTTGTGTTTGCCTTGTGTCTGGGTGTTGTTTATCTATATATGTATGTATTTACAAAAAAAAATGTATCTGTGTATGTATATCAGCTGTCTGACACCCATAGTACAGGATCTCCCTAGTTTGGGGTCAGATGGCCGTGTGTGAAATGTCCCCATATATTATTATTATATTTTATATACTTTATGTATCTCGGGACCCAGAGGTCCCGGGCCTTTGTAAGGCGTACGAGGAGCCGAAGCCAACTCGCAGAGGCCCCTTAGGTAGCTTTATATGAAATAAGACATCAACCGACGATTATCCCTGTATGCACTATGCATGTGCACCCAAGGACAACACCCGGTTGGTGCAGGACTATTACAGGACATGGAAACTAACAGTACTGGACTATGGGTATGGGTTGCTAAAGTGACTTGGTTACCTGGAACTATGAAGTGACTATGGCCCCTGCCGAATCAATGTTTGTATACATGGATAAAATAGCAGGGGGTGACTTGCACACTCACTAAATGGGCCCCCTGAAACAGTCGCTAGCACAAAGTGACGTAGCGACAAGGGGGCAACATATCTTGAGGTGCTAGAGGAGTGGAGAGGTATTCCACGGCTATCAGGACAATCCCGGAAGTACGGTCAAGATCCCTACCAGCGTCTTACTGGAATACTTCCTTACCCCGAGCACGAATGCTCTCGCAAGTTTCCACTCTAACCGGCCAATTAAGGCAAGATAGAGGTGGGAGCTCCGTTCCTCATCTCTGGCTTGCCCTTATTGAAAGGCAAGCCAGAGATGAGGAACAAGACTTCTCCCGGGAGATCAGGTCCGTGGGGTCGCTACTGCCCAACAGCTCGTCACAAGCTGCCCTGCGGGTTTATTATTATTATTATTATTATTATACAACATTTCGACAATAACCGTCACACCAGACACATCACCCGTCTGGTCGGAGGACCCTACCTTTTTAATGGAGGATAAGGAACTTTCCACGCTGTTCCTCAAACTTTACTAAAAAAAAGAATCAGCAATCGCTGACTATATTTTCACTTAGTATTGAGCAAATGTGTGAGTATTTGGTGTTATAGTAGATACATATTTTTTCCGCTTCTAAGCTAGAAATGGTCTCAACCTTTCTTTCTAATTTTCTTAATTTATCAGCCTTACTGCCACACTCAGAGACGTCACTTAATAATAATGAATCATTAACTTTAATTGACCAACATAACTTGGTACATGTCAACAACAACATTCTGACTGACAGCGTTCTAAGTTATGTTGGTCAATTAAAGTTAATGAATCATTATTATTAAGTGAAGTTTCTGAGTGTGGCAGTTAAAGGATTAGGTCCAAAGATACTCACTGCATGGGAGCAGACACGTCGAACGACTTGCACGCGTAGTTAGCCTTGTTGGCGGTTTTACATTCGTCTCCGCGAGCCATGGTTCTTAGCATCTATCTCTTACACTCAGGTTAAGCTGATAGCCGGTGGGAGGGAGATGGATGATGAGATGAGGGTCGGTGTGGTAGAGAAGCTACGGTACGTGCTGGATATGCGTGAGGACCGAGTGTTCCAAGCGGTTGCCGGTGTTCGCCCGACGACTGCCTTTTCTGGTGCACAGGTTTTTAGCGAGTCTGAAATCAAAGAAATTACATGGTTACTTCATGATACAAGACAATTAAATTTTATATACAATATATACACATATAATAAAAAAGAACAACCTATAACTATTAAACTAATACAATAGAGCATCAAAAAGTTTCACCATATCGCTGTCATCTGGGAACGTGCCCAAGAGACTGGCTGCATTACCACGTTGGATGGCAATGCTTAACCTCTGTCTGGGATAAAAACCAACTCTTGGATCACGGGAAGTGTCAACCAAAATTGCAACCTGAATTCAATATTGTGTCGCTTTCATAAACCTTTACACATTAATTGATAATGTTTTTTTTGTTATTACTACAATTGGCAGATATTTAAAGTTTGCTCGTTTATTTCAACCCTGACCTGTTTCTACAGTTCTTACAATTTGCATTTCGAATAGGTAAGTTGTCACTTTACAAAACAATTAAGGGACATTGAAAACTTATTATTGCGGCTAAATAAAAAGCAATTCTGCACGAGATAAATTTTAATTGCACGTAAATAAGATTTGGTTAAAAACTTGAAAATTGCCTGCTACTAAAGTTTGAGATGCAAAGTTTTACTGTAGAAAAGTGTACGGCCTTGAGGTATCATTTTTTTAATTAAAGAATTCCAAACAGCAAGAAGGTTTACGTACCTTATAAAAAAATCAAAACAGGTAATAAATATTTTCGTTACCGATATCTGCCCTTGTGCCGCCCGGGGGTCACATAACAGTGTTAAATTAATTACCTGATTGTGTCGCATTAGAGTTCAAATTACAGGCTAAAATTAAGACAATTCTAAGAAGACTGTTTAGTACATACTGTTTCGGCTTAAACAAAGTTCCTACTTTCGCTAAATGACCAGACAGTTGTTTATAAAGTAAGTTAAAGTATAGTTAGACAAGATTGTGTGACGTTACAAAACCACCATCTTTTTCCCAACTTTGTTGGCGTCGGTTTCCAATCTAACCGGATGCAGTTGAATACCAGTATTTTACATAGAGCAATTGCCTATTTGACCTCCACAACCCCACTGGGTAACATGGTACCACTTGGTAAAACACTCACACATCATTTTAAAAACCACAAACAACAAAATGAATTGACAATAGATCAAATTCCCTAGATAACATTTTTAAAACATTATTCCGAAAGTAACTTTGTGGCTCTAAGTGCTTTTTGTTAGCGAAGAAGCCAGAATACAATAGGGAACTGTAATTCTATTTTCGCTATTTGAAAAGCTTACAAAGTTACAACCCTACATTCATATTTATAAGTATGCAAATTAGATTAGTATTACTATCTAGCTTAGAAGCTATTATTGCCTGGATGTTTGCCTCGTGCATTGTCTTGACCTTCACGCAAGTAGGTCTGTCATCTATTGCATGCAATGCATTTAAGTAAACACTTGCATAATGTGGAACTGCGTTCAAATTACCATAAACCAGATTTAACTGGTTTGAAAACCTTCCCATACCAGCTTGACTGGATGATGCAATATTTGTAGTCCTTGTATCATCTCCAACTACATTTTCATGTTGTTTACTCGTGTTTTGTATAATAATGAGCCGGGTTGGGTGTATTTTTAGTTTATTATTAATTGAAAAGAAATGACTGCGACTTAGATTTCGTAAACACCTGTGTTTACGCTGGGATTTGTATCATTATTTGGTATCAATTTCTTGTTCCATTTATTATTTAGGTAATATTCACTACAGAAGTGCTATTCCGTAAAAGCTTCGTCGGTGAATTTAGTTGAAATGACATTGAGATGAGCTGTCAGCTGTCAATCCCTAGCTTAGGTGGGATGACAGCCAGCTGATCTGAAGCTCACTTCACATTTTTTTTACAGAATAGACCGGTAGATTTAAAATTTTGTCTTTTACAGTTGTATCAAAGCTATTATTATCTAACACTAGCTAGCCGGCAAAAGTTGCTTTGCCATATAAATGAAAAGAAAATAGCCTACGACCTATAATCTCAGACCTACCAAACATACTAAAGAAAACTGGCCAAGTGCGAGTCGGACTCGCGCACTAAAGGTTCCGTATCATTAACTATACAACATTAGACATCGAGCAAAAAAGGGTAAAAAAAATCGCGTTTGTTGTATGGGAGCCCCCCTTAAATATTTATTTTATTTTTAGTTTTGGTTGTTATAGCGGCGACAGAAATAGTTAATTTGTGATAATTTCAACTGTCTAGCTATCGCGATTCTTGAGATACAGCCTGGTGACAGACAGACGGACGGAAAGAAGCGAAGTCTTAGTAATAGGGTCCCGTTTTTACCCTTTGGGTACAGAACCCTAAAAAGCATATAAAGCGGTATTATATATGTTAGATATAAAAATCAAAATAATGAAATTATTTACAATTCTAGGAAAAAGGCAGGGAGCTCAAAGGGCATCAAAAAACTCGTCCACATCGCTGTCAACGGGACACGTGCCCAACAGGCTGGCAGCATTGCCACGTTGTATGGCAATGCTGATTCTTTGACCCAAGAATAGACCAGCCTTCGGGTCACGTGGGGAGTCGACCAGCCGCTTGGCGATGTCACGAAAAACAATATGGGCACTCGGACCCCATGGCCCTAGAGTTTCCACCCCAAACGGCTCAAATATATAGCTTCCAAGAAGGTTATTATATTTGCGCCGTTTGAGGTTTTCGGCACCTGCAGCAGCCGCCCCAGCACAACACGTTGTGCTAGGAAGATGAGATGGCGCAAGGGTGTCGACACATGTTGCGTCCCACACCAAAGGCCTTCCCAACTTCCAAGGCATTATGGTCATCCCATCTGGTCTCTTCCCATCGTCACGTGCCAAGCCATTCGGTTCTAAAATAGCAGGCACCCCGGCGGTGGCAAGAGCACGACGGAGGATGTCATTGATGCTGGCGTGCCGTGCCATTCGGCCTGCGCTCCTACTGCAGGATAGGCCATGATGTCCGAGGCAGTCGACTGCTTCACCACACTGACAGCGATGTGGAGCCCCGCATGGAGCGCCTAGACGCAGGCATGTAGCGAGTCGGAAGGTATTATCACACAGCATAGTACCGATGTTGGGTGATGGAAGTGCCTGAAGCCAGAGGCCCGACTCCCACTCATCCACAGCCAGTAGGCGGGCACGCTCAGCAGAATTGGTGGACGTATGAATTAGATTATTCCGTACCAACCTGCAGAGCGGCTCATCCCACTGTCTCTGGGAAGATGGGTTCACGGGCCGATCTGTATCTGGGCAAGTCACTTTCCAAGCGTTCATCGCATCAGTCAAGCACGGCACTTCAAAGTCAACGAGTGATGGAAATCAAATTTTTTTGGTTAACTTTTCGGTGCTGTGGACGGAGGACAGGAAAGCCGGTAAACTGACACTGGAAATTTTGCGGACGCCGAGACCACCAAAACGAATGGGCAGGGTGGCTTGTAGCCACGCTCGGTCATCCAGGGCCACATTCAAAATCGATGTTAAAGTATTTTTAATAATTTGATCAATTTTGTCCAAGAGGTGTGGCTGCTTCCACAAAGGTGAGGAGCGGAGGTAGTACATAAAATTTGGACCAAAACAACAAAATCGAATGAATTAGATTATATATTTGTCAATCGATATGATATTATTTTATAGCCCTTTGTATGTCACAGTAATTAAAATTACTAGTATGACGTAAAACTTATCTACAAGATGCTTTTCAAATTGTACTAAGTTTTTTTTATAAACCTTACTAAAATATACATTAATATAATAAAAAAATAACAAGAAACTTGCGTCGCGCGTCGAACCTCTAAATTTAGGAGAACCAGAATTTCCATATTTTTTATTTTCAAAAATTCGAATGTTCATTTCGAAAATTCCGATACCATGGAGGTCTCAAACGAGTTCAATAATGTCGTTTTTTAATCTGTAACACTTGGACCTTCGCAGCCGAGCAAGCACTCGGTGGCCGCGTGATAGCTGTGCCCCTAGTAAATATACATCTAACCGGTTCAACCACATCTCTGAGTCAACCTCGTATAATGAAGAATATATGTAATACTGTAGAAAGCAGAAACTTAGCCTCATGTTTCATAGTATTTACACGTTTCTGATTTTATTTCAAGTTTACCATTTTTGTTTCTTAATTATTTCTGAGCCCCTTAAAGACTTCTTGTCTCTGCTAAATAATTCTAGTGCATCATCATCTTAAACTTCTACGTTTGTTCATTTGTAAGAGGTTATCTCTGGAATTACAAGTCCGGTTACAAAAAATCTTTCACTTATAGAAAGCTACTCTAGACTTGCTTAGATAAGGACTCTACAATTTGGAGTAAAAAAATAAAGTTTAAAAACTAAAACCCGACCACAACAAAAAGTGATCTAAAAAGTACGAAACAAGAAAATATTTCACACAGAAATCAAGACATAGGTACAAAATGGTCAAGGTAAAGCCGTGGTTGCATGCCTGTGTCCCATATGGGTGCGATGAACATGAATTATAATGGCATGCAACCACGGCTTTACCTTGACCATTTTGTACCTATGTCTTGATTTCTGTGTGAAATATTTTCTTGTTTCGTACTTTTTAGATCACTTTTTGTTGTGGTCGGGTTTTAGTTTTTAAACTTTATTTTTTTATTTAAACCATTTTGGAGTTTAAATACCAGTAGTAGTTTTTTTTTTTAATCATTTGTGACAAGTCACAGCTAAGTATTATATATTTGAAAGGTACTAGTGAACCCCTTTCCTATGATACCAAACACGGTATGCGTATCTTAATTTTTTTTTTATCTTTCCTTTTTTTAAATAATTTGTAATAAGTCACAACTAAATATTATATATTTGGAAGGTACTAGTGAACCTCTTTCCAATGATACCAAACACGGTATGCTTGTCTTCATAATTTTTTTTATCTTGGTTTTTTGTCCGCCAGAGGGCGCTACATTGGATTCTGTGACACGTCATATAGCCTATAACCAGCGGACAATCAAGACGCTTCTAACGATACCTTATTTGTTCAGTTCTGATAAGTAGTTTAGGAGCTATGAGCGAACAGATGAACATACGTACATACATACATACATACATACATACATATATACATACATACATAGCCTGTCAAAATCATAACCCTCCTTTGGCTTTGCCGTAGTCGGGTAAAAAGTCATAGTCAATATCAAAGTCAAAACATTTATTTGCTTAGATAAATGCGGTTACGGTACGTACAGTACGCAAAAGAGATAAGTATCCATGTCGTCGGGAATAGTTGAAGATTTCTTAGAAACCAATGGGGGCTTTCAAATGAAATTTTATTAAATCATTGATCTGTTTATTCTCTATAAATTGTATTTTATTTTATTCATAAAAACCTATCGGTTTCTAAGTAAACTTCAACTGTTTCCGGCGACATGGATACTTATCTCCTTTGGTGACCGTACATTATTGTTAAAAGACAGTTCTCCAATAAGAAGAAGAAGTAGCAATACTCTCCACAAAATGGACATTCGAACATTATTTTAATAAGCGCTGCATTTGCTGCATTGCTGAACAATAATAAAAAAATAAACAGCAAAACAGCTAACAAGAATTCTATCATCACATTAGCTTCTCATTACTCCTTCAAACAGACTCAAAGGCAACCTCTCCAGCGATATCTTGTTTTTTAAACAAAGATAAAAAAAACTGCAATGTTATTGAAACCTGCAGCGGAGAACTCTTTTGAGTGTAGCAAGTGGCAAGTATATAGGGCGTACTCATCTTTTGAAGAGCTTTCTCATCTTGTGCTACACTGAACATTACAAACACTCTCTTTGACGTGGTTTTTCTTTGCTTAGAATATTTACCAATTATGTAAATAGCATTTTGTTTAGTGGCACAAAAATCGAGGATTATGTTTCGTAAATTCAGCGTACATCTGCTATGAGGGGCTAAATCACATTCTCTTAATAATTAATTATGACAAAATAATTCAATATGTTAAACGTATATATTGTCTAACATTTAGCAACAAAAGTGCAATGTGTGCCCCAAATGTATGCTAAGCATATTAAAAAGATGTTTGTAATTAAACACTTTTATAATTGGTTACAAAACAAAAGTGTTTAAATAGTTCTGCTTAAACGAAGCAGACATAATTTAAAATGTATCAGCGTTATATATCTGTGAGTCTTACGGCCAAATACTCAAACGTTACTCAATGTTAAGATGACGTATCTCTTTTACTTTATGCCCGCGCGCACGCTTGCTATAACGAGATCTCCACCGCGCGCGGGAGCCCTCCAGTTTTTTTGTTTTACGTATCTATCTTTGTACAGACGCCAGCACATCAAGCCATACCTAACTGTCAAATTTTCCCAATTAAATATGAGCCTTAGGCTTTTGTAATAAAGTTGAAAATCTATCAAAGAAATTTGACAGATTGTAGTAGCTTGATGTGCTGGCCTCTGTACATCAATTATTAGTCGTAATAGTTAATTATTTGTGGTTATTATTGCCGGCTATCACCACATCCATAAACATTTGGCGACCGTGACAGGACATGAACCTGTCAAAATGACTGTGACAGTACGAGACTTACGGCATTTTAAAATTTAGTAGCGTTTAAGTATTCGGCCATTAGAGTCATATTGCGATTGTTTAACTATTGTGTCTACTTAACGGACTCGAAAAATGTGAAAAGATTTGATGTGTAAATTAATCTTCAAGAACTTTCTTGTTTGCCAGGCCAAAATCTAACGTGAACTCCTGATCAAACCATTAAAATACAATAGGGATTCAAGAACCATTTCTTTTCAACTGGATCCATATATACCTACTTAAGTAATTTGTTGTTAGTTTATACTTGGTTTTGGTTTTAATAGATGTTTTATGTTAAGGTAAATGGAAAGTTCAGGTGCACTTAAAAATACCTTGTGTTAGGAAACAAACTGGTTCACATTATGCACTAATGCTTGTTTTCATAAACACTGTAGGTGATAACTAAATGTAATGCCTTGGGCAAAGCGTAGCAAATGAATTTGCAATGTTTATGTTTCTTTAGGTCAATTTTTCCAACTGTATTTTGAACCAGTTCTATTATCCCAAATAGGCTGAAATTTGGTGTATATGTATAAACTCGATGACAATGTAATATTATGGTAAGCTGGACCTCATGCTGTTGCTAGGGCCGCCTGAAGACCTCTTAACTCCTCAGTAGCTTACAGCAGCCACATCGTATTTTACCTTGTTACATTTCTCTTGAGAAGCACTTTTTAAATAAAAACTATTTTTTACTTAAAGTTTGTTAAATTATCATTTGAAATACCGAATTAGGTATAAACAAGAAGTTTATGTAACACTACGATTTCCTTATAACATCGTAATACGTAACATTTAAAAATATTATGTCACAATTCTATAATTTACATAATTTACTGTTTTTTATACCAAACTAGCTTTTGCCCGTGGCTTCGCCAGCAAAGAGATTTGAGAGTACCATGGAGTACCATGGAGCCATATTTTAAGTAAATTATTATGTGTTTGACTTAAATGAGCATGGCGGTTGAGAGAATTGTCATGTTCACTCAAATGTCTCGCTGGTGGTGGCGCGTGTGTTGGGTCATTCGGCTCCCTCTAAAATGGTTGAGCTGAATGGTGCTGATTCACGCGTCATGTTCGTGAACGGGCGCTGTCAGTAGAGATTGGTCAACTCTTAACTGCCATGGTTTTTATCTTGATTATTTTTTATATTTTGTATTTCTAGATTACCTTCATTGTTTTCACATATAGAAGCAACAAGAATAATGTAAGCAGTATTTTGTAAAAACCTGAGTTTAAAAGAGTGTCCGTGGAGTTTCTTGCTCGTTCTTCTCCATAGAGACCTACCTACGTTTTGGAACGAGCAACTAGCTTCAACTTTCTGTCTAACTGACCGACTCCTTGACAATTCAAAAGTGCCTGTAAATGATTTAATTGAAAATGCTTTGACTTTGACTTTGACTTTGAGAAAAATTATTTAACTGCAAAAACTTGGGCGAACATAATCACGCTGTTTACAGCCTACTGTCAGCACTTCTACACAGGCAGCCTATGGGTAAACCATACACATAAAGCGCTAGACGTCCTAGGAATACAATATAATAATGATGCTTTCAGGGTGCTGTTGGGACTGCCGCGTTACTGTAGTGCATCCGTTATGTTCGCAGAAGCGGGAGTTGATGAGTTTTACGCAATTAGAAGGAAAAGGACTGCTTCATTACTTACTAGGGTGCGTGGCAGTTCCAATAGCATTCTGAAGACCCTAGCTAATCAGCTGGGTACCCCAATTTTAAGGCATTTTGTAAATGTTTTGGTGCGACAAGGACAACCTTGTCGGTCATAATTTATATGTTTTTTTTTTTTTTTTTTAAACGTTGCCCCACACTAGGAATTACTCCTGTGTCGTGGGTGCGTTTACAAACATATAAACTCACATACACAAACAGCCAGACCAATCCCCAACAACCACCCACCCACGACACGCAGCGCAGCAGTCGATCGCTCAACCACTGCGCCAACCGTGTCGTCAAATCAATGTCTGTTGTGTGTGTTTCTGTTTATGTTATTAACCCGTAGATTAAGTTTCTAATGTTACTAACAATTGGACCTAAGTAGTCAAGTAAATAAACGTATTATTATTATAATATAAGTACATTATGTTTCTAAACGTGATATTAACGAAGAGAAAATATTGTTTTGTTTTTTTTTATGGTATTATGGGCTTGCGTTTAGCGATTGCGTTACAATCTCCATCGGTGAACACCTAAGTGAAGTGAGCTGTCATACGTCCCGGTGCTAGGGATTTACAAAGCACTACAATCGGATGACAGCTCACTTCACGTAGGTGTTCACCGAGAGAGATTGTAACAGAATAGGCACTCAGATCTTAAGTGATGATGCGGCTTAAGGTGGAACACGCTTGCCTAGTTTATTGTTGTTGCACAGATTTCATGGTTTGTGTTTGTAATGGACAAACTCAAAAAACAACGTAATACAGTTTATACTAGTACGGGGGACAGAGTGACTCAGTTCCGTATAAACTAACAACCAATTATTATGTACTACATAAAACTGTAATAGAAATATAGTGCTATGCAAGGTTGTGAGATTCATTAATTCAAAAGTTTTTTAGTATTAAAACAGATTTAAGCTACATTATCAGCGAGTAACGCTACATCTATATATATATATGTATGTATTTACAATAAAAAAAAAAGTATTTGTGTATGTATATCAGCTGTCTGACACCCATAGTACAGGGTCTCCCTAGTTTGGGGTCAGATGGCCTTGTGTCAAAGGTCCCCACATATTATTATTATTTATTTATTTATTATTTTATAAATTATCAAAAAATTAGAAATCCGAGAAAAATATCACACGGACAGGCGAAGTGCTAGTTTATGATCTTTTATGTCTATATTTATATATTATGTCTTTATATATATATATTATAGATGCTCAGTATTACTATACCTACCAATACATACTTAAATGTGGATTTCCTTGATATTATATAATTTTGTTAGTAATAGCTGAATTATTCTAATGCGAACAGAACACGTTGGTGCAAAGAAGTAAACAAGCTAAATTACAATCCTGCTATTTTTCTTTTAGTTTTCCCCGAATTCTGATCTTTGACATTCGTATTTTCGATGTTTTTGTCGTTAATTAAATTGATTTACATACATTACACGTAGACGAGATCATGACGAGACTAAGAACTCGTAAGCTATATTTCGAGATTAATTTCTTACTTGTCCACGGCTTAAATTCCACAAACTAAAGACACCTACAGAAAATTCATATAGATACTAAATGTTTGGCCGATTTCAAAATGATAATACAAAATACAATCAGACAGTGGGATACGAAATTCAATTTGACCATATTTATCTAAGTTCTGGCAATGGTTACAAAAGTCTTCACTTGAATATTCATCGCGAAAAAAAGTACATTAAGGGCGGGTTGTTACAAACAGTTGGTTACATGCGTACAGTTAAAAATGACTATGACGCACTCGTTAAATTGAAGGGGTTGTTTCATGACATAAAAAACCGTCAGCTAAAGTTATTCGGGCTGGTGGATGAGGCATCGGTTATGGTAATTGTAATTTTTTAACGTGCAAAAAAGGCCACCATTTTGTGAACCAACTCATTCTTTGGTTTGACGATAGTTAGCGCAATTTTTAAAATAAAACAAAAAAAATACCCTTAAAGGATTACTCGTGCGTCTGCCTTTCCGTCCGTCTGTCACAACCAATTTGCTTCGAATCTACTGGACCAAATCAGGTGAAATTTGGTAGGATGGTGTAATCCTATGACCCAAACACAGATGTACAAAGTAATTTTTTTTTTTTCAAATAGTGGTCATTTTCGGGTACCAAATTAGGAAAATAAAAAAAAATGTTTTGCAAACCTTACTGTGTTACATATCAAATGAAAGGGCTCGTTATGAGGATCTCAAATATATTTTTGTTGTAAAATGTTATTGTAAAATAAATAGTTTTTATTTTATTCACGAAAGAAGACGAAAATTGACCATCCCCCCCCCCCCCTGACTTTCGAAACTATTAATCCAAAAATTTTAAAAAAATACGTAATATTGTTCATTGCTTGTAGATTACAGGAAAACCTAGAAGAATTGTATCAATTGCCATTGTACGGAACCCTCTCCACGCGAGTTCAACTCGCACTTGGCGGGTTTTATTGACTTTGTAACTATACTTTACCCGTCGGTAAAGTATATAGTTTAAGGTAACCCGCCCTAAGTAAGGCTTTTAACTGCCACAGTTATGTATAGATGACAAATCAAAATAATCCCAGCACGCCACGATCACGAACTACATAACCGATTCGCGGTGCTGATTCATGCGTCATGTTCGTGAACGGGCACTGTCAGTACCTAGAGATTGGTCAACTCTTAACTGCCATGGTTTTTATCTTGATTATTTTTTATATTTTGTATTGCTAGATTACCTTCATTGTTTTCACATATAGAAGCAACATGAATAATGTAAGCAGTATCAAGTAAAAAATTGATTATAAAAGAGTGTCCGTGGAGTTTCTTGCTCGTTCTTCTCCATAGAGACCTACCCTACGTTTTGGAACGAGCAACTAGCTTCAACTTTCTGACTAACTGACCGACACCTTGACAATTCAAAAGTGCCTGTAAATGGTTTAATTGAAATAAATGCTTTGACTTTGACTTTGCATTCGTAGCTTGGAGCCGAGGGCAAACGGTTAAAACGAAAAACAACACTGGAGACTAGTAGAAATAACATACAATCAGATATCAAATAAATAGAATTATTATTATGACCAACGGTGTAGTTTAGGTGAAGTGACCTGTCAGCCGACACGATACTAGGAATCGACAAAGAAATACAATCATAATCGATTTTTTTTATTATAATTATATCAGCTGATTTTAAAACAAAAATACTTTTTTTACTTTTCCTTTTTATAATTAATAAAGCCTAAGTAGTAATGTTAAACGCAAATACAATTATTGGTCTATAAAATTAATATTAAATAATTTGGATCGAGTCCGATCTAATGCTAAGGATTGACAAAGCAGTACAATCATAATAAATATTAAATACTACTCGACCAAGGCAACTAGGCACCTGTCAAATGTAAATAAGGTTAAATTATTTAAGGTTCATGAAATAATATACCATTTTCCAATAATCAATCCACATAAGATAGTTTTTCCAATTAAGATTAATTAAATTATATGAAATTTTATTAACTTTAATTTAATTGACCTCATTTACTTTTGACAGGTGCCTACTTATCTTGGTAGCGTAGTATAATGAATTCTATAATCGTATCAACCATTTATGTTTTATTTGTGTTGTAATTACTTCAATATTTACATGACTACTAGGCTGCTTTAATTTAAAAAGCAAAAGAAACTAAAAATAAACCGTTGAAATTAGCAAAAATAATTATAATAAATAGGTAGATTAGTTATTTTATTTTATTTTATTACGGACAACAAACAGCAATGTAAAAAACGATAATCTAAACATTTATTAGTTAATAGGATTAGCATAATATACTACTAACGACGTTATCCACAAATGATTATACAGAAGAGCTAGCTGTTAAAAGACAATACCGATTCAGCTTATTCTATTGCAATTTATACATAATGGTGCCAATTCTGTTGTGCACGAACTAAATTAATTTTAAGCTATTTATATCTCTTTCTCTCCAATAAAACAGGAAAGTCACATAATAAGAGCTGTCAATTTAATTTGATCTAAAATGTTCATACAATTATAGTTGTCATTTCTGAACGTATTGATTAAAAACACTGCGAAGTTCAAGGGAAAAACTAATTTGACGTCTCTAACTTAGTCCTTGTCTGTCGCTGTCCTTTTCTTCAGCTGCCTGGTAGTAAGAGATGCCAAATGCCTAATTTTAATTTAGTTTGTGAACAAGGTAATCGTCACCAATTTAATATTATAGTTAATATTAGGTTGAAAAAGAAAAACAAAGATACAAATTCAAAAACTTTGTATTACCGTAATATTAATATGTACTGATTATGGTGGTTGTAATACTTTGTCAATCTCTAGTCATCGTCGGCTCGGATGACATCTCACTTCATCTAAAGCTCACCGAGGGAGATTGTTACAGAATAGCACTATTCTGATGACCCATTACTCCGTTTTTATATTTCTCTTTTTGTTTTAATGTATTTAAGTTGCACAATTTGCTTCGGCCATCTCAATCGCTTTCTCCATATTTCAAAAGGTTTCTGGTTGCCACATTAGAAAACTGCATCCATATACACACAGTTTTAAGTTTTTAAAGCTTGACAGCAGCACTGTTAGAACTGGTTTCACAATCATTGAACTTTCACGTTTAAGTAAACGGTACCTACATACGAGCTTTTTCCAATTGAATTTAGTTTATTACCCCTGCTAATGTTGGAAACGAAATGTTCTGGTTTTCTAACTTTTTGTCTGCTTTGAATAAATTTACTTTTATCTGCATTGTTAAGTTGGAAAATAACTGCCTTTGTAATACTTTCAAAAGCGTTATATTATGTTTTAACATCACTGTGTTGCTTCTTTGTGAACAAATTAACTTTTACCCGCGATTTCGTCCGCGTGAATACGATAGAAACGATAGGATAGAAACGAAGTTGCGAATTCAAAGTTAGTCTATATCCTTTCTTGGAGTTCTAGCTTAGTCTGTGCCAAATATCATCAAAAACGGTTTAGTAGTTTACTCGTAATAGCGTAACAAACACACAAAGTCACCTTCGCACGTCAATATATATGTGTATAAGATATATTTCTATGCTTTCGCATTTATAATATTAGTATGGATTCTTGATAAACTTTCTACTAATATTAAATGTTAATAAAACACCAATTGCGTTATAATTATTAGCCGTTATTAAGTTAAATCCGATTATTAATCTAGTTTAATCGTAACTACATAGTTAAAGTTAACACAACTAAGTTACTAACCTTGGTAGAAATTTGTCGGTTATCGCGTACTTTCTCTTCGTTATTGTCATTGACACCTAATAATTTTTAAATGAAATTAAAATAAAACTCCGGAAAATCAAATTTTGCGGCCGATCGTTGACGAGACGAAAACTAAACTGATACTCTATATCGTGGGACAAGTATTTATGTATGAGTCTACAACACCGGTTTTCTGATCACGTCATTGGTGCTCCGAGCAGTGTGAGTATACGTGATCACCTAATTTAATGTATAGTTTTGCTATTCCTTCGGTATTTTCCATTAGAAACCGCTTGTAACTAGTTTTGATCATCGGGCTGTCATTCTTACCGATTGTCGGTAAACTTTGGGTAAAGTGTCAACGACCGCTACACTTGTGTTTTGCGTTTCGGTGAAACACTGAATGAAACGCTTTCTAATTTCCCGAAAAAGGGGTTGGAGATTGTGGCTAAGTTAAAGCCGTACAGATCGATCGGTCAAAGGTTAAGCTGCGCTACCCGCGGTCGGTCTGTAGATGGGTGACCATCCCTTTCATACCGAGTTTCCTCCGTACCTCGCAAAGCGCGTAAAGCCGTTGGTCCCGGCCGTCATTTACAGAATTTTTGCAGTCGTTATAGGTAGGTAGAAACCAGAAAGTCTGACAACCAGTCGTTTCGTGTTTCGTGTGTTGGGTTGTGGAGGTCAGATAGGCAGTCGCTCCATGTAAAACACTGGTATTCAGCTGCATCCGGTTAGACTGGAAGCTGACCCCAATATTGTTGTGAAAAGGCTAAGCAGATGTGTTGGAATAATATGTTACATTATTTTTAATGGTATTTCTCTAACTTTATTTTAAGAGTAAACAAATATATAATTCACGTGTTATCATACATTGTATGTGTATTAACGAGTATTGTTTTACTTACTCCTTTTAAAATGCCTAGTCGCTACTAAATATTCATATTCTTGGCCTCATCTGGTCGACGTCCATTCTGTCACGTACACTTCGCTGACAAATTGCGCTGCTTGGTAAATTACTTAATTATTAGTTCAGTAATCTTAAATCAGTAGCTAAGCAAACTAACTACATTTTCTTAGAAGGTACTTACTTCCTGTATTTCACTAATAGGGGACTTTTGAACTGCATTTGTTAAATGGTCGTAAGCAAAATTGCTTAGCTGTTCTAGGATCGATCCTCAGTTTACGTGTATTTGGTTTTTGAGAGACAATACTCTCAAAGTCCGAAGTGTACATTATTGCTAATAACATGTAAGTGGCATTACCTTGGTAGATATAAGAAGTGCTTGCATGATGTTACGTAATAGAATTATATAATTTGATGGTGTTCTAATGATGCTTTTCCACTAGCGAGACGAGCTGAGATGAAGGGACGCAAGAGAAAGACAAAGTTGAATTCAGTCCCGGGTGCGGCGCAGCCTACATACTTTGTGTCAGTCCTAGCGCATGTTCGGAATTCAAAATTATGTCATGCAATTTTTAATCATCGCTTCGGCTCTTCTCCTCTCACCTCGCTCGTATCATCTCGGCTCGTCTCACCTCGCCTTATCAATAAAAAAAACACCTTAACACATAGCTTAAACACAACTATTATCATCATCCTCTTCCTGCCCTTAACCAAAGATCCGACGCAACATGCTTCTTCTTCTTTATAACTTTATATTTTTAAACATTTTCCAATTTGTCTCTTTTTCATTTCTAATAATATTCGCCATGTTGTGTTGGCAGTAACTTTTATAATAGGTAATAATTTCGCGGATGTCATCATGATCCGAAAGATAACAGAACATACTTACTCACTTACAAATTGACAACTCCATTATGATGTCAATCAAAGATTATTAAGGTTTTTGCACACCATAAAAAATCTGAAATCGTCGTAGCAGAAGCTACTGAAATTTTACGGACTTTGAATGTACTGGATATCTTTAAAGGGGGAAAACTACTAATGAATATGAAAACTCTGAAATATGAGAAGGAATATGCTGTGTGGTGTTTTTTTAACGATGTGCTACTATTATTTACTTTTTGCGTTGGATAGTCCATTTATCGAGGAAGGCTATAGGCCCAGGCGATGCCGGGTCGGGTCGCTAGTATATAATAAATACACGCATAATAAAATAAAAACCTGTAACTATAAAACGAATGCATAAAAGCATAAAAAATATCCTACGCATCGCCATCAATCGGAAAAATGCTTAAGAGACTGGCGTCATTAATATTGCCAAGGTAAAAACCAGGTCTTGGGTCATGGGAAGTGTCAACTGTTCAGACATTTCCCTAATACATTTGGATCGTTTTGTAGTGAATAGGAGACGCTGGTTTTTTTTTCGTATTTCTTTAGGTCCTAAAACTTGTTCAAACTCACCTAAGTACTACACCCCTGAAATGGCCCCGTGAATTAAAATTCAGACTGTTTGCTCTACTTCGCTAGAATCAGTATCAGCGCTACAAAGAGCACAATTTCCGACTTATCATCATCATCATACCAGTCTATTGCCGTCTACTGCTGATCGTAAGTCTCCCCCAGAGGTCGCCAACCAACCCGGTATTGGGCAGCCCGCATTCTATCCGCTACCAAACACCATCTTTAAACCGTCGTCGGTCCATCGCGCCGCACTACGCTTGCCCAAACGCGGCCCAATTTCCTAATTTCCGGCTATTCACTTATTTTAAAACAACCTTTGAAACTTAAACAGTTACTTAAATTACCTATGTGTTAATTTTGGTGTTATTATATTGAATTACTGATCGAGCTTTGGCTTGCTTCTCGAAGATATTCTGAAGCACTGTTTTTCTACAAACCGTTTTAATAATGAAAGGGTCTTGCTGCTCTCATCCAGCTCTCGAGCATCTTGCGAAAATCTTCACTCCACATAGATTTTATCATCATCATCATCATCATTTCAGCCGAAAGACGTCCACTGCTGTACATAGGCCTCCCCAAGGGGGGGTTTTGCCATAATCGCCACGCTTGGCAGGCGGGTTGGCGATCGCAGTATGGTTGTTACAAAGGCACAGAGAACGCTGCTGCCCGTTCTCTGGTAAGTCCCTTAGTCGCCTCTTACGACACCTACGGGAAGATATGAGATGGTGCTATTCTTTACGTCCGACACCACACGGACATAGATTTTATATTCATTTATTATTATTTAAAAAATATATACTTTACGTACGGACAGCCTCATCAGCTGGTTACCCCCTATCCTTAACTGCCTCGTGGTAGCTAGCGCGACTGCTGAGCGTGGGGTGGGTTCGATTCCTAAGTCGGGCAAAGTGTTATTGGGTTTTTCTATTAAGCATTTCTAAGTAAGAGCCGGGAGTTTGGAAGTTGGCGGTGTAATACCCCCGTGCCTCGGAAAGCACGTAAAGCCGTTGGTCTTGCGCCTGATCTCTCTCCGGTCGTGTCGGATTGCCGTCCCACTGGACTATGAGATTGACGGAAGAGCGTTCACTTGTGTACTATAATATCTTATGCGTACTTGGCTGATCTCCATTGAGATTGACCGCCGAGACCGACATTCGGTCGGAAGAAGATTACCCCCTATTCGACGAAATTTGAATGCGTGGAAGTAACCAGTCTATGACGCTGTCTGTACATACCCACTAAAAATCTATTCTTCTTTAAAAGCTCCACTAACCCAATTTAAAAAAAAAGGTCTACAAACACTCATTGGTTGAAACATAATATGTACTAAAACTTGCTCCAAAAATTCTGTTCGTAGAGTCACGTTAAAACATTTCGTTGTTGCAACCATTTGCATACCCGCCATACTTGTAGATCCAGTAAGTAAACAATTTCCAAAATCAAAACATTATGTGTGAAGTCCCTCACTCAGGTATAAACAAAAGAACCAAAATCTTGATATGTTTTGGAAACTCGTTTATGTATTGCGTCTTGATAAGTAGAGGAATTCCCCCCTACCTAGTCTGTTTCACGATAACTATGACAAATCTGTTTATTCCGTCAAAATCTGTGAGAGTGTGTTTGAGAAGAGCTACATCACACCAGCTATGCTATTCTGTAACAATCAATTTATATTTATAAAAGTACTCTGTGGTAACAATCTTCCTCGTTGAACTCTAGGTGAAGTGAACTGTCAACCGAACCGAAGCTAAGGATTGACAAAGTATTACAATTATAATCGATATCCATATCCTTACATGGTATAAAAAAGTCCGATTTGTCTGTACGCGCATAACTTCCGTACGACTGCACTAAATTGGATAATTATTTTTGAAGTTATACTTCTTTAGGCGCGTTATGAAAAAATGATGAGAGTGAAATTTTACGATGCGCGCGCACAGCGTCACACAAAATTCTCACGGGAGTAATTGTAAACAACGCCATCTCTGACGTACATGCTGAACTACTTACTGCCTTCGTTGCTATTTTGTGACTCGAAGAAGTATAACTTCTCACGCGCGTACATAAGTACACACTGAATTTTTTTTGTGTTCGGAATTGCCAGAACAAGGTTTGTACGACAGAAAATTTCAGAAATTCAAAAAAAAAATTACACCCTTGCGCAATACTATCTATAAATGATTAATTGTCTAGACGAGGTAAATGTTGCAACTTATATTGTAATTTTGTTAAAAATGTGCGCAACAGTTACAGAAGCTGGGCAACTAATTAACTAATAACATTTAAATGGCGATTTTGGACATTATTTTGCTGGGGTAACGCACACACCGTATTATTGTGGATCTACTTTCAGATGAGAATCCATATTTCCAGGGGTCACATGACACTTTTTAATTTGATCTGCAATAATTTGTGTGTGTATGTTCTGCCCCCTAAACCGCACTAAGTTTTAAAGGTGTCAAGGTGTTCAATCACATGAGAGCGGTATGAAGTAAACTTTAAAGAATTCCACTACCAAGCCTTAATGTCACGACTTAAAATTATCCACAACTAATAATAATAATAGTGGTTGAAATTCGAGCGTAAATATAATACATATTTAAATGTCCTTTTCTATGGTCAATCTCACCGGGACGGTGACGCATGAATATTTCGAAGTAAAGGGTCGATCAAAAGTCAAATACACGAATTTTTAGATTTTTCTCGTATCCCGAAACTTCTTCCTAGATTGCAGAAGTTGACATCAATTTAATAAAAAAAAATGATGTACCATATTAGATACCTTTTCAAGAGATCTAAAAATAAAAATAGATGTAAAAAAATTGAAAACTTTGCAGAACACACTGCAAAGCTATTCGTAGATTTGTATGAGTGGCATCCCATGTCGCCTACAATACACAAAGTTTTAAGACATGGGACCTCAGTAATTGATCACGCTATTCTGCCTACTGGTCAATTGTCTGAAGAAGCGGCTCAGGCCAGAAATAAACACGTCCACATGTAGGCAGAATTTTTCATGAAAGTTTTCATGAGTTGAGTGATAGGGATGTTTTGAACAGACTTCTGCTAAATTCGGAATTTCGGATCAATTTTTGAGTAGTAGGTACTAGGCAAAGAGCCCGGAAAAAGGTAAGCCGTTTTCCAGTGAGGCATAACCACTTTTCGTAAGTCCTCGTAAGTCTCGTTGACATAGTTTGTCAATGAGGAGTATAATATATAATTTCAACTATCTATTCATCATTATTTCTAATGATGAATAGATAGTTGAAATTATAATTATTATTTTTATACTCTTGGATACCTAAAGAGTATCTTCATTAATTTACAATATTTTTATAACCCCGCAATAAAAATCGATGTTAAAAGTGAATACTTTAATGAAAAGTTCATTATTTCAGAACGAAGAAGAAGAAGAAGTGAAGAGCGTGAATTTTAAATTTTACGTTTTATGAAAAATAATGTCACAAATAATGATTATAATGTACTTTTTCAACTTCGTCGTTGTAAACAACGATTCACATCAATTGTCTGCCACTCTGTTATCACTTATAACTTTCTTTTTTTTTTATAAATCCTACAAAATGGGCAAGAGCCTCGCCATCGAGATGAAACGAAAAACTGATACTCATTCCTAAATATTTTAATTATGCAGGGGTTTAAAAATATGGTAAATATATCAATCTGCTCCTGGTAATGTATTCTCCATATTGAAAAATATTTTAAACCCCCTAAATGAATACTTTTTTTTTGTACAATTGAATGTATGGATCTCGCCATGATTCTTTGGTCGGCAGGATTAATACCTACAGATCACATACAGTAATTTCAAAATGACTAATCAACAAATGAACTAAAGTGACCTTGCCACTATTTCTAACCTAGTCGCGGGCTAGTAACAGAATCAAGTTATTATTTTAAGACATTTTTATGATCATGTCAATGTTGCGTGATGTGTTGAACTTCGCTGACCTATCTAGATGCATAGCTTTTGTTGCTATGGTCTATTATATCACACATGGCCATCTAAAAGATATAAATGAGTTGATTATCTGTAACATATTTTTTCGGTTTTAAAAAGCTTGCTTGCTTCTTAAACTTACTTAACCTAAACTCACTAAGGGATTATTTTAAGGAATAGACCGGCAATTTATTTTTTATTATAACGTTTCCCCATACTTGGAATTTGCTCTGTATCATGGGTACGTGTACAAACTTAAATACTGACATACCCTTTACGGGCCCAATTTTCGTTTCTTTTATTAATTATGTTATTTCTGTGTGTTTTGTCCGGCGGGCGAATAAATGCTTTTTCTTTCTTTCTTTCTTTACCTGTAGGCCATACAAATATTTGTTCCGTGTAGGAATCGAACCCGCATCACGCAGCACAGCACGTAGTCAGTTATACTTATCCTGAACCAACTCTCGCAGAGGGAATCCCACTTCTTTACCTACACCGAAACGTGTTTTCAAAACATATTAAGATTCAGGTTTTTTGTTCAAAGTCAAAGTCAAAGTCAAATAATTTATTTCAATTAGACCATTAAAGGCACTTTTGAACGTCATATTGTAAAATTTGATCCAGTTGCCCATTCCAAATGGTAGTTTCGTATGGAGAAGAATGGGCAAGAAACTCCATAAATACTCTTTAAAAAAAATATCGTTTACGAATTATAATATACATTACCTAAATAGTAGTCTATTATAACGTAAATGTCTGTCAAAGGATATTAAAGGGGCTCATGGCTAAATAAAAGCCTTGTGAATCAATCGGTCAAGGTTAAGCTATGCTTGCCGCGGTCGATCCTCAAATGGGTGACCATCCATTTCATACTGAGACCCCTCCATGCTTCGGAAAGCACGTATAGCGGTTGGTCCCGGCTGTCATTCGTAGATCTTTAACAGTCGTTATGAGTAGTCAGAAGCCAGAAAGTCTGACAACTAGTCTTACGAAGGGGTATCGTGTTACCGGTTAGACTGGAAACCGATCCCAACATAATTGGGAAAAGGCTAACCAAACTATGATGAATTGGTTGTCACTTTTTTGTTTAAACGTGAGTACCTACAAATCACGAAGTAAGTATTATAGTACTTCTTCGTGGTACAAATACATCACAAAGTAAGTATCTACATAAAAAAACAAATTGTGTGCTGTAGCAATTCTACTAGTGCACAGAAGAGAGGTTAAAAATAATGGAAACAAACAATTAGCTTTTCTTACACAAAAAAAGATAATAATAAGGCATCAAAAAATTCTTCCACTATTGTCGTTATGCAATAAAGATTATTATTAAGTGGTTGGTGCGTGGCTGTGCAAAAAAAAATACATATTTCTTAAATTTCTGCATTTTCTTCTTAATACCCAATGGGTATAGGAACTTGTTTGATGAAATCATCTGATCTACACATCCAATTAAAATCGTGGAACATGATTATTGACACCGTAGGTACTACTTAGAACACACGGTACACGTGTGTGCACACCCATCAAATATGCATACCTAGTTATGTTCAGGTTATAAAACAGCTTTGAGTCATATTAGACTAAAACGGTATTTTTTATAATTTGTAGCTTGGCCGCTACTCTGTCTGCATTGCCTATGGTAACTATTAAAAAAGTTTTTGAGAAAAGAACGGTTACGAACTTTATGTTACGTTCCATTTCCACTTTTTAAACTTCATTTAAATCGCCATAGATCGTCACGGCGCGCTTTTAAGTGTATTGAATCAAGGTTTTTTTTTATGATTATCAGCTTAAACTCTCCCACAGGAAGGTAAAGGCCTCTCTGTTCTTCTCTTAATTCTCTTTATTAAGGGCTATTTGGCAACCGTCTATGTCGATGAAGTTCAGCTCTGTTAAAGCTATTACATTCCCATGACGCACCGATTGGTGAACTCTCATCTTTACGAATTCTGCGACATTCATGACACTCTCCTTTCCTAATTGTACCTAATAATGAGAAGAAAACGGTTGTATCATACATTTTGATCATGTACACCCTGTTCACACCTGTTCTTTTATATTTCTATGTAGTACACGTTTGTGAATCTATTACAAACGTGTACGCGTATTACAAAGTTGAACTTTATCTAAAACTCAATGTGCCAACACACATGATGAAACTGTAACCAATTTTAATTGTTTGTTCCTTGTAAATCAAATACGCTTTACTTCTCAAAAGGTTTTAATACAAAAAACACAGGTATATGCGTTAATACCTATGGTTATCTATAAATAGATAAATACAACACAGGTATATAGACCAATACAAATAATACACTAAAACATGAGTATTTTTCCACGAGTTATGCAAATGTTATGATAACTTATTGCGAATAAATAAATGAATAATTTATTCAATATATGGTTTAATGACGATCTGGTCGCTTCGCCGTTTCCGCCTGTTGTATAGAAACTCAAGCAGCAACACTGTGGAGGCTGTGAAGAAACCTGCCGATAAAACGTATCATTAATTATTATAATGAAAAAACAAATGTCAACGCAATGGGTGCCTGAAGATGGATGGGGTCATCGAGGACGGCCATGAAGGCTAATTCATAACCTGGGGTATGATTCTGTAAGACCTCATACTAAACTTCGAATCTGAATCCACTGTAAGTTTCTTGATTGGCATTCTAAAAACTCGGTTGATAATTCGAATTTACACTAGCGCCACCCTTGCGAGCGTGTCAGCGAGTTGAACTAAATTGACAGGAAGATATTGAGAGATAAAGTATGAGATGACGTAAGAAGTGGCATTCTGTAAGATGATTTCCCCGTCACTTCGACGCTCACTTCGCACTTGAACCCGATTCAAAGTGTCAAAGATATCAAGGTCATTTTGGACCTTATGCGAAGTGAGAATGAATAGCGATGTGAGATGCGAGTTGTTGTTTGAATTTTACAGAATCGACCTACTGGTATTAAATAAAATATTAGCTATTGTATACAAAAGTGTAATACTTATAATGTCCAAATGGTTTTTTGGGAAACCCCAGCCACACTATTCCCAAATCGCTTTAACTTCTGAAAGCCAGAATCAACAGTGGCGACCACCAGAAAAGCGCTGAGGCAATGATGCTCGACCAGTCCCCGGTAAACGCTATAACTGTCGTGAATCCCACAACGTTATTAATCGGAAAAGAACAGCGGAGGAGTAAGAAATACATATTTTCTTCTTCCCTCCATATGGAGCAGAAGACAGAAGCCAAATTGACACAAAGGGACGTCTACAACTGGGGGAAGTCCAATAGGTCGATTCTGTAAAATTCAAACAACAACTCGCATTTCACATCGCTATTCACTCTCACTTCGCATAAGGTTCAATATGACCTTGATAGGTATATTTGTTACTTTGAATCGGGTTCGAGTGCGAAGTGAGCGTCGAAGTCGAAATTAACTTACAGAATGCCACTTCTTACGTCATCTCATACTTTATCTGTCAAAATCTCCCTGTCAATTTAGTTCAACTCACTGACACGCTCGCAAGGGTGGCGCTAGTGTAAATTCGAATTATCAACAGACTTTTTAGAATGCCAATCAAGAAACTCACAGCGGATTCAGATTCGAAGTTTAGAATGAGGTCTTACAGAATGACACCCCAGCTGTCAAGAACCGCGGATCCAACTGGTACAGCTGAATTTTCAAAAATATTTTGTGTTGTGAGTGAGCCATCGGTCAAAAGTCAAGCTACGCTTTTTTTTGGGTCAATCCTGCCACACTATTCCCAAACCACGCTACGCTTGCCTCGTTCGGTCTGTGGATGGGTGACCATCCATTTCATACCGAGTTCCCACCGTCCCTCGGAAAGCACGTGTAAAGCCGTCGATCCCGGCCGTTATGGGTAGTCAGAAAGTCTGACAACCAGTAACGTCTTACCAAGGGATATCGTGTTACCCACCCAGTAACACGAGTGGGTCGTGTGTTCTGGAACAATGGGCTGTGGAGGTTAGATAGGCAGTCGCTGTATGTAAAGCACTAGTATTCAGCTGCATCCGATTAGACTGGAAGTCGACCCCAAAATAGTCAGGTCGGGAAAAGGCTTTCTTTTATTTTTTATTAATTAATAGGCTTGCGTTTGACCGCAATTCACCTGATCTTAAGTGACGATGAATGATATTGTGTTGTGTTTTATTGTGCAGTTACAACCAGTAGTGATATTCTATAAAAAACTCTCACCGGCAAATTTAGGTATAGTGAGCTTGATAGATCATCTAAATTCACCAAGGGAAACTTTTGCAGAATAAACCACAGTGTACAACTTTTATTTTCGCCTCCCTCATATTTTCTTACGAAAGTTCATAAATCGAACACAAGTAGGGTTTAATAAAGCAAAACTTGATAACATACTATCTCACTTAAACCTCATATTGAACCTTAAACCCTAACATAAGTCCTCGAGTCTTCAATAAATTAAATAGGTGAGTGAGGTGACCGACCATAAAATAGAGAAAATATATCGGGTTTAGGGACCTTGATCGACCCTAAGGCTGTGATTTTTGAGAACTATAGGTACTCAATGGTAGCAGTGAGTTGATTGCTTTCATCGGTTTACAGCATAGTATTCTAAAAACGTCAAAATCTATACTAATATTAAAAAGCTGAAGAGTTTGTTTGTTTGGTTGAACGCGCTAATCTCAGGATCTACTGGTTCGAATTGAAAAATTCTCTTTGTGTCCATTTACCTTCTAGTCCATTTACCGAGGAAGGATATTGGCCCATGCGAAGCCGGGTCGGGTCGCTAGTGTAACTATAAACTCCTGTTGATAAGAATTGGGAATCTTATACATTAAAACCTTAATAAAGAGCGTGGATAACTAAATTAAATATAGGTGTCCGCACAAAGGTACTTAAAACCGGTACCGGTAACCGGTCATGCAGACCATAATATAGTACTTCATTAAACAATACTTGTATGTAATTAGTTACAAAGCATGCCAAGATGAGGTACTGTGGAGATCTGATGTGTTTCTGAGATAATAGCCATTCGATATTATACTCTATGACGGAACACTCAGCAAGCTTCTAGAATAAGTTTAAATAGTAGACTTGTATTGTTTTATATTTGACATTAGGACTTCTTAGCCTGATCTTGTCACGGCCACACTACAAGTATCTTAAAATATAAACCAGTTCCAAGTTTCAGTGCTTTCATTTCTAGATTAAACCTATTACAATTACGCCACATCCCGGTACCAGTAAGAATCCTCCAACAGGATCTCTTACAGTACCTACTGGCTGTTTGATGAACTAATAGAACTAACTTCCGATGTTCATGCATTTTGCCATCCCTATTATTGAAATCAAATGTAACAGCTTACATTTTAGGACCCACTAAATAATGTTAAGTGTAATCCGTGGTGCTTGGCAATTGGGCTTTCCCCAGTTGTAAACGTCCCTTTGTGCCTATTGGCACAGTATAAGTATTAGTACTACCGTACCATAGCGAGACGCTCCGCCTCCCTCTGAAACCGTTCCTCACCTCTCCCCGCGTCGAACGACTAGCTCTGGAAATTGCGTTTTTGTTCGCGCGGCGCGTAGACACGCACACTCATGCACATACTTTATAGACCATTATTTTAGCATTAGTGTAGGCAATTATATCGTTTCGTTTCTATGGAGTGTCGCGGGTGTGCTATTGGCCTAGTTATATTCTGTCTCCTGCTTAATGTGGAAAATAAGTTTACTTCTTACTCCTCCGCTGTTCTTTTCCAATTACTTTCGTAGTGGGAGCCAAGACAGTTGTAGCGTATTTCGGAGCTCATCGAGCTTGATTGCCTCGACGCTTTTCTAACAATCGCCACTGTTGTTTCTGACTTTCAGGAGTTATAGTGGTTGGGAATAATGTGGTGGACTTGGCTGTTTAAATCCACCTTCACACGAGTCTTTTGGTACTGGGATTTTAGAAAACTACCGACTACGTGTATACCACCACTGTAACAAACATCTGACAAGCACAATAGTTTCAAGCGCGCCACAGTCTTTCGTCTTTAGTACTTTTCTGTTACAATCTGCCTCGGTGAACACCTAGGTGAAGTGAGCTGACATCCGTCCCGATGCTAGGGATTGACAAAGCAGACGGACGGATGACAGCTCACTTCACCTAGGTGTTCACCGAGGGAGATCGTAACAGAATAGCACTGCAGAAGGCCAATTTTTGTGATTATTTTTAATAATTTTCCGTACTACCCATTCTCGGTTTTCCTACGCTGTTTAATTGTAATTGCTTAATTGCTGTTTAATTTAATTGTAGTTATAGCTTTATTTGGTATTTTCGTACTTAAATGGTTTAAATTATTGTGTATTGTTGAAAATACCGTTAAATTTGGCGAACTTTTTACAATACACATTAATTTCAACCATATAAGTACGAAAATACCAAACTAAGCGATAACTACATACCTATCTATCAAAATACATGGTACATGAATATAGGTGCGTATAGCTAGCTGCCTACAGCGGGTTGAACGTGAAGTTGGCTCTCTATCTCTGTACCATATAATATATTGTACTCTTTGATCTCATCTCAGCGACCATCAATGTCAAAACCTTGTCAAAAATGTAGGCAATATAGAAGGGTTTTTGACAGACTGACATTGGAATGCGCACTTCCGGCCTCAATTTGGCTTGTCATCTACTTGTGTCTGCGGCGCTCAGACCCAAAGAGTACAATAACTACATATACCTCAGACCTTGCAGCATCTTTAACAAGTGGTAGTTGGACTGATTGCCCAGGATAAATAATCGGAAATAAGGAACTAAATTCGCTGCATAGACACCGTTAGTGAAACAAGTCTTTAATTCCTTCCTCAAATTGATAATTTAAATGTATAATTAATTTGAACGGACACGCATTTATCTATTTTATTTACGGTCAGATTGACGTCAGATTATGTCACTCAGTGACCGCGTGTTTCAAGCGTGGCTTTTTATAAACAAGGGTCAGGAACCGAATAATAAATTACTAGATACCAAAATAGTTATCAAATATGTTGCTAAGAGTGAAGTGAAGTCACAGAAAGTATCTATCGTTTTACAGTAAGTATACCGAAGAATACAAACAGTGAAAAATATTTAGATTCCGGTAAAAATATATTATCATGTGACTAAATTAGGATGATAAATGAAATTTATTCCGTTATAATATATACAAAGCTTAAAAATAAATATAAACACATAATATGTACAATGTTCACAGGGCATCAAAAAACTCGTCCGCATCGCTCTCAATGGGACAAGTGCCCAAAAGGCTAGCAGCATTACCACGTTGAATGGCAATGCTAATTCTTTGGCCCAAGAAAAGGCCAGCCCTTTGGTCACGTGAAGAGTCGACCAGCCGCTTTGCAATGTCCCTAAAAACAAGGTGAGCACTCGGGCCCCATGGCCCTAATGTTTCGACCCCAAACGGCTCAAACATATAACTTTCAAGAAGGTTGTTATATTTACGCCGTTTGAGGTTTTCCGCACCTGCAGCAGCCGCCCCAGCACAACACGACGTGCTAGGAAGATGGGATGGCGCAAGGGTGTCGACACAAGTTGCATCCCACACCAAAGGCCTACCCACAGAAATCTTATTATTAAAGTCAAAGTCAAAGTCAAATCATTTATTTCAATTAGACCATTAAAAAGGCACTTTTGAACGTCATAATAAAAAAATATAAAGTTGATTCTAGTTGCCCATTCCAAAAGGTAGTTTCGTATGGAGAAAGATAAGGTAAGATTTCTGTGGGCCTACCCAACTTCCACGGCATTATGGTCATTCCATCTGGTCTCTTTCCATCGTCACGTGCCAAGCCAATAGGTTCTAACACAGCTGGCACACCGGCGGAGGCAAGAGCACGACGGATGATGTCATTGATGCTAGCGTGTCGTACTATCCGGCCTGCGCTCTTACAGCAGGAAAGGCCATAGTGACCGAGGCAGTCGACAACTGCACCGCATTGACAGCGATGCGGGGCCCCGCAAGGAGCGCCCAGACGTAGGCATGTAGCGAGCCGGAATGTAGAGTCACCAAGCATAGTACCTATGTTAGGTGACGGCAGTGCCTGAAGCCAAAGGCCCGACTCCCACTCACCCACAGCCAGCAAGCGGGCACGCTCAGCAGAATTGGTGGACGTATTAATGAGTTTATTCCGTACCAACCTGCAGAGCGGCTCATCCCACTGTCTCTGGGAAGATGGGTTCACGGGCCGAACCGTATTTGGGCAAGCCACTTTCCAGGCGTTCACCGCATCAGTCAAGCACGGCACTTCAAAGTCAACCAGCGACGAGGATAAGATTTTTGTGGTTAACTTTTCGGTGCTGTGGACGGAGGACAGGAACGCCGGCAAACTAACACTGGAAATTTTGCGGATCCCGAGACCACCAAAACGAATAGGTAGTGTGGCTTGTAGCCACGCTCGGTCATCCAGGGACACATTGAGAATTGAAGTGAGTGTATTTTTAATAATTTGATCAATTTTGTCAAAAAGGTGTGAAATAATTGATTCATAAATAATAATTGATTATAAAAAACAATTCCACTTATTTTTCGTTTTATTTTTTTTTTACTTTATTTTAGCTACTAGTTTATATTGTTGAAAAAACTGCATTAGTGATATTTTTACATGTAAATGGCAAATAGTGTACATACATTGTTTTATATTTGTCGTGCAATAACATGCCTTAAAATAACTATGTTTTAAGACTTGTATTGCCCGCCGGTTATTGCGAATGCAGACGAAGTTGTGGATTAAAAAGTAGCCTATGTCCTTTGCCAGGTTTTAAGCTATTTTCATTATTTTTTTTTCATTATTTTATTTTCATGCCTAATTTCATAAAACCTGTCGCGGATGCCCGCGTAGATTGTTTTTATGCAGTAATGCGTAAGAGGTGCGCATCCCTGGTACGCAGGGTGCGCGGCAGCACCAACAGCATTTTAAAAATGATCTCCAGCCGACTGGATTGCGCGATCCTTAACCGGTGCTGCAAAATCTCAGCGGGACTTGCGGCATAAAAAAAAAAAAGTTGTGCATTTTTGTTAGGTTAATTTATTTATCTGTATAAATACAAAAATTTTGTTCACTAACATAGATATAAGTCGAATTGTTACTAACACTATGAGTTATGTTGCTCGAATAAATAATTGAATTATTATTGTTATTATTATCAATTTCGTCGTGTAAACGTAAAAGACAGACAGAGTTACTTTCGCATTTATAATATTAGCATGAATGGATTTATAAAGTCGTGATGTCCCAGTGGTTACTGCACCCGCCTCTCATGCACGAGGTTGTGGGTTCATAACCAGGCACGAGCAAGTACCAATGTAACTTTATAAAAAAAGCGATCAAGTGCGAGTCGGACTCGCCCATGAAGGGTTCCGTAGCAGCAAGTAACATAATATAAAAGTTTTTTTATTTTTATATTTGAGTTGATTGAATGAAAGGTAAATTGCGGTTTACGATTTATGACGTATTAAAAAATAAACTACTTACTAGATCTTGTTCGAACCAATTTTCGGTGGAAGTTTACATGGTAATGTACATCATATATTTTTTTTAGTTTTATTATTCTCTTATTTTGGAAGTTACAGGGGGGGGGGGCACATTTTACCACTTTGGAAGTGTCTCTCGCGCAAACTATTCAGTTTAGAAAAATTATATTAGAAACCTCAATATCATTTTTGAAGACCTATCCACAGATCCCACACGTACGGGTTTGATGAAAAAAAAATGTTGAGTTTCAGTTCTAAGTATGGGGACCCCCAAAATGTATAGTTTTTTTTTCTATTTTTGTGTAGACATCGTAATGCGGTTCACAGAATACATCTACTTATCAAGTTTTAACAGTATAGTTCTTATAGTTTCGGAAAGAAGTGGCTGTGACATACGGACGGACAGACAGACTGACAGACATGACGAATCCATAAGGGTTTCGTTTTTGCCATTTGGCTACGAAACCCTAAAAATCATATTTACTTTCTAAGTTTATCTTGGCCATCACTGGTATCGGTGAAAGAAAACATCGGCGTCGTGAGGAAACCTAGACTAATAGTCTAGGTTTCATTCTTAGTTTCATTCATTAACATAAATATCTGAAATCGCCAATTAGTCTTGAGCAATCGTGGTGATCAATGCTCGTATCTTCTCTGTATGAGAAAGCAGTGGGATAATTATAGGACCACATTCACTTCACCTATGTATTCACCGAGGGAGATTGTAACAATAGACGTACAGGGCCTGTAGACAAAGTCCCTTTCTGTTAGCGTTAACGCCAATGGGAAAATCTAATTGTATGGAGTTGACGTTTGCTTACCAGAAGTCAGGTGATGCAAATATGTCAACTGCATGATTTTATTTTTCCATTGGCGTTAGAAAAGGGATTTTGTCCGCTACTACTGCTAGTCAGAATATTTACCCATAAACAAAACGAAGAAGGAGCCCTGCATGTCGCTGAGGTTGACAGTGTGGTTGTTGACCTCCTGCATCATAGACGAGGTCTTCCAGCAGCGGTCCTTCTTTGGTAGGTAAGCGTCCAGCCACCGATTGATCAGCCCAGCTTTATGCATGCGGTCTAGCCTGTAAGAGAACAGAGTCGTGTCATCATCATCTGCCTAGCCTTTTCCCAACAATATTGGGGTCGACTTCCAGTCAAACCGGACGCATCAGAATACCAGTGTTTTATATGGAGCGACTGCCTATCGGACCTCCACAACCCAGTTACTGTGTACCCCTTGGTAAGACTGGTTGTCAGACTTTCTAGCTTCTGACTACCCATAACGACTGCCAAAGATCTACAAATGACAGCCGGAACGAACGGCTTTACTTGCTTTCCGAGTCACGGAGGGAACTCTGTATGAAAGGAATGGTCACCCATTCACAGATCGATCGCGGCTAGCGTAGCTTAACCTTTGACCGATCGATCAGTACGCTTTTACTTAGCCACGAGCTACTCCATTATGAGTCGTGTACACCTGCTTTAATACTGATCCATCTCAATCTTATCATCATCTTCCTGCCCTTGTCTCATGTTTCTTGGTGTCGGCGCAACATGTTTTCTTCTTCCATTCCGTCTTGTCCAACGTCACACTTTCACTGACTTCCTTTTCATTCATATTATTCTTCACACAATCCTCTTTAGCCTTTCTTTTCCTCTACATCCATCCACACTTATACTCATAACATTTAGTAAAATGCGTTTCATACCTTCTCTTCACTTGCCCATACTAAGACAAACGATTCCCTTTCAGCTTTTCAGTCACTGATGCCACTTTCGATTATTTTCATTTCTCGTTTTATTCATTCTAGTAACTCCACACATCCATCTCAATCTTATGCTAGCTTCTTTAGTTCATTTCAACTTTATTTTCTGGCATGGCAACACATATGTAAGAGCTCTGGTATTGTAGATGTCTAGAGGCAACGGTGATTATTCAACATCCGGGCCTCAAGTCTGCTATTACAATAGTGTCATAATGGTCTATCATTGATTTCATAATTGTTGATTTTGACAAGTTTGGTAATCTACTAATATAATGGCGTCATTATGACTTTCCAATGGTCAACCAATGACACTTCATTGAAAGAAATGATATAGAATGGTAATCTCGTACATAATGACAAATTAATGACTGACTTAGTTTACGAACTTCTTACTACTTCAGATTGCTTATAACACTTATAAATAATATGTAAAAATATATACAAATCTGGCATGAATAAATGTTCAAATTTGTTGACAATGTCATTATAACACAATTCTATTACGAGACCAATGATCGACCATTATGGATTTAGCAGATTACGAACTGTTAGCAAAATGACAATGGGATCGTGTTGGAATGACGAAATTATAAAAATAGCAGACTTGGCCCCCTGGTGGACTGTCGTAATGGTCATCCAATTACAAACGACTTCTTTCACATGGAACACATGTGTTCGATAAAACATATACCTACTAGGACACTGGGCAATAAAGTAACTTGCTATCAGTGAATACATTTTTGTAACCGGACACTGGTCCGGTTACAAAAATGTATTCACTCTTAAAGTTTGTTTTTATGTTTGTACCTACTGAGGTACAAACATAAAAACAAACTTTTAAGTACCTCTTAATAATATTAACATAGAAAAGCGAAAGGTCTTTCTGCCGAAAACTATTTATTTATTTATTTTTACATCATCACCACTACCATAACAGGTTACCCTAAATCGGTAGCGTGGCCCTTAAACAATATTACAATACTAACACTAACTAATGACATATCACATGTAAGGTAATTTTTGTGAACTCATTCAGAGAACAGGAAAATACGTCTAGCCTTTCCGCGATTTCGTTAAGAGTATGCAAGGCGCGCGTCATTGGTGCTTTACCCAGCAAGTTGGTTCTACCGCGAGGCACCGCCAGCAACCGCGGTCTCCGTCGCCGCAACATGTAATTATCCGGCACATTCAGACACACATGCTTAAGCACACCAGGGTTAGTTTTTTTACCACGCAATAACATAAAAAAGTATGTTATTAGTGCCAACTCCCTTCTTGTTTCCAGCTTGTTGTACCCAACCATACCCAATACAAATAGGGTTAGGTACATCAATGGATAAAAAGGATAGACTCCATAAAGTTTCATGTACCTACAAGTACCGTGTGAATTTATTTTGTATGCGCTCTAGCATTAGGCCATACTTGGTATCATGCGGAGCCCATACAGCCGCATTGAATTCTAATTGCGATCTTACGAGTGCGTTGTACAGAGCAGCTATAGCTTTTATGTTTTTAAAGCCTACTGCCCTACGAAGTATGAAACCTAAGCTTCTGTAGGATTTCTTGCAAACAGATGTAATATGTTCACGAAAAGTTAGTTGAGCATCAAGACGCACCCTCAAATCGCGTACATCATTCTTCCGATCAATTAACACGTTATTCAGTACATACCCATGAAGAAGTGGATCTCTCATTCTACCAAAAGTTATGACTGAACATTTTTGTGCATTAAACTGTAGTTTATTTTTCTTACTCCATTCTACCACTCTGTCTATGTCTTTTTGCAATCGAATACAGTCATCCTCTGTTTGCACAGCCATTAATAATTTTAGATCGTCCGCGAATAGCAAACATGTGGCATCCCTGACAACATCAGGCAGGTCATTTATCATAATAATAAACTGTAATGAACCTACATTACTTCCCTGACTAACTCCCGATCTAGTAAAATAAAGCTCAGATTTAAATCCCGCATAATCTACAAACTGCCGCCTATCTTTCAAGTAGTCAGCAAAGAACCGAAGTAGTTTAGGAGTACACCCGACTGCTGCCAGCTTCGTTAATAATATGTCGTTATCCACTAAATCGAACGCTTTTTTATAATCAAAGTAAGCAGCATCGACTTGTACTCCCGCATCCACATGCGGGGTCACATAACACATGAAGTTTAACAAATTGCTGGTCGTGCTGCGCTCTGGCCGAAATCCGTGCTGAGCGTCACTACTTTACTTATACAGCTGAAATTTTAAAAACTGTATATACCAACTATAAGATACTTGGCAAGTGCCGCATTTAAGCTTAGTGCCGCCTCTGGACACTGTACAAAAGCAATAATTAATATTTATTAATTTGTCGAATAAAGTACTAGTTATTTTATTTAATGACTAGCTTCTGCCCGCGACTTCGTACGCGCATCCAGTTGCTTATGCCAGCGACAACGGGGTCGGCAAAATCGAAGATCTGAAACGTCTGATGTTGAATTCTAAGAGCGAGCCCGGGGACGGGACCACAACGGGATGTGCAAGACGATTCGAGACGTTCAAAAAGTACAATTTTGAATCATACCTCCGATGGCGGAATATGTGGCGTAGTCAATCATAGGAGTATACGTAAATGCACTCCGTTCCTTATCAACCCAAGAAAGGTCGCCATGCCCTACGGCTATATCTTGAGACACATCCGATTCTTCAGATGACATCGACATTCTGTTCAGAAATTGTCGAAGTCGATCAGAATTCAAACGTTCGTTGCGCTCTTCTTCTGTCTCTTCATGCCGTACTCCAGCAATTTTTTCTCTTTCACTTTCTAACTGATTATGAATATTTTGTTGTGTGCGTGTTCGGAACAATGTATGATAATCTCGATCAGCAGTTAGTCGCGCATCACGTTCATCACTCGTTTCAAAAGACCTGTTAGTAGATGTGCGAGAACTCAAGCGTGATTCTGTATCGGTAAATGCATGTCGCTCACGATCAGCGGACAGTCGCGCATCACGTTCCGCACTTGTCTCTAGATACCTAGAAGCAGATGCGTAGATACGCTGAGAACTCAAGCGCAATTCTTTATCCGTGCAGTCGTGCACCATATTCTTCACTGGTCTCTAGAGACCTGGATGTAGATGCCTAAATACGCTGAGAACGCAGGCGTTCTTCGCGATTTGAAGAGGTTTCCACGGAGCGAGTTGCAGTCTGATGTTCTCGAACAACATCAAGTCTCTACTGACGCTCTTCAGTAGATTGTTGGGAACATATGACCCTCAATCTTTTAGCTCCTTTGGAACATTGGGAAAGATTTGACCTCTTTCTAGGCATGGTTATAGTTTTATTGTGAAGATACCTGATCAATTAAAATCTAAGTGACTGCTCCCCTGCGTTACCGGGTAGGCTACCGTGTCACGAAGATAAATGGAAAAGCAAATTAAACACTCAAATAACATAGCCCAAAGGCATATTTATTCAATAAAATAAAAAAATAAATGGGAGTTTTGGCCAGTAGAGTCAAATTTTCAATGATATACCATCGTCATCAAAAATCTGTCCTGAATTGTTACCGCCTTCACCGCGTGGAGGTACTCCCACCTTATTATAATATACAGTGAAATTAGTGATAGCTTTACAGTGAAATTTTAAAAATTACAGCTTTGATTTCCACATCAGATGTTTTTGATCTTCGATAAGTCTACAGGAAATGCTCATCAGGCCGAACAACTTTTGCTAAGACGTCATTAATATATGTGTTATGGTGTAGCTGGGCTCTTGGAGTTCCACATCAGGTGTTCCAGATCTTCAAATTTATTCTCTCAGCAGAAAATGCTCATCACGTGGAACAATTTTTGCTACGGTACCATTTTTGTATCTCTTATAGTTTAGCTGGTCTGTTGCGGTTCTGCATCAGGTGTTCAAGTTTCCAAGATAAATTATAGCCTATATGTTGCCCAGACTTAATACCTATACAACAACAAAAAAATCATTCAAATCCGTCCAGCAGTTCCGAAGATTAGCGTGTACAAACAAACAGACAAACAGACAGACTTTTTTTTTAGATTCGTGCTCTATTACTGTTTCTAAACCCCCCTCAATATTTTTTTGATATATTCAATGTACAGACACAGTTTTTTACTGTTTTATTATATGTATAGATTAACTATTAAAACACATAACACGGAGAATTGTTTTTTTTTCTCACCCTCCGAATTATTGCTTTATCATAGGATATGATGACTTCCATGCGGAAGTAGTCGTGGGCAAGTAGTGTTACAACATTCGTCCGAGATCAGATCCAACTTGTCCCTTTGTTGCCCTCCCTTAGCGACGCCCAAAGCCGAGCCCGTACCCCACAGGAGGTGCTCTAAGCGTGTAATCGCTTAGTTTACAAGTTTTTTGCCCTGGCTGGAGACCTAAAAATCCACTTTTAAAGAACCACAGGAAAATCCGGCTAAGCAGCCGAGAACCACCTAGGTCGAGATGCCATTCAGAAAAAAAAAGAAATAGAAGAAAAAGATATTTTAAAATATAACATTTGCAGTTGACTTACTCTTTATTTATCACTGGCAGATACGGGCTGCCTGCAGGCACAATCATTGCAACTTTCTCATGAAAAAACTCTTCAGCGCCTGAAAATAATTTTCATTGTTACACGTTTCTCATTTCCATTGTTACGTATTTCTCAAGCAAGACACTTAATGTAGATATGTATAAAGACTGAAAAATAATTACGAAAAAATAGAACTAACTTTTCGCAGTCTCGATTAATTTATAATATGGTTTGTAATATAATCTTCCATATTTACAATTTTTGTAACGAAATCGTTTGGTACATAGGTACATACAAATGTAGTACCTACTCGTATTATAATGCTTGTCTACTCGACAACAAAAGTGACAAAGATATTTTTGTTATATGTACAATCTTATAATGTGTTTACCAGAAACCTGTAAGAGGGCTATTGTTCTCATTATTACGAACAACTTTTATACTTTTGTACGTATGTACCATTCCTCAATCCTTATTTCTAATACACAGAAATATTTAACGTACTCAAGGCAAAGTCGCAATTGTCTGCCTGCAGCCGATCTGCCCTCATCACGTAGCTAAGCCGAAGCTTCCAGTCTATGATGACATGCCGTTTGAAACGCACGCGCTGCAGAAGAGACGCAGATCCTATAGCAAAAAATAGCATAAATATAACCTGCTTTATTGTTACGTGATATATATCCGCCAATCGTGGACCGATCTAAGTTTTAAAGTTTGTTCCCATTTGGCGAAGAACTGTTAAGACTTTTAAATGTAAATAATGAAACTTTTTATTGGATGGCAGCAAATTATCTGTGTCAGTTACAAACGATTGTATAAACAGACTGATTTTATATAGATCACCCAATCTCCAGGAGGTGAAACTACTCATGAGTACAAACAAAAATTACTATGGAACCAACACTGAAATACCTAAGAAAAATAAAATCAAAAGTTTCGTATATTTTTATAATTTTGTTGTGCACTTTTAAAGGATTCTTTTCTCTGCCATTTTAAAGTTGATTTTGTTGTTGTTTTTGTTGTTATTTTGTTTTTTTTTTTCGTTTTTTTTGGTTGATTTTAAAACATTTGTTTATGTTTATAAATACTTTCAACCCCTTAAAGATGCGGAGCGAGTTAAAAGTCAGTTTGTATATATTTTTAGTTGGTTATTTCACCATTTCACTAAACGAGTCTAAGGATTTGATCAAATCACTAACTTTCTTCAGGGAAATGACCCAACGGAGTTGTTATTGTATCATCTGCGTGATTTGACCAAATCTCGATTTTACCATTGCCTGCGACATAAACACCTTGGCATTTTAGTCGTCTTACAAAAGCGGTCCACTCAATATCTCCGAAATCCACGGATATCTATGCCGAAATCAAATACATCAAGACGTATTTTTTTTTTAAATTAAGTTCATCACTCATTACAACAGCACGGCTCCGCCACAGCACATAATTTGCCATTGAAGGTAGAGCTTTAAGGCGACGATATACGACTTTTACAGATTTAAAACTGACAATCACGTCAAAATGTGCAGTGTAAATGATTTGAAAAAAATATATGTTAAACTAGAACATTCTCTTAATCACTTAGTAAGTGAATATTTTTAATTATATTCATATTATATAGTTTAATTAATACGTGAAGTTGTGTCTGACGCGGACAAAACATTGACAATCACACAAAATCTACCAGGTATAATTAAACGAAACTTACACCACCTTACAGACAATTTTATTATCTATCTTTTAGTATACGCCTTTTTTTAATTTTGAAAGAATACTACTTTTATTTAATTTTTTCGACTAAACTTTGAGAGTTTTGGACGCAAAACTGATGCAGAACGGACGCAGTTTGCGTCCAAAACTGGTGTGCGTTAAAATATCATTTATATTATAATAACAAGATACAAGAGTTTACAAGAGTAAACTGGTAATAAGTAAGTTGGAATAGGCAAGGCGTTTCCGGCCGGGCTGTTGTCGTGTCAAAGCGGTGTTGTAAAAGTGAGCGATGATCATTACTCGTAACTTCCATTCATGTTATAATACCTGACGCCATGGTTCCTCCCATACCAAAAGTAGTCGTGACCAGTTCCGCACCTTGCAGCAATGCTACGTACTTCGGCTCATCTGAATTCTGAAACAAGTGATCGAACAAGTCGAGAATTTCCGAAGACACCAAATCTTTGTGCAGTTCAATACTGAATTCTTTATTATTACTATTGGAACAGCTGATAGGGTTAATATTATGGTGTCCAACTATGGCAATTCGTGTACGAGTGTCATTTCACTCTCATGACATTGTTATATATAGGGTGATGCCGGCCGTGAATAGGACTACCCCATTTCTAGCCGGGTGTCGTAGAAGGTGATAGAGGGATATTGACCAGAGGATGGGCAGCAGCGTCCTTCTAAGTACCACAACACCTGCACCAACCACCTCCACCAACAACAACATACATCGGCCAAGCATGGCGATTACGACTGAACCCCCGTTGGCCCCCGAGGGGGTTCAGTTCAAAACGCGCTTATATGCGGAACTGCTCGTCCGATTTTGCAAATTCTTTCGCTAATAAGAAGCTATTTTATAAGAAAACAAATAGTGAAGCATAAGAACATTCTCGCGGATGAAGTCGCGAGCAAAAGCTAGTAAGTTAAGAACACAATAGGAGGCTGTTATTATCATTATTCAACATTTTAGTAGACGAATGACTTGGGGAAAAAATAAACCACAAATGCAGGTGAGAAAAAAACCGGACAACTGCGAGTCAGACTCGCCCACCGAGGGTTCCGTACATATTTGTAGGTACATATAAATACTTCTATACTAAGCCATACCTACTATCCATACTTTAATCTACTTAATATTAAAAATGCGTTTTTTGCGACATAAACGGCCGTATCTTTTTTTCACGTTAACGTAGAGGGTTGATTTTCAAGCATCAAGGGACCGTAGACTTGAGTAGGTATATGGTTTTAATTTCAACTCGATACCTCCACGCGTTACCGAGATAAAGGGTCTTGACAGACAGACAGACGGACAACAAAGTGATCCTATAAGGGTTCCGTTTTTTCCTTTTGGGGTACGGAACCCTAAAAAAGGAGTACCTAGACTACCAAACCTGTTGACTTAATTGCTTTTTGGGTAGGTCAGTTACCACGTCATTTTTAACAGGTCTACTGTACACGCGGAGAGAGCGTGATACTCGGAGATTGCTGAATGGAAAATTAATGGCTGAGTCCTTAGAACACGAGATGTCGAAACGCATCACGTTACTATGGCGTGATCTAGTTGGTGTAGAGAAATAAAGTAGACCTGTTGTGAACCGAACGTTTGTATTCAACGCGAGGCTAATTATACAACGTGTTAAAAATTTTCATAACGATGACTTGAAATACCCCTTATTTATTATTTATTTATTTATACTTCATGCACAAAGGTACAAAGGCGGACTTAATGCCTTAGGCATTCTCTACCAGTCAACCAAGGGTGGTGAAGAGATAACATGGCAGGTGCATAGTTAAAAAGAACAACTTATGTACAATTTCCGTTTTAATGCATACCGACTGGTGGCCATCCTGATATCGAGAGGAAGCTCGTTCCAAAGAAGAAAGTACTGGATATGAAAGGAAGAGTGGACAAAATCCGAGGTATGAGAGGGGCACAGCAAGAGAAGATTATTAGAAGACCGCAAATGCTTAGCGTGTGAAGAATGTACCTAAATATTGAAAGTGGGATATCAGATAAGAAGGAGGGGTGTACTTCCACTCATCATTATGAACAACTTTTTTTATGAAAACCACCCTGAAAACAATAAAAAAAATAGGTAATCCATACATTTTGTTAAACTCAGCTCAGCTCAACTTTTATTGATTTCTTGAGGAACTCGTGGCTACATAAAAACCGTACGGATCAACCAGTTATTATGGTTAAGTTACGCTTGCCGCGGTCCGTCCTTGGATGGGTGACCACCTATTTCATACCGAGACGTCTCCGTGCTTCGGAAAGCACGTTAAGCCGTTGATCCCGACTATCATTCATAGATCTTTGGCAGTCGTTATAGGTAGTTAGAAGCTAGAAAATCTGACAACCAGTCATACCAAGGGGTATCGTGTTACCCAGCAACTGGGTAAGACGATACCCATTGTTAATTCAATTACCTAGAGCTTACATAAACACCCACCACCCACCTACCTTGTATATACATATTTTTTTAATATACCATGTCCTAAATGAATACTTGATCGTCGTTACGCTCGTCCAATTAATAATCTCTCTTAAGTCTCGTGTATTTAAATTAATATAGAGGACAAGGCACTCCACTTCCATAAAATAGTTTAAAGACCTCTTTACGATATCTTTTACGTACCTACCTATTTACTTAGTTATTATAATATTACTATGTAGAAATACGTCGTGTATAAATAACATTGTAGAGCTATAAAAAGGTGCATTTACATTGCAAAGGAAGAAACTCCCATTTAATTACCGAGATACCTTACACTTGTTTTAATATTTTTATCTGTTTACTTCAAACTGCGATAAAATTAAATGCATTTACCAAAAAGTTTAAATATTTATTAGTTCCATACTTTCATAATTATGATAGGGCATTATGTAGTTAGGTTCTACACAATGCGCGTGACGATATCTAACGATATTATTTGTATTAATACCGATCACACGGCAAAGGCTCTTATCCAGCTTAAATCGCGATTAGCTGAGTGTTTCTTTTATTTATCCGATTTTGTATCACAATGGGAATCGTCTTACCCAGTTGCTTACCCGGCAACTGGGTAAGACGATGCCGATTGTTAATTCAATTACAATTACCCTAAAAAAACACAATTTAAAAAATTTGAACTTTTTTATTTTGGATGGGATTTTTTTTGTATATAGAAACGATTTAGTATTACCGGTTGTTGTTGAACTAATTTACATCCGAATTTTAATTTTACCTGTTTTTCATAAATTTCTAATTATTTACATTCATCTCTAATTGTAATGTTTTTATTTTGTATTTATTTAGATTTTATAATTTTGTTTTTTACATAGATCAAATTATTCTTGGAAATTTCGATTTTAATGTAAATCAGTTGTATGAAGTGTAACTAAGGACTCAATAAAGCTTTATTATATTACTAAATTGAAGTTAAACAGTGAGATGTTATAATAACGCAAGATTGGTTATACGTGGCATCTCCTGTCCTCTTCGCCATGGTTGAAACCGGGACCTCAAGGTTATATAAGGAAAAATAATATGTTTGTACTCTTTTCCCTTATTATTATTCGTTCTGTTGGGTATTAAACCTACCTTTAACTCCATCTCCATATAGGATCCCTTAGTAATAGACCAGGTGTAGAGGGCCCTGTTCTCCAGGAGTTCAGTCACAGTAGTCACTGGACTCTCTTGCTTCGGGAACGTGAGGAAAGCCACCAGGTTACCGGAATACGTGGTTACAACCACCAGGACGACTAACCACCATGTGCCTACTACTAGACGACCGCTGTCCGCGCGTGGAAGGTACATTCCTCCTGGATATTGAAATGTACAATATTAATGCGCTCCGCAGACAAAGTAACTTTAGTTGACAATTCTGTTAGATTTCAGTCAAATAACTTAATATTGAATATTAAACGTAACTCAAACACTCTTGATGGAAAATATGAGCTTTTTATTTACCGTCAAATGCTGTAACATTGCCTACATGCTCAACATTGCCTACATTCTAAAAAGTTAAATTATTGCCGCTGAGAAATGTTTTTGCTGTGTATGGCATTAATAAAAGCAAGTCGGCTATCTATATGGCAAAAAAACATTTCTCAGCGGCAATAATTTAACTTTTTAGAATGTAGGCAATGTTGAGCATGTAGGCAATGTTACAGCATTTGACCGTACCGTATATTATTTTGAAGGTCAGATATTTGAGGAGAAACTGACTAGCCCGACCGCTACTAAGACCGTTCCTAAGGTAGCTGCGCGGTGCGGGAGGGGTAACAGTTGTTACAAGTTGACGTATCATTGAGCTCTTGTATCACGTTACCACACCCCTCCCGCACCGCGCAGCTACCTCAGGAACGATCTCAGTTAAGCGGCCGAACTATAAACACAGGCCTAGAGTGTCCTTATCTGATCTACAAAAAGACAACGGGCGAATTTGTTCCAAATGTCCACCACAAACGAGATGTAACTAAATAGTCCGCTAAGTTTAGAGTAACTTTAATTATGAAAGCATAAAATATATACTAATCGCACTGTTCTAGTTCTTAAGTCCTAACATAGGCTAAGTCATATTGTTACTAACACAGTGGACCTTTGTAGTCTGTTATATGAATTAATAATAATAATAATATTTAGGTATTGACCAAGAATATGACTAGACTATGTTTTGTATGAAGTATGAATTAATAATGTATACAATTAACACTAGGTTTTATAGGTGAATTGAAAAGATTTACCTTGCTGCAACAAAGCACCATAGATATACCAGAGACAATTGTGTATGGTAGCGAGACCTCCTTGTCGAGTGATCTCCATGGCCTCGTAATAGGGACTTAATCTATGGACGATGAATAATGTGGGCCCCATCATTATCACTGCTAATCCGAGGCACACCCAAGTCTAGAAAAAACGTACTTCTTTTCGATAATATGCTATAACAATGGCCACATATTTTTACTTCGCATGTTACAAAAGTACAGGTACAGGCGAAGCCGTGTGGTACTGGCCGCTTATAGCACCAACCTATTTCTACCCGAGGATGTCGTAGAAGATAGAGGGACATTGACCAGAGGATGACAGCAGCGTCCTTCTGAGTACCATAACACCTACCGCGATCACCAACATGCATCGGCCAAGCATGGCGATTACGGCTGAACACCCCCTTGGGGAAGACCTATGCTCAGCAGTGAGGGTCTAAAGGATGACATGATGATGATGATAGTACAGGTAGAAAGAAATGGGTATAATATAGGAAGTTTGAAAGTTGCCATTGACAAATTAGTTGAAAGGGAATCGTTTGTCTTGGTATGGGGATGTGAAGAGAGGCGTGAAACACATGTGACCAAAAGAGTTATAACCAAATAATTATAACCAAAAGAGAATATAAATGTGGATGGGTGAAGAGGAAGAGGAAGGCCAAAGAGAAAGGGTTTTGTGAAAAATGATATGAAAGAGAAGAGAATCAGTGATATAATGACGGACGGTAGGCAGGACGAGATGGCCGAAGAAAACGTATGGCGCCTACCCCAAGTAACATGGGATAAAAGCAGTAAGATTTTACTAAACTACTTACATCAGTAGTAAATGGAAGTAGAAACAGCAGGGCTCTACTGAGCTCCCTCGGACGCGCTATCATAAACGCATACGACTGTATACTCACTGGCCTTGTATAATTTATACCTGGGGAAAAAATAAACAGTATCTATATCTAGGTACATTATTAGTTCGTATACACAGAGTATGTCATATTTCATGGAGTAACTTATGAACCTAGACATCAACGGGGCAGCCATTAAAAAAAGGCTCAGATACCTCTGTAATAAAGTCATGTCTTAGCTCTCTTGTCTCTTAAGCCCTACTATACTTAAGAAGGAGGATCTCTCTACTTAAGAAAAAGGATCTCTCTACTTGAGAAGGAGGATCTCTCTACTTGAAAAGGAGGATCTCTCTACTTGAGAAGGAGGATCTCTCTAATTGAAAAGGAGGATCTCTCTTCTTAAGAAGGAGGATCTATCTACTTGAGAAGGAGGATCTCTCTAATTGAAAAGGAGGATCTCTCTTCTTAAGAAGGAGGATCTCTCTACTTAAGAAAAAGGATCTCTTTACTTGAGAAGGAGGATCTCTCTACTTGAAAAGGAGGATCTCTCTACTTGAGAAGGAGGGTCTCTCTAATTGAAAAGGAGGATCTCTCTTCTTAAGAAGGAGGATCTATCTACTTGAGAAGGAGGATCTCTCTAATTGAAAAGGAGGATCTCTCTTCTTAAGAAGGAGGATCTATCTACTTGAGAAGGAGGATCTCTCTAGTTAGAGAAAGGCCAAACTTTGTTCCGGTCTTTACTAGATTAGGAGTTACACGGGTATTCAGAAGCCTGAAAGCCTGATAAGCAGTCTTACCAAGAAGGATCGTGTTACCCAGTAACGAGGTTGTGGAGGTCAGCATATGTAGTCGCGCCATGTAAAATACTTATAAACAGCTGCAACGAGTTAGATTGAAAGCCGACCCCAACATGGGTGGGAATACGTTAAGCAAATGATAATCATATTAGGAGTTTTTCAATCTCTTACCTGGCATGGGGTCAGGTACAACAGTGAAAGAAGCAGCAGCTAGAGCTCCTTGCCCTTTAGAAATGGCTATCATCGTCAACTTAGCATCCATCCCGTGCATTGTCTGAAAGAAAAGATTTCACGATTGAATTCTGGAGGCAAAGGACCCAGCTACAAATAAATAAATCAAAATGTACCAATGTACCTATATACCGAAAATCAGCACTCAACATATTCTTATTTTAAGATAAAACACCACAATAATTTGGAAAACATTACCTTACTTATACCTACGAAACCGCTAGGATCTCTGTGACCGACGACAGGGGTTAAGGGTTAATTACTACATACTCGAAACATCACTATTGGGAATTGTTTCTGCTGTATAGTAATAGGAAACATGTTGGAATATTGAATTAATCTAATTCAAATTAATTTAACGAAAAAATAAGGCTGTGACTATTATGAAAACTGATTATTACTAGATTTGAGTTTTATACTTACATCTGCAAGTGTGTCATTAGCAAATTCTTTCTTTAAAACAGAAGCTAATATGACCTTTATCCTGAAATTAATACAAACATAAAACGTTTTTAAAAATGATGTTATTGTTCTTCATACACAGTTACACTCTTATTAGTTTATCTCCGTTATTAAATTGTATGGAACTTACGTAAAGTTTTTGTTAATTGCTAACTGATTAACGATATCAAATATAAGTCCACTATATTTTACTATGGCACCAGTTTCGTTCCGCTGTAGCATCGTCCATGGTGGATTCTGAAACACAAAATTTAGATACCCTAACGTTAATTTATAAGAAATATAGTTTTAAACTAAAAAGTCGCCTACAACGAACAGAAAAGCATAAACCAACCAAATATTCTTATCTGAAGGCATGATATTTTTCTTAAAACACAAACTCAAAATCCAAATAAACCATTTAGGTACAGCCACTGCACACACGCAATGCGACAAACGACTAAATGGGGTAGAGTATAGCTGGACGTGGACATTAGTGAGGTCTTACATGAAATGTAATAATGGGTAACTCCTTCCCTCTAAATCCGTGGTGTATGTGTGGAAACAGAACGTCTTCGAACTTCACAGCATCGATAGGGCGCCAAAATCCTACCTAAAAATAATAAAGCATGAGTTTTACTTTATCACAACCACGGCGTGAACTGTTCAATTGTCTTGACTTTTGACTCAAAGTCAAAAGTTAAAACGTTTATTTATTTTAAATGCGATATAAAGATGATAGTACATACATATTAAAACAATAGTAACCAATGATCTTTACAAAATTTTTGTTTTTTTTTTTTCATAATAAAGGTCATCTCACCATTAACTGAGAAAAACGGATTAACTCCCTGTGAATGTAACCGGGCTCATCCGACTAATTTCGTAAAAGCTAGCCACCTCACTAGGCAGGTTGCCTGATCTAGTACACAGATGGTTCCAAAAACGGATTAACTCCCTGTGAATGTAACCGGGCTCATCCGACTAATTTCGTAAAAGCTAGCCACCTCACTAGGCAGGTTGCCTGATCTAGTACACAGATGGTTCCAAAAACGGATTAACTCCCTGTGAATGTAACCGGGCTCATCCGACTAATTTCGTAAAAGCTAGCCACCTCACTAGGCAGGCTGCCTGATCTAGTACACAGAGGGTTCCAAAATAGGATATAAAGTAGGTAAGGTTGTGGGATAGGTTGAGAGCGGCCGAGATTTAGCAAAAGTGTAAACCTGGGGCAGTACGCCTCCATTTTCTAAGCAGAGGTATACGCCATCTTGGAATGTGCGGACGTAAATCTGCAAAGGCGTCAACCTAACCATATACATTGATTCAGATAGCCAAGCTGCTCTACTAGCGCTGGACTCAAACGTAGTCTCATCGAAATTGGTAGAGGGATGCATGGCCAAATAAACTCTCTAGGCAATAAAAATAGAGTACTTTTAAGATGTGGGCTTGGGCATGCAGGCATCATGGCAATGAAAGTGCCGGTGACATAGCGAGAGCGGGGGCGCACAGTATCAGTACGCAGCAGTGGCCTCAGCCTTTCTGTGGCATACCAAAAAGCCTAGCTCAGAGCACCCTGATTAAATCATGCTTCGTAACTTCCATAACGTTATGGAAGAAGTCGCCGGCATGTTACACTCGAAAGCACTTATCAAAACCAATGACAGAAGGCTTAAGTGACCAAGTCCTAGCACTTAGTAGGAAGAACTTGCGCATGGTGGCAAGAGCCACTACGGGACACTGCTACTTAAATAAGCACATGTTCAACTTGGGGCTAAGCGATACGCGAACCTGCAGACGCTGTAAGGAAGCTGATGAAATGCCACTTCGCCTTCTGAGGGAATGACACCTGTTAAGCCCCAATAAAATAATGGAGATTGCCCCAAAGTAGATCCTGCAGTTCATCACAGCTGCAGGGTTTGGTGGCGATCTCTAACCATAAAAAGCGGCGATCACAAATTCACAATAGATCAACTCTGGTCGCAGTGATTAGCCGCATTTAGCTAACAAAAAAGAAAATTTAAAAAATCGTTTTACCCAGTAACTGGGTTGTGAAGGTTAGATAGGCAGTTGCTCCATGTCTAACACTGGTTCAGCTGTACCCGGTTAGACTGGAACCCGACGCCAACATAGTTGAGAAAAGGCTAGGCAGATGAGAATTGAAAAAGGCACAAAAATACTCACGTTTAACAGATCAATTTTATCAATAACCCCCGTCGTTCCGTTCGGGTTAGCGCTGGCCAGATCTGAAGCATCCGTGAACCCTCTGTAGGTGGCGCCCCACGTGTCTGCTGCCAAAGCCCGCCACATCGAACAATTACCACAGCGACTCTTTACTGATATGTGTTGCTGGTTGAAAAGAAAACTATTCATAGTCTACATTGTCTTCACATATAGAAGCAACAATAAATCATTATCATCATATCAGCTATTGCCATTCACCGCTGAACGTAGGCCTCCCCCAGAGGTCGCCAACCAACGCGGTTTTGGGCATCTCGCAACAATCCGCTGCATTCTTCAAATCGACGGTATATCGTGCCGCACAGTGCGTCCCACACTAAATACAGGCTCCGAAGCATAATACCAGGATCGCTAAATACCAGATTCGCAAAATACCAGACTCGCAATACACCAGATTTGCCATATACCAGATACGCAAAATACCAGAAAGCAAAGCAACAGATTTTGTACAGTTGAAAGCAGTTTTGTTAATTGAAAAAACAAAAAACTGCTAATGTATTAGGTCTTTACATATGAAATTGCCGCTCGGTATCAAAAAATTAAAAATATATTTTTTTTAAAGAAATTATATATTTAAGTCAATCGAAGTATGCACCATTGTTATCGATACACTTCCGCCATTTTATCGGGAGCTCATTGATCCCTGTGGTAAAAAAAATCCTGGGAGCGAGAATCGATGAACTGCTTGAAGGCTGTTTTAACTGCCTCATCAGAATTGAATTTTTTTCCGTGTAAAAAGTTGTCCAAATTTCGGAATAAGTGGTAATCGGTTGGGGCAAGATCTAGAGAGTATGGTGGGTGACACAGAGTTTTCAGTCGCAGCTCCTCTAACTTGGCGACCGTCTGATGTGCAGTATGTGGTCGAGCGTTATCCTGAAGGAGCAATGGGCTAGAGCAATTGACCAGTCTCGTTTGTTTAATGGTGAGCTTTTCCATCATTGTTTGCAACTGTTGACAATACATGTCTGCAGTAATCGTCTGGCCTGATCTCAAGAAGTTGTAGTGGATGACACCAGCACAGGACCACCAAACACTAACTAGAATCTTCTTTTTGGTCAATTTTCGCTTGGGGCAAGGTTTTGCCGCTTCTCCAGGGTTAAGACATTGTGATGATCGCTTGCGATTATCTTACACGATCCACTTCTCATCACAAGTGACAATACGATTTAAAATTCCCCCATTATTATGACGAGTGAGCAAAGAAGCGCAGCAACCGATGCGTGTTTGTTGGTGTGCTTCAGTCAATTCGTACGGTACCCACTTTTCGAGCTTTTTTACTTTTCCAATTTGACACAAATGGATAATGATTGTTTTGTCACTTACTCCAAAGGCTGCTGCTAATTCAGAAGTGTTTTGAGATGGATCCGCTTCCACTATCGCCTTTAATTCTTCATTATTCACTTGAGTATCCGGTCGTCCACGAGGCTCATTTTGTAAATCAAAATTTCCAGAATGGAAACGTTGAAACCAAAAACGCACCGTTTGTTCGTTAGCGGTGCTTGGCCCGTACACGTCGTTAATCCTTCGAGCCGTTTCTGCTGCACTGGTGCCACGGTGGAACTCATATTCGTAAATACCGCGAATTTTTAATTTCTCCATTGTTGTTGCTATAGCAATTTTCAAGCCCAAACAAATGACGTGAAAACAAATGAAACACGAATTTGAAAACAATTTTCTTTAGTCTATATTTTGAAATAATTTTGAAATTGGAATTCCTAATCAAACACAAAATATTTGATTTCAAAGTTGCCAGTATTAAGTATCGGCAATTTCATATGTAAGGACCTAATATAAAACTCACACTCACATTAAAGTTATATTATTAATGTTCTGATCTTATTTTAATTGATCCTACACACGAAGATCATGCAATCCCTAAATTAAACATGCAGGTGGTAAGTATTATATTGGTATTATACATAGAAACAATTATGGACCCTATCGGACACAAATAAGTACATACTTAAATAGGATATAAAAAAGCGCTATAAATTATTTAAATTACTAGCTTTTGCCCGCGACTTCGTCCGCGTGAATGTCGGTTATCGCGGATGCAGACGAAGTCCCGGATTAAAAAGTAGCCTATGTCCTTCCCCGGGGTTAAAGCTATATTCATACCAAATTTCATCAAAATCGGTTAAGCCATTACACCGTGAAAGCGTAACAGACAGAGTTAGTATAATATTAGTATGGAAGTATGGATTTCTTATCTACCTATTTTTCTCAACAGTAATAGTTATGAGCCATGGTACGGATCAACACGTCATGATGGATAGGTGACCATCCATTTCATACCAAGACCCTTCCACACCTCGGAAAGCACGTAAAGCCGTTGGCCCCGGTTGTCATTTGTAGATCTTTGATAGCCGTTAAAGGTAGTCCGAAGCTACAAAATCTGACAACCAGTCGTACCAAGGGGTATCACGTTACCCAGCTACTAGATTGTAGAGATCAAACAGGCAGTCCCTCGTAATTAAATACTGGTATTCAGCTGCATCTGGCAAGACTGGAAGCCGGCCACAATATATGTAGTTGGGAAATAAGCTACCTGCATATGTTTGAGCAGCGTGTCTCGTCTCTGTATCTTGGTCGGTCGGATCGCTTCCCACTCCTCATCTGACACCTGGGCTGCTACGTCAAACTCGTCCTGGACAGCCGCGTCCAACGCTGAGATAAACGCATCCATCATCTCTTGGCAGTAGCACATTATACCGTTCTAGAAATATCATGGAAGATACTTATAATAATTGCCTGATCAGACACAGTAAATTATAAGATAATATGTATTTACACACTTAATAAATACCCTTCAGATTATGAAACAAAACGCAGATAGGCCGCGCGAAACACTGAGAGTGCTGAAGCCACCGAAGCAAATACAAATTCAAATTCTTAAGATATTTATGTACCTACTTATGATTACAAAAAAAATATGAATGTACTTGTCACACATACAAAACCATATCAAATACGCTACACACTTATAGTCGTCCCGGGGCGTAATATGTAGTTTTAGTACGTATCCTTCATATTATCATGTCAAACTCCAGCATTATATCAAACCACATAATAATAATCTAATATCCATGTTGCTGATAAAGTCAAACTTAATTTCAAACAAACGCGAAACATCGCAATCCAGGCTGGTAGAGACTAGAGACACAATCATTCGCGGAATTGGCTGAACGAAACGAAATTCGCGAACAATTGCATTTAAACAAGCGAAACACGCCGTCTATCCAGCCTGGATTAAACCACGCTTTACTGAATGTGGAGGCAGACCAACTATCTCGGTAATTTTGGGATTTGGAGATCAGCGAGTAACGTGAAAATTATTTGATTGCTGTCGCTTAACACTTTAAATTTTAAAAATCTTAAATGGTGAAAAGCAGTGCGTTGTATTATTATATGTCTTTTTAGATTCTACATAAAAGTAACAGTGATAATCGGCGTTTGTCGCTTCCTGTACCAGTGAAACACGGTGGACGAAATATCGTAAGTACAAATTATTGGCAGGTTATTAAAAAAAACAGCTGTTCCATACAAAAGTAGAACACCTACACAGTAAAAATGTATGGGACCGACTATATTTGTTTAGAAACATGAACAAAATCCAAGGTAAAAGTTTCCAAGTTTTAAAGAATGCTCTGCAGTTATTTTACCTGGTCTGGTGTTGTGTGTATGTGAGTTCATATATTTATAAACACACAAATATACACGACAGAAATATAGATATAGATGAAATGGCTAGAGTAGGAAGAAAAACACAAGATCATTCGGCGGATCAATTTGGTTGGATACCCAAGTCTATTTGAGGGAAGCTCGATGAGCATCAAACGAACTAAAGTTCTAAAGGTATTTTTCATATTCACCTTACAATCTGGATGATTTTCAGTCATGTTGTAGATGAAGGCAACATTCTCTCCCTCGTACAGGTCATTGATCATGTTGCTCAGGTTGCCGTTCTGCGCGTTAGTATCAGATATGACGTACAGCCACTGAGCCATCGTGTGAGACATGACCAAGTCCCGAGCAGTCTCCGTCATTGTTGCCATGACATCTGATGTCACTACTGCTATAAAATTTTCACCTACAAATAATTCGACCACACTGTTAAACATCGACCCAGTGGCTAAAAGCTTCCGCCTGTTATGCAGGAGATTGTAGGTTCGCAACTGGTCCGGGCAAGTATCAATGCGACTGTTTCTATTTCAAAAGTACTTCCTAAGTTTATCGAAGAGGCATTTGCCCTACAGTGGGACGTAATAGGTTGGTATCATTATTATTAAATACTGCAGATACCAAATGTTTACTTGTTGCAAACAAAAATAAGTACAAATATTATAATTATTCAAAAGGCAGTTCGTTTGGATGCTTTTCAAACATTGAAAAATGTGTATTAAGCGCAATCAGTAAGTAGCAAACGGTTTTGTGGATGCGCAAGCGCAAGCCAGTCGTTAAGGAGGCCGTCCAAGTCGTCCCGCTATCTCATTCGTGATCTCCTGCGGCACCGTCTCACCGTTTCGGGGCACTAATTTTAATTTTTATGGGCCCATAGGTCCTGTTCGGCCCATCTGCCGCATACCTCGTCAGACATGCGGCAGGTCGACATGGCCAGTCCAGTCCCATTTAAGCTGAGCAGCCTTTTAAGCCATGTGAATTTGTGTTTTAGAGCGCTGAATGGAGTTTCGAAAGTCACAATGAATATCTGTTAAAGTCAAATCATTTATTTCAATTAGACCATTAAAAGGCACTTTTGAACGTCATAATGTAAAATTTGAATCTAGTTGTTATTTATTTAGCATATCCTAAACTTCTTAGTTATTTCACCTACCTATATACTTAACCGGCAGCTTAGACAACACTCTGTGCATCTCTTTCCTTCTCAAGTATTCGTTAATCTCGTGTCTCATTTTGAACACTGTGACAGATACTGGTGGCGCAGTCTCGTCGTCTATTTGTGATGTTAAGGACTGCACAACTCTTGATACCATGTCCCGACCTGATTAAAAAGGAAAGTTATTACTCCTTCAGTATCTTTTGGCTTCATAAGCCTATAGAAATTAAATTAAAGGTGTAGAACTCGTGATCGTCTGTGCTGTGAATGGCTATTATGAAGTAGATATAATTACTATGAAACAGAATATACTAAAGCATAGGTATCCTGACCGGCCAATGTCCTCTAAATTAGCACCTATTCACCATAGGAGTACAGGCAGAACTATACACAGAATGCATGGAGACAGAAGAAACGCTACAGTACACTTTCAGAAATCAGGAGAATGGTCGAACAACGGGCAAGACTCTTCAATCTCCAGCATCGGTCCCGGAAGCCTGCAGCAGTTTGAAAAGGCTGCTAACTTTCTGGGATAATCTGGGTTGGTTGGAGTAGGAAGGTAAGGTGAGCCTAATGGCCGAATCAAGAGGATAAGTGCAAAAAAAGTCCAGATAATCTAACTCGTGCTTTTCTGATGGTCGCCACTGTTGATACTGACTTTCAAAAGTTTCAAACTTTCAAAAGCAGAGGTTTATTTGTGAACAGTATGGCGGGCTTGACAAAAAATAACTGACCAACTCGATAAAATCGATGGATCAGCAGATTCTTTTGGGATTACAGGTTTGGTCCATGGTAAAAATTGTTCAGAATGATAAATACAACGAACCATTTTCAGGTTTCTGGTAAACAGAAAATAAGTTTGTATAGCAAACTTGATATGCAATTTTCTCATGACATTGATACGAGTGCACGAATAAAGCTGCTTGATGTGCTTATCGGTACATAAACATTTACTGGTCGGTACTAGTACAAATACTTACTCAAAGTGTTATCATGCAGTATAATAGCAGACTTCCATTGGAAAGCATTCGAAGTTCTCAAATCTAGTAGCAGTTGAGGTAATTCCTCACCAGGTTCAGCGAAAGTGACAGTTATTGCAGAATGAGATGGCAACCTTGGACAGTCCACTTCTGTTAAAGCAAATAGTAATAATTCTTCTTCTTCAGTACGAGAAAATAAATCCCAGGTGTCTTCACAAGAGGCTATACTGAATACAGCTAGAAAACCTATAACAATAATTGTTTCTGATATAAATACATGTCAACTTTTAGACGCCCACTACTGAGCACAGGTCTTCCTCAAGGGAGGTTTCAGTCATAATTGCTATGCCTGGCGGTTGTACGTTGTTTTATAGCTAATATTTTTATAGAATTTCATTTCACATTTAAAAAATCCCATAATTTTGTTTCATAGAATCTCAGATTATGTAACAAAAGGCAGAGACCGTGCGGAACACTAACAGTGAAGTCAAAAAAACAAATACAAATTCAAATGCTGTGGTATTACCATGCCCAACGAGACCTTATCAATCCCATATCATAACCCTAACAATCAGCTTAGCCTAGGCTTTGGCCTAGGCTGTCGGTCCCTCTGTCTGTCAGCGGGTTGTATTTTTGGAACCGTAATAGGTCACCAGCCAGGCCGTAATAGGTCATAGGGCCGTAATAGGACACCTGAAATGGGACCTTATGGGACCCCCATACAAGAAGCATTATGTTCGTTTTTTTGCTCAATCTTTATGAACATACACTGTACGGTGGTTCGGAAACCTTCATGTGCAGGTCCGACTCGCACTTAGAGAGTTTCTTTCATATTTCAAATTGGACCCATAGTAAAAGTAGTTCGTATATCCATGACTAAATACTTTCACCCTCTGATAGATGAACAAGGAAGTAATTTTTTCCTGTATGTATATCGCGGGTCTCAAACCATAGGGCGTAGGTATCTAGTATCTACCAAACACCTTCTTTTCAGGAGAGACAAAAAACTTAATAACTTTTCTTGTGATTGACCTAGTTTGTCGTGTTTTTGCATGTAGCTATATATTTACACTACGATTATTATGGGATTGACTTGATTTTAAGGTATTCCCGCTATAACACTAGTTTTTGGTTGATACGTCTATTTGGCTTGGTGACTATATACGGTATAGCTCCGTCAAAATTCTCCCAAATATCATTAAATAATTAATATTTATACAAATATTAATTTTTAACTAGTTGGTGACTTAGAATATTGCAATTTAGGAATGAGAACCCATCATAACAACCGTTATTTTACGTGATTTTAAAAATTCATTCGCCTGTCTGGCTTGTCATTAATATTGAGAGGTGTTTGAATTCGTAGTATAAGTAAAAACCAGTTTTGTTCTACAATCTTATGGTCCGACACGTTTTTCTTGGTTTATAATAAAATTGAAAGTCGGACGTGCATACGTCTATAAGGCACGTCAAAACTGACTTAATAAGCAATAATATTGCTCTTACGTTTAATATACGGCTTTATGGCTTAAAAATAATTATAGACTGTCTATCTGACGGCAAACAATATTTTGCAATTTATACAAAAAGTAATTAATATTAAATTAGAAGAAAAATTGAGGTCATGTTTTGCATATAGTAGAATCCAATGGCATTAAAAACGAAAAATCGCATTTTAGCGTGTACGCCCCTATGGTTTGAGCCCCGCGATATGTAGGTATTAATTTCCGCCATAAAGAAACATATTATTTAAGGAACCAGTACCTTTTTTGAGACTGATAGCAGTCCAGGAGTAGTAGTAAACAATGACGCCGCCATGTTTGAGCTCAACCCTCGCCAACTCCTTGATATAATCCTTTAGTTCGTCTAAGATTGTCTGGTATTTGTCGCCTAGGTACTGCCGGTCTAATACTACGGCTGAAATTACGGCACAGCGTGAAAATGGTCATAGATTCTATGCATTTATTTTTGAATTGAAAATTATCAAACTCGAGAACTTTTTTTATAATAAAAGCTATTTGCAGGTTCTTTTGAATTCTCAAGGAGTATAAGTCAGTCAGAAAATTTAAGCTTGTTGCTCGTTCCAAACAGAAGGTTCTTATGGAGAAGAACGAGCAAGAAACTCCATGAACACTCTTATAAAATCAATAAAATATTACAATATAATCAATGTTGATTTTACGGGTACAATGTAAGAACAATGTAACAAGTGTACGCTAAAAGAGGTCTAGAGCATAATAAAATATCAATAATAAAAACCTATTCAAAATAAATTAAAAAAAGCCAGAGACGACCAGTCCCAACTGACGGGTGCCCGTTCACGCACATGTTGTGTGGATCCGATCATCCTCCTGCATCATGAGGACAAGGAAGATGTAGGACCATAACATCCCAAAATCATTTACTTGATACATATTAAAAAACTTATTAAGTGGCCGACCGCCGTGACTTGCTGTCGTCTTCTTTGAAATCAGACTTTTAAATACATTGAGTACAAATTCCTAAAAACTATTTTCACAATAATTCCGACTCCAAATACGAACGGGAGTAAAAAATTGAAGCTTTTCAAAATGCGTGACAAACATTTGACTTACCAATAGAAGCGTTTGCCGTAATCAACGACGGGAAATCCTCCCCTGACACTGGTGCTAAGAAAAACACAAAACTGAGTAGCCATAGTTGCATCTTTAGTGAACACGAGCGCAGTCCAATTTCTACACTCCCCAAATGAAATCCCAATCATAATTCGTAAAGCAGTATAAGTAATTATTGATATCCAATCAAAAGTTTCGCGTTATAAACAATGGGCTTATGTAATTAACAGAAACCAGGACGCAGATGTTCCATGTTAACCTTTGCAGTGGCTTACACGAATGTAGGCTGTTGAAAGCTTCGTGATTCGTAGAACAATGTGATTCTTCAGTGAATATACAGGGAGGTTTGATTGACTTATTAATTTATTATTAAAGGTTTGCCTACCGCGTTTGTATACATGAGATCTTAAGTACAATACCTAATGAGTCTCTTTCTTTTAAAGTAGCCAAAGAACATAACTACCTACCCCCAACCCTAGAGAATAAAAAAAAATACTTCTGAAACAAGAAGGAGGAGCTCGTGGCTAAGTTAAAGCCGTACAAGTCGATTGGTCAAAGGTTAAGCTACGCTAAGCGTCTGTGCATGGGTGACCATCCCTTTCATACCGAGTTCCCGCCGTGCCTCGGAAAGCACGTAAAGCCGTTGGTCCCGGCTGTCGTTTGTAGATCTTTGGCAGTCGTTATGGGTATAGTCAGAAGCCAGAAAGTCTGACAACCAGCCTTACCAAGGGGTATCGTGTTACCCAGTAACTTGGTTGTGGAGGTCCGATAGGCAGTCGCTCCATGTAAAACACTGGTATTCAGCTGCATCCGGTTAGACTGGAAGCCGACCCCAATATACTTGGGAAAAGGCTAGGCAGATGATGATGATGACTTCTGAAACAAGAAGAAGCAAGATTATAAAGAGTCATTGCTATGGGATGAACTTTCTGTTAAATTATAGTATATTTAACCGTGCTTTTTTTCCAATATCCTGATAGTTTGCTCTGCTAAATTCGCCGTTACAGCCCATCATTTGCTCCTACATATAGAGGAACCACAAGAAGAACGATGCCTTCTTTATCTTCTTATTATAGTAGTCTCATCATTTCAGCCGAAAGACGTCCACTGCTGGACATAGGCCTCCCCAAGGGGGGGTTTTGCCATAATCGACACGCTTGACAGGCGGGTTGGCGATCGCAGTATGGTTGTTACAAAGGCACAGAGAACGCTGCTGCGCATTCTCTGGTAAGTCCCTTAGTCACCTCTTACGACACCCACGGGAAGATATGGGTGGTGCTATATATTCTTTACGTCCGACACCACACGGACATAGAATAATTGGTTCATTGGTGATTGGTTGGTGGTGGATTGGTTGGTTAGTTGGTTGGTTGGTTGGTTGGTTCATTGGTTCTAGTCTTATTATAATTGGTCTCAACTGCTTTTTGTTCATTTTTTAACAGATGTTTTAGTGTAGGCGGCATTCAAGAAGGTTATCGCTTTTTATTCTCTATTATTTCCATCACCGCGCAATCTTGCTCTTAACTTCCACCCACCAAGTACCAGCCAGCCTTGTGAAGATCGTTACATTTTGCCCGAGGTGGGGGGGGGGTGTAGGAATTCTTTGAATAAAGCAATAACACCAAATTGACTTGAGCTTACTGGTTACCAGTTAAGTATATGTAACCCATACCCAGGAATTCAGTAGGTATATAACCACCTACCTATATAACACACATAACATAATATAACATGCTAAAGTTCCAATCTATTTATCTTATTTTAATATCCAAAATTAACTTAAAATTTAATGAAACACCCTTTATGCCAAGAATCCGTTCCCAAAAGGTCAGTAGTTTGTTAAAAATTCATTGTAATTACGTGTGTGCCGCATTATATCGTGATTTTTTCGACGCTAATTTCATATAGGCTGACTGATTAAATTGACCTATATATTATGTAAGGTAAGGATTACATAGTGTAATGCATAATAATAATGTTACAACAATCTTACAATTCATCTGCAATCAATCAAGTTAATTTAACCCGTCAGAACGAAAAAATATATAAATGAAAATAAAAGAATTTGCGCGAAAAAAAAACAAAATCTTCAATCAATCAAAAGCTTAAAAAAGTATATAAGTAGGTACTTTGTTGGTCTATACGTATATTCTGACGTTACGAGGTGTTATTGGTTACTACATACTATATTCACAAACAAATTAAAAAAGCTATTAATTAATAAGCAAATGTTATTACAGCGTCAATTATTTTTTGAATGATTAATCCTTAAAATTAGAAGTATAAAATAAACGAAAAGGTGTTTAAGATAAGTTAGATTATACGATTTTTGAACGATTACTCCTCGTCTCCACATATCTTTGTTTTGCTGCGCCCGACAGGGTCCATGATTGTTTCTTTTGGCAAATGTTTACCACCGAAGAACTCAAATAACACTCAATGTAACAAAAAAACCCTTATTTCTAAAATAAAACGCTTAAATTTCCTATACCTTCATATACAGATAAGTAGGTACTTAGCTGAAACAAATATTTTATAAATCATTCACACATTCATTGACCTATTTCCCTATCTGGCTGGATTGACTCACGCACAATAATAGTTCCTACCTTAAAAGACTTCTGATAGTCTGATTCTGATAGTGTACCTTCACACCGATCTGTCGAATAAATTGCTCAATCTACTCTATAAATGACACAAGGACGGGTCAGACAAGTGCTACCCTATGTATGAAAATGCCAAGGATTATGAATAATTTATTGCTTTTCCATTTTCTAGAATATGTATGATAGAGAATTAGTGACGAAATGAATGGTGATGGTTAATGATGAGTAAATGTAATGAAAAAGACAACACAGACCATAGCCATCATCAAAGTCATAGAAAATTTATCAGGAGTGGTGCCCCGTACAAGAACTACATTTAGGTACCTACCTATTTCAAAAGTAAGACACGATGAAAAAACTAAATATTCCATCAATAAAATTGAAGATCAAACATTTAGAATTTTTATTACAGCCCAATGTTCGGTTTCAGAAAACCTTGGAAAAGACACCCATGATGTATAATTAGCAAAATTTCGTTGCCGCCAACTTTCGATTTGGATTTCGACGGATTTGACTTTGCCCTTGAATCTTTAATAATATAATAAAGCTAAACAGTTTGCTTTTTTGCACGCGTTTATCTCCGAAACTATACACAATTGGAAACTACGTTATGACTGAGTGCTATAGGCTATTTATTATCAAAAAGCTTTTTACAAAAAAGTGGACCGCCTTCAAAAACTAAAAAGTGATAAATAACTTTGGCACAGAACACATGACTTTAGTTTCGGAAGTCGATGGCATTGTTCTGTCTGTTGTTTTGTATTGTATTTTAGTTTTTGAAGGCGGTTCTGTTTTTTGTAAAAAGTTTTTATTTTCCACTTTTTAGTGCCTCCTTATCACCTAAATCCATTAAGAAACGGCAACACAGTTAAAACAGAGATTGAAATTCCTCTAAAGATGGAAGAAACGAAAGCGTCTTCTATGTACCCATATTATTTTCTTGGTTTTTGTTGATTTTTTCAAAAAGCGCTGAATAAATTTCTAGTTGTTATATACTATAACCTTCTCCAGAAAGTAACAAACAGCCGGTTTAAAAATTAGGGACCGAAAAATATTCCATAGTAAATATTTTAACCAAGACTTTAGAGAGTCAACATCAAAGATTACTAAAACCTGTTTTGGAGACGTTGAAGCTGTCTCTTTCGGTACAATTTTATTCTTTGTCTTCCTCAACTCCTTGGAGTGAAAGCTTGTGAGATTATATGGATTGCGTGTAGATAAATTATAATAATAATCTATAATAATATTATAAAGAGGAAAGATTACATATAACATATATGAGGACATCACACACACGGCCATCTGACACCAAACAAGGCAGACCCTGTACTATGACTGTCAGACAGCTGATATACATACACAAATATATAAATAGATACATATATAGATAAACAACAACCAGACACAAGGCAAACACAAGTGCTCTTCATACAAAATAGGTACCTACTGTCGAAACAATTTAGTCAATACAAGGTGAAATTGAATTCATGAGCAAATTTTTAAGGAGTGACTCAGACCACGAACCTGAACAACTTTCATTATGGAGCCAACTCAAACAGCGCTTAAAAAAATCAGTTGTTCCATATAGAATTGCAATAGGTACTCGGCCAAAATGTATGGAACAGCTGTTTTTTTTTTACGCTGTTTGAGTTGGCTCCATAATGAAAGTTGTTCAGGTTCGTGGTCTGATTCTCTCCTTAAAAATTTGCACATGAATTCAATTTCACCCTGTATAATCTAGATCGCTTATTTATCACTTTGGCTGTAATGCTCTGGGTCTGGCGTATTTGTGCAAATATTCGTCTTATTTGGATAGTACAAAATCGACTTCAATAGGGTAACATTTTGTATTGTTCAAATAAGGCGAATATTAATGTACAAAACTACAAATAAGCCCTGTGAAGTGCCAGACTTGTCATAGAATCTAAGTTCGCAAGTTAAAGATTCCATGCGCAATTTTATACTCTGTCAGTCTGACTTTGACAATTTAACAATGTATTGACATTTTAATATTCTCACGTATGTTTATGTTGTCACTGTCAACTTGTCAAGTGTCAAACTTTGTTTACCAACCAAGGAGGACTGACGAAATCATTGTAATTAGGATTTCAAAGATTTTTTGTGAAAATAATATGTCGAACCAATATAAGAAAATCTTTATAACAGTTGGCACGACAAAATTCGATTTACTTTGCGAATATATTTTAACTGAATCTGTACTTACAGCATTGAAAACTATTGGTTGTGAAGAGATAAACTTTCAAATCGGCAATAGCAACATAGAACCAGGTGTATTTAAGAAGGAGAACGTAAAAATAAATCTGTACAGGTTCAAGGACTCCATTCTTGAGGATATAAGGAGCGCAGACTTGGTTATAAGTCATGCAGGGGCTGGAAGTTGCTTAGAAACTTTGGAAGCGAATAAACCCCTTTTGGTTGTTGTTAACGAAGATTTAATGGATAACCATCAACTGGAACTAGCTGAGCAACTTCAAATCGACTCACATTTATATTACTGCACTTGTGATACAATTATAAGTACATTAAGCATGGTAGACTTCACTTTGCTAAATCCATACCCAAAAGCAGATTCGTCACTTTTTGTAAATTATTTAGATAGTGTCTTTAAAATTAACAACTGATTAATGTGTAATTAATCCATCAAATTGGCTTTAGTTTTGCCAAAATGAACCAATCAGCATCAAAAATATTCCCAATCTTTAGATTGTACCTATATTTAAATACAGATTTATTTAACATGATGATAATTTAAAATCAATTCCTAGCACTAACAACTACACACACACCCATGGTTTCTAACCTTAGTGTTTAACCTATCGGACACCAGAGCATGATGGCATGTGTGTGCCCTCCATGCAAAGCCACAATTCACCACAAATACATACAAATGAGAATAGGGAAATAACAATGAAAATATCTTTGTCCCTTTTAACAATATTTCCTTAAACTGCTTTTAAATAATAGGAAAAAGAAACAGAAAGCTTAATTTTGTAGATTTATTTTGTACTAAAAAATTTTCTTAACGTTTTCTTGTTGGCTGTAGCAGCTACAGCCATCTTTCAAGATTTCATTTCTCGGCTATATGCAACTTTGGCGCTCAAAAAGTTTAAGCACTGAGGTATAGTTTATAATGCTGCACCACAGGTGTGTAAGATCGTGAAAGTCGTTGATTGAGTTTTATTATAGTAACTAGCTTTTGGCCGCGATTTCGTCCGCGTGAATGTCGGTTATTGCGGATGCAGACGAAGTCGCGGATTAAAAAGTAGCCCATGTCCTTTCTCGGGGTTCAAGCTATTTTCATATCCATCATAATCGGTTCAGCCGTTTCCTCGTGAAAACATTATATATAAAAGACAGAGTTACTAGTAGAATATATGTATGAAAAATGCATACTTATTCCCATTATCACTAAGGGCTATATTTCACTGGGACACCATGGTGGCGCAACCAGTCGCCGGCCACCAACAAAATTTGAACCATGCTATATATTATTATGCATTACATTAGGTGTTGCCACATGTCATTGAAAATGGACATGTTGATGATGATGATGTGATTTTACAAAAATAAAGCAAATTATATACATAAGTACATATTATATTTTGGAGCTCTTTTATTTAAACATTATACACTAGGTTTTAAGTGAATTGAATATTAAATGAATTATTTTTACAGTATAATTTTTTATTGAAAAAATACAGATCATTTACAAGGCTAACAAACATCAGAAATTATAAATAATGATTAGGTTTTAGGAAATTATGAAAATAATAGGACAAAACTAAACTTATAAATTTTTATTATGAATAATTATTACTATTTAGACTAATTTCTTGGCTTCAAAAAAGCTCTTCAGATGTCTCATCTGCCAATAGCCAATAGCGACGAGGACACCAGTTTGGAGAAGACTCCACCACAGCACCCTCTGGTTTGTGCTCTCTGAAGTCTGTCGGAAGCGCTCCTCACGATGCTGAAAGGTGAAAAAGATCCATATTAAAAAAATGTGGTAAAAAGAAAACCTAAAACCCCACTGCATGATAAGCATCTTTATTTTGCAAGTATGCAATAAAGAAACTAGCACCTGTACCTATTTAAAAAAATGGGTATGAGTTCTCACAAGAATTGATCTGTAAACATGTGAGCTTGTATCAGTACAGTACCATCTGACGTGTACGCCTAAAGTGTCTCCCAGACAGACACTGCCTGCAGTGGCGGCTAGTTGTATTCAGCGGTCAGAGCCGCGGCCTGCAGCAGGCCGCGTCTTTCTGGGAGACACTTTACACGTTTGACGCTTGAAGTGTCAGCTAGACTCTTTTTTTTTTTTTGTAGCCTATGCTGTCTCTTAAGTCTCAGCTAGACGTATACACATCAAAAACATGCAATCATTTATTATTCGTTAAATAATCTGTCTGTAAGAAATGTGGTAGATGCTAAAATAAGGTTATATTCATCAGTAACTCAAGGTATTGAGTTCTGAACCCACCCTTTGGTAGCTTTGTTCCTTAGTGATCTGGTGTACTTGGTCAAGTAGCTGCCTGATCCTCAGTTGCAGCTCTGTGAGTTTGTCCTTGTGGGCCACATTGGCATAGTCCACTGCATGCTCACCAACTTGAATATCCAAGTGCACCTGTAACACAAAGCATTGGAATAATATAAAAAACAGCACAATCTTAATAAGTTATATCTTTATATTCTAAGAACTAATCATCTATTATAATAATCATAGAATATAAAAATATACTGAATGATAAAAATCACCAGAATTCTATGTTGGAATGAATGTGTTTTTAAAATAGCCTATGTACTTATATTTATAAAGTTCTTTTTAATATTTACACAAGTGTTAATACTTCTATGTTTGAAGTATTTCATAGATAATGATACAAACTTTATTGAAGAAGGTATATCTGCTTATAGGTATAGTTGCAAAGTTGAAATTGTAAGAATTATTTTTAGATACCATAGATCTGTCTACCTTTCTCCGCTTCTATCTGCGGTTTAACTACATTTATTTCTCAAAGAACAAATTACAGTTCACTTAAAAAGAAACTTAACTAAATTAACATTAGGTTGTAGTTTACTTTACGACATTCAAGCCATCCAAGAAACTGAACACCATCGTTTAATTTATAATATATAGCAAGTATGTGCTTAAGTTGGCGATCTCTGGGGGAGGCCTACGTTTAGCATTGGACGGCAATAGGCTGATATGATGATGTGCTTAACTCTAAATAAAATACAAAATAGTTCAAAGTAAACTTATGTGTCAAAAATATAATTCATTGGGCCTTTTTTTTAAATGTTATCTTCACCGTAATACTCACTCTAAGTTGTGATCCACTGAACCAAGATGTGCTGTTGGAGTACATACAGATGACGTGCTCTCCCGGCGTAACCGACGTGAACGATATCATGCCTTCAGACGAGTAAACACGAGACATCAACACCTTGTCATTGGGATCTCGTACCTCCACATGCATACCTATGCCGGGAGTCGAGGGCATAAATCCTCCCGATCTCGGGTCATATAACTCCACTTTGTAATTCACTAGAAAAAAAAACAAAGACCAGTATTAGACTACATACTCTCGATATTGTATTGTGATTAGAAGTAAAAGACTACAAAAATATATTGAAAGTGTCGTGCTTATGGCAGTTTTACCTATAACAGTAGTATCGTCCGGTATTTCTTCTATGAAACATTTTCTCTCGGCTTCTGCTATGTGAAAATATAAAGCTGAAGTCACGTCCAATATGAGAAATAGCGCAAATAGCGACGATATTCTAAATAATTCCATTTTTCTAGCTGAAAATAATCAGCAAAAAGCTCTACAAGATGACTCTGATGACATGACACACATACGTCACGCACGTCATCGTTACAAATTTCGTCGTGTCAATAATGGTAACTTTAGCATGAAATGTAATGTTACATGGTTACTATTTTTATGACACAACATGTAACATAATCGCACATCCTGAAAGTAGTTTGTTCAGAATCATTTACTGAAACGATTTCTATAATTTTTAATATAGGTAATATTTTACCATAAAATTATCAAAACTACGCAAATAACAGTCACACTACTGCTATACAGTCAAAACAAACTGAAATGGACCGTAAATCGAGGCAATTAGACTTTTTGACTTGTACCTACATGTGTGACTGTGTGTGTGCGTAGCTTTGTACTGTGACCACAACGTTCTTCCAGAATTAGTATATGTAACTAATTTAATAAATAAACAATGCCTATAGATTTTAAACAAAAAAATTCAGTGTAGGTACTTATGTTTTATTTATGATTAAAACATCATATACTAATTGGGGTGTCTGAGGGTGTGCGTTAATTACGTTACATGTTGTATACTATTTCCATGCCCCTTTGATCCGACCACGAGATCGCAAGAGAGTAAGCGACTATCTAGATCCAGGCAAATAGTGAAAAATTGAGAGTTTTCCTAGGAATTAGGTACTTAGTAGAAGGCTAGAAGCCCGTAGCATAAAGTTGGTGGTGTGACATTCCCGTACCTTTAAAAGCAAGCAGAGCCAATTGATTGGTTCTGAGCCTTATCTCTCCCCAATCGTGTCAAGGAATTCAAGGATTGCCGTCCCATATGAGGGTGTATGCCGATTGGCGGCATGGTACGGCAAATTATTAATATTAAGTGTAACGCGGCTTAAAGGCATTTAAGTTAAAAATTTCAATGATAATCTTTGTATCTACAAAATCAAATACTATACGCTGCGCTGTCGTGTCAGAACGTGTTAAACATTTCTAAACCCATTGCTGTGCCGTGCCGTGCCGCCGGTCGGCGGCACAGGCCCTAAGTGTGGTGAAGGAAGAGGGAGTGCATGCACCTGTGTTTGCACACACACTAGTGCACTATAATTTATTACATCCTTCTGAAACTGCGTACTTGACTGGTCTGAAGTCTCGATTGAGAATAGCCTTAGTGCGGTCCCTAGACGATCATGCGGCATGTCATGCCTTTACGTGAATTATCATGCTGCATGAACGACCAAAAAAATTTAATCATTCATTTTCATCGCAGTGCAGTGTTCAGTCTGTGAAATCTTTATCGATTTATTTCAAATTGATTGTTATTTGATTGTAAATAGGTAGTTCGCTTGTTCTTGTAAACGTGTGTTTTTCTTTTCGAGTCCCATAATAAAATTCAGGACAATCTTTGTATATAGATATTAATAACAAGATGAATTCTTTTGCATCTGGGCGCTGTCCATGTCCATCGTCGCGTGAAACAAACTGAGCTGTTGCATGACATCCCCATGTCATGCAACAGCTCAGTTTGTTTCACGCGACGCAACTAGGGCTTGCAATCCGGATATCCGGATATACGTATTATCCGTATATCCGCCGATTTTCAAATCCGGATTTTACTTGCATTACTATGCGGATTTGTCGGATATTACGGATAGTTGTATTTCTCTTTTAAATATTAAATAAAAGGCTGTCATCTGTAAAGTATATTTATATACTTTACTGATGACAGCCTTTTCTATTAAACTTTATAAAATAACTGTTATTACGTTATTTATTATTTTAATATAGTTAATCACTCTTTCAATTATTTATTCACTTCACAAATCACAGTAAGTCAATTTAGGGCCGATTTTTCAATCCTCAGATAAACAGTTAGTACTCAGATAGCAAAATATTGCATTTTTCAATCGTCAGATAGGCTATATCTGGTTATTAACGGCCTTACCTGAGAAATATATTTATTTTGGTCTTTGAGGGCTAGATCAACGTCTATTCAATAGATATAACTAGATTCATTGATGTTTAGTATGGGGTTATTTCTTCTTTTTCCAAAGTAATATAAAAATTATGAAAATTTTCAATGCTGTTGACGATGCGACAATTTAAGAAGAGGCTATATAGTGTATATTGTGTATCAATTAAAACACAAATACGAGAAAAAATCATCCGGTTTATAAGGCAGCCATCTTCTGCGCAGCGACTTCTTCAACAAATTATTTAGATACCACAATTCAAGTAGAGATGACACTATTTGATGAGAATAGTTAGGGAAGCAGAATTTAGATGGGGTTTACTAGCTACTTCTATCAATACCACCGACCAGCATAGACTCAGTAAGAGTGTTTCTTGCTACAAGATATTTATGTAAGCATTAAAGAACTTGAACCATGAAAGAAGATTCATTAGATAATTTGAGCTTTTTGATTTTAATACCAGAATTTAAATAAAAAATGTTTTAAGAATTACGTTAATACTGTATTTGATTATTTTGAGATATATTGTTTATATTTGTTTTATTATAGTTGTTTTATTTAATGAGCTGATTTGTCAAGGAAAGTGATATTTTTATTTAATCATTATGTTTTAAATACTTAGCTTGATTTGATGGGATGTTGGGATTTGTGATAAATATAAGATCTATTAATTAGAATTGTTTTTAGTATGTCAAGAGTAGACACAAATTTAATATTTTTTAAAGTGAACTAGTTATATTGGTATAGTTTATTATTTCTTTGTCATTTTGCTTGAGAGACTGATTTAAACGTGTTACTAAAGTTTTTTAGGTTTTATTTGTAATAAAAACGAAAAATATCCGTATTATCCGCATTATCCGGATACTCCGGATAGTTAAATATTAAAATCCGTATTATCCGGATAGTAAAAATGAACGGATATTGCAAGCCCTGGCCCCGATCTATACGATCATGCGTGCATGTCAGTCATAGATTGCAGGACGAAAAATAAAAGGAATTATCAATCAACTCCCAGCACGTAGTTTGCATGTCATTCTCATCAATCAATACGATTAAACGGTTATGATGCATGACAGCACGTAAGTAACGCATGTCATGCCGCTTGATCGTCTAGGGACCGCTTAACTGTACCGCTTGTCGTGGCTATACTATGAAGCGGAAATATTACTACTTCCATGGCTAGCATCTATATTTGTCCATGCATTCTTGGCAGTGTGACCAGCTTTAGCAGAATTCTGTGATTTTAGCAGAATTTGACCCCCAATATAGGGCTTAGCATATTAAGCCGTATGCCGCAGATTTGAAAAAGTTGTCAGTTTTTAGCAGAATCTAATGAAACCTTAACATAAATTCTGCAGAATTCAATTTGTCTATTTTGAAGTTATACTTCTTTAGGCGCGTTATGAAAAAATGATGAGAGTGAAATTTTACGATGCGCGCGCGCACCGTCACACAAAATTCTCACGGGAGTAATTGTAAACAACGCCATCTCTGACGTACATGCTGAACTACTTACTGCCTTCGTTGCTATTTTGTGACTCGAAGAAGTATAACTTCTCACGCGCGTACATAAGTACACACTGAATTTTTTTTTTATTGTTATACTGGCAGCCCTTTAGTACTTACTCTATTTTAGGGGAACTCTCCGCTCATGTGTATTTTCCTCGAGTTGTATGTAGAGTGCAATTTTTTTCGTAGTTGATTGTGTTGTGTGTCCAAGTGCAGTAAAAATGAAAAGAAAATATGACCAGAAGTATCGTTCTGAGTAGGAGGAGGATCCATTGTTTTCATCCTGGTTATCGGGAGCCAAGGATGACTGCAATGCTGCTTTTTGTAAAGTATGTAATATCAAATTAGTTTCACGACTTTCTGTTTTAGAAGATCATGTAACCTCAGCGAAACAAAAGTTTTAGGTACTGGATATTCTGGACAGTCATCGGTAAGTGAATTTACCCCATCCTTACAAAATACTGTTATGTACTACAAAGTATAATAGCCCAGTAGGTATCCAAAATAAAATCGTGTTTGTTTGATTATTGATTATTTTTATAAATTATCGAAACCGCAAGTCAATAGGACAGCGTTGCCATAGCTAGTTATTATTTCGTACAAACTTTTTTGCACATTTTCTGTATTTTAAAGTGGGTACATACATTTCAATAAGTAATATTATTTATTTCGAAGTTAAAACTCGAAGTGTAATCATTCAAAACCGTTTTATTTTATACAGTTTCGTTCAAAATAGAGTTAATTCGGTTTTGCAGAATTTTAGCAGTTTTTAAAAAAGTTTAACAGACTTTAGCAGATTTTAACGGAGCTGCTAGCATAATGACCAATTTAAATCTGGTCACACTGATTCTTGGTGACGTTTACTTTCATTTCATCGTCGTTTGTCTGTCTGTCCACGATTCGTATTATTTCGATATTCGTATCTGCTTTGGATTTTGTGAATTTGTTCTTTGTGAAACATGTTGGAAACAAACACATTTTAATTAGGAACAGAACCGATACAAAAGCATACTATATTTTATGTGATAAAAAACGCGTAAAACGCGATATTTCTAGGTGTAGATCATTTACTCTAGTGCAGCAATGGATCCATTTATTATTGCTGCTATTATTAGCGCAATTGTTATCGTTTTGTTAATCGTTGCTTTCTTAAGGGTTAAATCCACAGTAAAACCCCAAGGTAAATAATTCATATTCCAATGAAATTTTACTAGAAGTAATCTATATGTTTGCTTCTACAATAAAATTAGCATGTTGTTGTTTACATTTATTATTTTCTCTGGCAGCTGGAGCAAGGCCAAGAGCAGTGGCCCAGAGAGATGGAGGACCTGGGAGAGTGCAAGCAGTCCGGAATCAAAGAGCTCGGATGAGAGCCAATGGTACGATTAACATTACAGTGCGATTACAGTTTGAAATAATTCAAATAAAAAAAAAAAACATTATAAATTCGCGCGAAGGTGACACTGTCCAATACTTCATCTTACTTTGAGGCTGTATTTGTTTATTTTTTTTTTCAAAGTGCTACTTCTGCCCAACCCTTATTAGGGGAATACAAGTGTAGGGGGATGTGATAATGTGTTAGAGTATTAAGGGTGTGTTAGGGTTGGCGAGTATTTAGGTGGGTAACTTGTTACATATGTCTAAGGCGTTGTCCTAGGTGAGCGACCGAACGTAACACGTCGTGACCATTACTTCACGCAACGTGTGTGTCCTACGTTGTAGGTAGTCATTGTACTTATATAGAAAGAAATTAGTTATGAGAGTTTCATCATTTATATCCACAACTAAATCCACGTTTATTGAAAGAGTATTGTGACTTCTTACCAAGCCCTTTCGATTATGTTGTTGCACCTGTTAAACCTATAATTTAACTATCAATAACCAATATTCAAAAACATATTTCTATTGAGGAGAGGGTGTTATTGACTTTAAGGTAAGAAATAACACTGGTACTTATAATACACTCGGCGTCACAAAAATCGCACCTTTTCGAAAATAAGTTTAAAACATGTCCCGCCAGTAACGAATACATTAAACCCAATTAATATTGGTATCAATTAAAAGTATGTTTAACGACCTTTAAATTAACAACAGTTAGAATTCCTAAACACAACAGATCTCATTAGCACGTAACGTTAAAAAAAATGTTGTCAAAATACGCATTACAACGGCCACTAATTGCACCTCCCTACAAGGGTATAAAACGGGCGACCCGGGTTAAATGTGGGTCATTCGCTATTCAACCTTTGAAGTGAACACACGTGAACAGCTACAGCAAGAAAAATACCCCAGAAGATGGATACCACTGCAGATGAAGCCGCTCAAGTCATTGCACTACTGCAATCAGGGATGCGGCAATGTGATGTTGCTCGGCAACTGAACTTGAGTCGTTTTGCCGTTCGACGAGTGTTCCAACGTTTCCAAGAGACTGGTGGCTATATCCGAAGACGTGGATCTGGAAGACAACGGTGCACATCCGAAAGAGACGATCGCTTCATTGTTTCGACGTCTTTACGTAATCGGTTCTCCAATGCTGTTGAGCTGCAACAACAACTGCGATCAGCTCGCAGAACTTCTGTAAGCGTCTCCACGATTAGAAGAAGAATGCGGGAGAAGAAAATTGCAGCTCATAGGGCTGCTACAGGGCCCAAATTGACTGCACAGCATAGGAGAGACCGGTTGCAATTTGCCCGTGACCATGTGGATTGGACAATAGACCAATGGAGGGCTGTGCTCTTCTCGGATGAGACGAGGGTGTGTCTTTTCTGCAACTACAGGGGTCGAAGAGTGTATAGGAGGCAAGGGGAACGATTCGCACAAGCCTGTATTCAAGAGACAGTGGAATACGGGGGTGGCTCGTGCATGTTCTGGGGCGGCATGTCAATCGACGGTAAAACGAACCTTGTGTGTGTTTCTCGGACTGGAAGTGCTCGCGGGCAAGGGTCGCTGACTGCTGCTCGGTACATAACAGAGATCTTAGAGGAGCAGGTTGTCCCTTATGCGGGTTTTGTTGGCAGTGGGTTCACGTTAATGCACGATAACGCCCGTTGTCACACCGCTTTAATTGTAAGAGACTACCTGCAAGAAGTTGGCATCCCTGTTATGCGCTGGCCGGCGCGAAGTCCAGACCTGAACCCTATTGAGCACCTTTGGGATGAACTGAAACGGCGAGTACGGGCACGAAATCCTGCCCCTACCACTCTCCAAGACCTTCAAGATGCCGTCGTTGCAGAATGGGACAACATTCCACAAGAGACTGTTGTCACATTAATAAGGTCCATGAGAGAACGCATGGAAGCAGTCATCAGGGCTAGGGGGGGTAACACTAGGTTTTAAGTTAGTTTTAAGGACTTTGTTGTAATTTTTGCTGATAAAATAAAATTTAACTTTTTAATCATTTGAATTAGCTTGCTATTTTTTATTCCCTGGTAAACAAAAAACCAAATCCATTGATTTATTCTGAAATTTAAATAAATTGCCTTTCCAATTATACCTTATAGTCATATGTATACCATTGATTAATAGGGTTAAAATGACTTTGAAGGGAATTCTTAAAGAGGTGCGATTTTTGTGACGCCGAGTGTAGTTAATATTTAATTATTAAAAAACTATTGTGTCGCGTCTCGTCGCGCTAAAAACAAATGCGCGCTTGCCGCGTTTTGTCGCACTTTGATTAAGGCGACAACGTAGCCCCACGACTATTATTTTGACATTTTTGCGTCGCGTCGCATTACCGCGTTTGTCATTCACCTAGGACAACAGGTAAGTAGGTAAGTACTTATTTTCTTTTACTTTCACAGCTGCTCGCCACCAAGCAGCATTTGAAGAAGAACCAGATGTAGTTGACGAGGCTGAAGAAGAAAATGCAACAGACACACAAAAAGTTGACTTTGAAGATAAAATGGGTGCAAAGGTATAAAAAAAATATTCTACACATAATACAAAAATTGTTTTTTTTTATGAATGTAATATACTTCTTTATTTATTTATTTTCACAGAAAAGGGCAAAACTGGAAGCTAAAATGGAAAAAAAGAAGGCAAGGGAAGCGGAGGAGAGAATGAGAGAGCTAAAAAAGAAAAAAGATGAAGAGTTAGAACAAGAGAGGAAGAAGGTTGAAGAGAAACAGGAGGTATACTTTATCTTTTCTTTATCTTTAAAATAATCATAAGTTTATTTACTGATTATTTTATTTTAAAGCAAAGCGAATTTTGTGTGGTTATATCTATACTAATATTATAAAAAGAGGAAATATTTGCTTAGCTTAATATTTTTTCTCATAATGGGAAGAGATTGGTGTGTTCAAACATACAAACAAACTCCGCTGTATTCTTTTTGTAAAATAAAATGTTGCCCCACGCTAGGAATTTCTTGTGTATCATGGGTGCACGCGCTTTTACAAACACATAAATCAGCCAGACCCCTAACAAATACCTGTAGGCCATACAAATATTTGTTCCGTGTCGAACCCGCGACACGCAGCGCAGCAGTCAAACGCTCAGTCACTGCGCCAACCATGTTGTCAACAGAACTGTGTCGCTTTGTAATATTATTATACACTAGCTGACCCGACAGTCCTGTCCCTATCTATTTCCCCTACCAAACTGACGACCTACCTTTCCTACCCTACCTAACCTACCTACCTACCCCACACTACCTACCTACCCTACTCTAGTGACCTACCCAACCCTACCCTACCTACCTAAAATTTTGTTTTATACAAACCTCCTGGAAATAATGAACACAAAAAAAAAGAATTATCCAATTTTTTTGAAAAAAGAGAACCACCTGCAAAAAAAAAAGTGATAAATAACTCTAGCATAGAACACACATCACTTTAGTTTCGAAAGTCGGTGGCTGGTTTTTATTTTCCACTTTTCAGTGCCTCATTATCACCCAAATCCTTTAAGGAACGACAACGCAGTTAAAACAGAGATTGAAAGTCCTCCAAAGATGGAAAGATGGAAGAAACTAAAAGGTCTTCTCAGTTTACCTTGTTTTTCAACCGACTTCAAAAAAGGAGCAGGTTATCAATTCGTCTGTATTTTTTTTTTTGCGAAAAAGCGAAATTGATCGAAATTGATGCAGCACTTTTTGAAAAATCAACAAATACCCAAAATTTTTACATAGACGACGTTTTAGTTTCATCAATCTTTGTAGTAGTTAACTTTCAATCTCTTCTTAATAGATTTGAATGAGAAGGAGGTACTAAAAAGCGGAAAATAAAAAGCTTTTTACAAAAAAGACAACCGCCTTCAAAAAGTGAAAAATAACTTTAGCACAGAACACACATTGACTTTAGTTTCGGAAGTCGGTGGCAATACAAAACAACAAACAGAACAAAGCCACTGAATTTCGAAACTAAAGTCAATGTGTGTTCTGTGCTAAAGTTATTTTTCACTTTTTGAAGGCGGTTGTTTCAAAAAGCACTGAATAAATTTATGTTTGTTGTTGTCTTCTCCAGAATGTAACGAACACTTTTCTGAAAACCGCATCAAAATCGATTCAGCCAAACGGAGATAATCGCGGACAAACATACATACAAACATACGGGTCGAACTGATAACCTCCTTTTTTTTTTAAGTCGGTTAAAATTACATAATGAAATTGAAAAAGCCACATTAGTAGTCTTCCCATGTGATATAGGTTCCAAATTAAAATTCAACAGCAGGTATTTCTAGTTGATAACCACTGCGCTCCAAAACACAAATCGTTGACGTGGCTTAAAAGGCTGCCCAGCTTAAATGGGACTGGGCAACTGTAATGGCGAGACGGGGCCGAGAAAGAGATGGCGCGACGTCTTGGATGACTTTCATAAGGATTGGCAAGACATGGCGAAAAGTAGAGTCCGATGGAAGGAACGGGCTTTTGCCCTGCAGTGGGACAGTACAGGCTAAATATAGTAGTAGTAGTAGTAGTATGACGGGCCGGTGTCCGCAACTCCACGACTCAGCGCGTATTTTGCGTACAGGTGGGAAGTAAATCATTCGATCCACCCGAGCTCCCCAAGAAAGGCCAGCAGCGCCTTGACGTCGCTGGCGATCTCCCGTAGGTTACCTGGGTTACCGAAGTACTTTGCCCTGTATGACGCAACCTCAGGGCAGTTCAGAAGCACATGGGCTGCTGTCTCGTCCGCCCCCATGCAGGCTCTGCACAGTGGGCTGTCTGTGACTCCTATGACAAAAAGATGTTTATTGAAAGACCCATGGCCAGTTATGGCGGCTGTGACCACACGTAGCTGTTGTTTGGACAGTCGGAGGGCTTGCCTTGTGAAGCGGCCCTCAATCGCAGGAAGAGCCTCCTTGGCCTGCTTGCACTCGCCATGCTCGATCCAAAGTCTTTGGTGTAGATCCTTGGTACGTTTCCTTACCATGGTGCGTAGGTGACCGAAGGGGATTGGCACTATGGGTTCCGGACCCACCACGCTTGTACTCGACCCCCTTCTAGCGAGCTCGTCGGCAGCATCGTTGCCACGCGACCCGCTGTGTCCTTTGATCCATTGAATGGTTGTATCATTGAGAATACCCACCTCGTTCAGTCTTTGGTGGCATTCGTATATCAGCCCGGAGTTGACCGTGTAGCTGTTTAGAGCTTGTAGTACAGCCATGCTGTCCGACAATATGCGAATTGGTTGTTCTACTACCTGCCTGTTTAGTATAGCTGAGGCCGCCAAGCAGATGCCCATGCACTCGGCCTGGAACACCGTGTTATAAGCACCCAGCGGCGTTGCTATATGTATGTTGAGGTCTTCCGAGAAAACGCCGGCCCCCGTGCCGGTACCTGTCTTAGATCCATCTGTGAAGATCCGCAGTTCTGTCGGGCGAAGGCCCTCACACCGCCGATCCTCATGCAGTTGGATTTTGTATTTTTTGTCAAATATGAATTGCTTTGGTATCCTGTCGTTAGTAGCCTTAGTTATAGGAAACTCCTTACCAAGTTCCTCTAGTAACGCAGTGTGTCTAGTGCTAGTCTTGCTCCAGAGATTTAGTGTCTTTAAGCGTAATGCTGCCGTTGTCGCTTCTTGTTGGATGAATAGGTGAAGCGGCGGGAGCTCTAACATGGCCTCCAGTGCTGCCGTCGGAGTGGTCCTCATGCAGCCCGTGGTCGCCATGCAGGCTAGTCTTTGCATACGCTGGAGTTTGTTGATGGCTGTGATAAGTTTGGTCCTCGGCCACCATACTACCGACCCATAAGCAATCATGGGGCGGATTACCGCGCTATACAGCCATAGTATTATCTTGGGGGATAGGCCCCACTTCTTACCTATCATTTTCCTACATTGCCAAAAGGTGATGCAGGCCCTGTTTATTTTATTGTCTAGGTGGTTACTCCAGTTTAACTTACTGTCCAAGATGACCCCGAGGTATTTTACTTCGTTGGCCAGCTGGAGCTCGGTATTGAAAAGTTTGGGTAGGCGGTAGGGTCCTAGTGCACGTTTGTGGGTAAACAAGACTAGTTCGGTTTTATTGGGATTTACGGATAGATCGAATTCCCCGCACCATCGCTCTACGATGCGTAGCGCCCGCTGTGTGAGGTTGCAGATGGTCCCCGTCACCTTCCCTGATACAAGGATGGCAAGGTCATCTGCGTAGCCTATGGTGTAGTAGCGTTCGGCATTGAGTTTCTTGATTAGAATGTTGATCACCAGGTTCCACAGGAGAGGGGATAACACCCCTCCTTGGGGGCAGCCTCTGGCAATCATGGCCACTTGCTGCTCTTCCTCAAGCCGAACTACACGTTTACTTAGCATATTAGTAATCCAGTCAATTAGTACCTGTTCTACCCCGTGTTTGGTTAGGGCGGCGCTGATGCTGGAGAAACTAGTTTTGTCGAAGGCCCCTTCGATGTCTATAAAAGTACCCAGGCAAGAACCCTTTTGGTGGATGTCCTCCTCAATTCTACTAACTACCATATGGAGGGCGGATTCTGTTGACTTACCTGAGCAGTAAGCGTGTTGGTTACCGTGTAATGGTAAGTTTCTTAAAGGCCCATCCCTCAGCTCCCTTTCGCATAGTCTTTCCAAGGTCTTCAGCAAGAACGAGGTCAGACTGATCGGTCGGTGGGATTTGGCGTTTGTGTAGTCACTCTTACCTGGTTTAGGGATGAATATGACCTTCACTTCCCTCCATCCTAAGGGAACATATCTTAAGGCCAGACACGCTCTCATTAAGGGCAGCAGTCTGTCGGTGACTAAGGCACCCCCCCACTGAAGCAGGGCGGGAAACACTCCGTCTGGGCCGGCTGCCTTGAAGGGATGGAAGGACTGAATGGCCCATTGGAGCTTCTCCAAGGTGATCATCCTGTGTGCGTAGACCCAGTCATCATTTGATGGTGTGTAGGTTACCTCTGACCAGTCTACCGTCTGTGTGAAGACACATCCGGGAAAATGGGTTTCGATAAGAACCCGTCTCGCTTCGTCTGGTGAAGTTGTGAGTGTGTTGTCAGGTTTGCGGAGAGTGGCAACCCCAGGTGTATTCTGCTGTGCCAGTATCTTCCTTACCCTGTTTGCTTGTTGGCAAGATTCAATGTTGCCACAGAATTTGCGCCAACCCGTTGTTCTCCTGAATCTGATGCATTTCTTGTAGCTGGATTTGGCCGCGTAGTATGCGTCCCAGTCTTCATCAGCACAAGTGTTCATAGCTCTGTTTAAGGCTTTCCTTACCTTACTGCGCTTACGCTCCAGCTCTGCTCCCCACCAGGGTTGTTTACCCGGTGTCTTAGGTGGGGTGGTCGCTGGGCATGCAGCATGGTAGCTTGCTATAATGGTTTTAGTAACATGGCTTACCTGCGCATCGATCTGTGTCGTGCACTCAAGAGGCGGCGAGTTAGCTATAGGCGCAAGCCCGCTTGCAAGGCTGCGTGTGTATGCCACTTTGTCCGTGTTACGCGGATTACGTCGTGGTGTTGCTGGTGGAATACAGACCTGAATGTCGAAGCGGATCCACCGGTGATCCGAGCAGGAGGCCTCCTTGGAGACCCGCCACCCAGTGGTGATTTCCGCTGCACCGTCTGATGCTAACGTCAGGTCTATGATTGTGCGGCTGCGTCTAGTGACGAAGGTCGGTTCGGAGCCTGTGTTTAGTAGGGATAGGTTAGTCGTGAACAAGTAGTCAACCAGTGCCTTACCCCTCTCGTTTGGTGTGTCCATGCCCCATAACGGGTGATGGGCGTTGGCGTCGGCCCCAATTACGACCTCTAGCCCATTTCTCTCGCAGTCGTTCACGAGGCGGGTTAGTTCGTAAGGGGGCGGGTCCTCCGCCTCAGGCATGTAGACCGAGGCGAAGACAACCACTTTTTCTTCGGCGCCACGTTGTATGACCAGCCTAGCTGCAGAGAGGTCTCTGCAACAAAAATCGTTTAGTGGCTGTGCTTTGAGGTTACCTGTCACATAGATACACGCTCTAGGGTGATCTTGGTCTGTGTTAGCTAGGATCTTACCGCCAAGATTGGAGAGTCCTTGGATGCGGCCGGCCCTGATCCACGGCTCTTGAATTAGGGCAATGGCCGTGTGTTGAACCTCCAACCACTTACGCAACTGAGCCGTCGCGGTTTGGCTGTGGTGGAGGTTTGCCTGAATGATTTTACAGGGTGACGAAGGGGACGCCATCGCTGGTTGATCCCTCCTCATCCCCCCCAAGCTGCAACCCGGCGAAGAGGTCCTCGTCGAGACCGTCACCCTCGTCGAGGCCGCACCCCTCCAGGTCCGAAGCAGAGGACAGAGAGTCGTCCGGCTCCTCACCCGGTTGAGAGGCGGCGGCCGCGTCGGCGGCGTCAGGAGCGACCGGTTCTGCTGTAGCAGTGGTGGCCGCGACTGCTGCCGGGTTGTGTGTATCGGGAGTAGTCTCCCCTGTTGTTGGCGGCCGTTTCAGCTCGTCGCGGATAGATTCGGTGGCGGGGTCCCACCCCCGAGGGACTTCAGTAAACCTGCCGTTCCAACCCTGAAACCTCACGTACACCGCCCCCAATCCAATTGAGAGGCGGCGTCCGGCCTTCATCAGGGTCGGGATTTGGTCCTCGGGGATGCTAACCACCACGAACCAGGCCGCGGCCTGTTTGTCCGCGAAATGCAGCACCCACTTCTTAACATCGACCCAGGGGTTCTGGTACGAGAGAGCCCGTCCAATGTTCGTCGGGTCCTCGAAAACCCCCTGCTCGTCCGGGATTACTACACCACAGCGTGCTCGTGTCTGCAGTTCCGACTGGCTCTTGACGACAAGCGTAGCGCTGGTTGGGAGAGCCAAGCCGGAGACTGTGCGTTTCAGCCAGTTTAGTGTATGATCGTTGCCACACCATAGCTTCAGGACTCCCTCGGCGAACAGTGGCTTCGCGTTGAAGGTTGGTCCTGGTGTATCTTGTATAGGGGAGCAGGCCTCGCTAATAATCTGCCTCTGGATGGCAGCGAGCACCTGGTCCGACGTCTCCTTGCCGATAATCCCCGTACGGTCGCAAGTGATCGCGACGTTCAGGGGAGTACCGGCAGCTTGAGCGTAGCTTTTCTTGGCGGCCCGTTTGGATTGATCAAGCCGCGGCCGCTTATGCTCCCCACGAGGCGAAATCGTCTCGTTGAGAGCTCGCTTGGCTACAGCCTGATCCTTCGAAACGGGCTGCTGTGTTTCTCCCGTTGCCGGAACTGAGTCAGCTTCACTGGCTGGTGGTTGGCTCGAACTTGGTCGACTAGCGTCGGCCCGCGCCTGTTTGCCGGCTGTGAAGCTGACTTGTTTGGAGGAAAGGGCCTTGCCTGTCTTTATGGCTAAATGTCGAGCCAGGCGCCGCTCCTTCTTCGTCTGTCCCCTCCTCTTATCCTGCTCTGAATGAGCTGGTGGACCTGAAGGGTCTGTGCAAGGGCGACGGGCTTGTTGAGTATATTTACCCTTGCCCTTGCGTTTTTGCACCTGCCAGCCGCTAGCGATAGCGTCGGCAGTGCTAGTCGTCCCTGGTTGGTCAGGGGCAGCGATCGGGGCTTGAAGAGCCCCAGTGGGAGGAGGGTGTGTAAGTGTAACCTCGGTATCGGATTTACCCGATGCCGGGGCTTGTGTACTGTGGCTAGGGCTGGCACCAGTTTTACCCGGCGACGCAGCCTTTGCCTGTTTTGAAAGGCCGGTACTGGTCCCAATCAGCGCCGTTGCCTTTTGTTTAAGGGACTTAGTTTTGGTCTTAGCCGCGGTTTTCGCCACGGCCGGACCGACACCCGCGCTAGCGCCAGTAGCTTTCGCTACCGAAACGCCAGGGGCGACAGAAGTGCTAGAAGCACTCTGTTGAGGAGTTTTGTTGGCTTTCACCAACTCCACTCCTGAAGGTGGTTTTATACTAGGCCGGAAGTTGTCCATAGTATGTGTGAAAAATAATTCATCTCTCTGGCTCCCACCCTCCATGGAGCCCGCAACTGGGAACGTCGCACTTTAAAGAAGTTTGATCGTTAGGACTACCAGAGAGATATAGGGGCGCAAGGCTGGCTTACAGTGCGACATCGGGTGCTCGATCGGGTTGGCGTCATGAGGCGAATTGGCCTACCCCAGACGAGCTGATCAACCCTCACTTACACCGTCAGCATGACCTTTACCTACCGCTGCAGCCGTCCAAGGACGACCACAGCGGACCTCACGCACCTCGCCTGTGGCCCTCTGACGGGACACAATGGCCATTTCCCTACCCCTGGCTAGAGGGTAAGGCCACCGTTTTGCCTGAAATCCAGACCAAAGGGGGCGTGTTGCCTCACGGACACATAACCACCAGCGCCGATCGGCTCAACCCCCCAGGACTCCTTCATCCCTGCACACGGCGCTCAACTGCGCAGGTCCTAGCGCAGGTGACTACTTGCCCCTACTCGCCAACACTCTTGGGGCGAGCTCGCGGCCACCCAGTCACAAGGGGCCGCGATTAATGGGCTATATATAAAACAATACTATAAAATAAACCTTACATAGATATATGATATACATAATTTATATATATAGGCAGGCTAAATATAATAATAATATAATAACCGCGTTGATAACTTAACCCCTTTCTGTTTTAGGAAGAAGAGCGCCAACGCGAAGAATCCGAGCGCAAGGCAGAAGAAGAACGGAAGAAACGGGAACAGGAAGAGTATGAAGCTCTGAAAGCAGCTTTCACAGTAGAAGGCGAGGGTTTCGATGAAAATGATGAACAGGAGAAAGAGAACTTGCTGAAAGACTTCATTGATTACATAAAGGTGGGAGTCAAGATAGTTATAATAAAAACTTGCTGACCTAATAGATATTGTTGACGACACGGTTGGCGCAGTGGCTGAGCGATCGACTGCTGCGCAGCGTGTTGCGGGTTCGATTCCCGCCCAGGGTAAACATTTGTGTGATGAGCACTTGTGTTTGCCTTGTGTCTGGGTGTTGTTTATCTATATATGTATGTATTTACAAAAAAAAAAGTATTTGTGTATGTATATCAGCTGTCTGACACCCATAGTACAGGGTCTCCCTAGTTTGGGGTCAGATGGCCGTGTGTGAAAATGTCCCCACATATTATTATTATTGTTGTCCCTATCTACCAACCCTACTCACCTCACCTACCTACTCTATTTTTCGTAAATGAATGTCAAATGAAAATCGGGTCCTGCCGTTCTAGAGTTATCAATTGTGTAACACGACTTTGTTTGTTGTACAGTCATCAGCAGTCGCGCATCTTTTGTTACAGAACTTCTAGAACCATTCTTTCATTACTATGGGATGATCTTTAAATATTGTTTGAATGGAAATAAGTTAGTTGCTAATTTATTTTCAGGCCCAGAAAGTTGTTTTACTTGAAGATTTGGCTGCACATTTTAAATTGAAGACTCAAGCTGCCATTGATAGGATAGCAGATTTGCAAGCATCTGGTGACCTTACTGGTGTCATAGATGACAGGGGAAAATTCATTTACATATCACAGAAAGAGCTAGAAGATGTTGCAAAGTTTATAAGACAGAGAGGAAGAGTGTCCATCACTGATTTAGCGGAATCTAGTAATGATTTGATCAACTTAAATCCTGTAACTGTACTCTAGTGATAAAATTTATGATCATAATATGTAAAGATACAACAATTTTTGTTTGTAAATATATTAACTATAGGTGTATAAAAACTAAAGTATACTGATAATACAAACATTTATTTAAAAAATGAAGAAGTACATGAAGTTATTCTATTATTTCATATCCAAACATATCTCTTCCTTTCTCTATTAGTAGCAGTGACGACTCCTTAATCCTCTCCAAAACCTCCATGAGCTTGCTCTTAGTAAACACTTTGTACAAACATCTATTTTCTCCAGCAAGTAGGTCACACAATTTCACAGCTTCCTTGTGATTTTCAATGTCTTCATTGCTTTGTAATATCTTCAAAATCAAAATAACAATCTCAGGGATACAGAGACGTCTCAAAGTCTCTAACTGTTTGGTTCTTTCTTGTTTTTCATCTTCGGTGAAGTTCTGGGAAGTAGTGCTATCATTTTCATCTTGAAGCCACCCTCCAGGGAACAGTAATACATTGTATAGCAATTTTTTGGTGTGTCTTGCTTGATGTAGCACAGCATTTAACCAACGGGATTTTTGTTGTTCCACTTGAGCACACCTCTGTTCATGGTGCACTTTGTCTGAAAATGATGCATCAGGAGCAAGTGGTTCTACATCTTTAGGCTGGCCACTTATAAAATGTCTGTACCAAGTTGCAAATTCTTCTAGTGCTTCCAAATATGCTTTCAAACATAGATGTTCTCTTAGTTCAGCAGAATTTGCAGATATTTGATTCAAAAACTCAGGGAACATTTTGTTTACATTTACAATACATGCTTGTGCAGCATCTGTATTCCCAATGAAAATGAATGTTCGAATCATAGCATTACTCAGCCATAGGGCTTCCTCATCTTTATTTGCTATCAGAGATAACCATTCCAAGGATGATATTACTTTCTGGATCAATGTTTTATCCTTTTCAACAGCTGTGGTTTGGGTAAATGTCAAATCCAAATTACCATAACCTTGTTGAATATCTGTGATTGCTTTTTTTATAGCAACTCGAGCTGATGCTGCAACATCAATGCCAGCATTGAGTCCTGCTTTGACCACTCCCTCCCTGTACTCACTCTTATATATATGGTCCATCAGTTCAGCATAAAGTACAATTTGTCTGGCAACTGGCACAGTTGAGGTGTAATAAGCTATAAGCTCCGGACATTCTACAGACCCATCAATTAATTTATTAACAAGTTCGGTGACATATTTCTCCAAAATTTTATCTCCAATGTCATGCTGAGGATCTTTACCCATTTGTCTTAAAACTAGAATGAGATGTGCCAAGAATCTAATAAATCTATCATCGCTGCTTTCAATCCATTGCAAGGAATCCTGCATGATGGCTCTAACATGACCAAGCATCAGGTGGTGCTGACAAGTTTGGTATAATGACTCTTTTTTACCATCCATCAAAGCTTTTACAGCACTGAAAATCTGTTGTAAAGTCAATTCTTCGGGCTGAAGTTCTGACTGTAGCAGTTCTAGAACATCAGATGGTGTAGTATTAGCATCAACTGTAGCATGATGTTCATGCAAAAACTTATCAACTCTTGCTTCAATTTGTGCCCTTAAATGAGCCCAAAGCAAATCTTCCCAACTACCTTGACAAGCTGGAAGTGTGCTGGCTAAATTACCGCATAAAACTCCAACAGTAGCTCTATAATGAATATTCTCTGCTGTATTATTAGCAAGCCCCAATGCACACCATTTCCATAAGTCTCTTGAAGGATTGCCAGCTATTTCCAAAGCAGAATTAGAGTCTTTAGGCAAATAGTGAAGTAATATCCAACCCTGCAAAACAGCTGCTCGCCATGCCTGCCCAGCAGTTATGCACAAGGATACTGCTTCTTTGAACTTGCCACACCTTATTTCTGTAAATATTCTTTTACACAAATCATTATCATCCTTTTGATCATCTGAATGGACTATTTTCTTTTGACGTCTTGGTGCATCAGGATCTATACAAGTGACCATAGCTTTACTCTTCTCTTTATTGAACAAACTAGTTCCAAGTAACAATTGGTGTAAAGTATTCGCCCAGTGAATGTTGTTACTGATCAATGGAGCAGAGGTCTTTGTGGCTTCCTCTTGGTAAGCAGCAGTAGCTTCTAACCAGTCAACTAACAGTTGTAGCAGTCTCAATTCAGAATCACTTCTAAACAAAGCACTAACCAATGTTTGCTGAGATAGTGTAGTTTCAGTGATTAGACTATCCAAAGATTCAGGATGATCAGTAATGGAATCAGCATATAAACAGTGGATCAGTTTCCACGTGTTAGCCTCTTCAGCCAGCCAATAGTTTTGAGCATTGTATCTATTCCATGGCTCAACTAATTCTAGAGAATCACAACATACTTGTGCTAACCTAGCTAATGTGTCTAACACATCACTTGGACGACTGGTTTGTATAATCTCAAAAAAGGCTTCGCTTAAACCTTCAGTGGTGATCCCAGGGTTGACTATTATCGAGGATTCATCTAAAACTTGCCTGAGACTTGTGTCGTTTAAATTTTTAAACATAGATGTTTCATTCAATATTGGCGAGAGGTTTAGGGTGTCTTCTCTTTGTAAAAACTGTCTTCTATTCTTCAAAGGTGTAAACTGAGTTGAATATAGCTGGTGACTTCTATCAAAACTTTTAGACATTTTGGATAATAACACTTATTTTTTAAATATAATAAGACACAAATTCACAATACATTCACATCAAGGGACGCGCGCGCCGAACATACATTGACAATTTGACAGTATTGACTGACTTGACACTTTGTTTGACAGTTTAGTACCGGTTCGGTATTTTCGGTAATCGTAAATTCGTAATGGTCTGTATAATCTGTAATGGTTTGGTACACACGGCCACACATCAAGCAATATATTTCCAGTATAAGCTGATCTCGCATTGCTAAGAATTTCCATACAATGAGAGGTCAGCTTATATTGGAAATTAAAACTTGATGTATAGCCGTGCGTACCTATGGCAGCTTTTTTGTAACTGACTGACTGCTGTTTTGACACTTGGCAGGAACCACAGACTACAACTCACAAAGTTCAAAAGTGTTCAACATTATAAATAAAAAAAAACCTAAAGATTCATAAAATATTGACTAGTGTGTAATAATTAATTGTACTAACAAACTCTAAACTGGTAAAATTAGGCCTTAATCTATAATCATTTTTGAAAGAACGATTGCCATGGCCCCTGACACTTTGCGAAAAAATTGAATGGATTTTGATTTTAAAATAGATGATCTGAGGTGGAACGTACTTATTAATTATAAAGATAGTCTTTTTCTCAATTCCAGTACCTATTAAAGTAACTTTAAATTAAAGTAAAAAAATCCTATATTATTGAATTAATCCATCTCTTGATCTCTAGAATCTCTACTCTACTCATACAGGTAAGGTAGTGCACAGGTTTTCTGTTAGGTCTCGGTTCTCTCCCTCATTTCCATTCCATTTCCCTTGTTCCTTCGATTCCCTCTATAGGTCTAGCTAGACTGACATCGGTCGTTAAGTGTAAAAGTTAATAAATAATATAATATTAAAATCAAAATACTACAGTACTTCCACTTTTGATGTAGGTACCTACTTAAATCTACACTTTTTACTTTTAAGCAAGTTAGTGTATTTTTATAGTTTACAGAAACTAGTCTCTATTTCAAGTTTACAGAAACTATTCTCTATTCCAGAATTTAAGATTATTGTAAACTTTTTGGAGCTACGTTTTGTAATAATTATTCCCCTATTTATTCTCAATCAATGTTATATATCTACCAACCCCAGCCTTCCTCAGGTACCATAAGTTTGGTGAGTTTTGTAAGATCTTCATTCTGTTTTCATTTGAAATTGCCCATTAAAAGAAAATCAAATGCATTAATCTCAAGATAATTAAGAAATCTATTCTACAATTCATTTTATTTAACATGTTCCAGTCCAGCTATGTAAGAAGTATGTCTACTTCCCTACACATGTAATATAAACAGCAGTTATAAATGTAGTAGCTTAAAAAATATCTATTAAATGTGTTAATTTAGTATGTAAGTAGGTGCAGTAACATTAAATATTTTATTTAAAATGAACACCTGTGAAAGAATAAATTTTAAAAGTAAGTAAAGTAAATCAAAATTGCAAGTATTGACCAGGCTCTGCATTAAATATGACACAGAAATTGTTAAAAATTGGTATTGTATTATTCTTGGTATATTAATTATTCCTACATAATTAATACTGCAATTAAATTTTGAGTTCAATGAAGACTTCAATTACCTGCACTAAAGAATTATCTGCATCTTTAACTTACTGATCAACTTAAAATATTAAAACCTTAGAAGAATAAAATATTAGAAATATCAGAAAGTCTCAGTAATATCTTCAATATATGACAATAATAACAAAACAAGTTATTTATTTTAAAATATATAGATTGTAATGAATACTGTACGTACACTATTCCTTTTACAGGAATATGTCAGCATATTGGTTCCGTTCCAACTACAGCTTTTACTGTTTAATAATCTTAAATAAACACAATTTTTCTTGTTTTAATATTTAATTAGGAAGCAAACCAATGCTAATGAAAACATTTGAATAACTAGGACAAAACTACTCTCTACCTACCCGTGTGGTGATAAATAATATGACGTTCTTAGTTATAGAGTAAGTAGGCATCAAATGATACTATCAGCGGGACTATTCTGTAAAAAAAATCTTCTTCAGTGAATTTAGGTGAAGTGATCTTGAGGTGAGCTGACATTCCACAAACATTCTAGGCCTACCCACCCCAGACTAGGTACTTCACCTAAATTCACCGAGGAAGATTGTTACAGAATGGCACTACAGGTAATGTTCTCTCATGTATTAGCATATTGTGAGTTAATAATACTTATGTAAAAATAGAACAACCTCCTCCTCCTCCTCCTCTTCTGGATTGAACCTCCTATGCATATTTTTATCATATGCCTTGCTTTATTTGTAGCTTAGTAACAAGTGAATAGGTACTTGTTGTGATATAGGTATTAGCTATAGTCATAAAGGTACATTTTAGGGTCTTGAACTTCTTGACTAGGTGTTAAAAATAAGCAAAAAGTAATGTGACCATGTTATCATTCATATAAACAAAAATAGATTTTTGTTTTTAAGTTACCTATTGGCAATAATAGCTACCTATATGTAGTGACATTATTTTTTGTAACTTCTGTGTCAGGCAACTGTCAGATTTCACTTACAAATGTAGCATTGAAAGCAATATTATTCTATGAAGATTTTCTAATTGTATGGACTGAATTAATTCATTACATTTCTTTTAATTATAGGGTATAGTAGCTGCAAAATGTGGGTGAGAAAACTTGGCTTGTTTTATCACATGATTACATTGTTCAAGTACAACATGCAACATCAATGTTCACAGTATTTGAGGTAAGAAATTAATTTGCCTTTTCTTTTTATTTAAACTAAAGAGTACCTACCTATGTTTAATGTTAAAATTGTAATGTCTTGGTTTCTTAAGGCTGATAGATTTTTTACATAGTTACTAAATAATAGTAATTTTATAATACACTTAAAACAAGAATAAATTAATTAGCACTCTGCTATTAACTGCACAAGAGCCATTAAAGCATTAACCCTACAAAACTAAGTAACTAGGTAATTGCTTACTTTCCTTTTCTATAAAAATAGTCCGGTTGAGTGGTATTGCACATAATGTTAAGCCAACAACCTTCGGTTCATATTTGGATAAAGATTTTTTTTTTAATCGTTGTTGAGCATCCATTGTAATTATTAATTAACTAATTATATATTTTATAAAATACTTCATTAAAAATGTTTTGTATATTTTAAATTTCTAATACCAAATAAAAAAGGTAAGAGTTTGAGCTGCTAACATTTCATAAATATACTTTAGTACCTCGGTAGGTACTTATTGTAGCTCAAATTTTTGACAATTTCATAGCCATTTTACTGCTCATTAGAATACAAGTGAGATACCCAAGTAGGTCAAGAGATGGTGGAAAGTTATCAAGTACATAATGGTTCCAAAATATAGTAGTACTTTTGATTAAAGCCTTGTTATGTTCCTAAACACGAAGGTATATACGGATAACTAGGTATGATCTACTTAATTGTAAATATTATGAGTAATATAATCAGATCGATTAATTAACTAAACCTTACAAAAACGTGCACGCATACGTTCGTATCCAACTCTACCTATTTGATGGAATTTGGACAAAATTCATCTGGAATAATCTGGATTTTTTAATCTAGGTAGTGCCCCAGTGCCCAAAGTGGGCAGATAACTAGATATGACACTTTAATGCCAATTCATTTAAAGTACTAGCTGCATATTTTATGACCGGCCTTCATCAACAGTACATAATATTTAATAATATTATGTGTATCAAGTACTTTATGAATTTGTGATTGCTACAGTGTTCAGTGAGTGTACCCATTCCTTTTTATATCTTGACAAGTTGAGTAGTTGACATTTGACATGACACTATTGAGTTTGACACTTGATGACTTGACAGACGCCGAAACAGCGACTTGCGAACTAAACATTTTTCGACTGTTTTTAAGCTTTGGTTTAACAAGGAATAAGCAAGATAAAAAAACGTATTTATAAAAAACAACTGTGGTACATAATTACATATACAACGTAGGGAACAATATAGTTTGCAACTTTGCGATAGGTATATTATTTTATTCAGGAGCGCAACTTGAATGAACGTAGAACGGAACGTAAGCCATTCGAGAAATAAAGGAAGATAATAGTCATAATTCATATAAAATTTTATACTTATCGGGTATATTATCTTTATTACCTGACTACTGCAAAGCCAAAAGGCAGGGTTATTTTAACATTGCCATGGGTTTTATATGTACGCGATTGCGAAATATTGTGACATCACACATTTTGTCAACCAAAATATTTTCGGCGCGTATACTGTAAACGAAACGTTTGATATGCTAAAGAAACTGTAGCATTCAATACCTGGAACGCAATTAATGATTTTCCTATGCGACCGGAAGTGCAATCTGTACTTTAAAATGTTATTGCTTGGTTAATTTGGAAATTAATCGTGTTGTTGGCGGCAATTAATTCTGTTTTCATTTAATGCCCATAACTGCACTATTGTTTTTAGCTATTAACAACTTAGTTGTAGTAATTTTCTGTTCTAGACTTTATATTGATCTATAGCGTGGCGGCAAAGTCGTTAGTCATTTGGATACTTCTAAATTAAGTTGTATTGTGCGCTCGTAACACAAATATGCTTCTATTTAGATTAAAACGTGAAATTTTAAATAAAAAGATTCACTTTAGAAAAACATTTTTGTTTGTTATTTGATTACTAATTTGACTTTACCGCGCAAGTACTTATTCAAGGACGCACTAGCTATCTCTTTTGCACAACTCGCTCTACGCGTACGCGAGTCGTGGTCATGGTGTGTGCGGCAAAACGTTTCGTCACTGGATATGTACCTTATATTACCTACCCAGTTCGCTAGTGTTTTTTGGCCTGGTTCCGCCATTATTACTAAAAAAAAATCTTCATTGTCATTTATATCATGTTAGACATACTGTGAAACCCAAGTGTAACGCACATAAACTCATTAAACTACCGAACTAATGTGCGCCGAAAGTGTTTTGGAAGTGTATCATTTCCTGTTTCATATCGTATAGAAACAAGCAACTGCGACCGCTGGCGTACTCTTTTCGTTATCACGTGGGTTAAATTTCGAATGCGGCTTTGTGTGTTGTAGTTTTCTTATTTTATAAATTATTTAACAATGTCTATGTGTTGTGTGAATAGAAAAAAACCGGTTCATAACCCTTCATAAACGTTGTTTTCAGAAGCGCGCCGAGGCGCTGTCGGACTGCTGTTCTTTTCAGCTCGCCATGGAGCCGGCGAGGCACTGATTGCATGGACAATGGTGGCAAAAATTTGTGTTTTAGTGAAACTAAGTGTAGTGTCAGTGCTGTGAATTCGTTATTAGTGTTACATAAGGACGAGATGAACTGTAGGAGAAGCCCGCCCTGACGCGGCGAGCGCCTGCGTCCGCGGCGGGCGAGGTGCAGGTCATGGCACCGGCATTGTCCATAGCACCTCGAGAGCCGCACATTCACGACTCTGTTGTGCTCGGAGACACAGAGAGGCTGCTGTCCCACCGGAGACGGGCGCTTGCGTCCGTCGATAACCTCGCGACACACATGGAGGAAGACGATATGGGGCTCCAAAACCAGCCAAGCCTTGCTAAGGACTCGCAGGAGATGGAGCAGATCTTAGTAGATCTGGGAAACACTGACCTTGAGCAACAAGGAGACTTTCTTCCGGACATTAAAACCCTTGAAACTGGTGACGATGCACTGTCTGGTGGTGATGCACTGTCCACTGACGACCCTGAGGCAATATTTCCTCTCTCTGGATTTGAGTTGCCAGAAGCTGCTGATTCAGAGGGTGATGCTATAGAAGAAAAGATAAAAGGAGTACAGATGAAACTTGAAAGGCGATGTTCATTCCTACAGAGAAGGTTAAGGATATTACAGGCCCGTGCTATTGGAAAGAAAGTCTCTGAAGAGGCTGCTCAATCCTTTGAGAAGTGTACACGAGGTGCCCGAAGAGATACAGGTGGTGGACGACCTGTGGGCTTGAAAACATTTCTGAAGACAGTAGAGACAACTGCAACCTTACAGGCTAGTGCAGCATCTAGGACAGTAGTTGGCCCTAAATATTACAACCCTGGAACATCAAGAGGTGATGCATCAAAATCAGCATGTATTGGCATTCCATCTGGTACTCTGACAGGCCTGGAGGATACAGCGGGTGCACTGCGCTCACACCTGTCAGTGGTAAAGCATGAGCTGGACTCTGATGCTACTCTGTCATCATCTGGAGCTGAAAGTAATGATGAAGCTGTCACATACAACAATCCACAACAACAACAAATGCCAGTGTGAGTATTATTAAGATGTAATTCCATAAATGATTATGTTATGTTGTCAATCAAAACAGTATTAGACAAAGGTAAATGAAAGAGGTTGATAAGAAATGTTAAAGGTCAAGGTGTTAAAGGTCACCTGCTTACTAAGTGGTTTGCATCCATAATAATATAACAGGATGATGATGTATATCTTAAATTATCCGTATGTAACATCTCTGCTGATATGTCTAGGCATTTTATTCAGTTGTAGTAATTGAATGTGCACACAGACAGGATGTGAGTTTATTGCTTGAGTGACAACTCTTAATTTCTTTTGAGTAGTAACAAATACAGTAGGTGCTATTGTTTATTTTTTTTAGTCCTTATTTGAAAGTAGTACAAGGAAAATCAGTACATAACAGATTAAATGTGAATTTGTATGTTGTTTTATGTTTATAAAGTATAACAGGCACAAAATCTAATTGGGTTAATCGGTAAAGTAGGTTATGATACATTCCTATCAAATAAACTAAACAAATCAACGATAAAAATAAACCATTTTCTGGATTCATGTATTCAAAGATACATTAGGTATCTATTTACTGCTCCTGATGTTTTACTGAGGTATCATCTGATATTTTTTACTTTCACAAGGTTCTAAGATATTGCATCATTTCACAAAACCTTAACTAAACAAGTGAAGATTGTAGTGCTATATCTAGGTATAGAGGTAGACTAACACAGGACCTACATAATTATAATTATGGGCTGTTTACATATTTTATCAGTTTTATTTCAGGAACTATGTTGTAATAGGAATGTAACATCTCATAGGTGAAATAGGGTTAATGACCTGTAAGAATCTATTCTCTGATGGGTAAATAAAAAGAAAGTTATGTTGCCAAATATATTTTTAGATTATTTATTGAAATAGATGAAAAACATTTCATACACTTTTTAGAAATAAAAATGGTGAAATAAGTAGGTAATGACTTTAACTTTGCTTTCATTTCAAATTAAGTTACATAACTGTTAATAATCCTATTTCTTATTACTTACATCTATCTTCTACATATCTATATCATTTAAAATGAATTGCTGTTTGTTAGTCTTGCTTAAACTTAAGAACAGCTAGACTAGATTAGCTAACTTTGGTCTTGAAATATTTGTGGAAGTCCAGGGAAAGTTTAAATGGTGAGAAAATCGGAAGAAATCACGAAAAAAAGGGTGGGCAGGAAGGTAGGGTAGATAGGAACATCAGGTCAGGTCAGGAAAACGTCTGTTGGGTCAGCTAGTAAATAATAATTATTTATTAAGTTGAGAATTAGGAAATGTGTAATAATCTTGTAGATACCATTCTATATTTTAATGAATATGCCATTGTTATAATTAAACTTAGTTCTGGCAAAAAAGGCAACTCTCTCAATGCTGGTGACTGCTATCAATAAAGGATGTTAGGGAACTAGTTCAATATCCTTTCTATAGTATTGCTTAGAATAAACTTTAAATAAATCAACATAAAATGGAAGAATTTAAAGGTTGCTTAGGCAGTACTAACCTCAATTAGAGAAATTAAAACAATTCTAGTAGGCAAACAATATGATTAGGTAGGTTATCAGCACAAAGCCATTCTTTTATAACATTATTATTTTTGCATGTAATTTCTAATGTTGTTCTTAGTGTAACATACTCTAGTATATTATAGCACAGGCTAGTAAATATCTATTATTGTATGTAGGGGAAAAATGTTAATGATTTCATGTATGATAATATATTGCAACAGAAGTTCTCACAATACAAATTTATTTAAAACTTGTATTGTTTGGTCTGGACAACACAAGTGGGCCTTGCTGATAATTATCTACTAGGTTTAGTTCTCTTGCATGCATAATCACTTTGTAAAACTAGGTATAGGTTGAGAGCTTATAGGTTTGATTCAATTTGAACTAGTCCAGGAGGTTGCATATGCAGTGTACCACAATTGGTACTGGAAAAGTGCACTGATTTAAACCCTCTTTGCATTTAATTTATGGTTCAAAATTGTTTCTGATGGCCTATAATATTTTTGGAACCATAACAAATTCAAAATCTCATGTTATGAGCGCCCATCCCGTCATATTTCCCATACAAACGCTCGTACGCGATTACGGCGTTATATATAACAAATTATTTTCCAAATATTTTTAACACACAGGTATCTTGTGGTTTAAATCTAAGTTTGTATGAAGTCAAAGATAAACTTTTTTGAGAAACAAATTCAGTAAACACGTCCGAAAATCTGTTTTTTTGGCACAATTTTATCTGAACTTTGGCCGTTCATAATGCACTCATACATTAAAAAAGTAAAAAAACAGCTTCATAGAAACCTTGCACATGTAATGGAGATTCTAAATTACAAATATTTTTACCCAAATCTTGTAAGGCTTTTTCAAAAACACGTATGTCCTGAAACAAGTTTTGTGAAATTTCCGCGCGCCAATTTTCCTGTGATGTTATCGCGTTCTCACTCACTGATTTGTTTTCGATCTTTGCATTGGTTGAAACAAAAAAATTTCAATCACGCTCGCGTTGAAGTTCGTTCGATGGGGTTGGGCGCTCTTAACGATCTTCCTGGTAGTTATCTGTGGCGCCATATACGAATAAAATGTAGAGAAGAGATAGTTTTCCCAATTTATACAAATTGTTTCAAATATTGACCATATTTAAACCATTGTTTCAGTGAGAAGCGTGCATTATGGTCCTGGCAGAGACAGCGCGCCTCAATAGCTTCTCGTTGGTGCTGGTTGCAGGCACAAGTTCAGGAGTTGGAGTACAAGATCCGGCAGCATACTGAGTTACACAAACAGGTCTGAATAATTCCTCCATCTAATTATCCCAAAGATAACTTTTATTTTATTTAATAACCATGGTGATTGCAATAAAATAATTTAATTAATGGTGAGATGGGGTGGGTAGTAAATATCATATACAGAGAGACATTACAGGAAATTCTATTGTTAGAGTAAATTATCATTGCTTACACAACAGACCTAGCTCTTTCTATTTGAAACTTGAGTAATATTTGGCTTTAGCAGATAGAGCAGTCAATGACCGAGGTTTTAACACAGTTCTGAGAGAAGCTCCCAAATAATTCATTAAAAGTGATATGACTCATTTGGCCTGTCTAGACCACCTCTAAGTTAATAAAAATATGCTAGTGTTGGAGTGAGAAAACGTGACTTAAATTATTTTGTCAAAGTTAAGGTTCAAAAGTTATAAGGGTTTGAACGTGGCCGCGCCATTGAAACGCGTAGAACCGCGCGGCCACGGAGATCTTTAAAACTTAACGTAGCAGAGACCTGAAATTCAGGTAATAACAGATTAAATTTGTAAAAAAAAAAAAAATACATAAAAAAATCCTAGGTTTATATTTTATGAGCTGCAAGACAAAAACCCCATGGCCGCGCCATTGAAACGGTGGAAAACACGTTATCGCCGATATCTCGCCGAAAAAACATCACACACACTCTCCAACTCACTCACTCACTCACGCTCGTCTAACGCGGGCCTTAAGTACAGTCAACAGCAAAAGTAGATGATCAAAATCAGAAATTAATCGAAGTGATTCAAAAGTATGTGTGTGACAATCACATACTTTTAATAAATAAACTAGAAATAATTTATATAAATTAGTGTTAGTAAATTAGTATTGAATTTCTGATTTTGATCATCTACTTTTGCTGTTGACTGTACTTATTACACTATGCCATTTGTAGGATATCAATTTAGAAAATCGGCAGGTATAATCGCAGTTAGAACAGATTGGATCCGATTTAGTGCAAAATGGGAGGTTTACTAAATTGAATTCTAAATTAGTCCAGTTTACAATTCAATTTAGTGTAGTGTGAGAGTGTGACTAACAACTTAGGTACCTAAATTGATTTCCTACAATTTGTGTAGTGTAATAATCACTTTACGCGGCGTCTTAAGTACTTATTACACTATACAATTTGTAGGATATCCATTTAGGAAATCGGCAGGTGTAATCGCAGTTAGAACAGATTGGATCCGATTTAGTGCAAAATAGGAGGTTTACTAAATTGAATTCTAAAATGGTCCAGTTTAGAATTCAATTTAGTGTAGTGTGAGAGTGAGACTAACAACTTAGGTATCTAAATTGATTTCCTACAAATTGTATAGTGTAATAAGTACCTACTTTACGTAGGCGACTCAAAGCGAACGCGAAGGCGGCGAACGGTTCGTCTTCGTACGTAGAGTATGAACTAGAGATGCAATTCGAGTGGCAAAATTGCCACTTAATTACCTTGTAAAGAAATGCAAGTTAAAAATGTGCAGACGGCCGAAGATTGGGAGGTGGCCGATGTATGGCGTAATTACAATCCGTTGTGGGCTCATGAATACAGGGATAGGGCCAGGTCACCTGACGACTGTTCCGACTCATGGTACCTGTGCTATCATCACATTCCACATTATTTTTTTTTCTAATGTACCCTATATACACCTAAATCTTCCTGTAAAAAAAACCGGACAAGTGCGAGTCGGTCTCGCCCACCGAGGGTTCCGTACATATTTATATAATTATCCAGACTATAATGTACTTAATATTATATATGCGTTTTTTGCGACATACACGGCCGTATCTTTTTTCACGTTAACATAGAGGGTTGATTTTTTACAGCATCAAGGGACCGTAGACCCGAGTATACGGTTTTAATTTCCACTCGATACCTCCACGCGTTCCCGAGATAAAGGGTCTTGACAGACAGACAGTCAGACGGACAACAAAGTGATCCTATAAGGGTTCCGTTTTTTTTCCTTTTGAGGTACGGAACGCTAAAAAATTACTAAAATAATTGAAAACCTGTATCTTTGGCTAAAGTTGATGTGCTATTAATTTGAGGATTACACTTATAGATAGGTAACTTAAAATTTTGTTTCTCTTTTTTTTTATAACAAGAAAACCCAAAAATTGAGCGTATTTCGATTCTGCGGCAAAGGGGAAATGTATGGTCAAGGTTATTTGGTCAGGGAAGCGCCTTAATGTTACTAAATATGAGAGGACAGGTCAGGTCTATAAGGCCTGAATTTTAATTATTGTAATGCTGGCACTTCATGCCAGCACTTCACATGGCGTATTTGTACAAATAATCGCCTTATTTGGATAATCTAAAATTTACTGTAAAGTTACTGAAAAAAAGTCCTTTGTATTATCCAAACAAGGCGAATATTTGGACAAATACGCCATGTGAAGTGCCGGCATTACAAATAAAGATTCAGTTGACGCATGATCAGCAAACATGTTCAAACAAGTTATAGTTACGCGCGCAATATTGTAAAGTCAAGGTCACGAATTATCAATTACCTATGTATGTAGGTACCGAAGCTATCTTTTCCTAGCTAGACTGGATTCTGCAATAAATTTAATTAAGTAATGATTTGTTTTTACTCTCAATTGGTTCATGTAAAACAATGCAATTATTGAGCCAAAAATTATGTCACATGAACTTTTCTCTGTGTACCATGTAGCCAAAAACAGTGTCATGATATCATGAACTGGGTATTGTCATGCATTAAAATTCCTTTGCAAATGGTGTAACCAGTTGATGTCACTTTGTGGTTTTGGCGACAATAGATTAAATTTTGGCAATAAGATTTATTTGTTTTATTTTTCTACTCTCACTCAGGTTTTTGTGGTCCTAAATCAATAGTTAGTTTCTTGTAAAACACTTTCTTTCCATCTTGTAGTCCACATCATCATCGTTTTACTGCGTTCATTTCGTCGTGGCGCAGTATCTTTACTTCTATTAATGCATTCACACACTGACGCATATTTATCCCAACTTATTCTAGGTCCGAGCAGCGAAAGGTCCCGTGGAGTTCGAAGGCGAGCCGGTGGCCTACGAGGGTTCCCTGCCGGGGGCCGAGCCGCCTGATGACCACCCCTCGCGGGAGACTTGTGCGCGCATACGTCCACTAAGACGAGAGACCTTCAAGAAAAGGAAACTGCTACAGATGCATAACTTGCACATCGCAACACAAAAAGCTGCGAAGCCATCGGATATCAAGTTAGTGATTACTTGGTTAATAGGGTATTTTACTCTATATGAGAAAAAAACTATAAATATGTTATTGAGACAGTTTAGGCGTAGAGCAGTCGGAAAATATAAGTTTTAGTTCATAAAATAAGAAAACAAATTTTTAAATTCATTTCAAAGTTTTCAGTATTTTTAATCTGTTATAAAACGCCGTGAAATAGTAGCGGCCATGTTATTACGCCCTATGGCTGTGTAAACAAAAAATTGTCAACTGTCAGTCAACCGATTGGCGTAATATAGGCTTTGTACTTTTATTATTTTCGTAACAAACGTATTTTTTTCATTATTACACCTATTACAAAATATGTTTTTAATTATTTTTAAATGATACACAATTATCATATTTAATATGAGCTCATTTGATACAAAACGAACTGACGTCATTTACGCTGAGCAATATGGCGTCCAGTAAGAGGCGTTTTCGTAAAATTACGCGCGAAATTTGAAAATTTAAAATTTAGATGCATTTTTATGGCACTTATCGATGGAATAAAAATTTTGTGTTTTTTTTGGTGGCATATTAGCACTACAGAATTTCATTGAGACCCTTTTCAAAAATGGGTGTAATACCCTATTGTTGTAATCCATACTAATATTATAAATGTGAAAGTAACATTGTCTATTAATGGTATGAAGATAGCTTAAACCCCAGAGAAGGACATAGACTACTTTTTAATCTGCTATTTTGTATGCATCCGCGATAGCCGACATTTACGCGGACGAAGTCGTGGGCAAAAGCTAGTTATAAATATTTAACCAACTTCAAAAAAAAGAAGGTCTCAGTTCGACCCGTATGTTTGTATGTATGCATGTTTGTCAGCGATTATCTCCCGTTTGGCTGAACCGATTTTGATGCGGTTTTCAGAAAAGTGTTTATTACAAGGTTTTAGTATACAACAAACAAAAATGTATTCAGCGCTTTTTGAAAAAAACAACAAAAACAGAGAGGACGTTTTCGTTTCTTCCATCTTTCCATCTTTGGGGGACTTTCAATCTCTGTTTAACTTCGTTGCCGTTCCTTAATGGATTTGGGCGATAAGGAGGCGTTAAAAAGTGGAAAATAAAAACTTTTTTGAAAAAAGAACCGCCTTCAAAAAAAACTAAAAAGAGATAAATAACTTTAGCACAGAACACACATGACTTTGGTTTCGGAAGTCGGGGGTAATACAAAAAAAAAACAGAACAAAGTCACCGCGGTTCTCTTTTTTCAAAAAAAGTTTTTATTTTTTATTTACCAGATTCATCATCATCTACCTAGCCTTTTCCCAACTACATTGGGGTTGGCTTCCAGTGTAACCGGATGCAGCTGAATACCAGTGTTCTACCATTTTATTTACCAGGTTCTAAGTACCATAGTTTATGGTAAAAGGGACAAGGTTTCACTATATTCGACTTTCTAGTAGTGCAAATTTTTGACTGTCAAAAATTTTTTTAGTCTTGACATCAGTTATAAAATATGTTATGTACCCAGAATAAAAAAAAAAAACAATAATAATTATAGCGATAATTATCATGACATGTACTAAAATATTTTACTAATTGAATTGATACAAAAATAGAGGCATTTGAGAAAAAATAAATTAATGCAAAATAATGGAATGATAATGTATGTTATCTCTTCACCACTATTGGTTGACTGGTAGAGAATGCCTAAGGCATTAAGGCGCTAACAAGCGATTTTTACAAATTTTAAACAGACAATCACGTCAAAATTTGTAATGTAAATGATTTGAATAAAATATATGTTAAACTAGAACATTCTCTTAATCATTTAGTATGACGCGGACAAAACATTGATAATCACACAAAATCTACCAGGTATATTTAAACGAAACTTTCAATATCCCACACACAATTTTATTATCGATGCTTTAGTATACGCCTTTTTTTTTAAATTAAAGAATACTATCTTTTATTTAATTTTTTCGACTAAACTATGAGAGTTTTGGACGCAGCGCATGCGATTCTCTGGTCGCTCAAGGTCGCCGGCGTATATCGTCGCCTTAAGTGTCTAAACACACTATGCCAAAATTACGTCGCGTCATAGCGTACAGCCTAACTTCGGTCGGGCGTAAGTTCAGCGGCAACTTATTCTGTGAGCACACTTTCACTTTGTTTTGCGTCTGTCTGTCCAACTGTGTAGATAACACGACACGACGCCACGACAGCGCTCGAGACACTGAATACACACACAAAGTTGCGGAACTGAATTTCTGCCGCGTAAGTTCGTCACTTATGGTGTGTCATATCAGCCGAATACGTCGGAACGTAAAATCAGCCGTCGAACTTAGGTCGCGTAACTTCGGCATAGTGTGTTTTTGTTTCAAACAGTCGGTTAACGTTACATACGGACGGTTAAAAAGTTACTATGACTGATGATGTTTAACGTACGTTAAATGTAACGGGTTGTTTCATGACATAAAAATCCGTCAGTTAAAGTTATTCAAAAAGAGATTCCATAATATTTTTATGTTTGAAGTAGCTGTTTGACATAGTAACTTTTTGATGTATGATTTTGTGAAACAACCCATTTTTTTTTGATTTGACGATAGTTAGCAGCGCCATTTTTGACTATCACCGGTCAGTAATGGTTAGTTAAAGCAACCCGCCCGAAGTCTCCCTTTGTACCTTTGTGTTTGAAATATAAATAAAATAAAAATGGCGAATCGTGTGTGTACAGATGCAGCTGCGAGCAGGGCACAGAGAGTTGCGCGGTGTGTACCGGCCGAGCCGAGCCCACCCAGCCCGCGCCGCCGCACAGCACCGTGCCTCCGCGAGAGAGACGCGCCGCAGTGGACCCGGGCTACCATCCTGTGCTCAGCGATATCAAAGGTGACGCTGTTGTACTGTACACATAGCTGGTAGCAGCTAACACTGGTGAAGACATCACCCAGCCCGCGCCGCCGCACAGCACCGTGCCTCCGCGAGAGAGACGCGCCGCAGTGGACCCGGGCTACCATCCTGTGCTCAGCGATATCAAAGGTGACGCTGTTGTACTGTACACATAGCTGGTAGCAGCTAACACTGGTGAAGACATCACCCAGCCCGCGCCGCCGCACAGCACCGTGCCTCCGCGAGAGAGACGCGCCGCAGTGGACCCGGGCTACCATCCTGTGCTCAGCGATATCAAAGGTGACGCTGTTGTACTGTACACATAGCTGGTAGCAGCTAACACTGGTGAAGACATCACCCAGCCCGCGCCGCCGCACAGCACCGTGCCTCCGCGAGAGAGACGCGCCGCAGTGGACCCGGGCTACCATCCTGTGCTCAGCGATATCAAAGGTGACGCTGTTGTACTGTACACATAGCTGGTAGCAGCTAACACTGGTGAAGACATCACCCAGCCCGCGCCGCCGCACAGCACCGTGCCTCCGCGAGAGAGACGCGCCGCAGTGGACCCGGGCTACCATCCTGTGCTCAGCGATATCAAAGGTGACGCTGTTGTACTGTACACATAGCTGGTAGCAGCTAACACTGGTGAAGACATCACCCAGCCCGCGCCGCCGCACAGCACCGTGCCTCCGCGAGAGAGACGCGCCGCAGTGGACCCGGGCTACCATCCTGTGCTCAGCGATATCAAAGGTGACGCTGTTGTACTGTACACATAGCTGGTAGCAGCTAACACTGGTGAAGACATCACCCAGCCCGCGCCGCCGCACAGCACCGTGCCTCCGCGAGAGAGACGCGCCGCAGTGGACCCGGGCTACCATCCTGTGCTCAGCGATATCAAAGGTGACGCTGTTGTACTGTACACATAGCTGGTAGCAGCTAACACTGGTGAAGACATCACCCAGCCCGCGCCGCCGCACAGCACCGTGCCTCCGCGAGAGAGACGCGCCGCAGTGGACCCGGGCTACCATCCTGTGCTCAGCGATATCAAAGGTGACGCTGTTGTACTGTACACATAGCTGGTAGCAGCTAACACTGGTGAAGACATCACCCAGCCCGCGCCGCCGCACAGCACCGTGCCTCCGCGAGAGAGACGCGCCGCAGTGGACCCGGGCTACCATCCTGTGCTCAGCGATACCAAAGGTGACGCTGTTGTACTCACAGATATAGATAGACCTAGATAACGCCATAGCAACTTTAATTTTAATTAACTTACTTCGTGTGCCTATTTTCGTGCCTAACTTACGATAAAAAATCGTAAGTAAAAAAATAAAGTAAACGTTTCCTTCCATCGGTAAGTCATTTTGTGATTAATATCATGCGTAATTAATTTCAAAAACAATTTATTTTTAATCTAATACCCTCAGTAATACCTGGTAATACCTTTAGGAAAAACAAAACTTTCTTATTACCTTGTGACGTGCAAAAAATGGCACGCTTAGTTTTCATACAGATCGTGATACTTGCGTTATCTAGGTCTATCTATATCTGTGGTTGTACTGCATGTAGTAGTAGTATGACGGGCTGGTGTCCGCAACTCCACGTCTCAGCGCGTATTTTGCGTACAGGTGGGATAGAAAAACATGATCCACCCGAGCTCCCCAAGAAAGGCCAGCAGCGTCTTGATGTCACTGGCGATCTGGCGTAGGTTACCTGGGTCACCGAAGTACTTTTGCCCTGTATGAAGCTACCTCAGGGTAGTTCAGAAGCACATGGGTTGTTGTCTCGTCCGCCCCCATGCAGGCTCTGTACAGTGGGCTGTCTGTTACTCCTATGACAAAAAGATGTTTATTAAAGACCCATGGCCAGTTATGGCGGCTGTGACCACACGCAGCTGTGGTTTATATAGTCGAATGGCTTGCCTCGTAACGCGGCCCTCGATTGCAGGAAGTGCCGCTTTGGCCTGCCTGCACTCGCCAAGTTCGGTCCACAGCCTTTGTTGTACTATATACAAGTACCCGAATACGCAGCTAATACTGGTGTAGCTCATTTCTACCCGTGGGTGTCGTAGAAGGCGATAGAGGGATATTGACCAGAGGATGGGCAGTAGCGTCCTTCTGAGATCGCCAAGATGCCTCGGCCAAGCATGGCGTTTACGGCTGAACCGGGATGGATCAGCAAAATACCAACTGGAGGCGTTGGAAGTTATTGATAGACGTGCCAAGAGGCTCATTAATAATGACTCCCTGGTTAGGGCTAAGCTCCAGAGCCTTGAACATCGGCGCACCGTTGCCAGCCTATCGGTCTTTTATCGGGTACATTTCGGAGAGTGTGCTTTGTAATTGCACAATTTAATTCCCCCATCCCCATTCCATCATCGGACGAGCAGAGATACGGCGAAGCGTCACCGCTATATGGTTGAAATTCCACGGTCTCGAACCAAGCGCTTTGATTCCACATTTATTGTGCGAACTGCCAGACTGTGGAATTCGCTGCCCGCCTCTCTGTTCCCTGATAAGTATAATCTGGGTATCCTCAAGGCACGAGTGAACCGGTTCATCCTAGGCAAGCGTGTTCCAACTTAGGCCGCATCATCACTTAAGATCAGGTGAATTGCGGTCAAACGCAAGCCTATTAATTAATAATAAAAAAAAAACCCCCTTTGAAGGAGACCTATACCCAGCAGTGGGCGTCTAAAAGTTGATATGATGATGATGACTGGTGTAGACTCAAACGAAAGACGTCCACTGTTCAACTAAGGCCTCCCCCATAGAACACGGTAATCTGCCGCTTGCATTCACTGGTTACCCGCAACCATGACGATGTCGTCGGTCCGTCTGGTGGGAGGCCTACCAACGCTGCGTCTTCCGGTTCGTGGTCGCCACTCGAGAACCTTTCTTCCCCATCGGTTCTCGATGTGGCCTGCCCATTGCTACTTCAACTTTCATGTTCTTAGGGTTACATATTTTTTTAAAGCTATCTAATCGCGATTTCTTCATATATTTTGTATGACAATGTGCTGATGTGACGTCACTTATTTGCTAACTCAATTGACTTACTATTTACAGATTTTAAAGCAGCTAGATTTAAAATTAATCATGTTTTCAGGGACAAAATAATGTTTTTTTTTTATTGAAGTTGTATCTTAGAATTATTCATTAATGGTGTCTAGTCTACATCCGCATCGACGTGTTGATTATATTTACACTAATTGTATTCTTACGTAAAAAATAAAAATAATGACGACGTGGTTGAGCGATTGATTGCTGCGTAGCGTGTTGCGGGTTCGAATCCTGCCCAGGGTAAATATTTGTGTGATGAGCACTTGTGTTTGCCTTATGTCTGGTTGTTGTTTATTTATATACATATTTATTTAAATGTATTTTTGTATGTTTATCAGCTGTATGACACCTATAGTTCAAGGTCTCCCTAGTTTGGGGTCAGATGGGCGTTTGTGAAATGTCCCCACCTATTATATTATTATTAATGACTTGACTATTTGATTTAATCAGTAAGTAGCAACTGATGATATCGTGTCAAATGTAGTCAGTAATTAACAAAAAAAATTGCTATATTCTCTGTATTTACCCGTGTAAAGAAATATGCCAGTTTTAAATGTTATAGAGAAACAATGTTTAATTGAATAATGTGACTAATTGAATTTAGGGTTATTTATTTATGCATTGACTGTAGAAATTACTCCATACTGTGACATTTATCATTTTTCCTTTCATTTAGTAACTAATTATCATGCTATTAATTTTGACATACATACCTACCAAATAATTTGTGTTATCCTCTCGCATGATTAATATTTCGCATGTAACCATATTTGTACGCCTCTTGGCATAACATAGCGACCCTATGAACTTTAATTTACTACCTATGTTACACAAATAAAAATGATTTGATTTGATAAACGGTTCTAACGCGTCTAGATTTAACCAAGTAATAATCATATAACTTCTGTATATTACAGACGTATCGCCGTCTATCCACATGGCAGCGCTAGCAAGCCGCGGCTGGTTCCGGCCGCGCTTCAGCAAGTCGTGGCGCGGCGCGCACCACGCCGCCAGCACGTCGCGCGCGGCGCTCGCACCGCACGCGTCGCATACGTCGCACACGCCGCATACGTCGCACACGCCGCACACGTCGCATACCTCGCACTCGTCGCAACCGCCGCCGCAGCAACACGCGTCGCATCATCACACACCCAAGCCACTCAAACGGCATCCTACACGTGAGTTTACTTTAAAGATAGTTCACTAATTTCCGAAAGTAGTTTCCTTATACAGTTTTATCTCAGATAAGAAGTATCATTATTCCCTAATTTCTTCTCGAAAACGTTGGTGAAGTAAGGAAAGTATACATCAACAAAAAAAAATGTTCTATCTAGACTAGGGTTTCTTAAACTTTTTGTAGTCACTGACACTTTCACAATTTAAATAATTCCACGGACCCCTGTCTAAGAATATTTAAGGAAAAGAAAACAAGCATTATTTCGAGTCTGTGGTTTGGCCGAGAAATGTAGAGTTTACTACACAATTTCATAATAATTAATATGTTGTGAGTTTACTGACCTATTGCGGACCCCCCTGATACACATGTTATGGACCCCTAAGGGGTCCGTGGACCACACTAAGAAACCCTGATCTAGACTAATATTATAAAGAGGTAGAGTTTGTTTGTTCTTATATTTTTCTGTTTGTAAGAGGGAACATCTGGAAATCCTGATCTGATTACAGTATTTATTTTTAATAAAAAGTTAGGATAATTATGCTCTATGGTATACTTAACTTTCACATGGGCGAAATCTCGGGCAGCAACTAGTATTCATATAACAACATACATCTTCATAAAAACTTATCTACTACATTATGTACTTCCTTACCAGTTGTTACAGGATACTGAAAAACTGCTGAATGTGGAGCAATATTTTATGGAAAAAATCGAATACACTGCAATCTATGTGATGAGCACAATGTTTTTTTTATTGTGCAAAGATGCTAAGAGTACACAGCAGACTGTTGCGGCCTTTTCGGAAAAAAAAGCAAGAAAAACGCCATAGCGACAAGAAATATCACTCATTTGTCAAATATCACAAAAAAAAATGTTGCGTTGTAGTAGGGGTAAATTTAATTTAAAATAAACTTTATTTCAGGATTGAAAAGAGGTCGGCCACCACTTACGAAGAAGATACGAGAAAGAGAAAGAGATGAAGAAACTTCAACATCAGGCCATGAAAGGTAATTTGCTCTTATATAAAATGGTTTCCCTTTCATCGTGAAAGTGAAAACTGGTTAGTTTTCGTTACGACTAACGGTAGTAAGGCAGTTATTGTTACATCATTACAAAAACTCCTCAACCTTGGCCTAATAAAAACGAGATGATGGTTTTTGTTTTAAATAGTAATGAACACATCTTACGATATACTTGCGCAAGTTTAAACTTGCAGTTAGCGTGACGCCGTTGAAGGTTGAATTAACGCAACAGTATGGGATTTTTACACATACTTGTGCAAGTATAGTAACGGGTGTGACCTGCATTACGGCTTTTCTCGCTTGGGCTATGTAGAATATTATTATATAACAAACAACGTACAACATGTCATTGTTGTTTTCTTCATTATATAAAGGAAGGAGGGAAAAACAGATATTATGGACATTGATTGGGCTTTGTCCAATTTTCCCTTGCAGTGAAACCTAATGAACTCCTGGTCTGAAATTAATCAAACCCCAGCATGCGTAGCATGAACACGCTATGTCTACGGAAGTATAGACATACTGACAGGAAGAATAGACAAACTGTACTGACTTGTCTATTCTTGCTGTCAGTATGTCTATTCTTCCGTAGACATAGGGTTGTCATGCTACGCGCACTGGCTTTGCAACTGATATTATCAGTATCAATCTAAACTAATATTATAAAGAGGAAAGATTTGTTTGTTTATTGTGATCAATTACAATAGACATCATCATAATTTTTAAAATCTAACCATTTTAAAAATCTAATTGTTTTAAAATTTAACCATTAGAAAACTACATTATCTCTGAGTTACGTAAGGCTAAAAAAAAACCAAGGCTATATTAATTAATAGGATTATTATTATTAGAGAGAATTCACACGGACGAAGTCGCGGGTGAAGTGTTATTTTTATAGTTTCGTCAATGGTGTCTTAACATGTCCACTTTGACAGTTACATAAGGGCTCATCAAAGAACAGCACATCTTAACCAAATACCATGACGAGAAGTCCGATTGCAGTCGCTGTGGTCGTTATGGCAAAATGGCATCATCAGAATCACCATCATCATCAGTATCAATAAACACAAATAATGTTTTGTTGGTCGCAGGTCGCGTGGTCGTTCCAGTACAGAATCGCGGTCGTGGCGCCGACAGTCGTACGACATCGACAACATCGTCATCCCGCAGAGCGTGGCAGCCAACACACGGCCGCAGATACTCACTTACAAGGAGATTATCACGCCCAAGTTGGTATCACGAACATATTATTATATCAAAACAGTACGCAACCGCTAGAATGGCACAAAATATCTATCTTAACGTATTGATCGCCACCAGTGGCGTGCCTAGGGGTCAAAGTTAGGGCAAGCCCAACAGATTTAACAAAAAAAAAACCGATTAATTTTGAATACCTATTTAGAGGTATTTTTTTTTTGTATTTTTTTTTTTTTTTTTTTTTTTGTCTCTCGATATTGATAGCAAGCCCGGTCTTTCGGCCTTGATGGAAGGCACGCCACTGATCGCCACGTCACGAAAGTATAAACGTGCCCTTGGCGCCAAGCTAAGTATGACTACTCCAAAAGTCAAAAAAGTCAAAGCATTTATTTCAATTAAACCATTTGCAGGCACTTTTGAATAGTCAAAGAGTCAGTTAGTTAGTCAGAATTGAAGCTAGTTGCTCGTTCCAAAACGTAGGGTAGGTCTCTATGGAGAAGAACGAGCAAGAAACTCCACGGACACTCTTTTCAATCAAGCTTTTACAAAATCCAGGCTACATTATTCTTGTTGCTTCTATATGTGAAAACAATGTAAGTGAAGAGAAATCCAAAACATTCTAATTAAAAATAAATTAATATAAAAGCCATGGTAGTTAAGAGATGACCAATCTCAACTGACAGCGCCCGTTCACGAACATGACGCGCGGATCAGCACCACTTAGCTCAACCATTTTGAAGGGAACCGAATGATCTAACCCACACGCCACCATCAGTGAGACATTTGAGCGAGCATGACAATGCTCTCAACTGCCATGCTCATTTATGTCAAACACATTGAATAAATAAATGGCTCCATAGTTCTCACATTTACATAATAATTGAAATAGTGCTATTAATTTACACAAAGTCAAAATTTCCAATGTATGTAAGTATTTCATTCGACAGATAAAATATAATAAGTAAATAATAATAACGGTACACGTTATTCATGTCAATAATAAGGGGTAAGCAACATAATCTTCTTGCAATTAAGAAATTCCCTAAAGCGGCTGTGGAGCAGGACCAGCATTATGCCAAGCATTTTTATCATTGATATAATCTTCCAACTTATAATATGCTTGCCTACATAGTGTGCGTTTAATGCATGTTTTAAATTGTCTTTCATTTAATTGCAAAATATCGAGCGGTATTTTATTATAACATTTTACACAATACCCCATAAAAGAAGTATGTACTTTTGACAATCTGAAACTTGGTTGATATAATTTGTTCCTATTTCTAGTATTAAAGTTATGTCTGTCACTTATTTTACTAAACAGGTGAAGATTTTTCCGAACCATGGAATTACGTTTCTATACGTTATTCCATAGAGCAGTAATCTATATGTCATATTTGTCATGTAGTTGTGACCGTGGTGTGCTGGACAAATTTTAATTTGTCATCTTTGACTAGCGATCAAAAAGTTAAAATAATATCTGACTCCAAACTAGAGAGACACTATGGGTGTCAGACGGCTGATAAACATACATTTTTTTTTTATAGTATAGATAAACAACAATCAGACAAAAGGCAAACACAAGTGCTCATCACACAAATGTTTACCCTGGGCAGGATTCTAATAATAGACTGACAGATTATGTTTGACAGAGAATATGCACTACAGCAAAGGTGACCTCATTTTCTAAAATTTGAAGTTCTCCCCATTACCGGTTAGATTAAGAGGTGTTTGGTGGCAACCTCCCTCCATCTTGGATGCATTTACAAACATAAACTCACATGCACATACCACCAGACCTCGAACACCTGTAGGCCATACAAATATTTCGTTGTTGATAATGCAATTCCACGTAACTAATATTTTTAAATACCGCGAATGTACACTTTCAATAATTTGACTTAAGGTCGAAATTTGCGGTTTTGCACAATTTTAGTTACACTGAATCAACGACGATTTGTTCCTTGCGGGGATTAAACCCCCGACACGCAGCGCAGCAGCCGATCTCTCAGCCAACGTATCAAATACTATAAAAAAAGTGTCCTTGATGTTGCCAACAAACAAGTTACTAAAACACAAAGGATTTAGAGTTCAAGTTCAATTATTCACGAAGCCCGCATGTTTTATCTGACGCTATGTTATATTAGTCATTCGACCTTGTCACTATTCACTAAGTATTATTTACGTAGTGTAAGCAAACAGGACTAGTTAGGTATGTATCAGAATATTTCAAATAGTATGTAATTGTTGTATATTACATCTTAATAACTGGGTCCTGAGGGATTAAATGCCTTCAAAAAATTGTAGACTCGCCAACCGTCAGAGGCTAGGGTGGCGTTTAAATATTGGCTATCAAGTATAATGTGTCCCAGTGTCCTCGGCTACCCCATCGTGTTTTACGGGCAATTTCAAGGTCAATTTCGACGGTCTCAAATAAAATAAATAATAACAATAATAATAATTCTAACATAAAACCCAACATAACACACAACAACAACAAACAACATACAACAACAACAACAACAACAACATATAATAATTCTGTATGTCAAAGTATCTATTAAAAATTACACTAAGTAGTTTAAATAAAATTTATTTTAATTTTTACCCGGTATAAATTAAAAATGGGTATTTACCCGAAGTCTGGGTTTTTACGGGGTATACGCCCATCTCTATGTGTCCTCTTGAGTTTTTTTTAAATATTCTACAAGGTTTGCGTTTGACCGCAACTTAACTGATCTTAAGTGATGATGCGGCCTAAGGTGAGGACGCTTGCGTAGGATGACTTGCCGGTTCACTCGTCCCTTGAAGATACCCAGATTATATTTATCAGGGAACTGAAGGGCGGGCAGTGAATTCCAGTCTGGCAGTTCGCTCGCCGTATCTCTGATCGAGCTAATTTTAGAGAATTCAAATTATTACTTGGTAAAAATATGATTACATTACATTATTTAATTTCAGATGGCGAGTCCTAGAGATTCCGGATGTACCCCTAAACAACGGTGTCGCCAAGTCCAACCGAAGCATGTCTATTGATAGTCATGAGAGTGAGGTAACACTATCATTTTATTCACAACATCCATAACAATTACACACTATTGACCTTAGAACCAGAATGTTATGTTATTTATAAACTATGACTGGATGTGATAAGCGTACATCGTACAACATAACTTGATAAGTACTTATCTAACGCGTAATTTTTGTGCAAACGTGTGAAAACTTGAAAGAATCTTTCTAAAGGATTTGAAGCACATCATTTTTTTTTTTTTTTTTTATGTGAGATGGTTTTGTCACTTGGGTATTCATTAATTATATAGTAACATTCAAATTAATTAGTAATAAGGATCTTTTTATTTCGTTTCTTAATAGTATTTGTTAGATTTTTCTCTTCATTCTTTGGATGTGATAATCTTTACAATCGTCAAACTGGTATTTTTTCTGCAGGAGGAAGACGTATCTGACGCGGCGGTGTCGTTACGTCACACGCGCGCTGAGAGCCGCGAGCGAGCGCGCTACGTGCGCAAGCGGCGCGCGCGGCGCTCCACACACGACGGGGACCCGCTGGGCCCCGCGGCCCCCACGGCCCCCGCTGCCCCGGCGGCCCCCCCCGCCCCTCCACCGCGACACTACGAGCCGCTACAACATGAGGCTAGTATTTAACTTTTTGCATGCCAGCGCCTTTTTACGTGACTTCACCCCAGACGCCAAGCCTTGTAAAATTCATTAACAGTCTGTATGTCATTAACAGTTAAGCCCGTCACAGACGTAGGCTATATATTATATAAAATATTAATATAATTCATAGCAAGGCATAATATTATTATATATTTAAAAAATATGAAACAAACAACGAGTGTAGACGTAATAAGGGCGAGAATATATTATTATATTATAGCTACCGTGTGTGGTGGCTAGCTATAATATATATTATAGCTATGTATGTATTTTGTGGCTTTAGTATAAGTCTTATTCAAAACAAATATACTGTTTTAAAAACAGCAAAAAATTTACAACTTTAGTTGCCGGTCTCAGCCACGGTCGCGTCTCAGCCACGCGACCGTTTTGCAACTTAAGTTTTCAATGGTGTTCAATAGGTTATAGATACTGTGCTTACACATCCTCTACCTAGAAGTATAAGTAGGTACAGTACCCAGCCGTTAATGTGGCACTAATCTGCGGAAAGCGTTGCCGTAGATGAATTTAACAAAACAAAAAAAAAGATATTTCCTAAAAAGAAGAATGTAAGAAAAGTATGAATGATAAAGAAAACACTTGAAAGCTGACCTTTCTTAAAATTGTCATATTATGCCATATTTACGACACCTGTACCTGTCATCATTTCTAACTTTTTTCATTTGTGTTTTATGCTAACATTACGCTTGTTACCCTCATCTCATCTGCAACACTTATAAATACTGGCATGTATAGTATTTATAAATGACCATGTAACCACCTCACAATAACCTCACCTGCCTTACTAACGAGCACGCTCAACTAACGTTAACTGTGAATGTTACTCCAGACAGTGAGACCGTACACGCCGCGTCAGTTCCCGCTCGGCGACGACACCTACCAGCACATGCTGGCCGCCATGCCCGACGGCTTCCACGCGCCCGGCTCGCCCCCGTGCGCCCCCTCGCCGCCCTCGCCCCCCTCGCCCCTGAGCGACTCCAGCAGCTCGCTGTCGCCGGCCGAGCTCGCCCCCTTCGACGGGGACGACCCCGACGACGTCGAGTGGGACCCGCATGCTGAACGCGCAGAACGACGAAAGACCTCATTTAGGTGAATCACTTCCAACACTACTGGTTTACATTGTCTCGAAGACGAGAGTGATTTCCGAACGCACGGTGCCGACTGACGCCTCGGCTCCCCGAGCTATCCCTAGCAGGTAGAGGAGAAAAGCTTTAAAGGACCCATTGCCTACGTAATACTAAATGTAGTTTTAAAATCTGTCTAGGTCTATGGACTCGTCTGTACAAACTGGACTAGACGAAGCAGTGTTTTCGTCTTTGTATTTAGTTAAAGACACGCGCAACAATTACATTTTGAGACCATTCTATTGATGTTAGAGAGCATTTTTCAGTAACATTTATAAATAATAATAACTTCACTAACTGTAAAGTAGCATTTTAGATACATTGAAGACTTTTATTGTTGTTTTATTAAAAGCTGGTTTATTGATATTAACTGGATATAACTGTCCAGACCGATAACTATCTATCTATATTATAAAATATGCATAACATGTATGTGATTTAAAAATTTCGTTTATTTTGTTTGTACCTTGTAAGGTGTTAAATTTATTGCCGATCTTATCGGCGTAAATAAATAAAAAATTGGAAACTTCTTTTTTTTTAAGTTAATTCGTGTCCACACGACATTGCGCGTATGATACTGTAAGTTACTACGTACAGTATTCTTGTAAAAATGTATAGAATAGTTCATTACATACCTACTTATAAAATTTATAATTATTATGTGCTATTACTGAGAGCACCCCCATTGTACAATATAATAATGTGCAAAATGCACTTGTTTTCAAGATAATGATCGGTGTTTTATAATATAATAATCTCGAAGCAATTAGCAACTTAGGTTTTTTAATGAAATACCTACCTATTTTTCAGTTGTTGACTGCAAACAATTTCTTAATTATTGTTGTAATAAAAAGCAATTAACTTTTTTCATGCAGTTGTCATTTGCAAGTGAGCATCTTTACATTCCTATCAGTTCGAGCGATTTGTTTGTGATTGTTAAATTTAATTTATCTGTATGTTTGCAAGTTGAAAATGCCGCTTATAAACTAATAAAAAAGTATAAATATGTACGATTAGTATGTGTTCATCGTAAATATTTGGCTACTTTATTTAAGTTTCAACTAAGCTTATCTAGGTACATTAAAAATGAATGCCCAGTTGCCGCCAAGCGCTTGTAAATATTGACTATTCTTATATAGGGCACTGATTAGAAACTAATAGACTGGCTATAAAGTAATTATTTGAATCTCTGGAAGAGTACGAATTTGATGTTTCAAAATAATAAGGCCCTTTATTTTTGCTTCTATTATATTGCATAATTTTAGTTTGATTTACCATTGGTAATTGAAATTCGGCATATTTTTTTGTTGTCACACTTCTAAGAAACATTGCTTTACACTTTAAAACAAATGGATTGTTAATATCATAGTTAGGTCTTTGAGACAGGAAATTGACTGAGTATTAAATTTTAATATAAGGTTAGGAGAAAAATTCACTTGGTTTTCTGTCACCGACTATTACGAAGCTCGTGGTATACGTTTATTTGAAATAATAATACTATGTATTCTTCTAATTTATCAGAGTGTATGTTGTTGTAAAAAATACTGGCTGATTGTATAATTATGTTACAGTCAAAACTCTCTCAACCTAAGTTATAATATAGAATCACGACTGATTTTTGTAGTCAAAACTAATTTGTACTGATTAAGGGTCAGCACAAACATGCTCGTCCACAATTGATTAGTGTATAATAATGGTTGAAAATTAATAAATACACCCGTATTACGCCAATTTCAACTTTATTTTCAAAGCATTTTAGTTCATTCACATCAATAAACAAATTTAAAAAATACTCTAGAATATTGTCCCCTTGTCTGAGCTGATGACTGTGACATAATATAGGTACATTTATGCGAAAGTGAATGTAAAATTTTAATGAAGTTTGTTCAATTTTCTTGAGAAGCCAAAGTCTTCTTGTTGTTTGTAATTAATTAAAGTAGTATTTAAGTTTTTTTTAAGGTGACTCTGTTCCAAAGAGCGAATTGAGAAATATAGAATTAAATAAACAGTCAATTTTGTTTTATTTTTTATTTGACATACAGAGATGTGCCGACTAGTCGGTGAAGCCGACAATCCGGCCCCTATCCTAGTCGGCAACTATAGAGCGCCGATTCGGCTTCTTACTTTTTGTATGTATTTCTGAATAAAATCTATGTAGGGGGAATTACATTCAATAAAAACCTTGAAGGTTTGTTAAACTTCTACTATATAAAAAAATCGTGTTAGTGTTTCTTATCGAACTCCTCCGAAACGGATACACCTAAAAATATCCTACGACCTATTCTCAGACCTACCAAATATGTAATATCTTTAGTAGTAGCACAGATGATTTATTACTATGTAGTAGTTTATTATAGATAACACTAGCGTTTGCCCGCGTCACTATCTGTAATATTAGTGTGTAAGGAAGAATAAAAAAAAGAAACCGTTTTAGTGTATAGGTAGGTACTTTATTTTGCACTACATTATAGCAACATACAATTAATAGTAAACGATGACTAGTAGGTATGCCTAAACAAGTTTAATTATAGTCAGATTCCAGTTCCCGGGAGTATGACCTCAGAATCAGTTGCCTGAATGAAATCATGCAAAACCTGCATTATAATATTATTGTCATAATTATGAAATACTTAGAAGTTAACCATTTTTTTGTTACACAATTATCAAATTTTCCCGCCGTGAGTGCTAAAACTCGCGCTTTGCAAAAAAAAACTTGCAATCGGTTTAGGGCATGCAATTAGCCGAATTTTATAATATCCAGATAATTGCCTGCTCTAATTCCGAGTTATCGGATTCCGGGATTCCGAGATGCACCATAAACAATTACTATCATTATTTACCTAATTTAAACTGAACTATAGGCAAACAGAAATAGAGTTGGAAATTGTGTGATTAAATGCTACACGCACGGAACTATAACATGCGCGTTTTTGAAGCTTATTGCTGTTGCTGACCCGGAACTGGACTATTAGGTAGGTAGGTACGTGTCTAATTCATTCTACTTTTGAATTACTACAATTTAATTTAAAGTTAATCTTACAGAAATTAGCAGTACATACATTGAGAACTTAATCTATTAGCGCAGTGTTACCATAATATTATGTTATTACGATCAAAAAGATCCGTAACACATATTTATAAAAATACAAATTGTAAAAACAGTTAACAATAAAAAGCTGTCGTCATTTATACAAAGATGGAGGGAATTGATCATGTATCGCATGCGCCTAGGCATATCTGTTGCATCCCAAGGTTTGTTTTAGGGCGAATTCCACCACATTACCCTAGTATAATTCTTAACTGCAAATTAAGGATTGAGGGTAGAGATAAGGAGAACTGTGTACCAAAAAGTGTCCGTTAAAATGTGTTAAATTAGGGTGGTTACCCTATGGTAACCACCATAATTCTCATAATTCTCGGATATCTATATATCCGAGTGGTTACAATCGTGCGTGACCGGGTAAAAATTTTCTAAGAGCGAAGCCACACTGCTCCGTTGCGCTGCGATGCGTCGTCGGTGTGTGCGTTACCCCAGCAAAATAATGTCGAAAATAGTAATTTAAATGTTACAGGCAATTAGTTCTCCAGCTTCTGTAATTGTTGCGCACATTTTTAAATTTGTTGCACATATAGATTTTGAGTTATTCCACAAAAACATTTCCTGCTGGGGTAACGTTACCGCAGCCAGACATTTTCTTTTATAATGGTAATATTGAAATAAATATTAGCCATATGATTAGTAGTCTAGACGAGGTAAATGTTGCAACTTATTTTGTATTTGTTCTTCCTTCGACTGCGATGTTATCCAAGATTTTGCTGAAGTAACGTTTGTGGTTTGGCTGGATCTCTGAAACGGATAAGCAGATTCTTATCATCTTTTTTACATGACTTCTTAAGAATTAGTTTGAATTAGTTGGGTAATAAAATAACAAAATTAATGCACCATTCAAAGGTTAATTAATTTAATATAAAAACACTTCAATAGGTCCTAACACTTTGAATAAGAGCTCGAAAGACTTACTTTAAACGTTATTTTGTAGCTTGTATCTGTCTTCAAATGTATGTGAAGTTTCATTAGTATCCTGTTAGTAATAAACAAATTATGATGAAATTCAGTTCTCCACTTTGACGGTTATGACCGTCAAAGTGGAGAACTGAATGAGTGTACTGCGCGGTCGCTTTTTTGTAACCACCTTAACATGGTCGGGTTATCACGGTGTTGCGCTTCCTAATGGCTTTTATTTTATTATCTCGTTAATTATTGTATGTACTGCGCTGAACTTTTACAGGAATATAACTGAACTAAGTAACTAATTATTGATATATCTTTTAGTTTATATATTCACATACAGGGTTATCGGAGGCCAAATAACTAAGCGCGCATTATGACCGTCAAAGTGGAGAACTGAATTTCATCATAATTTGTTTATTACTAACAGGATACTAATGAAACTTCACATACATTTGAAGACAGATACAAGCTACAAAACCACGTTTAAAGTAAGTCTTCCCAGCTCTTATTCAAAGTGTTAGGACCTATTGAAGTGTTTTTATATTTAATTAAATAACCTTTGAACTTTTTAGGCTGTAATGAGGCTGATGAAACGCCACTTCACCTTCTGGGGGAATGCGGAGCACTAATGCACAAGCGCAACAATCATCTGGGCAAATACCTGTTAAGCCCGGATGAACTAATGGAGATCGCCCCAAAGCAGATCCTGCAGTTCATAACAGCTGCAGGGTTTGGCGGCGATCTCTAACCAATACAAGCGGCGATCACAATAGACCAACTAATGGTCGCAGTGATACCACAGCCGCAAAAAGGAAATAAAAAAAAAAAAAAAAAAAAAAAACCTTTGAATGGTGCATTAATTATGTTTTTTTATTACCCAACTAATTCAAACTAATTCTTAAGAAATCATGTAAAAAAAATAATAAGAATCTGCTTATCCGTTTCAGAGATCCAGCAAAACCACAAACGTTACTCCAGCAAAATCTTGAATAACATCGCAGTCGAAGGAAGAACAAATACAAAATAAGTTGCAACATTTACCTCGTCTAGACTACTAATTATATGGCTAATATTTATTTCAATATTCCCATTATAAAAGAAAATGTCTGGCTGCGGTAACGTTACCCCAGCAGGAAATGTTTTTGTGGTATAACTCAAAATCTATATGTGCAACAAATTTAAAAATGTGCGCAACAATTACAGAAGCTGGACAACTAATTGCCTGTAATATTGAAATTACTATTTTCGACAATATTTTGCTGGGGTAACGCACACGTCGTCGGTGCGTTGACGTTCCATCAATTTACATTATAAATTTTAAAACATGCAACACTTCTTCGTTGCGTTGTCGAACGAATTGTGTCGTCGCCAAGACGAAGCGGGAGGAGGTGATGCGGAGCGGCAACGTAGTTAATTTTGTACTGGCAGAGGAAAAACACGTGCGTAGCGCAAGACAACGCAACGGAGCAGTGTGGCATGCCGTGCGTCCAAATCTTGCGCTGCGACGTCGCAACGAACGAGTAGTGTGGCTGCACTCTAACTCTGCTGCTCTGCATACTTCAATCCGTCTACAACCGCTACATATTCATACTATACCCTGTGTCCACGCTAGGGCCATTTTGGCGGGTTTTGGAACTGTTATTTCCTGCTTAAAGCCCTTATGAGATAGTTCTCCTCTCTACCCTCCTTAAAGGTATAAAAATTTGGTGAAATTCGCCCTTATTGACAAGTTTCTCTTTAGAGATTATTTTAACCCTTACAGCTGGATTTAGAGTATCAAGGTTGATTGGCTTACCTATTACTTGAGATTCTTTTTACGAGAAGATAAATATTTCAATAATAAAGCAACTCAATTACAATTTATTTCGGATGTCTGATGTCATAAATATTTTCTAATGTAGTTTTCTGTTCTTGTAATTACTATAATTAAGTACGTAGTAAATAGGATACAATACTTATTTGCTAAATAACAATTAAAGACACAACCTAACAGTAGAACTGTACAACATGGCACGAACAGCTTTCCGCACACTTGTACACCAAGAATTCGGAATGTGCGTAATTATACATAAATTATGTTTATATATCTAAGTACTTGCTTAGTGTGCAAGTGTGTGCAAACCTTATAACTGTATTTTTTGTGGGGTACTCAGGGTACCATGAAATAAAAATTCACGTACTAATATTAAGGTAAAATGGTGTTCTTCTCTTAGAAACGTACCTGCCTGCACCTTAGTGCATTGCTGGCTGAGTTAACTATTAATCTTGCTTAGTTTCATATTTTGCATTATCTTATAAATTAAATGCTCGAAAGGGCAAATTTTATCGCCATTAAATGCTCGTGATGTGACAGTTTATCTTTATACGAATTGATACGTTATACTTACATAAAAAAATACGTCAAAATACCACCTTAAAATTATTTAAAGACTTTTTACATATTAAGCGTTATTGTGTCTTATATATATAGAATTATACACAATTTTAGCCTTTGTTGATACTAAACCTCAAAAGGGGTCTTTGTTCTCATTATTATGAATAACTTGGGACCAATCTTGAAATCACAAATTTAAAATATCAGCTGATCATTATGCCGAGTAATTTGCGAACATAAATGTATAATACATTTATAATACATCTGCCTAGCCTTTTCCCAACTATGCTGGAGTCAGCTGCCATTCTAACCGGATGCAGCTGAATACCAGTGTTTTACATGAAGCGACTGCCTATCGGACCTCCACAACCCAGTTACTAGGTAACACGATACCCCTTGGTAAGATTGGTTGTCAGACTTTCTGACTATCCACAACGACTGCCAAAGATCTACAAATGACAGCCGGGACCAACGGCTTTACGTGCTTTCCGAGGCACGGAAGGAACTCGGTATGTAATGGATGGTCACCCGTTCACAGGCCAACCGCGGCAAGCGTTGTTTAACCTTTGACCGATCGATCTTACGGGTTTTTACTTGGCCAGCAGCTCCTCGCAAACATAAATAAAGGATGTGATTTAAAGGTTGGTTCCATAGTAAAAGTTTTTCATACTTAATGATAAGTACATTGACCCCTGACCCCTTGGCATATTATCAACAAAGACTAGCGTTGTACCTATACTCACAGGTTTTTTTATAGAACTAATAAAAACCAATTTTTTCGCAATACTTTGCGTTGAATTAATTCAAATTGTTTAGTTGGCGCAAGTCGATAAAGCAGCGAATCGCTCATTTTTCTTAGACTTGATTACAAATAAGTACAATGATTTTATGTTTAACAATTAAACATCCTATGGCACTCGTCAATAATGTTTTGTAATTGGATCAGTACTTACATTACCTCTCAAAAACAAACAAACAAACAATTTCACCTCTTAATAATATTACTTTAGATTACTATGGTTGGTACACAATCATACTACACAATTAGTTTCACATTCATTTCGCAATAACTTATTTTACAATCACAAAATCGCTAAAAATAATACTGTAAGTATAATAAATCGAGAATGGTCAGAGCTACACAGCCTTCTATAAAATAAATGCAATATTATGGAATGTTTGATCAATATCATTAATTGTTAAACATACCTACTAACAATACTGATACATCCCATCGGTCTTTGGCCTGGCCTTGTTAAGATAAACTAAAGAAGCGCAGTGCAGTATATTTTTACTAGCAATAAAACATCAACGTTTCGTGAGTTAATATAAAGTTGAAAATAATTCAACTTACATTAGTTCGAAAGAGCAGCAAAGTGGGAGTAAGGCTACGTTCATACGGCGACTATTCGATTCGATTTTTTCCGTGTACGGTCTTTTCCGAGTCTCGAATACACATTCGATAAAATCGTTACGAAATGCGGCCTTCTCGATGACAACTTCGGATGGTATACGGGGAAAAATAAGTCTCGAACACAGGATTTTTCCGCATATAGACTCCGTGTGAGTTTATACATCTACTGCCACTGCTATATTCGACAAAATCTCGTATATGGTAATATCGTGTGAATATAGCCTAATACAATGCGGTCAACGTAACTTGGCGCGTCTGAAGTTAGCTGTTTGGCTGCGCAATGGAACTTTTAGGAACGAAATTGTTTACTGCGCAGCTAATCGGCTAACTTCAGACGCGCCAAGATACGTTGACCGTACTATACGCGGTTAGCTTATTTATTTCTGCGACGGCTCTAAGCCTATTGGCAGGGAAAACTTCTTATAGGAATGCAACAAAAGTTACAAGTCGTAAAACAGACGAAGCTGTTCCTAAGAATACTTTCAAAATCTCATGGTTTGCTTAAACTAAGTGTTGTATATACTTAAGTATATTGCCGATAACATTACATATTTACAAAAAAATATAACTGGGTGGGGTTTACCATAGATCTTACAACTTAGCGTAACTTGAACCCAATCAATGGGCTTAATGTACCTTCAATGATACTATTTATAATCATTATGCGAATTGTACATCTTCATTTATAATCAGGGATTGGATAATAGGGTGCATATGTACCAAAAGTTGAGCGGTTGAACTTTGTATAGAAAAAATCCCGCGATTCAGAGTTCGCCGGGGATGACCAAATTAGTGTACTGACTGTAAAATATGGATGTATATTTTAATGATCACGCATTTTGGAATGCTCTAAACCAATGGGTTAATGAGTTTGACTTTCAACATTTTTGGCCCTAAAGTCGATGTACATTTGGGGCCAAAAATTATGAAAGTCAAAATCTCCTCTACTTATGTACTTATGCAGTATCCGATGGCGATGATCCACTTAAAAGGTAGTGTCGTAAATCTACGTCAGTTCCGGAATCGGTCTTAGGGTCACAACGGTGCATAGCTCTTGTAGAACGCAAATAAATGAATATGAACCAACCAATTTATAAAATCATATAAATATTTTGATTCGTTAATTCTCATTGAAGAACTCCAGGCGTCTGATGCATCCTTTTATCCAATCCCTAATTATAATTAGAATTAGCTCCAACCTCAATCTATTCACATAATCGACGACTTCAGCGACAATCTCGACGATGCTGACCAATGCTGTAAATAACTAACCACTGGTTACTCGAACAAAAATCAACGCAAAATTTATGTGACAATTTGTAAACTGCTTTGATAGGTAATAGACAATTTGTCACATCAATTTTAAGTTCGAAGTTTTAGTAGCTTTTCAAATAAGATTTGCTTGGTGAAATTACCTAGTTGATATTTCTGGAGAGGTCTTGTATACGTCGTGCATTACATTCTCTGCAGTAGAGGTGGTCATCGAGTGGGTAGCAGCCGCGGCCCTCTTGCCGGGAACACAGTGAGGTCCCACAGTCTTCGCAGGCGTAGCAGGAGACATGGAAGCTCTTGTCGAGGGCCACGATTCGTACCGTCTCCTCTGCCCCGCTCTCTGGGACGATCGGCTCCCGGCATCGTGCACAACGAGGCGCGTATCTATTGGTTAGAAAACATTAAGGGTGAGTTTTAATGAACGTAATTTTGTGAGTGAGTCGCGTAATTTACGCTTCTTTCTTTTTCATACACAAGTTCTGTATATGCTATACAGAATATCCCGCTTTGTACCCTGTGGGGGGACAGATCGAAAAAAAGATTTTATCTATCCATTTGTTAGCAACGAGGGGACAGTTCAAACTTTGTCACTCCTATCTGGTTTTTATTCCTGTTTGTCCCCCATAGAAATTGACACGGTAACAACTCGTATTGTGACAACCCATAAATCCGAGCGCACTCGGACTACTCGTGTAGACTCGGTTCGCGTTCAACTTTCCCGAACTGGCTCGTATACGAGTAGGGGAAAAAATGGCGTATAATAACAACAATCAAGCGCCTCGTGCGGAAATTAAATGGTCTGAGCATGACACTACTAGAATTGTAGAACTGTACGAAGCAGAAGAGGTCTGCGATAAATCCGATACTATTCTGTACAATATCCGTCATTTTTCGATGTTGACTGTAAAAAATAATTGTAAGAATAAGGAAAATGATCCGAGTGATCAATGTTCATGTCAACAGCTATCCTAATAAGACTCGTATGAAGCTTACTCCTACGAGCCCACTCGGTCCGAGTATACTCTGACCATGTCAACGCGGCTGAAAGTAGAACGCAAGCAACTCATTGCTCACAAAATTACGTCTCACCCTAATAACAGTTATAATATTCTCTAATTTTTAACTTCCAAATCCTGGATTTTTACTGAAAATTTCCTAATAATATTTTTTTTACACAACCTGAGAATCGAACTCAGGATAGCAGACGAGTTTCCGTCCACGTGACCAACGGGACACTACTTATGTATCAAAAAATGGATAGGAATTGAATATTTTGCAAATAAATTATTCATTGGCTATCACTGTCTATCCTCTCATCATGTCAACGTTTAGACACCCACTGCTGGGCCATAGGACTCCCCCAAGAGGGTTCAGCTATAATCGCCGATGCATGTTGGCGAACGCAGTAGGTGTTATGGTACTCAGGAGGACGCTGATGCCCATCCTTTAGTCAATATCCCTCTGTCGCCTTCTATGACACCCACGGGTAGAAATGTGGTGGTGCTATTCGCGGCCGGCACCACACGGCACCTCTCCACTCATACCTTTTATGAAAATCTTCAATACAATGTATGCGGTTAACAGCATCCACTGTAAACGGTATCCCATCAAGACTCTTCTGGCATACAACACAGGTGAAGCATCGAGGGTGGTAGGGCTTGCCTGTCGCCCTCAGTATGCGGTCCAGAATAGGGTCACCACATACACAGCATTTCTCTAAAGTGTCCAAGTAGTCTCCTTCACACAGAGCTTTGCCTTGTACTGCATAGAAGGGTCGGCCCTGGAATAATAACAACAAATGTAATTAATGGATGGATGTGGTTATTTATTGGATGTAAGTAAACAAATGCTTTTATAGGGGTTTCCAAATGCCATTGCTTAAATAGATTGATACATTATAGGCAACTTTTGTAAAATGCTGCAAAAAAATAAATAGTAAATAAATAAATAATAAATAAATATCTTGGGACAACTCACACACGGTCATCTGGTCCCAAGCTAAGCAGAGCTTGTGTTATGGTAACCAGACAACTGATATACATACTTATATAATTTATAAATACATACATATTATAGATAAACACCCAGACACAGAACAAACAATCATGCTCATCACACAAAGTTTGTCCTGGGTGGGAATCGAACCCACGACCTCCGGCTTAGCAGTCAGGGTCAGTGACCACTAGACCAACAGGCCCGTCATAGTTTTGCTGGTGGTTGCAGATTGGGTTAAATTAGCCTAAACAATATTTTAATATTAGCAGTGGTTGAGCGATTGACTGCTGCGCAGCGTGTTGCGGGTTCGACTCCCGCCCAGGGTAAACATTTGTGTGATGAGCACTTGTGTTTGTCTTGTTTGTGTATGTATATCAGTTGTCTGACACCCATAATACAGGGTCTCCCTAGTTTGGGGCCAGATGGCGTGTGAAATGTCCCCACATATTATTATTAAAAACTAGTTATTATTATTTTTATATTCATAACTATTATCTTTTTTTTGTTGCCGGTCCGATGCTGAGAACTCTTTTGGTAAAAGGAAGCTTCGTTATCCTTGAGTGCCATAAGCTATATTACTTCTTATATCAAATTTTGTGATCCATAAGTTCGCGAAGTTGCAAGCTTGTAATTAATATAAGTCTGAAATGACCAATCCTCTTCAGCAAAAGTAGTGATCAAAGTTCATTACTTCTATCTAAAAGGCTTTACACTATACAATTTGTAGAAAATCTATTTAGGAATCAAAGCTGTTAGCTAGTGATCACACTGCACTAAAATGAATTCTAAATTAGACCAATTTAGTATTCAATTTACTAAACCACCAATTTACAGTAAAACGAGTCCAATCTGATTTCCTAAAAAGATTTTCTATAAATTGTTTAGTGTAATAAGCCTTTATGAAATCTGTCTAATTTTGCCCTGCAGTAAGACAATATTATGCTGGTATTATTGTTTTTTTTAGTTATTTATTACACATAGCCACAAGCTCCCCTGCTCCTAATCAACGTTATAGGCTCTATTTCTTTATCAAAAAATTAGGCATTCATAAGAAAATTCATGCAGATATGAAGTCACGGGCATAGTGCAATGTTACTTACTTCAAACATGTTGTAAATTATTGTGGCACTTGGCTTGGCATATTTGTACAATTAATTGTGTTACTTGGTTAATACAAAATATACCCTATTCTTATTGAAATTAATTTTGTATTTTGGACAAATACTCCAAGTGAAGTGCCACCATTATAAACAAAAATTTGCATGCTGGCTCACTTTTGTATCTGTCTATTATTCGGAATAGTCTGATTACAGCTAATTAAATTAGTCAAATCATCAACACCATGTTATGTGTAAAAAATATTGGAAAAAGCCTTTTCTTCATAATTTTATTGTTAACTCACTTGCAAATTAATTCCACAATGATGACAACAGAAGCATTTGATGTGATAGATCCTCTCCATAGCAGTGCAGCCCGTTGTCTCTCCCATAATCTTCTCCCCACACTTGTAGCAGTTACCACAATACAGGGCATCATCAGGCTCCGGCGTAGGCTCAACAGTAGTCCCAACATAACCACCATACAATGATGTACCTGACAGCTGACTGCAAGGCCTGGGGTTGATAGGCTCATACAAAGACTCGTAAGTAGACGATGTTTGTGATCCACCATAAGTAGAGAAGTCCTGGGCGTTAACCGACGCAGAGGACGGAGGATACGCGGAGCCAGGCCTCCGCAACTCACTGTAATTCGACTGAGCACCTAAATCGCTGATCCTAGACACTTCCGATCTCGTATCCCGATCTCCGTAAATACTGTCGCCTCCGTAAGCATTACGTTGCATCATTATATTGGAGTAGACATGGTTGGTGCCTCCAGGAGGCAGTACGTTGCTGTACAGCAGAACATCACCGCTCCGCACCCTGGCCGTGTTTCTCACGATGCAACTCTTAACAGGAACTAAGTTTGAGTATGTAGAGCTAGTGCGGCTACCAGATTCGAGTCTTGAGGAGTAAGACGGCTCGCAGGCAGACTTTACCATACAACTTTGTGGTATTTGAGGCTGAGGAGGCTTATTTTTTTTAGGTGGGATTGATGGTTTCTTCATAGCCGCGTTAATATCATCTTGGAGTTTAGCCTCTAATTCGTTCGCGTATATCCGTAGGTCGGCTAATTGTTTATCGAGTGTATTCATCTCTACGAATTACACTCGCTAATGTAATAATCTTAATAATTTTATTCATAAAATGGTATAAAAACGTTACGCCCCGATTTATCGTTTGATGCTTCTTTCGTACTTGACGAGTTGACGTACCTACTTGTGTGTTTAATATCTTATTATCTGTGTCTGTTTCAATGACGTTATCAAAATAATTTGCTCCGCTGTTGTAAGCATGGAAATAGTATGTACTGCAGAAAAAACTGACAACTGTTCTTTTTTTGTTCTGCTCAAGAAGCTTATAGAGCTTCATGGTTTTGCTCTGCTCGCCAGGGTAGTGCGCGAAATTAAATTATTAACCCATTTTCAACCATACTAGGTTGACACTACATGTACTATGGTAAAAAAAATATTCACGGGAGTAACAATTATAATTATGCTTATATAGAGAAACGTAATAATTAAAATCATCAACATAACTCTCCAAGTTATAGAAAAGCTCATAAATGTGCCTATAATGAAAATTAATTACGAGCTTTTTCTAACTGGGAGAGTTATGTTTATGATTGAAATTGTTGTTTGATTGAAGTTCTATGCATATTTGTTACTGCCGCGAATATTTTTTTTATTACAATACAACACGATACTGAGCTACAAATTGCAAAAAACTTAAGAAAAATAGAATTTCGCGGGCTGCCCTGGCGCAGTCGCCTTAGTTCTAATGTGTAAAATAAAAATAAAATGTTACAGCATATAACCAACCAGCTTTTGCCCGCGCCTTCGTCCGCATGAATGTTGGTTATCGCGGATGCAGATGAAGTCGCGTATAAAAAAGTCTATGTCCTTCCCCAGGGTTCGAGCTATTTTTATACCAAATTCCATCGAAATCGGTTCAGCCGTTTCATCGTGAAAGCGTAACAGACACAGTACACAAAACACAAATTTATGTTAAACCTAGTTGTTATAATGAGTATTACTTAGCAATGCAGCAAATGCGTTCATGAAATAATGCTCAAATATATTATGTTTATTTTGTGAAGAGTAGTTATTGCTCCAATATTTGCATGCCAATTTGTGGCGAAATGTGTCTCTGCACTACAATAATGTACCTAACATCTTTTATAACCGCATTTAAGCAAATAAATGTTTTGACTTTGACTTTGACAGTGACTTTCACAAATATAATAGTATGGATATAGATAATAATTAGTGTAATACATCAATAGAAAATACTTATAATATCTACTTATAATATTACTTTATAGAGAAGGCACGAAGAAAATTACTGTAAGAAAATATCAGTTGTGTCTTAAGCCCGTCCCATTAGTACAGAGTTTCCCTAGTTTGGGGTCAGATGGCCATGTGTGAAAATGTCCCCACATTATTATTATTTTCATTTATTCATTGTATTTACATAATTATTATATTATATTTTTAAATATTGATAAAAAAAATAAAAACATTCAAAAATAGTAGCCCACCAGTATTGGGAACAGGATCCAAGCTACAGGTGGTCAGGGCTCCTGAGAGAGGAATCTCCTAACAATACGCGCCGTGTTCTGGATTACGCTTTCTGTATCACACCCTTGATCTAGCTGCCCAACGAGCGAGAGCCTCGTGAGATGTTGGTAGAGGCTCTTGGAAATTATTCCATTGACCGTAACGACTATCGGCACAATTACTGCTGTATTCACATCCCACATATCGACAACCTCGCGAGTCAAGTCAAGATACTTAATTTGTTTATCTTTCTCAGTTTTCACGAGGTTCTCGTCATGCGGAACCGCTATATCAACAATCATTGCGCGACGCTCTAATCGATCTATCACCATTATGTTAGGCTTATTGGCAACAATAGTCCTGTCAGTGATAATAGATCGATCCCAATACAACGTGATATTGCCATTTTCAAGAACTGGGTCGGGCACATACCTGTAGTACGGTACTTCCGACTCCACAAGCCTGTATTTAAGAGCAAGTTGCTGGTGAATAATCCTAGCTACAAGGTTGTGTCTATGCAAGTAGTCTCCGTTAGCCAGACGAGAGCACCCAGAGATTGTGTCGGATTGATTCTCCCGGTCGGTGACATGCCTGACAAATGTCAACCGTGTCGTCCTTCACAATATAAGTACCTCCGGTAGTTGTTCGTCATCATAACTTCGTCCATAATCGCACAGACAAAACCTTCGATTTCCCCAAAGAGGTCACCGAAACGCAGCCAGGATAAGGACGCCAAGAAGTCTACATCAGGCCCATGTAGGGCCCTGTAGAAGCACCCGTGAAGCTCTTTACTCTCATTCATTGGTATCTAATAATATAGGTTTGCGCCAGTTCTCGTTTGCTAAGGAGAGCGGGATGAGGCCCTTGTCCACTGAGACCACATCTCGGTGCATCTTGGCTTGAAGGAAATACTCCCTGAGACTGCATACCTCACGGTTGTGCAGGGACTTAACATTAAGAAAGTCTCGACCTGCGCTTCCGTGGGATATACAGTCTCATTATCGATGATCGTGGGTGATGCATCCGATTTGCGGTCAGCGCGAGTCTATCCAGAGCGTCAAGTTCCGTCTGAGTCCACTTGAGTATGCCGAAAAAGTACATCAAAACCGCGCGCAAATAAAACGCATTTTCGCACCACTCAGCTGCCTAGTACATCTCTGGTGGAAACACTAACATTGTTCCACAGCCTCGCTACGCATCCTCGCGCTGCTCATCTACCTCGCACATCTTTGGTGGAAATGGAAACGCAACCTTACCGCGGACAGATTCACAAGGTCATCGTCTAGACTCTAGCGGGTTCTGCAAATCATCATCAGCATCATCATTTGAACCTTTAGACGCCCCCTGCTGGGCATAGGTCTACCTCAAGGGGGGGTTCAGCCGTGATCGCAAATACGCAAATAGTTTATCGTTAAACGAAACGTGAGTACTGGTAGACATTATAGATTGAGAAAAACGGATTAACTCACTGTGTTGCCCGGTTCGTCCGACTAGTTTCGATGGCATACAGCTACCTTCCTTAAGGAGTTCCACAGGATGACACACCGCCCGTCGCGTTCCTGCGGAAACTAGTCTGACGAACCCGGCTCGGCAACACAATGAGTTAATCGTTTTTCTCAATCTATAACGCAAATAGTTCTGCAAATAGTACCAATAAATTGTTCTATTAGGTAGGTACCTACTTAGTTCTAGCAATATAAGGCGACCCTCTCTATAACCATAGGTACTTTTAATATTAATGGGCAATCATATTTTATTGCAATCGTTAAAACGTTTACTTTCAATTATGTAAGTTATGGTGTGAAAATAAACGGCGACGGCAGCTTGTTAGTTTTACTTTTGGCAAGAATGGCGAGCCGGATTGCGTTTGTTCTTGCACTAATTCTGCAGGTATGTGTAAAAACTACTAGGGTATCCATGTGCAAAGACTGTAAGGGCCCTCCATGGTTAGACTGTAAAGGGGTCTCTCCTGAGTCTTGAGTCATCCGTTATCGACTTCTCTAAAGTCTAATTCGACAAAAGCTTACTTGTCTGATGGTACAAGTGAAACGTGGCCTTTCGTTCAATCCTGTTCTGAATAAAAAAACGTGTCCCCACACTAGGAATTACTCCTGTGCCGTGGGTGCGTTTACAAACATATAAACTCACATACACAAACAGCCAGACCCGGAACAACAATCTGTAGGCCATACAAATATTTGTTACGTGCGGGAATCGAACCCGCGACACGCAGCGCAGCAGTCGATCGCTCAACCACTGCGCCAGCCGTGTCGTCAAAGCTTGGTCAGTAGCTGAATGAGCCAGAAGTTGAATGCACTTTCCTCTGTTCAGCAAAACATTTAGGCACCTAGCTTATTTGTGATTTAGGCTTCATTGCCGCCAATGCTGTGCGAGGAAGCTGAATAGCACGAGGAGGCGTGGCGGAACTGAGAGATGGTGTGACTTTTTCTACTAAACCTCTACGAGGTAGTGTATGGTGCAAGAATGCGTTAAGCGTATTTGCTATGCTAGGGAGCGGTGTGCCATGAGTCCGAGGCAGGCAAGCGAGAGATGTGTGCGATTACCCGCGAATTAAATTATTAGACACCTACTTCACATTTCTAGTCTCGCGTAGCTTATCTCTGATTTAAAATGGCTGGTCATATTTTCATGAAATAGTTTTATTTCCATCAAATTTATTTATGCAATCTTTGTTCCCTAATGTTTTTTAACATACCTAATATTTTATTTTTGATTATTTTGTATAAGCTTTAAATTAGGTGATCTCCGCGTATTGAGTTTTGTAATAACATACAATGTAAAACAGAGCTGCAATTTTAAAAAAACTTAAGAATTTTAAATTTTGTGGAATATTCCTTGACCGTCGTAAACCTTGTAAAGTGACGTGAGTAACAAACTATGTATTTTGTATTTGCAGTTAGCTGTAGCGTTTTCGAATGACGAAGACGGTAAGTGGATACAGTTTTTATTTTAAAACTAACGTGACCGCGTAAAATAATAATTATTGATACGATGATATTAAAAAACTACAGTTGATTACTTTATTTTCCAGACAAAATGCTCGCGTTGGAAGCTGAGGAGGAAGAAGTGAGGAAACACAATATATTAATATGCCTTGTAACCATTGTTATCGTGTTACCCAGTAACTGAATTGTGGAAATCTAAGAGGCAGTCGCTCCATGTAAAATAATGGTATTCAGCTGCACCCGATTAGACTGAAAGCCGACCTCAACATAGGTAGTTGCGAAATGGCTAGACAGATGAGGAAGATACCTTGTAAAAATGAAAAAGTAATGAAGCTAGTTTATATTAAATTTTGTATTATATTGTTACAGTGGCACATGGACTTTATGCCTGTAAGTATAAATAAAGATTGTCTGAGATTCGGAGAACTTATGACTGTTACCTACCTACAGCTTTTTTATGTCAGTGATCTAGTGCATTACAAAATAAAAAAAAATCCCTAAATATTCCGTCAAATTAATATAATAAAATGGAATGAACAAATGGCCCGTAAGACACGGACAGTGTGCTACGAACCGTAAGCTACGGGCTGTAAGCTACGAACCGTAAGCTATGGGCCGTAAGCTACGGACCGTAAGTTACAGACTGTAACTTACGACCTCTTTCTATAAAGCGATCCATAGAACAAATCAGTAATTAAAAATAATAACATATTCTTGTTCAGACAGGTTACTTGCCGGACAGTGTGTACAGAGAGCTGGCGTGGTATGGTATCCTACAAATCCAACCTCTTCACCACAGCTCTAAGTTTAAAGTAGCCGCGTATCTGATTTGGCAGCACACGCTTGGCCGACCACACGTTATTATGGAAAATCCACCACAGGTAACTAATACGCATGATATTATTATTAGGGTACATACATGAAGATATAGGTATAAATGGAGTCAACACTTAGAACAAATTTTGAAACCAACTGTGGGCTGATGCTCTCTTTCTGAATGCATACATAAGAACGAGACAGTGATATCGTCGACCGTAGGTTCAATTGAGGTAAGGGACAAAATACAATTTTTCAGGAGAGGCTGACAAAGTTTTTTTTTTGGACTAAATCGCCCATAACTTTTTTGTTATTAACCTTTTTCGGGTCTGATTTCACACATAATTTTGTATTTTAGTGCTCTATCTACATAGAGCAAAAGATTCTAAACAAAACTGTATACTCAACTCATTTTGGGTATTTTGTCCCTTACCTCAATTGAACCTACGGTCGACGATATGTGTTTTCTTTATCTTATGTATGCATTCAGAAAGAAAGCGTCTGCCCACAGTTGGCTTCACTTAGGTATTTAGAGTGTTGCCTCCACTTTTATCTATAAGCTTCTTGGGTACATACCAAAACGCGATTTCCCATGCCTATGACAATTTATCCTTATGACGTCACTTCTAGTTAAGTAGTCATTTGGCAACTCAATTGACTTTATATTTATTTATTTCAAAGCAAATAAAAATCTAATTTTACAGTAAATTGAAAATACGGGTTTTCTGGGCAAAAATCAAGTGTTTGTTATAGAGAGAAGTTCTGGCGTCGAATTATTGGTGTAATTTACCACCGGACCGTTGTCGCTCGACCGGGTCTCATTTATTAAGAGCTGCTTTGAAGGAGATTTGTTGAGTCGAAATTCTTTTTTTTTTATATCTTCTGTCGAAGGAATGAGTAGGTAGTCGAAGCATTGTTTTTCGAAATTGGGACCGTGTCGAAATAATTAACTGTCGTAATTCAGTATGACACTCATTGAAAATTTATTATTTCTCCAGTCCACTCAATCTCCAGGAAAGGTAAGTCGACAGATCCTTGCGGAGGAGGCTGCGAAGTGGTCTCGTGAACAGCGAGCGGCGCAGGAGATGCTGATGGAAAACATCAAAAGTGGAGGCAACGGCGTTACCGTTCGAACTGTTCACGGTAGACGTAACAAAACTGTTTACATTATACAAAATGGTGAGCTTCAAAAAGTGGCATGTTGGCACTTAACTAGGCGTATTTGTGTAAATATTGACCTTATTTGTATACCTAAAGCCCGTCACAGACGTAGCTATAATATATACAACGATCGCAGACGTAATAAGGGCGAAAATATATTATTATATTATAGCTACCGTGTGTCGTGTGGTGGCTAGCTATAATATATATTATAGCTACGTATGTGACGGGCTTAATGCAAAAACGACTTCATTTCAATAATCAATATGCAACTACTTACCCATATTTTATACTAGCTTCTGCCCGCGACTTCGTACGCGGATCCTGTTGCTTATGCCAGCGACAACGGGGTCGGCAAAATCGAAGATCTGAAACGTCTGATGTCGAATTCTAAGAGCCCGGGGACGGGAAAACAACGGAATGCGCAAGATGATTCGAGACGTTCAAAAAGTACAATTTTGAATCATACCTCCGATGGCGGAATATGTAGCGTAGTCAATCATAGGAGTATACGTAAATGAACTCCGTTCCTTACCAACCCAAGGAAGGTCGCCATGACCTACGGCTATATCTTGAGACACATCCGATTCTTCAGATGATATCGACATTCTGTTCAGAGAATGTCGAAGTCGATCAGAATTCAAACGTTCGTTGCGCTCTTCTTCTGTCTCTTCATGCCGTACTCCAGCAATTCTTTTTCTCTCACTTTCTAACTGATTATGAATATTTTATTGTGTGCGTGTTCGGAACAATCTATACTATAATATTATAAAGCTGAAGTTTGTTTGTTTGTTTGGTTGAACGCGCTAATCTCAGGATCTACTGGTTCGAATTAAAAACATCTTTCTGTGTTGGATAGTCCATTTACCGAGGAAGGCTATAGGCCAATGCGAAGCTGGGTCGGGTCGCTAGTGTATGATAATCTCGATCAACAGTTAGTCGTGCATCACGTTCATCATTCGGTTCAAAAGACCTGTTAGTAGATGTGCGAATACGCTGAGAACTCAAGCGTGATTCTGTATCGGTAAACGTTTCCGATTCGCGAGACAATGCATGTCGCTCACGATCAGCGGACAGTCGCGCATCACGTTCCACAGCAGATGCGTAGATACGCTGAGAACTCAAGCGCAATTCTCTATCCGTGAACGTCTCCGACTCGCGAGACAATGTATGACGTTCACAATCAGCGGTCAGTCGCGCATCATACTCTTCACTGGTCTCTAGAGACCTGGATGTAGATGCGTAAATACGCTGAGAACGCAGGCGTGCTTCGCGATCAGAAGAGGTTTCCATGGAGCGAGTTTCAGCCTGATGTTCTCGAACAGCATCAAGTCTCTCCTGACGCTCGTCGGTAGATTCTTGATCCTCAATCTTTTAGCTCCTTTGGAACATTGGGAAAGATTTGACCTCTTTCTAGGCATGGTTATAGTTTTATTGTAAAGAAGATACCTGATCAATTAAAATCTAAGTGACTGCTCCCCTGCGTTACCGGGTAGGCTACCGTGTCACGAAGATAAATGGAAAAGGAAATTAAACACCCAAATAACATAAGCCCGAAGGCAATATATTTATTCGATAAAATAAAAAAAAATGGGAATTTTGACCAGTAGAGTCAAATTTTCAATGATATACCATCGTCATCAAAAATCAGTCCTAAACTGTTACCGCCTTCACCGCGTGGAGGTACTCCCAGCTTATGATATTTTATAAGATACAGTGAAATTAGTGATAGCTTTTATTTTAGTCATTAGCTTTGATTTTCACATCAGATGTTTCTGATCTTCGATTTTTATAAGTCAACAGGACAACAGGGAAATGCCCATCAGACCGAACAACTTTTGCTAAGACGTCATTCCTATATATATGTGTCATGGTGTAGCTGGGCTCTTGGAGTTCCACATCAGGTGTTCCAGATCTTCAAATTTATTCTCTCAGCAGAGAATGCTCGTCACGTGGAACAATTTTTGCTATAGTACCATTTTTGTATCTCTTATAGTTTTTAGCTGGTCTGTTGCGGTTCTGCATCAGGTGTTCAAGTTTCCAAGATAAATTATAGCCTATATGTTGCCCAGACTTAATACCTATACAACAAAAGAAAAATCATTCAAATCCGCCCAGTAGTTCCGAAGATTTGCGTGTACAAACAAACAGACAAACAGACAGATTTTTTTTTTTTGGATTCGTGCTCTATTGTTGTTCCTAAACCCCCCTCAATTTTTTTTTTTTAATATATTCAATGTTTTGTTAGTTTTGTTACTGTTTTATTATATGTATAGATATATAGATTAACCAACAAACGCAATTATTTGTACAAATACGCCAAGAGAAGTGCCACCATTACTGTGAGTAAATTAGAAAAGTAAAATGTTCTTAAATAATGACAAATTATTGGAATTTCGACTTTTGTAAATTTTTGATTAATGTTTTATGGGTATCATTTATGCTATCGCCAATTTAATTAGTTTTGTGTTTCCTAAATAATAGGGTTTGCCCGCAAAATAGTAGATTTGTCACCAAAATGTAGTCACCAAACAATATAAAATCAATTCCACAGTAAATCACCTATAATCATGGAGATATAGGGTCTAGTACCACATAAATGTAAATGACCTCCAAAATAGTAAATGATCACCAACATTTAACCAAAGTATTGTAGAAATATATGAGTTTGACTGTAAAAAGCGATTTGGTTCTGACACTCGGCGGCCGCTGCCGCAGCACGCTCGCTCCGCTCGCTCGCCCCGTGCGTAGGGGGTCACAGTTCTAACCTAATCTAACCCTGTCGAATCCGCCCCAGGGGGGGCTTAAGGGTCCTTAGATTTTTTTGGTGACAGATCTACCATTCTGAGCACAATGATATTATTTAAGTAATAAAACTATTATTCTAAGAACGAAGTTTATATTCATCTAATGTACTACAATTTTATTGGTAATCCATCTCTTATTTTACACATAATTATATAAACATTAATTTGATCATTCATACCTGGGAACACTTTTTGTTTATCTGAAAACGAAAATATTTCGTGGCGATAGATGTATTTATTAGGTGAACTTGATGACAAATAGGTATAAATTTTGGTGACAAGGAATATACTTAGTCCCCATATTTTATTAATCATAAGCATAATATTTTTCATCATACGAAAATAGAGGACAAATAGGATGAAGGCATATCTCTCGGATATCTATGATTAATCTTATAGGGTCAATATGTACCTATAATTTTCTATTTAAACAAGTTATTATTTTACGTAATTATTAACAGGTAATTATTACACGTGTCCGGAAGATTCGGAGCCCGATTTAGCGGCTTATCGAGTGCAAGGTAATTTGCACGAACGAGTGTGCACCAATGGGAAACAGTCCATACCAGTAGAAGTGGATCCCTGCATTGAAGCCGAAGTAGCCCCTATAGAGTACTCGTTCATGGAAGGATGGATGTTTTGTCTCGGTCCCGGTGAGAGAGCAAACAATAATTATTTCCAGAACGGAACTTTGGATTGTGGAAACAAAACGAAAGTGAGTTATCATCATACTTTAATCTATATCTAATAATATTTATACAGGCCAGCGCATCAAGCTCATAATCTGTCAACTTTCTTTGATAGATTTCCAACTTTATCTCAAAAACATAAGGTTCATAGTCAATTGGGAAAATTTGACAGTTTCATATGGCTTGACATGATGGCTCTGTACCTACTCTAAACTTGATACAAATCAATAGTTAGTTTCTGTACTAATATTATAAAGCTGAAGAGTTGGTTTCTTTGAACGAGCTAATCTCCGAAACTACTGGTCTGATTCTGAAAATATATTTATTTTATTATCAAAAAAAGTTGGAATCCTAAAGAATTTTTTTTTTTTTCACCGCTGCAGGTTTTTTTTCCTTAAAATAACTATGTACCTGTCAATTTTGTTTTAATCTTACTGTAAAATCACAACCTGCCTCTAGGGGGAGACCCTTAAACGGGCCGGGCCCCAAAAAAACCCCCGAAAAACTCCCTGTGGGGTCTACGAGGAATCGGGGCGCATTATCGCAAAAACGCATCGACCGATAATAACGCGCTTGTGGGGAGAGCCTTATCTGAGGCCGTTCCCGGGTAGTTGCGCGGTGTGAAAGGTGACGTGATGCAAAAGCTCACTGTGCGTCTATTCCGTTACAATCTCCCTCGGTGAACACCTAGGTGAAGTGAACTAGTGTTATCCGTCCCGATGCTAGGGATTGACAAAGCAGTACTGATCTCGTACGTCAACTTGTGACAACTGTCACCCCTCCCGCACCGGGCAGCTTCCTTAAGAACGGCGTTAACCATACCAATTCATGTTGTTTTATATTTTACAGGTGTCCTTTAATGAATTTCTAGATTTATGCGCCTTTGATAATAATATAGTCATTACATTTGAATATTTTGGCGACGAGCCACGTAAGGACATTATGCACAATGCCACTTTGTGTACCTCATGGGATCCATGCCGGTTGTCCTATCTGTACAGACTCGAGGTAAAGTTAACTGAATCTCATGGCTCATTGTTGTATCACGGCTTCGACATAGCAAATAATTCGCCATTCAATTTAGAGCTTTATATCGCGTGTTTTATAATGAAAAGAAAAAAAAAAATGACTTTAGACGTTAGATTTTTCCGGAGACAGAGAATGGACTGAGCAATACCCTCACAAAATTGTACAGTCACTAGAAAGAGATAACGTGACTGTGCGGTTAATGCCTGTCTCTTATCTATAGGTCTGTAGTGACGCAGACGCGGCGCCACAAAGGATCCGTTTGCGCAAAGGTGTGACGTGGATCAATCAGAATTATAGAAAGAGACAACTTCTGGCCGCATGATCGCTTTGTCTCCCTCACTCTTTACATTTCGTATTTACTTCAAAGCTGGATAGGGGGACGCTCAGTCCATTTTCTATACCATAAATTTTTCAAATCGATTCCAGCCCGGCCGTTGCCGTGTCAGAGCAGTGCTGTAAAAGTGAGCGATGACCACTCTGGAAACAGTCACATTTCGTGAAGTTATTATACTTACTAATTTGTTTTCCATTTTCATGATGTATTTTAGCTTACCCCGAACCGCCCATTAAAAAAAAAACAAAATTCGAAAATTCTTCGGAGGAGGTAACCAGTTGATGACTCTGTTTGTACCCATGGGCTTAAAAAGAGACTTTGATCTGAGTTTAATTCTCATGACAGTGCTATGTACTATCACGGATTTTCCCGCCTACTCAGTTAAAAAAAAAAATCCCTTGGCGCCTGCGAAGTCAACGGGGCGGGGTAGAGAGCGCTTCCATCTTTTGAGTGCAAGCAAAAATGAACTTAGTGGTGGTCAGGCGGGTGTGTCCACGATAGTACGTAGGTACGGTGTACGTGTGTAGACACGGCTACACATCAAGCTACTTAAACATTTCCAGTATAAGCTGACCTCTCATGGAAATTCTATACAATTCGAGATCAGCATATACTGGAAATGTATAGCTTGATGTGTATCCGTGTGTACATGTGTAGTTGAATCAAGGGTTTCATCCAGACACCGGTACTTACCTAGTTTTATACTGTTCTCGGCTACTATTTTGAAAAGTTTTTAGTATTATCCTCAGATTATGAAACAAAAAGCAGATAGACCGCGCGGAACACTGAGAGTGAAGTCAAAAAAGCAAATACACAACGCGCTTCGTGCTGTACTGACACGAGACAGTATAGCACAAAACGCCGCATCGTTAAAAAAATATATTAGAATACAAATACGAATTCAAAAGCGAATACAATCACGTGATTGTTTACTTAGTCTGGCCATAAATACTGTTACAATAAAAAATAAGAAAGATATTGCATTTGAATTTGGAATCTGTCATTTTTATACGATTGTTCACTGAGTTTTCTAATTTTGGCGTCAATACATTGTACAATATTTTGCGATAAAATGGAGTGGGGTGAGAGAGAACCGAATCGCTGTGATTGCATTACACAAAGTTGGTATGGAGCCAAATGCAATTTTTAAAACTCTCCCTAGGCTTGGTATTAGTCAAATGTTTTTGTACCGGACTATTAATAGGTACAATGAGACCTCCTCTGTTTGTGACAGAAAAAGATCTGGCCGTCCACGTAGTGTTCGTACGAAAAAGGTGGTCAAAGCAGGAAGGGAAAGAATTCGAAGAAATCCTGTCCGAAAGCAAAAGATTTTATCTCGGGAGATGAAGATAGCACCCAGAACCATGTCGCGTATTTTAAAAGATGACTTAGGACTTGCAGCCTAGATAAGAGATGCACTGGTCAGTTTTTAACTGATAATTTAAAAAAGAATAGGGTGGTAAAATCGAAACAACTACTGAAGCGGTACGTAAAGGGAGGTCACAGAAAAAAATTGTTTACGGATGAGAAAAGAGTAACATTTTAACAAACAAAATGACCGTATTTATGTTCAAAGCTCTAAGGAAGCTTCCCAATTAGTCGATAGAGTGCAACGTGGGCATTATCCGACTTCAGTGATGGTTTGGTGGGGTGTTAGCTATGAAGGAGTGACTGAGCCATATTTTTGTGAAAAAGGTATCAAAACATCGGCACATGTGTATCAAGATACCATTCTTAAGAAGGTAGTTAAGCCCCTTAACACCACCATGTTCAATAACCAAGTATGGTCCTTCCAACAAGACTCGGCGCCGGGTCATAAAGCTCGGTCCACGCAGTCTTGGTTGGAAGTGAACGTTTCTGACTTCATCAGAGCTGAAGACTGGCCGTCGTCTAGTCCCGATCTTAATCCGCTGGATTATGATCTATGGTCAGTTTTAGAGAGTACGGCTTGCTCTAAACGCCATGATAATTGGGAGTCCCTAAAACAATCCATACGATTAGCAGTGAAGAATTTTCCCATGGAAAGAGTGCGTGCTTCTATTGATAACTGGCCTCAACGTTTAAAGGACTGTATTGCAGCCAATGAAGACCACTTCGAATAAGCTTTTTATATTTCAAATTGTTTTATATTTATGTATTAAACTAACACACTGTAAAAGTAATAACTATTATTTGCAATTAAAAAAAATGTTTTTTCTTCATGACAATATTTATGGCAAGACTAGGTATATATATATATATATATTGTATTCGCTTTTGAATTTGTATTTGCTTCACTCTCAGTGTTCCACGCGGTCTATCTGCCTTTTGTTTCATTATCTGAGGTATTATCCTATTTAATGCTATTACCCTCATGTTTAAGTATGTCCAATGTTTCCGGGTTATTTTGTTTTTTTCAGCCTCCATCCCCAGAGTTGCTGCCCGGATTGCCGACAACAACTTCAGATCCTTGCGAAGCTACTATTTGTCCAGAGTGTCTAGAGGAAAACGGTGCTGTAAATGAAGGACACATGCCACGTAAGATAATTTAACTTATTTTTTTTCTTATATTCTAAGGTAAATTAAAAACTTAAAAAAAAAACCACCGCCTGTTAGTCAGTACTGCAAACAGAACTAGACCATGGTGAATTTCGAGACAAGCTATTTTTTACTTTGTGGTTTTTGAAGGTTGTACAATAGAATAGATCATTATTATTATATATCCAGGACATGTATTTTACCATCAAGCCAAGCCAAGCCAACACAGAAAAAAACTGTCGAAATGAGAACCTCCTCCTTTTTTAAACTTCGTTAAAAAACGTTGCACGTACCTTTTTTTTAGGAGTATATATACCTATACCATCTTCTTCTTCCTGCCCTTATCCCATGTTACTTGGGGTCAGCGCAACATGTTTTCTTCTTCCATTCCATCCTGTCCAACGTCATGCTTTCACTGACTCCCTTTTTAACCCCCGACGAAAAAGAGGGGTGTTATAAGTTTGACGTGTCTGTGTGTCTGTGTGTCTGTGTGTCTGTGTGTCTGTCTGTGGCACTGTAGCTCTTTAACGGGTGAACCGATTTGAATGCGGTTTTTTTTATTTGAAAGTAGATTCTCTAGCGATGGTTCTTAGACATGTTTCATCAAAATCGGTTCAGCAGTTTTAAAGTTATCAGCTCTTTTGTTTGCTGCGGTAGGGATCTTAGACGCATACCGGATGTTTACTTTGCTTTCAAACATATTATTATAGGTGACCACACTGACCACACAAAACCAAACTAAATTACATTTAAAAAATTTAAAATAAAAATTAAATTAAAAATTTAAAAAAACCCCCAACGCAAAACATAAAAGCGATTATGTAAAAAGTAAAAAATAATACTTTTGTTGAGCCATCAAATGTTTGTTCGTTGAAATGGCGCTATAATGTCGCGGCGGGGTACCGCTAAGTTTAAAGCAATAACTAAATATCTAAAATAGCGAACTGATGGTAACTAGATTTGCAACAAGATTAACAACTAGATTAGCAACAAAAATTTGATAATATCGAAGCAAATTGGTAGGAACTGCTGGTAAATTGAGGGACTGACTTACTTAAGCGGTACCCCGCCGCGACATTATAGCGCCATTTCAACGAACAAACATTTGATGGCTCAACAAAAGTATTATTTTTTACTTTTTACATAATCGCTTTTATGTTTTGCGTTGGGGGTTTTTTTCATTCATAACATTCTTCACACAATCCATCCATCGTTTCTTTGGCCTTCCTCTCCCTCTCCATCCATCCAAATTACATAATATTCATAACTCATTTGGTCACATGCGTAAATGCGTTTCATCCCTTCTATTCACATGCCCTTACCAAGACAAACGCCACTTTCAAAGTTTCTTTAATATATTAATTTCTCACCTTATCCATTCTGGTCACTCCACTCCACACATCCATTTCAACATTCTCATCTCCGCTACATGCAGTCTTTTTCATCCTATTTTATGCAATTAAATACTTACTTGCCTACGTACTTACCAGCGTAGATTTCGAACCTGGTGTGGAAGAAATCGGGCTCAAAACTGTTTGTAATTTTGTGTTTTTCTTCAATTTGCAGTATTACATGCAGATGAATATTTGCCTCTTATTGATGAGATTTACGGGCCGTCCCTGCCGCCCGCGCCGACCGAGTCCCAAAACTTACCGACCGGAGAGGACCAAACCCCGACGTCGTCGGAACCCACGTCTGCCTCCGACAGTGAAAGCGAACCCCACTGAACGCGGGCATGATATCTAATAAAATATCTATCCTTTGTAATTTCTCGAGAAACTTGCTTTTTTATGGATCCGAATAAAATTTAAAGGTCAAATTCAAATGTTTTAGTAAAAAATTCGAGCAAATTTTTTGAAACAGCATTAAAGCACCTTGCACTCTGTACCGGACGACCACTACCAGGGTAAAGAAACCAAAAAGGTTTTAGGTAAAAGTGGAGGCAACACTCCGAACATCTAAGTGAGACCAACTGTGGGCAGATGCTCTCTTTCTAAATGCATACATAAGAACGAGACAGTGATATGTGTTTTCTTTATCTTATGTATGCATTTAGAAAGAGAGCGTCTGCCGACGGTTGGCTTCACTTAGGTATTTAGAGTGTTGCCTCCACTTTTGCCTATAAGCTTCTTGAAAGAAACCATAATTTTATATTTAACTTATATGAACGTCGTGCACTTGGCCGCAACGGGTTTCTGCAGGCGCGGACACAGGGTTTTTATGTACCTAATGCTTTATAATGGTATTACGGAAACTGAATTACGTCTTATTATGTACTATGTTATGGAGAAAACAAGCGTTCATAATGAAAGTGAGGCGAGCTTCAAATTCTACATTCGAAAAGCTAATAAAATAATAAATTAAAATTTACTTTTAAGTTGGCTTGTAAACTGTACATGCATCTAGGCTTACGGGGGGAGGGGGGCATTAATGCACCAATTGCCCCCTCCTCTACTCTCTATCCACTAAGGCCACTGGCCGGTGTCGTGGTCGTTTAGTGCGCGAGAAGCCTTACACTTTGTGCATCAATAAATAAACAATTAGAAAGTATAGAAAAGATCAATAAAAAATAAACTTGACCAAATCAGTTCTAATATACATATAGGTACCTTCAAATCACGGACTAGAAAAAAAGAAGGACGACGCGCACACATAGATCGGTAGGTAGGTACGGTCGGTACTTTCAATATGCGTGGCGCGGAATTATTTTTTTTTCTAGGCCGCGTGACTGTTATGTAAATGTGTGCGTGAGGCATGTTTGAACAAACGGTCCGGCTTACTTAGGGTACTTCACTTTCGATATGCGTGGCGCGGAGTCCTTCTTTTTTTTCTAGTCCCTGCTTCAAATATTGCATAACTAGCAGTTTTCCTAATATATGGAAAAAAGTAGGTATTGAATACTACGCCAGCCGGGCTAACCATGAAGATATAGGTAAAAGATGGAACCAACACTTCGAACAAAAACTTAAGTCAAATACCTACGTATTCTCCATCTCACTGTGTGGGCCGACCTCACTTTTTAGTGTGGTCTACAGTATTGCTATCTCCTTATTTAAATCTCCTACTAAATTCTTCGAAACAATCGTCACACTAACTAAATCAGAAGTTAAACTCTGTTAAATAATGTTAAAACCAAGAAGCTTATAGATAGAAGTGGAGGCAACACTCTAAATATCTAAGTGAAGCCAACTGTGGGCAGACGCTCTCTTTCTGAATGCGTACATAAGATAAAGAAAACACATATCACTGTCTTGTTCTTATGTATGCATTCAGAAAGAGAGCATCAGCCCACAGTTGGTTTCAAGTTTTTGTTCTAAGTGTTGGCTCCATTTATACCTAAAACTTCATGGTTAAAACACTGTCAAACGTCAATTTTAAATTAATTCCGTCAGGCCCGTCCATAGACACGGCGGCGATGACGTTTATGACCCCTGTCACAAAATACGCTCTCAACTCAAGCAGTTTCTGTTGGTCGTACAGCGATAAGTCGTTTAAAATGAAGTTCTACAAAAGTGCAAGGATTTGAAATTTGCATTTCAAGAATCAGATATGATTCAAGAGCAAGGTGCTTAAATCAAACAGCAGTTCCTACTATAGTAGGAATAGTAAAAAGATAACTGTTTACACAGTTTTAAATACATGTTTCAAATATATATCAAAAAGCAACATTTTATAAAATGTATTATAATTTTTAGACAAAAAGTTCACTACATGAAGAATCTATAGTGCAAATAGCTGCTCTGCCAAGTACCAGTTCTGGCGTGTATAGTAATTCTCCACTCACGGAAACGGGAGTGAAACATGCTGGCTGCAATGTAGTAAAAAACAGTGTCGAAATATTCTTGAAAATATAAGCAATCTTAACAAGTTACCAGGACCTCAAGTCTGCTATTACAATAGTGTCAGAATGGTCTATCATTGATTTTCATAATAACGCCATTATATTAGTAGATTACCAAACTTGTCAAAATCAACAATTATGAAAACAATTGTAGACCATTCTGACACTATTGTAATAGCAGACTTGAGGCCCAGGTGTCCCTTTCCGTTAATAAATATTAAATACATACCTTTTATGTCTATTTGTTATGTAAATATTAAATACATACCTTTTATGTCTATTTGTTATGTATTACATAATAATGTTATAAAGTAAAGTTTCAATTACATACTACATATTTTAACTCATGAGTCATGCGCTCAGTTTAAGAGACACAGAAAATATCTCGATGATTTACGTGGTAAGAGACAGAAACTACATAGAGTAATGATATTTAGTCATGTATGCTAGAAAAGTTACAATAAATGATTTTAATTTGGGTGGTGTTTTTATTTCCTTTTTGAGGTTCTTACATAAAAGCGTTCATATTAGGGCCGGCGTTGACTGACGTCGCGGCACGGAAAGGATTTTATTTTTGATCAAGTTATTTTTATTCTTATTTCATCGAGTTCAGAATTCATATTGCTTTATTTCTTAATGCAATGTGTATCATGATGTAAACAAACTTAGACGAGATATTTGTTTAGCCTAGTGGTAAACAGAATGTAGATATTTATAAATAAATCACTAAATGGAAAGGAAAGCCACTACTTATAGCGATGTCCTGGGAAAAATAAAATAAAGGTCACCCCAAGAAGCTTATAGATAAAAGTGGAGGCAACACTCTAAATACCTAAGTGAAGCCAACTGTGGGCAGACGCTCTCTTTCTGAATGCATACATAAGATAAAGAAAACACATATCACTGTCTCGTTCTTATGTATGCATTCAGAAAGAGAGCATCAGCCCACAGTTGGTTTCAAGCTTTTGTTCTAAGTGTTGGCTCCATTTATACCTATGTCTTCATGGGTCACCCTACTTAGAAAGAGAGGGTTGGCCCACCTAAGAGCGAGATAGTGATAGATAGGTATGGCTTCAAAGTGTTGGCTCCATATCCATAGTCACAGAATACTTAATAGTACTACGTACTACGTACTACGTGCCATAGTCCATCTTTACCTTTAAGCTTCTTGGTTTGGTTGTCACACACAGTCACACTTGTCCAGGCAGTACAATCTTAGAACACTTTACCAAGTAAGTAGGGAAACATAATGATACCGAATTGAAAGAGTACTGTAATATACCAACAGGTTCTTCTCATAATGCCTTTTTAATTTAGACGTATTATACTATCATGTACTTCTGGTATGGACAAACAGATGTCGCTTGTTAACTATAACCATCTAAATTGAAAATAGGTTGCATCACACTACATCATCAGTGACGAAGTGACTATTTATTCTTGTAGCATTATAATCCATCAAGTGGATTACAAACATTGCCATCAATAAAAAAATATTCCATTTAGGAGCTAATAAAATAGTAGTCGAATAAAATAAACTACCAAACTTTTTTTTACAGAAAATAAATACGCATCATTTATTTTATTGGAACGCTAAAATACGTTTTCTAGAAATAAGTCATTACTATTACCATTTATTTAAATGCAAATTATTTTCTAAAATCTGTAATAAACAATAACTAACATCGTCTCTTGGTAGTTATTTTGTACTCTTTACTGGCAGTGTAAGACGATAAAATATTAAACTGTCAAGTGTCAATGGCGTTCCGTCCATTATTGTTGCCGGTTGTTATGTTTTGAATTTTTCAAAATCTTAACAACTTTAGTGCTTCTCCTCCGTAATTTATCGAGTTGAGCCCCTGCTCCTCGGGTTTACGTCGAGTGTTCCAACCTAGTGCTTCTCCGTGATATCGTTGAGTTGAGCCCCTGCTCCTCCGGTTAGCGTCGAGTGTTTTCACTAGTTTGTTCGAGACAGAGACTCTTTTAAGACTATAAAGTGCTTGCATTGCATTAACCATGTCTTGTAAACGTTGTTGTGTTCCTCGGTGTGCGGAAATTGAAGGTACGTAACCGTCTTATTATCTAGTGTTTTGCTGCTCAGTGGTAGTTAATATTGTGTTAATGAGTACATACTGTTATTAGCATCATGTACATACAAAACATCAAATTACGAAAGAAAATATATTTTTACAATTTGATGTAATGCTATGTCATAAGTCGGTCAGTGGGTTTTTCTACTTTATTGTTAGATCAGTGGGTCATCTTGTTACATCTACCTATACCTTTTGTAACAAAATCATCATATTTTTATTACGGTCATCATATTAGAATTAGACGTAGTTTAGCTTTTGGGACTCACCCACTAAAAGTAATTTGTGAGTAATCAATGTTTGGGAGAATATACTAATATTTTTATGAGTGTAGTAGCGTTACATAGACTGAAGTATTTTCAGAGTTATTAGGAAAAATGGTGGTTTGAGTGGTTTTTGCTAAATTGGTTTTAACATTATAAATAACTATATAAGTATTTCTTTTGATTTCTCAAAAAGGATCTTAATAACAAAAAAATGGGATAAACTGGTATTTATGCATAATATCTATCAAAATTAACAAACAAACATTGGTTTGTGGAAAGATACCCATCCTTAAACTCCGCCCCTAAGACGACCCACTGACCCATCCTTATGTGGGTTGGTCTGACACCCATAGTACAGTGTCTCCCTAGTTTGGGGTCAGATGGCCAGGTGTGAAATGTTCCTACATATAATAATAATTATTATCTTTGTAGGTTCACAGATCTTTTTTGCTGAGTGAAAGAACCACCCGTTAGGACCTCTTTGGTATAAATAACTCAGTTTTGACCATACTGTGGGTTGAGTTCTTTATGCTAAACTACGTCCAAGACCCGACAGACGTTGTCCTGTCAATTGATTTTACATTTTTCTGGACTTATTTTGAGACCAAAATTAGCCTAATCAGTCCAGCCCTTCTCGAGTTTTAGCAAGACTAACAAACAACGATAAATTTTTATTATAGTATAGGTAATTTACAATTTACTCAATAACAATTTTTGTTTACAGGTTCTCACAGAGTCCTTCATTGGTTTCCAAACCCTGAAAAGGACATTGGCCGTTTTCGAACGTGGGTCCATTCTATTGGTGGAGATATCCTAAGCCTGAGTAATGAAAGTATTTACAAACTTCGTCGAGTATGTCATGCTCATTTTGAAGAGAAATATTGTTGCCGTAACAACAGAATTTCCAACATAGCAGTACCGACACTGCATATGCCAGGTAGTTGCACTTTATACCTATATTTAGCTGTAAATGTTGATTTATCACTCCGCAAAGAATTTATAAGTTGTTTTATTAATATAACCACATAATGTGACTTAGCAAACAACACCGCACAAGTCATTTTTACAAACTTTACAAGAGAGTGAAAAACCTGATCAGTTTTGAAGGGGTTGACGTGGTTGCTGTCACAACTTTTTGAATACTGCTCTGTTATTGATAAAAACATAAAATATGATATATTGAATAGATCAAAGGAGAAGTTTTATCTAATGATATTAAATAGTAAAAATCTGCAATTTTCAACTTGAGCAGTGTTGTTTTTTATCCAGTCTGTTCTTGAAGCAATTTAATGTAGGAGATATTATAACACTCAGAATTTGTTCCTCTCTGTTACTACAAAGTTTGATACAAAGTATGTATTGATCTTATTCTAAGTAGCTTACCTTTATGTTGCAGGACCACTATCCATATCAAAATTTATTTACACAGATAGAAGACCATTCATGGAAGTTGGAAATTTACCATCAACATCAAAAGGTTAGTTTTCATGCACATGTGAACTGAGGGACCATACTGGTATTTCACAAAATAAAAATCGTAGGATTTAGTAGTAGCCTTAAAACAATTTTAGAACACATCTGGGAATTTTTAAAGAAATATAATAAAAACTGCAGCCCTTAAAGTATGGTCCCCCAGTCCTTACAGACCATCAGTCAAATATCGGAAAGTATATGAAAAATGAAGGTATTGTGACTACAGACATTTCGTAAAGACCTTGTAAAGATATTTACTAAATAACAACCATAAAGCATGAAAGATAAAAAATATCACTTCAACTAACTAACTAATTAACTCATCGCTTATAATAATACTTTTATTTAAGTTATTGGATGTAGTTATTCATTGTAAGAATTGGTCAGCACTTTGAATAATTTTGAAATGTTGATCATCATAGTAATGCAAACGCTCATTTATAAAATAGTGACCTCGGTAATGACACCCATAATTTTGTAGGTCTGGTTGTTCTTTACTGTTATGGTGATAGAAACATTAGCAAGAGAATGTTTTTCGGTGCCATTAAAATCGAATAATAATAATAATTTTGTTGTAATCATTTAAATGTTGGGGTAAACAAAGGGTACAGTTCCTATTTCCTTCATCAATATTAATAGCCTCTTCTAAAATACCTATGCCTAATATTTAAATAAAAAAAAATGTTTAAGGACAAAACGCAATGTTTTTTTTTTATTAAGTTTGATTGGTTGACGGACGTATTGAAACACCTTTTTGTGTAAGTTGTACTGAAAAAAGACAACACTGGCAAGCAAGCAAGCAAGCTGGCAAGTTATTTATAATTACGAAACGAACGAGAAAAATAATAATACTAAAAAAAAACTCGGACTGCATAATCTTCTTTTATTTACCGATATCACTGTTTTATGAATGTGTGTTTCTATTGCTATGATGATCAATATTTCAAAATTTATGTAAGTATGTACTGACGAAAGTGTTATAATCTACTTTTATTATTTAGTAATCTACTTTTTTATTAAATGCGATATGTAATATAACATTTATGAATTAAATGAATTATAATAGTACTGTCTACATATTGTTTCAGTGTGTGGTCACAATACTCTATCTATTTTCATAGTATATGGACGACACGGTTGGCGAAGTGGTTGAGCGATCGACTGCTGCGCTGCGTGTCGCGGGTTCGATTCCCGCACGGAACAAATATTTGTATGGCCTACAGATAGTAGTTCCGGGTCTGTGTGTATGTGAGTTTATATGTTTGTAAACGCACTCACGACACAGGAGTAATTCCTAGTGTGGGGCATTGTTTTTTTTTTTAACCGACTTCAAAAAGGAGGAGGTTCTCAATTCGGTTAGATTTTTTTTTATGTATGTACATCGATTACTCCGAGATTTATGATCCGATTTAGGTGATTCTTCTTTAATTTGATGCGGAATTGTTGCCATTTGGTCCCATAAAAATTTAACATTATTTAGCCCAGTAGTTTTCATTTTATGGTCATTTTTTATTTTTTATATATTTATTTTTATGTTTGACTATGCATAATTTTTTTCAGTGTAGTCCGATTTCAATATATTTTTTTTCCATTGATAGCGTATACCTCAAATTTGGTTCCATAAAAAATTCAAGAAAATATTCCCCCCCTGAGGGTTGAAAATTAAGGGTTGACAGTTTTTTTTTAGTGTCGCCATTTCGTAATTAATTTCTATGACGAGAAGTAGGCACTAAAAAGTGAAAAAAATTAACAAAGAAGACAACCGCCTTCAAAAAGTATAAAATAACTTTCAATTCGCAAGTCAGTGGTAATACAAAACAACAAGCAAAACCATAGCCGCCGACTTGCGAATTGAAAGTTATTTTATACTTTTTGAAGGCGGTTGTCTATTTTGTTAATTTTTTTTCTTTTTTTAAATAGGATTACAAAAATAATATTATCTCAGCTAAGTGGTACGTAACACACAATTTTAGATACCTATTATTCAGTAGAAACTTTTAACTGAAAGTTAAGCACACTAGACTATCTGATAGTCCGAGGACGTCTAGCAGCTAGTACATGGACATATGCCAGTGGAGGTGAGGATTGAGGGACCAGTTTTGATACTCGCTATCTTCAAATTGCGTCGATATTCTTGTCCATAACTTTTTTACTAACTGTTTTAAGTCGCATACTAAAACATTATGTAGAAAAAAGAAAGACTTTATTTATTTTATTCGGTAATATTCACTATAATATTTATCCACTTTGTGTGGAATAAGGGACCACAGTTGAGTAGTTATATATTTTTTATCTTTCATGCTTTGTGGTCTGTTATTCAGTAATATCTTCACAAGTTCTTTACTAAATGTCTGTAGTCATAATACCTTCAATGTTTTAAGACTACTACTAAATCCTACTATTTTTATTTTGCGAAATACTAGTATGGTCGCCCAGTTCACACGCACATGAGTTTTCTTAATCAACACTCTTAGAATTCATTTCCACGAGGCAGAGATAAGCAAAGAGAAAACTAAACAACTAATAGAATTTCAATATTTTGACATTTCTTCTCCACTTAGCAATCCCAGGGTCTTTGTCCTCTCCGCTTCAGTGGAAATGATTTTGAGTAGCCTGACAAAATCAACTTACTAGTAAAATCGAATCCATATTTCCTACTTGATATTGTTTTATTATGAGCATGATACCCTAACCTAGCTAAGCAGCATATGGTGCAAAATTATTTTTCACCCATTTACCTTTGGTGTGTAGAATTAGTGGCCTTTAGTTAGTTTAACAGACAAAGCCACACTCAAATAAAACAAGCTATTTACCATGGTTTGAAAATGTACGTGAAATTCTGTTCAAGAATCTAAATATAATCTACTATTTGTAAGTGATGACAATATGAAAATATTCAGGTGGTTTGCTACATCGAGTTTGCCTAAAGTATTTAATAAAGCCAAGGGATTCCTAATATACTTGAATATTATGGTCTAGGTGCAAATGGAAATTGATATTTTATATCTACAGCTATATTGTAGGCAACAGCAACACACATTCACCTATTATAATTGTCCTATTATTCTTGTTACAGAACCACTATGTCTACCAGAATTTACCAGCAAATTCCAAAAACCAACAACAGTAATCGAAAATTTCCCGTCACAAGGTTGGTTCATATTAAAATCAACAACTCTTTCCCACCCAACAACCAGCTTCTAAAATTATTATTCCTGCTTAATAATATTGTGCTCTTTTTCTATTATCGTCGCTGGATCACATCGATTCATCTTGTCAGCAACATAAAGATACTGTGCATATTTTAAACCTACAATTAAACATAATTGTATCGTTTGTTTCAGCAGCCGTTGAATGTGTTGCAACTATTGAAAATCCTGGAATGCAAGAAAGTACACTGCAAGATAAATATGGTGAGGATTGTTTACTTCCACATAACAGAAAATAAAAAGAGTATAATGATGAAGTACACAGATCACCTGTCTGTCACATATAACTTTTACAATACAACTTTTTTAAGACTAGTGCTCCACCATGTCTTTAACTTGAGCTTGTTTTCTAATAGCTTAATATTTTTTTGCAGGTTCAAACACTACTAAAAAAGTAGTAAAACTGGTCAGAATGACGAAGAATGAGCAAAGCTTATACCAAAAACTGGTAGCAACCAGAATTAAGCTGTCAAAATGCCGTAATAGAGTGCAGAAGCAATCTTTGCAGTTAAAAGTAGCTAAAAATTTAATGAAGAGTGGCAAATTTATAGCTACTATTAACAATATGCCAAGTGCTGCAAAAATTTTGACAATGTTACAGTTCAGGGAACACAAAAAGAAAGAAAAAGGCAGAAGATTTTCGACTGAAGAAAAAATATTAGCTTTGGCACTGTTAAAGCAAAGCCCCAAAGGGTATCGCTTTCTGCGTAGAATGTTAGTTTTGCCTTCTCAGCAAATACTAACAAAATTTTTAAACCAGGCTAATATAAAGCCAGGTATTAATAATAATGTATTTGCTCAGCTAAAAGAAAGGGCAAATAAAATGAAACCAGCTGACAAACTCTGCATTTTGATGTTCGACGAAATGTCGCTAAAGGCAAATGTTACTTATAATGAAAGAAAAGATTTGGTGATAGGTTTCATAAATAACGGACGTGAGACAAAACCAGAGTTTGCAGACCACGCGCAAGTATTTATGATCAGGGGTTTGGTAAGAAAATACAAGCAACCTGTTGCATATACGTTTGCACAATCTGCAACCAAAGGCCCAGAGCTAGCTGTACAAATAAAAAACATTATAGAAAAATTACAAGGAATTGGCCTCAATGTAGTGGCGACAGTGTGTGACCAAGGCACAAATAATAGACAAGCCCTAAATCTTCTCATAAATGAAACCAGGGGAAATATGTTGAGAAGTGGACAAGAAGTCGGAGAAGATAATATAATAATAATAAATGACAAGAAAATTGTTCCACTTTATGATCCCCCTCATTTGTTGAAAGGTATAAGAAACAATCTTTTAGAGAAGATATTAAGGTACACTCTCAATAATGAAGAAAAGACAGCAAAGTGGGATCATATAAGACAATTGTATGATGAAAATCCTGCATACAAAGGTATTCGCTTAATGCCAAAACTGACAGAGAGCCATGTCGATCCAAGGAGGACAAAAATGAAAGTTAAATTTGCCAGCCAAGTGTTCAGTAGAACTATTTCATCCACTATGGGATACCTAGCAGGTAAGATCAAGACTGGTTTTTTTCTTGTTAAAGATGCCTATGGCATTAAGTCCGCCTCTGTACATTGTGCTTGAAGTGTTAATAAATAAAAAAAAAAGATAGCCATATTATTGGTTGCCCTCAAAATTAATGGGGTGCTTATATCATAACTAGCTTTAGCCCGCGACTTCGTCCGCGTGAATATCGGTTATAGGGGATGCAGACGAAGTCGCGGATTAAAAGTAGCCTATGTTGTTTCTTGGGGCTAAAGCTATTTTCATACCAAATTTCATCAAAATCGATTCCGAGCCGTTTCGTCATGAAAACGTAACAGACAGAGTTACTTTCGCATTTATAATATTAAAGTGTGGAATTATGGATATGCATTATTCAAATAATGAGATTTATGATTGTGGAAGAATCATATATAATAATTTACTGTAAATGTATTTTTAATAGCTAGGATTTTTATTCTATTAATGAAACAGATAATTAAATTCAAAATTATTCATAATTATCATCTTGTTACTCGGATATTTAAAATGTACATTGGTAAACCATATTACATACACGAATTTTACACACAGTGTACATAATGTGCACAAAAAAAATAAAAAGTAATGTAACATTAAATTCATTTTATTTTACAGATAACGGAATCCTCCCAGCGGAATGCAAGGAGACTGCGGATGTCCTGCTTTTTTTTGACAATCTTTTTGATTCCGTGAATGGTAGTTACACAAAAAAGAGGTTTTCAAAACCTCTCCTGGGACCAGTAACACCTCAATCAAAACACCACGAAATTTGGACAGAATCCAAAAAAGTTTTAAAAACTATGAAATTTATTACAGATAACAATAAAATTGCAAGTGTACCTAGTATTAATAATTGGGTATGGACACTGGAAGGCCTAGAAAAGTTAGTTAAAATATTAGCCATTGACCATAATGTTACGTCTTTATGGATGCGACACCTAAACCAAGACCCAATTGAGAATTTCTTTGGGGCCATAAGAAGCCATGGGTGTCGCAACACAAATCCAACCCCAGAAAGATTTGAATCGGCGTTAACAACTTTGTTGGTCAATAGCCTTTCCAGTGTCCATGCCCCTGGAGCAAATTGTGAAGAAGACCACTGTAATGCACTTCATGCCCTCGTCGTTACGAAGAGTAGTGAAGTTACGACGACTGGTCATATTTCTTTAGATATTGTAAATGAGATTACCCTTACGCCTTTAGAGGAAAAAAGTCAGCCCCAAATAATGGGGCCCCTACAATATGTTTCAGGATATTTTTTAAGAAAATCAAAAAATAAAATATTTAGATCCTGCGAAACTTGCAAGGGTAATCTCTATAGCGAAACTGAAAGTGATTTTATTAAACGAAGAGAATATGCCAGTCGTCGTTGGCTTTCCAGCCCTAGCCCAGATTTTGTCACATGTATTTCTAATATGCAAGATATTATTAACAAAATATTAATTAATAATTTAGAAAAACAGGCGCTGAGAGAATACACAAAAACGATGATTTTATTATATCTTGATTTTAATTTTTTAACATGCTCAGTACACAAAGATAAATTAATAGAATTTTTAATTAATTTAGTATGTAGATTTTTTATATTTGTTTATTGTAAAACTTTAAATAAAATATTATGTGGCAAAAAGGATATCGACAGCGACGAGGACGTGCTGCAGTGCAAAGCAAAAAAGTATTTTAAACGGTGTTATAAAAGAAAAAATAAATAATATTTTGTATGTTATATATGGGTTTTATTTAAACTATTCTCCTAAATATTACCCTTAAATAATCCCGTAATTTATTCAATTATCTATGAATAAATTACGGTGGTTATTAAAAGAAATAAATAAAAATATTAAAAAAACAGCCTAGGAGCCGGCAGGAACGATAGACGTATCTATAGATCTATATAGGTACATAACAGGAAAGTTGTACGTTTGTAGTTACAGATAGCGCCACCAATCGCTTTCTTTCTGAACCCATCGAGTAAAGCCTCTATACCTATATACTAAAAGTACTCTGTGCACTTGTCGTTGTCACTTGTCACGCTACTGAACTGAGAACTGACTACAAAAAACAGAATACAATATTTATTTTGTAATTCTATGGGTGGGTGGAACTGAATTAGTGAATTGAGAATTAAGTTTGGTTTCTATTGAAAATGGTTATGTTCAACAATTTTCAAGATATTATAAAAACTTTGCCACAAACGGGATCGTTCAGCTTGCCAACATTCAAGCAAAGTCCTTTGAAGATCGAATATACCAAAAATGTAAGTTTGTCAAGCTTTAAATTCTTTGTAATATGTTAAAATTGTACTACTACCTTCGACAAAAAGTTTAAGGCTGTTGTTGTACGGTGTTACAGAACTTGCAGAGTACAGAAACCACGTACGACGGCTGGGGACCTCCTTTACCGTTTGCTAGTAGTGAGGTGTTCCATGCATGTATCTTAGCGTGGAGGCGCCTTACCGTTTTGAAAGGAGATTGTAAAGCCATTTATGAAGTAACTTTTGCTGTTGAGGTATGGTTATACATAGTCGTAATTCTATTGTATTTATTTAGCTTCATAACTTGTACTAAATAACTTATTTTTTGGATGAATGACCATCTATTTATATTGTGACCCCTCCATGCCTTGGAAAGTAAGTAAAGCCATTGGTCCCTGCTGTCATTCATAGTCCTTTGAATGTTGTTATGGGTAGTCAGAAACCAGAAATTCTGACTACCAGTCTTGCTAAGGAGTATGTTACCTAGTAACTCTGTTGTGGAGGACAGACAGGCAGTCGCTCCATGTAAAACACTGGTATTCATCTGCATCTGGTGAGATTGGAAACCCAACATATTTAGGAAGAGGCTAGGCAGATGATAATGATCTGTCCTGTTATCTCTTCACCAGCCTGGGTTAAATGGTAGAGAATGCCTAAGGCATTAAGTCTGCCTTTGTACCTAAGTTGATATCCTACTTAATATTATAAATGCGAAAGTTTGTGAAGATGTGTGGATGTTTGTTACTCAATCACGCACAAACCGTTGAACAGATTTGCATGAAAATTGGCACATAGATAGACCATTTCCTGGATTAACATATAGGATACTTTTTATTTCGGTAATATTCCCTTGGGATAATCGTTCTTTTAACGCGGGCGAAACCGCGGGCAGAAGCTAGTAAATTAATAAATAAATGTATTTATTTTCAGGACAGCAATTTCATCTTCAAGGCTGGTGACACAATAGGTGTAATTCCCCAAAATGATGAATCAGATGTAGATTTAATTATTAGTCATCTCAATTTAGATACCACAGCAGATCTGTTCTACACTTTGACATTATATAATGGTATAAAAGGAAGAATTCCCTCACATGTACCTGTGAAATCTACAATAAGGCATGTCTTGAGACATTGTGTAGATATTAGGAGTCTCTTAAAAAAGGTATTGTATCTTTTATTTACAGTTAGAAATGGAATGGACCTTGAGTGTTACTATGACAATGACTTTAATTTTCATTCTATATTTCAGGTCTTCCTCCTAGCTTTATCTAAATACACTATGAATGACAAGGAAAGAAAGTTACTAGAATATTTATGCAGTAAAGAAGGTTCAGCTGCATATTCAACACATATTTTAGACAAAAATCTATGCATACTGGACATCTTTACAATCTTTAAATCTTGTAAGCCTCCTATAGAAGTAATACTAGCTAACTTACCCAGATTATTTCCAAGACCTTATTCAATTGTGAATAGCGGCCTAAAAAATGATCAAAAAATAAAAATATGTTTTTCTGTGATGACAAACAACAACCGAAAAGGACTTACTACTAGCTGGCTCGAAAAAATTATATTGAATGAAGATTTCTCAATAGAAAATAGAGTCAAGAACTTGGGTATATCAAATGACTTATTGCACTAGACAAAAGGTTCCTATTTACCTCAGAAAAAATGTTGGAATGTTTTGTTTACCAGAAAACTTAGAAACACCATTGATTCTCATTGGTCCTGGTACTGGTGTATCACCATTCATTGGGTTTTTAGAAGAAAGAGAAACTTTGATGAAAAGTAACGCAGAAATAAAATTAGGCAATATTTGGCTATTCTTTGGATGCAGGAATCCAGAATTAGATTTCATTTATGAAGAAGAACTGAAGGGGTTCTTGTCAAGAGGAATATTGAATGAACTTTTTACGGCATTCTCAAGAGTAGATGATCATGAAACCAAATATATTCAGGTGTGTACTATGTATTATGTGTGACTGACACTGCCTTGTCACCAACAGGCATTTTAATTTTGATAACACAAAAAAATTGTCACTACACTCTGTCCACTAGCTTAATCGTTTTTTGACAGCTGCAACTAGTGAACAATATTTATGATTTTTGTAAAAACTGATACGCATAACTGTATTATAATGTCTGTAAGAGATCATAAATAAGATAATCCAACAAGATAAGGCAGTTTATATATTTATTTTATAACGCATTTTTAAGTTAGCTTAAAATCGGGAATAATTTCATTCTAAAGCAGCTGTCATAAAACCAATAACCCAATGGACAGGGTATAATTAGTCGAAATTTGTCGCCAAATATCAGAATTTGTCGGTTACTGGTTCTTCAAAAGATACAAGGGTTTATAGGTGGCCAATCTGGAGTCTCCTCAGCTTGGCTACATTTATATCTCAAAAATTAGGGCACCTAACGAAGATCTGTTTTGTTCCAAATTGAATCGCTAATTAGTCGCAGTTGTCGCCAAGCATAGATTTAATCGGGTCTTAGTTTAGAAGATAAGGTATAGCCCAAGAGCTAGATCGAAGAGTTCACGACAATCTCTACGATCTAGCTCTTGGACGCGCTAATCTCCGAAACTTAGAGTCCAATTCTGAATTTCTTTTTCGCTTTTACGGATCTACGTAATCCCCAAACATATTTGGGTTACATTTTACAAAAAAAAAATTAGGGGAACGTAAGATAATTCACGCAGACGAAGTAGCGGGAAAAAGCTAGTATATAAAAACGAATGGACACTCATTCACTCACTCACTAAACTCGAAATCTACTTAAGGGCGCGTATTCGATTTAGTGCAACTCAAAATCTAAACGATTGCTAGAACGGCGTAGCAGCATTGACACACACTAGTACAATACAATGGTCTGTTTGTGTGCATCAGAAAAAAATATATGCACGAAATAAGCACGAATCATTGAAATTGATCGGCAAACGACAGCGCGCGATGTTTTACAGTGCTTTTTAAAATAATTGTCTAAAATAAATGAGCTCGTTTAACGGACTGAAAAATATTCTGTATATTAAGCATAACATTTACTTTCATAAAATAAATATATCAGTTGTTTTTATTCAAATACTGTTGAAAAAAAATTGTCAAAGTGAACCGATTTTCTACTTTTTCAACATTGTTTTTTAATACATAATAGTAACATTTTCTTAATTTTGCCTCTGTTACTGTCTTTATGACTGTATATACTGTTGGAAAAACGCATAAAACAAAATATTTTGGCATATTGTAATGGTTGTATTCGTCCTGAAAGTTAACTCTGACGTCTATTTTCGTAAAACGATATGAAAGAATTGTCTTCGCTTTAAAAAACCATCATTAAAAATTATACTTTTACTCTGTAGCTGTCTAAATCAAGACTTACTTTCTAAAATTGTAAATTGTCTTTAAATAATCTGCTCACATAATTACGATATTGCTCTGGGCAAAACGCAAAAACATGAAGTTTTCGTCACGAATCGGATACGCGCTCTGAACTTATGAAGTTGTAATTTGGTAGGTAAGAGATGTAGGGTAGGAACGGATTTTACGACAGGGGTCTCTGACTACTGAGTCGCGAGCATAATCATTATCAAACAAAAACAGTTTTTTTTTTTTATTACAGGATGCAATAACTCAAAATGGTAAACAAGTTACTCAACTAATCAGAGATGGTGCGTCTGTGTTCATCTGTGGTGACTTAAAAACTATGGCTGCTGAGATCAAGGAGATACTAATAAAATGTTTTGTAGACCATGATAACATGACTGTGCCAGAAGCCCAGAATAAGATATCTGAAATGCAGAAAGATAAAAGATATGTAGTTGATGCGTGGAGTTGATGAAAAGTCTATAATTATTGTGTAACAATAGCAAAGCTGCTTTTTCAAAATGGATACCATTTTCAAAACTTATGTTTTTTTATTACTGGAATAATTAAAATAATTATTAAAGTACATGATCATTTTCATTCCTTATGCAAAGGAACATACACAAAATATTTGTAAGGCAATGTTTTAAAAAGAAAGGTTGCTGTGTTTTCATTAGCAGATTCAAATAATCTAAAATAGGCAAATATTGCTTAAGGATATAGCCCTGTGCATGTGAAATGTGCCCCACGTTCTGTCGACCCATTTCGTTTGCCTTGTCACTCTCGGTGGAGTAGAATGTCCAATAATATAAATGAAATCCTAAATACTGGTTCGGCGCTATTCCACCCTATAGGACGGAAGGTGGAGTATGAATTCCTACTTATGCAGTAAAATTCTAGTTCGGCGCCTATTCCACTAAAATCTAGAGATTGGGTCCATTCCTGCAACCCTACCGTTACCGTTGTGTAACTAAAGGTTAAACTTTTAGCAGGGACAGTGGAAAAATAAATAATAATAAATTACCTATTTCGAGGCAAAAATAGATACTAGTGAAACAAAGTCAGCTGTACATAGAACATCTTTTAGTTCTCTAAATAAAAGTAGGTAATAAATAAAAACAAAAAATTAAAACCACAGGTACATATTTTATAAAAATAATTTAATAGGCAAATTATATTAATAAAATGTTCAAAAAGTGTCCTTTCTGTATATAAACTTACAATTATAGCGTATAGCGTCAATACATAAAGCTTCTCTATATGAGATGACAGACTGTAGTTACTGGTATGACCGTACAGAGGCCAGCACAACAAGCTACAACTATCTGTAATTTTTTTCTGATAGATTTTCAACTTTATTACAAAAGAATAAGGTTCATATTCAATTGCGAAAATTTGACAGTGTGGTGTGGCTCGATTTGCTGCCGTCTGTACAATAGTAGCAAGAACGAGACTCGGAACGGACATGCGACAGTTCGCTTGCGAGTCATCTCGTTTTACTAAAGTACCTCAATGTGGGCTTGATGAAATAAGTGGGCTACACTTAATAGTGAAGACGTAGGTACCGTTTGCACTGTACGTATTGTGAGCAGTATCAGTCAATGTCTAAAAAATCTCCCACATTGAATACTGCCATGCGATTGCAATTTTAAAAACTTTCCAGTAACAAAGTCATCTTCATTATAAAAAGAGCATTCACACGATTCTTCGTTGTGTCGATGAAAATGCTTAAAATCTATTCTATAAAAGTACATCTAAATTATCGCTGTATTAAGCAGGCGGTTTTGAGACTACTTCGAATGAGTTTAGTTCAAGGTGTTGGTAAGCGTTCGATGAGTCGATCATTCGAGGTAACGAACCATCGATAAAGTAAGCCTTCGGGGTAACGGCCTTCGATAAAACGTCATTCGAAGCAAAATATCAAATCCGAAGCAGGCACTCATGGCGCATGGCGAAGAAATATACAAACTGTTATCAAGTAATTTTCGTTAAGACTTCTTATAAAAATACAGGATACTGATATAATACTAAAAAAATCTCAAAATACAGTTATTTAAACAGCTTTTTTTTGTCCGTTATTGCACTGTTCTTTAAAGAGGTTTCAAACAAAGTGACATGTAATATTGGCTGTTGAATGGTCCATAATATATATCACTTCAGTAGTACGAGCTGTGCCCTTATAAAATCCTAATACTATTACTATGAGTATAAGTCACTCAACTATCTTATTTCACTAAACAATGCAGTTAGATTCTGCATTATTTACTGAGGTATTGTATTATACCTTCGGAATAATAATAAAAAAATAATGATAGTAAAACGTTCTAAAAGCTGGAATATGAAAGCAGGAATTGGTACAAAGTTTATCTCTAACGAGAAGTAAAAAAATACGTTGGGATCCTCTTAATAAATTTGGTTGTAAGTTGGTTTATTTCTACACCTATCGTACGTCAATATAAAATTCTTCAAGGTATATAAACCGCATGCGGGCACGACCGCACGAGTACAAAACCTGGCGTGAGCTTTGATATTGCACCCTTCCACATGGAACTCCTTATATAATTAATGGACTACAATCCATTGAACACCATACCTATATGTAAGCAAAAATGAACTATACTATAATTATTACTACCACATAGAAGTAGTACAACAAATCATTTGCAATACAAATTATTTATAGCACTAAAAAACATTTCCTTATTTACCATGACCAGACATTTTTTTCAATTCAGTCACAGAATTTGACCCACAAATCAAAATAAACTGTAATTATAACAAAATAGAGTTGATATTTTTTATAAACGCCAGATTCTCGAATATAATATTTTGAGCACACTGCACGGAAATGATTTTGCTGACAAATCATTTCGGCGCTCGCTATCTTACATCTAAACGTGGCAATGACACATTATAACATGCAACGTTAGATGGATGAGTAGGTATATATTTGTTAGAAAACACGACACACGCAGATTATATTAACTCAGTACTATGAAACTGTACGGTCAGCAACAAAAGTCCATTAATACTTACATTTACATATCAACTAAATGACACAAAATAATACGATGCAATAAATACTTTTCAGTATTTCAGGTCATAGTTAAGAGTTTATTTTATTTAGATTTTCCATCATTTCCGTATTTAATTTAACATTTTGCTCAATAATTATAACTTAAAAATTCGAAGTGTTAATCGACTTTTGTTGCTGAACGTACCTATTAATTTCTAAGGAATGGCTAATACCCACTATTTTAAAAATGCAGCACTGTAACACAGTCTTGATTTTTTTGTCGTTGGATGTATAAATACAACAGGTACAAAGGTACGATATTTAACGTGTCTGACTAAATTAAGGGAACCAAAATTCTTGATTCCTCCATCTTGACTTCAAATGGAGGGACTAAGGATTTTGTTAAATCATTAAGTATATTTAGAGGTAGCTAAAATGAGTGAAGAGGCACCAGGCCATAGTAGACTAAAGATCGTAGTACATTACACCAACTCAATGTCGACTCCACTCATAATTCAACTCACAGTATGGTATTCAAATGTAAGCTTTATTCTGGTGTAAAAAGAGTGATTTTTTCAACACATAAGTTGAAAGTCTACGACGCGTGGTCCACGCGTTGTTCACCTATTGACTGCCACCAAAATTCACTCTTATGTAACACGAAATAAAGCTTACATTTCAATGCCATAGTGTGAGTTGAGTTGGAGTGGAGTCCCTTGAGACCTTAAACAGTATCAATTTTTTTATGTTCAAGAATTCAAAACTTGTTCCCTTCATTTTGACGGACACTATTTAAATTAGTACAGAATTGCTTTTTCATAAGAAGTACACAATGAATATAAAGAAATCAGAAGGAATGTGAAACGGCAGACTTACTAAACTGTTGCATTTGGTTGACCTGGTAAAATATCTACGTAAAGTAAAGGTACAGAGGCCAGACATCAAGCTACAACAATCTGTCAAATTTCTTTGATAGATTTTCAACTTTATTACAAAAGAATAAGGATCATATTCAATTGTGAAAATTGGATAGTTTGGTATGGCTTGATGTACTGGCTTCTGTATATCTAATTATAAAAATAAACAATGCAAATTATTACGACTAGCTAAAAAAAGTTATTTCGTTTATTTATGTACATTTTTGGTAATAGCCTATCTGTGCACCAATTACTTGTTATCAAAAAGGGCTTACTTACCTAAACTTTGTGGACACCATATTTAAATATTTTCTATTGTTTTCAATGTACATAAAAATGGAATTATGGACATATTTGAATACCTACATTTTAAACAAAAAAAAAATGTTTATTGAATTTAAATTCTTTGTTCATTGATAAAGATAATAGAGTAGCTAGAGTCAAGAGCGGCATTTTATTAAAAATACACTTCGCTCGCTTTTGCATCCACCACTTTATAGCCGAAGTAGTCGGGTGCCCGCTCTGCGGGGCTCCTACTTGTGCATGAATAGTGAAAAGCTTAGCTCGTCCCTGCATTCTAGGTTCTCTTAGTACAACTACTGCTGTACACCCGTGGTAGATTTTTAACCACCACCGGGGGCGCCAATGCCGGCCGCACAGGCACTATTTTGTGCATTTAAAAGTGCATAATTTTCCGAAATTAAATTCTAGACAACATAAGTCCGGAACATAATATCCAAAATCTGATTTCTTACAATAAAAAATACTTAAAATGGACAGATTACATTCTTATTAAGTAACTAAATTCTAAGCCGAATATCCTAACTTGTATAAGTCAATTCATGTTGTATAATTATGGCATTTTCTTGTACAAAAATTATAGATTTGAATGATTCCTTCAAATGTTTCATTAAGGGTATGCTTTAGTGTGATGTGTGAATACCTATCTAGGTATATCAGTTGTAGATACGGTATCTATACGAGTCTACAGATAAGACAAAAGCTATACACGCCTAACGTGCTGTCGAAATTTATATCTTGCGATTTCATGCTAAATGCGTACAATAAAAAATGTGTAGCTCTATGAATAAACATACTGCTAATACAGAATGTTTTCCGTCCTCCACAACTAAACATTTTAAATTCTTTTTATTAAAAGTATTCTCAAATAATGCCCAGTATGATATTGGCGAATCAATATTGTCCATTATATTATAGTCTTGTAAAACACTGCAAAACTTGGCACCTCAAAACAGTCATTACATTCATAAAGAGCATACAAAATTGTAAAAGGCTATAAAAATGAAATACATGTAGGCATAAAGAGGATGGAACAATTACCAGTCTCAGTCGTGGTTCTTGTGGTGAATCTTTTGCGCGGCCCTGATGAGCGGCGTCAATGTCCTCAGCTCCATCGCGCAATCGAGGAACGGATGTCTTAGAAGCTCGTCAGCCGCTGCTCGTAAATCTACGTCCACTTGTAAACATTTGTCAAGGAAATCTTGGAATTCTATTGATAACTTTTCCCATCTAGGGATTTTAGGCCGGCCGACTGCCGCGATTAGATATAGAGCCCGCAGTGGAGACTCCTTCATGTAAGGCGGTTCACCTTCAATCATTTCAATCGCCATAATACCTAACGACCATACGTCAACCTTCTTACCATATTGCTTCCTGGTGACCACTTCTGGTGCCATCCAGTAGGGCGTGCCAACCATTGTCTGTCGTTTCTCATCACCTATAATATTGGCGCAGAAACCAAAATCTGTTACTTTGACTGTGCCGTCCATACCAAGCAGAACATTGTCAGATTTAATATCCCTGTGTATAGTGCCTTTGGAGTGCAAAAATGCTATGGCTTGAAGAGTTTCGCGACAGACTGCCGCAATTTGACCTTCTTTCATGACGACTTCAGTTACGACGTAGTTCAGGGACCCTCCGTCCAGGAGCTCCATAGCAACCCATAGGTGCTCGTAACTGAGGAACGCGTCCAGGAAATTCACAAGATTCTTATGGTTGAATCCCTTCAGCACATTAATTTCGTTGAGTATTAGTTCCTTCTTGCTTTGTTTGGTTAAGTCTATGTCCTTGATCGCAACTTTCGAGTTGTCCTTGCTGTCTATTGCGACAAACACCACACCTGTCAACAAAATAGTGTACACGTCATTGCTTGGTGCAATTACTTAATTAAAAGGAAACCTAATAGTTTGTTGAATGCGCGAGGGTAAGTCAAAGAGGTGTGGTTTCCGTTTTTACTAGTTCATTCTCCTACCGTAGGTATTCGTAATATTTATTAAAAACAAATTATGGTTTATCTACTTGTCAAACCAGTTATTTTACTTGTTTACCCTTTTAATTTGATGTAAGTTTCGAGTTTCAAAAAAACCCAGCGTCAGACAGTCTGGCATTACTGCTGAAATAAACCTTTTTGGCGCAGCGGTGACGCACACACTACGTTTAAAACATTGTAATTTGTTAGTTTTATAAAAATTGCCAAACAAATGTTAAGCCCGTCACATACGTAGCTATAATATATATTATAGTTAGCCACCACACGACACACGGTAGCTATAATATAATAATATATTTTCGCCCTTATTACGTCTGCGATCGTTGTTTGTTTCACATTTTTGAAATTTATATTAATATGCCTTGCTATATCTGTCCACATATTTTGGTGACGTAGTAAAAATATATATTATAGCTGATCGTAATATGCCTCGATTTTAGCTACGTCTGACGTATATTAATATATATTATAGCTACGTCTGTGACGGGCTTTATCCTTACTTTCTTTATTCTAATTCCGGTAATAAGGTTCCGTACCGCAAAAGGAGAAAAAGAAACCTACACAACATATTAGGACCCTTTAATTACTCGATTATTATGAAAGCCTTTCTCATGAGATTCGTGAGATTACATAAGATATTTGTATATTACCCCATTATTAGTTTGCGTAACCAACCGTGTAGAAATGAACTCTGCAATGAGATCGTTTGCCACTAAGCACCACGATAGTGGAGGCAGTAGCACTCCACGCTCTGCTTACGATTCGCCGTGAGGTGGTATTCATAGTATCCGTTTTATGAACGTTGGCGCTACTCTAAGCGCCCGACCGATACGGCCAAAGTTCTTTTTGTCGGAAGCACCTTCTCTATGTCTTTAAAGGCAAATAGGGTTGCATTTTCAGCTGTCAACGTGACCCTACGATACGGAGTCGTATGATGAGATTCCGTGGATTTCTACGTCAGTCTCTCGAGGACTGTTTGGGACTCTAACATAACTGCCTAGTCCCATATCTGTGCACGGTGTACCTTGGGGGCAGAAGTGTTCGTAACTGGATAAGAGGATGGATGTGATATTGTTTACGTCAACGTTTGCTACGGGTATTATTGCCGGTAAAGGGGGCTGAATACCTAGCTTGCCACTGAGCAGTCTATCTGAGTTTCGAGGGACTTTTTGCGGTAGTCGCTTGATTAAACTAAGGTCAATGGTAAAACGGATCCATAATTATGTCAACTCGTTTGACTCGGTTTGACACATGACAGTTATGGATGCAGTTAGAGAACCTAAGGTTGATGCTAAGATTTATTATAGCTTGTGATCACGCATTTGTAAAATGGTTTTGAGGCTTTTGAAGGAACTCTCTTTTCGGTTTTAGTACCTATTTTTTTTGGACTTAGATCATCTTGAACTACCAAGCAGTACTTGTAACTACTGCATTAGGAGGAAATTATAAAATATAAATAAACACGTTTGAATAGTCATCCACAAACAGATGTATATTGTAATCAATCCAGAAAGTAGTCAATAGATAAGATAGTAACATTCTTGGTTGTTATACCTGTTATGTAAAGATTTCGTATGACGTTAAACATTGCATTAATCATATTTGCGAGCTTGCAAGGTCGATTGTACCTTGTTTTATTGTTGACTGATTAGGTACTAAAGTAATGGTGTCTTGAAAATAGATTTTGTACTATAGAAGCTACAAATATTTCCATCATTGATTGAAATATATTGTCCTTTTATCAGTTATTAAACGGTTTATCACAATTTACTGTCAGATTACAATAATATACCTGGGCGACTAGCTTCTGCCCGCGACATTTTCCGCATAGAAGTCCAACATTAGAACATTTCGTTTTAACATGGTAAAATGTATTCCTATGGCACTTGGTAATATCTACTGTCTCCTTGTGAAAGTAATTTTGAAATGGGGACACTTCCAGAAGGGGAATCAATTTTACCTCTTTAATTTTTGTTTTTTTTTAACTTTGTCCCACACTAGGAATTTCTCCTGTGTTGTGGGTGCTTTTACAAACATATAAACATATAAACTCACATACACAAACAGCCAGACCCGGAACAGCTATCTGTAGGCCATACAAATATTTGTTCCGTGCGGGAATCGAACCCGCGACACGCAGCGCAGCAGTCGATCGCTTAACCACTGCGCCAACTATGTCGTCATATTAGGAAGTTAAGAGAATTCAAGAAAGCAGGTTTACTAAACATGCTTGCCACATACGGGTGGTATGTACTGTACGCAAGCAAGGTCCAAACTGACCAATCAAGAGCTAACAGTAACCAGAGTGCCTGCAATCGGAATACCAACAACTATCGTGAACCTTGGCTATGAAATACTGAACCTTGAAGTATGATTACTGTGGTACACATAACACAAAGTGTTCGCACTTTCTTTTGTTTTTATGAACATTATTACTTAGCTCATAGCTCAGTAAAAGCCGTACAGATCGATCGGTCAAAGGTTAAGCTACGCTTGCCGCGGTCGGTCTATGGATGGGTGACCAAGGGGGGGATAATGTTTTGTGATATACTTGAATTCCATGACGAAATCGCAGGCAGAAGATAGGTAGTAATCATTACAAATTGTGTTTAGACAATTTAATTTGTGGTTATTATTTCTTTATACAGCATTGTGTACAGTATTCTAAGTCTGTATTACCATATATTAAGATAGTAAATTGACTTGATTAGCAATTTTTTTCTTAGTTGTCCAGTATCTCTTATTCTCTGCCCAATTAACACATTAGTGTCAATTGGTCACTGAATGTATAGCTGTATGTATTTATAATGCTTTTAACCTCATTTGTGATTTGAAGGTAATATTAGCACTGTATGATAGTTGTAATTATTGTATGGCAACCTAGTGTCTATTAGCATACTAAGTATATGAGCGTACACTGTTTACAGTTAGGATTATTACAATTTATCCCCTAATAAATATGATAGCCAAAAAAAGCACATTTACCTCCTTGTTTATTCGCCAGGAGCACTACTACAAGCATATCGGCCTGTCCATATACATTTGTGTATGTGGATAATTGTTGTAGGGCTGAGTGGTGCTCAAATCAATCTTTACAATTTGAAATTCAAAGGTTAAGTTGTACATGCTTGCATGACATTATATTCCTGACAATCTAAGAAGTCCCATTTGACATGTCATATTTGAATATGACATGTCAAACACAACCCCCCCCCCTTGGGAGGCCTATGTCCACCAGTGGACGTCTTTCGGTTGAAATGATGATGATGATGATTTGAATATGAATCAACAATTAATTCGTGTTTATGAGTGAACCTCCACACCAGAGTACAGGCCATCCAAGGAGGATATACCATCCCTGGATACGAAGCTGTCCCAAGCGCCTTCTGCACCTGGACAGATATAGCTTGCGACTGGTGGCCGGGACCATCACAGGACACTGCTCGCTGAACAAACACTTTCACACCCTAGGCATCACTGATAGTACTCTGTGCAGAGCCTGCATGGAGGCGGAAGAAACGGTGGCGCATGTTCTCCTTGAGTGCACTGGCGTCACCCAGATCCGCAGGGAAACCCTTGGAACACCAAACTCCCATGTGGACGCCCTGAGAAGACTGGGAAGGCTGATCTGCTTCTGGAGGGAGGTGGGCTGGTTGGAGTAATCGGCCGCCATAGCTCACGTACAATGGTCCACATTTAAGGACTAAGTGCGGAAACCAAACCCCCCTAACATAGAAGCATGAGTGCTTTTTTTTTTAGCATAAGTAATTTGAGTTGTTAAAATAAACATTTTTTTTTTCTTTTCAATATAAAGTTAAACTTGATGCTTATGAAAGTTGTTATAGTGTATGAGTAACATAGTAATTAATTAGGATTATGAATTTTATCTTTCAATTTCATACGAACTAGTTCGAAAGAACAAACATCAAATGGGACTTCTTATGTTGTCAGGAGATTAGTAAAGTTGTGCCACAACAAAAAAGCTAAATTGTGTCCTTGGAGTCAAGCTCTGAATTACTACTCTATGGGATTACGTATAAAAACATAATTCCATAGAGTAGTAATTGGTCATGTCTGTCATGCAGTTGTGACAGTGGGGTGATGGACACATTTTGGTTTATCATCTACTAGCAACCCGACCCGGCTTCGCATGGGCCTATAGCCTTCCTCGATAAATGGACTATCAAACACAAAAATATTTTTTCAATTCGAACCAGTAGATCCTGAGATTAGCGCGTTCAACCAACCAACCAAACAAACAAACAAACTCTTCAGCTTTATAATATTAGAATAGATGACATGATTTTGGCTGTCAAAAGGTTAATTTCCCTTTCCCCTTTTCTTTTATATATATATTTATATATCCAGATATATAATTATGTATGTGAGTTTACATCTTTTTAACTTTATAATTATTACTTTTTTGTTATGCACCTGCCATATTATCTCTTCACCACCCTTGGTTGACGAATGCCTAAGGCATTAAGTCCGCCTTTGTACCTTTGTGCATGAAGTATAAATAAATAAATAAATTGTAGTTTTTCAAGTCATTCACAGAACAACATTAAGCATAATTAAATTATCACTAATCAAACTCCAATAACATTAGTATAGATCACATAAATAGAATAGATACCTAAATATGTGAGAGACGGCCTGTACTATATGGCTACTGCAATGCTGCAGGGGAGTACACACAGGTACAACAACTTGGTGGGAGGCAGTGAGTCTTGCTTCTTTATGTAGAAATAGTTATTATTCTTTGGTATGGGCAACAGGATGTTATTTACAAGTTAAAAACTTACTGCAATCTACAATTTATGTGCCATAACTCATTAATGCAGTGTTTATCTTAAACATTTAGTAAGTTGACAGGACACCCGCAATCAATAACAGACGTCTTTGGGAAGATAAGTAGATAAAATGATTAGAATGGATTACCTGAAGCACCGGCACCCAGCTGCTTGATCCTCTCAAACCGGACATAAGGATCATCCTTATTGCATATCCTCTTCAACTCCTCGTATATCTCCTCATCGTTGAGTGTTGCATATCTCAGTTCCTTCTTTCTCAGTATTGGACTCTCCTCAGGGTCATTACCAATAAGAGATAAGTCTTCCACTACAGCTGACAAGTCCATTACAGCATCCTTCTTCTTCAAGCCGGTTTTGGTAGGTGTGCAAGCTATGGTCTGTCTCTGATTGTATGAGTCATTGGTACTCACTTCTTCCTCACTGCTTTGGCCGATCGACAGGTCGGAATCTTGACTCTGATGTGCATTCTTATGATCTAACAGCTTCTCAATCTCCTTATTTTCCTCAGTGATCGCCTCGTCAGTAAGGAAGGGCTTGAATGGCTCGTCAGGTGCCTTCTCTTTTTTGATAGTGTACATGTGGAACTTGACGGCCTGGATGGCCGCGTCAGGGTTCTCATTTTGTTCGGCAGGTGTAATTTGTGTGTTCAACAATCTCAACCAGGACGTCGGCAATCCTTCCAACATGCCTGTCTCAGAGTTCTTACTGACATGTATATGTTGTTTCACATCTGTTGGCATACCAATGTCAGTCACTCGCTCTTCTCTGTCCCTGGGTTGCTTTTTAGAAAAAAGTTTCCCAAACACACCACGGTTCGATCGCCCACTCATTTTGATTGATAACTGTTAGTCTATTAATTTTTAAGACATATCACTGTCACGTATCTAAAACACAAAACCTACATTGCTTGTAAGACACTTTTTCGCAAAGGCGGAACTCAGTTATTGTAGATAGGAGTGGCTTTTACACGGACGGATCCTTAGGACGGCGGCCACTTTATCCAAAACTTTATCATCTGTCAAAATGTCGTGAAGAAAAATGGAGAGAAAATAAATGTCTGTTCAATTTCACGCATACTCGTAATACGAAAACTACTCAAAATGAGCAAGAATTGACTTAATCAATTTTAGCATAACTAATTAATTTTTTTTATCGTGTAATTAAATTATAAGTACTTAAATTATTGTTAAAGCATCAATTATTTCCTAATTATGGCAACAAAAACCAATGAATTTTTCACGTTCATACATAAGCTGCGTACAATGGAGCGCATTATTCGTTTTATATTGGTACTATTGGTATGCCTGTCCGCTGTCGTCGTATTGCTGCTGATAATTCTATAAGAATTTAGGATGATTCATTCACTCGTTCAAATGTCCATCCATCCGTATTCGTAAGGTGTAAGGAGTAATATTTTTATTTTGTAACCTTTCAATATGCATAAAAAATAATAATATGCTTGATGTAGGTACCTACTATAATATTATGTAGGTAGGTAGGGTACCTAATCATAAGACATTATTGGGACGTAAACAAATATTAGGTACCAACTTCGTATTTCATTTAAAAAAGAAACCGACATGAAAAGCATGAAATAAAAAAATATTCCTGCACGGACTAGAAAAAAAAGAAGGACTCCACGCCACGCATATCGAAAGTGAACCACCTAAAGTACGCCGGACCGACGACGCACACATAGATCGGTATATAGGTACGGTCGGTCTAGTCCGTGACTATGATGTATGTGTGCGTGAGGCATGTTTGTACAAACGGTCCGGCTTACTTAGGGTGCTTCACTTTCAAATACTTTCAATATGCGTAGCGCGGAGTCCTTCTTTTTTTCTAGTCCGTGCCGTGTAAGTATTCCTGTCTGATAGCTTAAAACGCTTTTTAATTCTCCTTATAGGTGCAGTAGTATCCAGGGCGAATAACCGTGATCGCATGTCACCCTGTCGGGCCCGCCCATTAGTCACGAGTGACTAATGCGGCATGCGACCCCTTATGCAAAAATCACAACCCTCCCTTTGGCTTTGCCGTATTCGAGAAAAATAAGCTTTCTTGTATGAAAATTACCACGTGTTTATTTTATTGACAGAGCGGAAAAATATCATCAGCATCTCGAGTTAGGCACTGCTTAGATAGGTAGGTCCTATCAAAGACATTTAAATTTAATTACCTACGATAGACGGGACAAAGCGAACCAAATCCTAATTTCTCTACTTATTTAACTCCTACTGGCGCAGTCACAGACTAGTTCCACCAATGTCAGTTGTCATAAATAGGTACTTTACGACGTTTATAATGTTTGATGTCGCTAAAAGTCGCTAAATATTTTCGCTAGATGGCCACACTCACTTAGTAGTACTACACATAGTTTAAGATGGTTATACTTACTTTGTGATGGGATTACCGTTATTTTTTACATTTCTTCTTGATAGCCCCGCAAAATTATATATTTCTTTTTCTACCATTGTCTCCTCCAAGTTGGTTAACACTCTTATTTAGGTAGGTACCTACCTACTTACGTAGTAGTTATGCCTATGAAGTAAGTAGGTAGGTACAGTATGGTCAACGTATCTTGGCGCGTCTGAAGTTAGCCGATTAGCTGCGCAGTAGACAATTTCGTTCTTAAAAGTTCCATTGCGCAGCCAAACAGCTAACTTCAGACGCGCCAAGATACGTTGACCGTATTGTACCTAACAGTTAAACTTACATTGTGGTTAAACCATAATTAACATTATGAGATTGAGTTAAGATTCCAGCTAGATGCGCTAGGTCTATGTATTTTTAGCTGCTTATCATCATGGCTGAAAGTTTTATGGCCGCAATAGGACTAGTAAAATCTACTGAAACGTTACCAAATAAAACACACATGTCCTTGTTTTTGTTAAATCTGTATATTAAAAAAACGAATCGTTGTTCGTTAGTCTCGCTAAAACTCGGGAACGGCTGGACCGATATGGCTGATTTTGGTCTTGAAATATTTGTGGGAGTCCAGGGAAGGTTTAAACGGTGAGAAAATTTAAAAATTAATTGACAAGACAACGTCTGTTGGGTCAGCTAGTACTTATTTAGGTATATAATTCAAAACGGCATTATTATTTTTTTAAACTACGAAATATACAAAAAATGTAGAGTAAGTAGTTACGTTAATTAAATGTTTTTTGAGATTATGTGGAATGTTTTAGTCTGTCCAGTTTGAATTGAAAGATAATTATTCAAATTGCGCGTTGCTAACATCGAAATTGATCGGAACTACTTACTCGTGGTCCGCTAGATCATACCAAAGAGTACTACAAGTATACGGGGGTCATACATCTACCCTTGCCCTTATCCACAGAGTACATTTTATTCCCTTATCTTAATTGAATAAGGACACACATATTTTTTTTTATAGACATTCTAGTTGACTCGGCAAACGTGGTATTGCCAAATAAATAAAAAAAAAAATTCTACGCCCTATTCTCAGACCTACTGAAGATACACACAAAATTTCATAAGAATCGCTCAAGCTGTTTCGGAGGAGTTTTGTTATAAACACTGTGACACGAGAATTTTATATATTAGATTTGGAGTCAGTAGGTTAGGTAGGTACAGTAGTAGCACAGTTACTGTACATAGTCAGTAGGTTCAGTCGCTCCATGTAAAACACTGGTATTCAGCTGCATCTGGTGAGATTCTTACCAGATGCAGCTGAATACCAGACTGGCTTCCATTCTCACCGTGAGAATGGAAGCCGACCCCAACATAATTATTTGGGAAAATGCTAGGTAGATAATGAGGTCCCAACTACCAAAATAAAGCTATTTTATTCGTCCCATGATCAAAGAGAACTTATATTATTTTTGCTTCGATATTATTTTTGATTCGATATACCTATTAGATTGCTTCGCCTCTTGGGTAAGCCTTCTGTCTACCAACTTTATTAAAAAATATCAGATCGGGACCGAACATTTGAAAACCGTTACCTAAATAAGGTTTAAAATCACACATGGAATAAAATTGAATTACCTATCTAATCCAATGCTTTTGTTGTGCTATGCTATGCAGTATGCGTTGCGTGCACACTTAGATAAACGAGTTTTGTTGTAATATAGATCTGAATAGGTATATTGAAAAACTGATTTTTCTCACAATTTTATTATGGCAATATATTTCCTCGTAAAGTTACCTATATAATTCAAAAAATGACGATAATCAGTTTACCAAATGCAGGTCGAAGTAAGGAAGCAGTGAAACTACAGTTATTTTTCATTTTGTAAGTTCCTAGTTGATTTTTGAAAAAAAAAAGTTTTTGGAGGCGGTCGTTTTTTTGTTTTTTTTTAAATTGCTTTTTATTTTTCGCTTTTTAGTGCCCCTTACTCATCGGCAACACAGTTAAAAAAACTTGAGAGGTGTCAAGGGATACCCGGATGGAACGAAGTTCCTTTCGATTAATTAGTGAAGGAATTGTAATAAAATTTTATTTTTTTGAAGTTATAATAATATTTTTTATTATTATTATTTTGTAAACGTAAACGGTTAAAAATTGAAATTTTACCAAACTAGGTATGATAAAATTATTCTGAGAAACGTATAGGCTGGTGCCCGACCGGACAATAGGAGCTATGTGCAACCGAATTTCACGGTTAATGTGTAAAAATAAGGTTTTAATTCGCTCCAATATTTTCATAGAAAAGCCGCCATTCAACTAATAATGAACTCTATTTGACAGTTCCAACGATTCAATTTTTATGTTCGAATTGTCTGCGTTTGTGAAGTAATAAAAATAGCAAAAATAAGGTTTTAATTCGCTCCAATATTTTCATAGAAAAGCCGCCATTCAACTAATAATGAACTCTATTTGACAGTTCCAACGATTCAATTTAGCTTATTATAGCATGTCGTGACAACTTTTCGTAAGAATTTTTTCCGTCTAGCCCCCTTTCACAACGCGCGATAAGGAACTTCGTTCCAATAAAACAGATTGAAATTACCAACTTTGGAAATTACCTACTACTCTAAAACTTTCTGACTAGCTGACCGACTCCTTGACAATTCAAAAGTGCCTGTAAATGGTTTAATTGAAATAAATGCTTTGACTTTGACTTGACTTTGACTTTGACAAAGATTGAGGAAAGTACCTATAACGTCGTCTATGTAAAATATTTGGGGTTTGTTGTTTTTTTCAAAAAGCTGGATTAATTTCGATAACATTTATATGGGACCACACGAAAAGCTTTTAAATAAAAAGAATCATCAAAATCGGTTCACCCAGTCGAAAGATCTGAGGTAACAAACATAAAAAAAATACAGTCGAATTACTTAATAAAATAGTACCGTACTTAATTTCCGATCGTTCCTGCCAATGATATTCTAATATCATTCATTGGTTCCTGCTAACGAATTAGCAGTTATGTACTTGCACCAGCAAATTCTATATAGAGGACTGAAACTAAAAACTTTTTTGAAAAATGAGAACCGCCTTCAAAAAAACTAAAAAGTGATAGGTAATAATAACTTTAGCACAGAACACACATGATGACTAGTTTCGGAAGTCGGTGGCTTTGTTCTGTTTGTTGTTTTGTATTGCCACCGACTTCCGAAACTAAAGTCATGTGTGTTCTGTGCTAAAGTTATTTATCACTTTTTAGTTTTTTTTGAAGGCGGTTCCCTTTTTTCAAAAACATAATTATTTTCCACTTTTTAGTGCCTCCTTATCACCCAAATTCATAAGGAACGGCAACACAGTTAAAACAGAGATTGAAAGTCCTCCAAAGATGGAAAGATGGAAGAAACGAAAATGTCTTCTCGGTTTTTGTTGTTTTTTTTTCAAAAAGCGCTGAATAAATTTCTGTTTGTTGTATACTAAAACCTTCTCCAGAATGTAACAAACACTTTCCTGAAAATCGCATCTAAATCGGTTCAGCTAAACGGGAGATAATCCCGGACAAACATACATACATTCATAGGTACATACAAACATACGGGTCGAACTGAGAACCTCCTTATTTTTTTGGAGTCGGTTAAAAAATACACGTTAGCAATTTAAGTTTATTCAAGTAACATCTTTTGGCTCGATGGTATCGGTTATCCGCTATTCCAATCACTGAACAAAACCACAATCCATGAACAAAGTCTTCTTCTACTTCCTTTTCCTTTCATCGAAGGAACTGGAAGGGTCGTCTGGTGCCTTATCAGTGTCGAAAGTGTAAAATTTAGCGTTGTTCTGGGCTACTTCAATGTTCTCATTTTGTTTAGCAGGTGAAGAGGCGTCCAACAGGTTTAACCAGGACTTTGGCAAACCTTCTAAACGCCCAGTTTCTGGGTTTTTAGTCACATGTATGTGTTGTCTCATGTTTGTTGGGAGTCCAATGTCCACCACGACTGTACCTATTTGTCTTGGTCCCCCGCATTTTTTGTAACACATGGCGTTGATGTTGAAACACTTGATAAAAGTCTGGTCTACTAGTATGGTCTAATAGGTACACGTATCACTTTGACAAGAACCCTTTCCGTACCTTACTTATGTAGGTACCTACTTAACTTACAATGAATTACGGGTTAAAGTTAGAGCAATGATGAGAGGAAATACGTATTTGATTTGAGAATCGATCGGTCCTAATAGGTTAATACCTACCGCCGTCACTTCGGAGTTCTATTCAATCCTCGTAAAGGCCGTAAACTGTAAAGAGAATAATATAAGGACGGTTCCATTTTACGCGCCTGTAACCATCCTCCCTCCAAACATTTTTCTACAGGCTATTTTTATATTTTATTTAGCAGGTTTATCTACAATCTATTGGTACCCCACGATAATAATTCCAACGTAGTTTCATTGCGTATTTTAAAAGAATCAGAAAGTTAAAAAAATCATTATAAGTACCTACAGTCCAAACTAATTAAAAACTTTATTAATTAACGTGTAAAGAACCGTTTATATAAATATGTTTAAAAGCGTTAGGTCATTTCATGGGCAATGTTACCTATTATAGAGAACATTTTCCTTGTTTGTATTTATTTTATCAAGTGTTTATTCCCTGATCCGTATACCTACCTACACTGATCAACAAGTACATGAATATTTAGTTGCGCGAAAGGAATAACAAGATCAAGATACTTAAAATGTATCTATTTATGCCTGGACCTTGCCTGGACGCATTGTAGCATAGACAAAAACGCTAATCGTCTGTTATTTTGAATTAGAATTCCTTCCGGAATTGGCCTATGTATTTGGATAAAGCTTATAAAACTTTCTAGCCAGGTTGCATTGGCATACGACCTTTACAGTACCTACGTATATCGATTCGAGCCGATTCGAGCAGAGCAATTAAGGGTTAATCTGCTTGTAATGTATTTGGCAAAAGTCTTGTCACTGAAGGGTCAATGGCCAATGATAATTTCAATTTGTCCTCGTTAACAAGTTTAGTGTGGGCTGTAAACTGCTACTTGTACTTGACAAATGAGAGATTTTATGTGCTTTAAAACGCGGAGCAATTGGAGCGAATCTTCTATTTGTATTCCGTTTACCAAGTAGAGAACAGACATTTAATCCATTAATTGTAACGTTAGACAAATATTCGTTATTACGGTAATGATGTAAATAAGGTTCATTATTTCACGATAAATAAATTGTAATCTTATCATTGAGATATAATAATAATTGTGCGAACTGCAGGTTGTGGAATTCACTGCCTGCCTCGCTGTTCTCCTATAAATATAATCTCAAATCTGGGTAGGTATCTTCAAGGGACGAGTGAACCGGTTTATCCTAGGCAAGCGTGCTCCACCTTAGCCCGGTAATCATGCCAAACGCAAGCTATTAGAATAGAAAAAAATCTTAGTGATTTAGATAAAAAATACTACTTTGGTACAGATCGACAAAAAGTAAGCTTCTAACTTCTAAGGGTTCCGGTTTTCCTCCTGACGTACGGAACCCTAAAAGGACTAAAACGCTATCATATCAGCAATAATTGTAAATAAACTGGCAAAATTCGAGTCGATTCGTAATCGAATGCTTTTAATAAAGTTGTAACAGAATCAATCTGGCTTTCGCTGAAATTATAACTACTACAGAAAGGGGGTCAAGTTATACCAAGATGATGACTAAACGTTAATAAAGGTCTATGGAAGAAGAAGACGACGCTGCCAAACAAATTAAGATAAATAAGGGCATAAGGATGATGGATTGATAGCAAGTCAACTGGCGAAAACTATCTCAGTTTCTCGCTGATATTTAGGATTTTAAAGGGTGTTTCATAGTTCTGAGTTGATCTATCCGTGAAAAAAAGATTGATATACCTAATTATAAATGTGCATAATATTTACTTTGTTTTAAATAAGGACCTAGCAGATATCGCGATCAATTTCCAGACAATTATGATATTTATACAAAAACAACTTTTTTATATTCTAAACTTGCGTTTGACTGCAACTCACTTGATCACATGTGATGATGCGGCCCGTCTAAGGTGGAGCACGCTTGTCTAAAATGAGCCGGTTCAATCGTGCCTCGCGTCCGATGATGGAATAGGGATGGGGGAATTAAGTTGTGCAATTCCAAAGAATTATTATTATTATATTTAGCCTGTACTGTCCCACTGCAGGGCAAAGGCCTCCCTCCATTCCTTCCATCGGTCTCGACTTTTAGCCATTTCTTGCCAATTCTTAAGGAAGATATCCAAGTCATCCCGCCGTCTCTTACGTGGTCTACCGCGGCCCCGTGTCGTCATTTCAGGGCACCAATTTTGGGATTTGCGGGCCCATAGGTCGTTCGGCATGCGGCAGACATGTCCAGCCCAGTCCCATTTAAGCTGGGCAGCCTTTTGAGCTACGACAACGATCTGTGTTTTGGAGCGCAGTGTACTCTCCGAAATATACCCGATAATAAAAGAGCAATAGGCTAGCAACGGCGCGGCAGTGTTCAAGGCTCTGGAGTTTTAATCTAAACTAGGGAGTAGTTGTCAATAAGCCTCTTGGCACGTCTATCAATAACTTCCAAAGCCTAAAGTTGGTATTTGGCTGATCCATCCCAAAGGTGTGAACGGTACTCCATGCATGATCGTTCCGATGTAAAGTAGGTACTTTCGTACCTTTGCGAGAACTCCCAACGTTTTGGTATATAATTGGGCCTTGGATTCAATGAACGATCCAAAGTTAAGATTCGACGTCAGAATATCGCCATGAAGCTCAAGATGGTCAATGATCGGGACGGATATTATGTCGGAAGGTAGGGGCCAGATAGAAAAGCCTCTTGTTGGCAGAGAAAAGACACGCCTGGGTCTTGATTGTATTAAACCTGATCAGATTGGCATCGCGCCAACCGGAAACTGCCTTGACTACAAGTTCAAGCGCTCAACCATGGATTCTCTGAAAGACTGGATGTCAGCCGCACTGGCACGTGTGCTGAATATGTAGGTACCTAACTCTTATTTATTATTATTTAAAAAACGATGCCCCATACTAGAAATGACTCCCCCTGGTAAATATTTAAAATATTAGAATTAGAAACAATTTTTAATAACAATTTGTCTGTTAGGACTCTAGGACCCTAAGGTAAAATTCCAAGAGCTATTCCTGAAAATAATTCATCATGGAAGAATCGGTTTGAGTATAAATCTCAGTAAACACAGTAATCAAAGTTTGATTGTTCTATGTTTAAGACATGCCTAAGACACTTATTCCATTGAAGACATTATTAATGTATTCAGTGGAATAAGTGTCTTGACAATAAGTTAGTTTAAAATAGTTAGGTACTCGTAGGTACTTTGGAAGTTTAAAAAAAGTACCTACCTAAGTACAAGTAATGCCCAGTTTCTGAGGTGATTTAACTGGACTATATCTATTTGATAGTGCTATTGGTTCAATATTGTGTTTCCGAGCACTCAGTTAAGGAAGAAAATCACTCAAATAGATAACTTTATCGAATGAATATTGCTATCGAAAGTGGGCATAAAGCAACTTATTTTTTTTTAATATTATTAATTAATAGGCTTGCGTTTGACCGCAATTCACCTGATCTTAAGTGATGATGCGGCCTAAGTTGGAACACGCTTGCCTAGGATGAACCGGTTCACTCGTGCCTTGAAGATACCCAGATTATACTTTAATTATAACTAAATTGACTTTACCTACCTAATGAAACCTTTTGTAATTACTAGATACTAGGTGCTCATACTACCTACATATTTGCAAAATGCTAATAGGTAGCGCCACACACCGCACTTGCTTACAGGCAGAACTTTAGTAGACCTTTCAAAACCTTTCTATTTGTGAGAAACATGCCTAATTTTACTTTTTTCCTATATCTGGTTAATATCCTCTAGACATACAGTACTTACTGAAACTTGAATGGAAGTAGAGGTAACGTAAAACACGTTAGGTTGGTGGGTACTTACGTACTTTATATTTGTATTTATATGGTTTTAAAGTCCATTTTACGCTACTTTACATGTGAGATAAGTTTGTCTACTAACCCTTCACCGTTTGTTTTTTGACTTCCATCGGAATTAGGTAGTAGGTATGTGCAGTTTATCGATACAATCTTATCGATAAATTGACGCATGAGTTTTTATTCATGTCTTTTATTTTTATTTTTGGTTTTTCTTTTCTGATAAGAGTTCAACTGTCCAATTAGCAGACACAATAGTTAAACAATTGACGCGAATCTCCTGGAGATTTCGTTACAGATATGAGTACCTATTTATAAAACTTTTTATAAGTATCGTTCACGAAATCATTTTCATAATTTTAACTGACTTCAAAAAAAGAAGTTTATCGTAGGTTCTCTACTTACTACTACTTTTTAATTGAAGTACATTGCTAGTCTAATAAAATTAAACAATGTCACGTACCTACCTAGAGTTATTACAAAAATCCCTTTGTTAGTTTTAAATTAGATTAAAAATAACACTACCAATGTTACAGGTATAATACTACCAAAAAAAGGTTAATACTTTACGTACAATTTGTACGTAAATTAAACAGTTCTTTGTTGACAGTAAGTAGGTAAAAAAAACGTGTAATCTTGTTTCCACTCTTTAGGGTTTAGAAAGAAACACAAACAAACTCAAGCCAGAGTATGTCTATGTAGTACCTAGGTACAATATCATACAAGAACAAAGGTGATTGTGACCGCATGTTTTAATATAATGTAACAGATATTTAGCGTATCGTGTAACTGATACTGCGCCATAATTATGATTAATAAACTCGGTCATTAGTAAGGGCGCGTATTCCTCTGTTTGTGTTCTTGTTTAATATGCATTTTTAGATGAGTATTCTATTAAAATCTATCTTCAGTTGTGTAGATTTTAATATGTCTTTATGTAAGGCAATTATTAGATCTACGAAATATTTTACAATGTATCACTGCAAACGATAGAAAAGTTTGGCAGGTTTATTAACAACATTCGGTCTGACTTTGAAAAAAGAATGTATCATGGCCGCGTCGCGCGCCGTGTTTATTTTATCGATACAAGCACAACATTATGAAAACTTTTACAAGTTACTATTAAAGTTTGTGTACTTATTCGTAGTTCAATTTCTGTTCAAGTCAAAACTTCAGCCGCGAACAGAGATGGTATGGTAAACAATTCTTTCTTCGGCTGATGCTGAGTTATTTTTAGGTCAATAGCTTTTGAATTCGCTCATCGGCCGTGTTGGACCAATGAAAATGTACGGCGCTATGCGTGAGCGCAACAAGAACGTCGGTAATTGATTTCTCATTCGATTAGCTACGGATCTAATTGGGTTTTAGTGTTTATCTAGTTTGTTTGTGAAGACATCGAACATTTGGATGTGTAGTTTTAATGCCCGCGTATTGTCTTATTATTATCATATTTTATATATCTATCATAGTGTTGTCTTGTTTTAAGTTTATCTGGTGGTTTGGAATCATTGTCAAGTCAATGAATATTGGAACACTGGAGTTGGTTTTAAGGTAATCTCATTTTGGTTTAATCCCATCTCGGCACCCATGAATTTAAATGGGAATGTTTATTGGCACGATAAATTATTTCATGGGACTGAGAGAATGATATGGGACTAAACCCTCATTTCTGTCAGTAATGCTCGACATTTTATTTACCTAAAGTCCATAGAAAGTGCAAAGTAAGTAAGTAGATTTACAATGTTTGCTTTTGTTCAATGGGATTGAGTTTATTCGGTATGGAAAATTGAACACTGTTAAAGTAAGAGCTTTTGGATCCTTCAGGGTAGTTAAGAAAAAACAGTTTTCGTTAAACAATGTTGTTTTTAATGCTACACGAAATAGTAAGATAAAGCTCTCGCGACAAAGCTGACGTGTCGTTTCGTGGCCCCAGTATTAAAATACTTCAAATTGGCGGAACCATACTGATGAAATCAGTTATACTTGGAAACGTTTATTGCGAACAGTCTTATTCATAAACTTTTTGTCCCAAAGATAGATGCTCTATCTTTCTTTTTTTAATCTTTATACAGCTATCAAATATTGAGCATGACTTCATTTTCTATTGATATTTCTGAAGTAAAAAACTAACCAAAACGTATTATGTAACTAAATGCGATTACACCTTCCTAAATGCGTTTCTAATTAGGCTTCTAAATGATTTAGTCAGTCAGAAACCATCCTTGCTTCCGAATTTAGAATGTTAACTTACTGAATGCGATTACACTTTACTGAATTCAGTAGCGACTGAATTTAGTCGACTAAATTTAGCCTAGTTTATAGGTTTTAACACGATACCCCTTGGTCAGACTGGCTTCAGACGACTGCCACAAACATTTTACTTATGGCGTTTCTAAACGGGTTTTTTCCTCGACAGTATACGGCTGTAGGACATTGAGACAATGTTCTAGAAAATGTAGGAGCTACATAACTGCAGTAAAAGTATTGCTCATTTAGGAACACTTTTAGGCAATGAAAACATAGGCGCTAGTTATCGCGAAATGGTGCATCTGTGGATTTCCACGTTGATGAGATAAAGTGATATGGATACACAAGATTATGATACATTGTTACAATCTCATTCAATGTTATGAATCTAGAGTTGTACATTGTAAGTAGTTACTGGTTTTGGTGAGATAAATAAATAAAAAATAGAGAAGTCACTAGTTAAACCTAAGCGAGGATGAAGAGGAATCGGGTCCTTAGATGAAAGAGGCAGTTGAGTCAGTTGAAGCCTTTATATTATCGCAAATGTATGGTGCAACTCGAAAACATCAAGTTAAGGTAAGCAAGCCTGAATTCTAGTAAGTTTATGAACGTTCTCATTTCAAATTCTCAATCCGTCACAAATGCTTCTAATGCTACACTACATTTCTGACAAGATTTTGACATTGATTGAGATCGCGACAAGATTTTTACGAACATTTTTAATTAGTAGAATCGGGTAGATGACTCCACCAATTAGTTGGCAAATTTTTGAGCTTTCCTACACGATTTCCCCATTGATTTAGTATGGAAATTTGTACTTATGACGTCACTTGTATGATAACTCAATTGACTAACTACTTATTGATTTCAAAGCAACTAAAATCTGATTGTACAGTACAGGGGTACAGGGTTTTCAGGTCTAAAATCAAGTATTCTTTTTAGAGAAGACCTGTCTTGAAATTATTAGTATTCTCTATATATTCTTCCATTAGTATTAGATCAGTATTGTAAGGCACCGGTTAGGTTTCTTTACCTAGCACGAGTAAACATAACGTTTAACGTTAAATTTGGAATGCCCATTGCACACATAAAACTTATTTAGTTTGAAGGTTTTATTCATAACAATGGGCGATACTAATTGTGCTCGTCGTATTTTAACCAATAAACGTATTTCCAATTCTAAAATATCTTCAATACGAATATTGTTACGTTAGTGTGCTCGAGCTGGACCTACGGAACTAATATTATGCTGTGCTATTCAGGGGCGTAGCTACCGCCGTATCAGCCGTATCAATGATACGGGGCCCCCGGGCTGCAAGGGCCCCAACGTGTGTAAGCAAATTTTCATAAAATGTTACCCACAATCTCACTCAAACTTAGGTCATTCGCTTCGAGCATTAATTGTAAGTAATTATTTCTATGCCTTTCTTGTGTAAACAGGAGCCAAGGGTTTATGCTGACCAGCGCTTAGCAACCCTTTAGGCGGGGACCTAAGCATAATGCTGACGCTTGAACCTTATGTTTCCGGTATTATAGTTCTGTAGTTCAGTGTATGAACTACTACAAGCTGTAATGCTGGAAACAATAAACTTTATTCTATTCTAATCAAAATTTGTAGGTACCGTAATTTATTTTATACAAAAAGATACCCCGCTTTTGGGCTTCGCCGGATCGGGCAGAAGGCCTCCCCGACAAATTTTGATACGGGGCCTTTCTAGGGCAAGCTACGCCACTGGTGCTATTATAAACAACAGTTTATTAGGATGGATTGTTGAGTGAACGGATCTTTGTTACTTTTTCACGCAAAAACTACTGGACGAATTTTAATGAAACTTTAGAGCAATGCATATGTACTGCTTCCACAGAAGAGGCTTTAATTAACAACGCTATCTACTTATAAACGCGAAAGTGTAGGATGTTATATGGATGAATATTTTTTAATTTTTCACGCAAAATCTACTGAATGAATATTGATGAAACTTTACAGTTATTGAGCCAGAATAACTAAAAGATATTGTGTACTTCTGGAAAAAGTCCTGCCATCGGCATCTCAGCTTGGGAAGTACTAATTCCGCGGTGGTGAAGATAATTGGTTCAAGAGTATTTTTTTTAATTTCTAATAGGTTTGCGTTTAAAGGTGGAACACGTTTGCCTAGGATGAACCGGTTCACTCGTGCCTTGAAGATACCCAGATTATACTGTTGTAAATTAAGTTTGTAATGTGCTAGCTTCAAGGGGAATAATAATTGTCTCACTTCTGCATGACGCGTGCGCCAGCGTCACTCGCCGGGCGGCTGGGCGGTGCGGCTCGCCGCCCACTGAAACGTTCGAACGCCATCGCCAGTCTCGACGTCCACTCCGCGCGGTCCGCCTGTCGTTTCCCGCGGCGGCAAACAAAACCCCTATTTATTATAATTATAACCAAAACCAAACTTCGCACGTGATACGAAAACCGCGCCATTTTTGTTTTTTATTTTTCTTTATTTACATTTTGAGCGGGAAACGACGTCACGTAACGCGGTTCGATTCGTTGATTTGTTGTTCTCGATTTATTTAAATTGAAGTTCAGCTTCAGAGTAACAGGGTGACAAATGTTTTTAGTGCATTTTGAGGATATTTTTGTGGATTCTTTATAAAAGGTATTTTATTTTATTGGTTTATTTTGTTTATATTACCTAATATCTTTCTTAAATATGGAAATAGATCACAGTGTATTGTGTAAAAAAACTTGTAACATTTTTTATTCATTGATCAATTATTCATAAAGCAATAATCAATCAGTAGGCATAGGTAAGTAGTACCTATGATTACTGATGATTATTTAATAATACCTACTTAGTTCATAAATTTTTCATGAGATACGAAGAACTGAGTGGAACAGCACTTGCACATGGCATGCACATAATATTATACTTACACCAATGTCTCACTGGGCAAAGACCTCGCATAAATCAACAGAGATGAGATTATGAATAGATATGCAGCACCGTTGTCTCTGTTTGTTGATTTTTAAAATTGCCACCAGCAACTTGATAGTGATCTTTACCTAAATTAGTTATTATTGCTACGGCAATAATACATAATTTCAGATGAATAAGACTTACTCAAGCCTGAACGAATATAGGTAGGTACGTTAGGCAATTAACTACCTACCTACTTCTAATTATTTAAGTAAATATGATTAAACTCACTGAATGGTAGGTATGTTTAACTTCAAGGGTTCTAGGAAAAGTATTTGTATGAGTGAAAGGCCTAGTGGGTGATCGCGTGACGATATTATTACATTTATAACCCAAGGGTAACGACCCCACCCGAACTTTTATTTGGTCGCCCTAGCGTTTCCATAATTTACAATGTCAACATAATGACGTGTTTCTTATAACGGTGATAATCGATATTGTTTTCGTTGAAGGGGAATGGAAATAGTTAACTTTTCTTTTGGGATTTTTCAACTGATAATAACTTACTTTTCCATTATCGTAAATTGTCTATTTCGGGTAAAAGGTTAGGTAGATAAGTAAATAATGCTCCTTTTAGTTCGGTATCTATACCTAATCATTTTCAGACACTTTTATTTTAAGTAGGCAACGGCTTCTTTTGTTTTCTTGTCTAAATATACAAAAATCTGCTGTCAACGAAAACGAAATGTAACAACGGCATGAAGTCACTGAAATTGAACAAAACCATCTGGAAGCTTTGTCTCATTTCGTGTGAGACATTAAAATTTGAATAAGTTCAGCTAATTAAAATTACAAGTACCTAAATAACGGTTTCAATTAGAATACGTTATAGTGCACGCATTATGAACATAATGATGGGCCATTATGTTCATAATACATGCACCATTGTAATTAAGAAATAGTAGTAGTACCTAGTATTACTTATATGTCAAAACTAGGTACGGTCGAACAAACTAATTGGTTTACAGGCAAAAATATTCATCTTTCTACTACACTAACAATTTTTTTTTATCTTTAGTACGTAGGTACCATGGATACCCTACGTGCTCGAGTTAAGAAAATTTAATAAAATAAAATATTGTGAGTGTAGTAGAAAGATGAATATTTTTGCCTGTAAACCAATTACCTAGCTTGTTTGACTGTACCTACTTCTAACCCTTGACTACCTACTTAATTAATGAATTGGATTGACTAATCCATTTACGAATCGCCAAATCCTCTCCTTATGGCTGCAGTATATAATGTAGAATGTAATGTAATAATTTACGTACTAGGTACATAATGTAGGTAGGTACTATATGTTCTGTGTGGGCTCACTGGGCTGCAATTGGTAGAGGCCTTGTGGTTCATTGTAGGCCATGTATCAAGGTAACAAAATATTATTTTCTTGCTAGCTTTACCGCATAGTTTCATCATTTCAACCGAAAGACGTCCACTGCTGGACATTGGCCTCCCACAAAGGGGGGGATTTGCCATAATCGCCACGCTTGGCAGGCGGGTTGGCGATCGCAGTATGGTTGTTACAAAGGCACAGAGAACGCTGCTGCCCATTTTCTGGTGAGTCCCTTAGTCGCCTCTTACGACACCCACTACACACACACACACAGCTTTACCGCATAGTTTACTTGTTGAGAAATATATTACCTTACTTATTAATTCATCTGATTCGTTTTTAATCGTGTAAATGCAATATTAAATCATAGGTTACCTACCTTACTTACTTTGTTTTCTTTCGTGCTCATGGTAATTTTCACACGATTTGATGTCAATATTTTTTTACCAACTGTCATGAGAAATAGTGGCACGAATTTGAATCTTTTCTCAGGGGTGGTGGCAATCAGCACAATATAGTGATAAGTAGGAGGGAAGGATCGCCACCACCAGCAAAATATAGGGATAAAGCGGTCATTCGTAGATCTTTGGCAGTCGTTATGGGTAGTCAGAAGCCAGAGAGTCTGACAACCAGTCTTACCAAGGGGTATCGTGTTACCGAGTAACTGGGTTGTGAGGGTCCGATAGGCAGTTGCTCCATGTACAACGCTGGTGCTGCTTCCGATTAGACTGGAAGCCGACCCCAATATAGTTGGGAAAAGGCTAGGCAGATGATGAAGTGGAATAAGGGAAGGCATATGCCTTTGCTCTGCAGTGGGAATGTGGGAAACTAGTTTAATTTGATAATAACCAGTGCGTTAGATGTTATATGTATATTGTAGCAACCCGAAGCCATATGAATGTTAAAGCGTCATGTAGTTACGTAAAATCACGTGACACATGTTTTTAAGATTAAAGAATTAGAAGATACCTTCTAATACACATGTAGCTACTACTCTTGACACCAGTCGAGCAGTTGCATATACTAATTTATTCAAAAGCATAACTAATTACTTTTTGTATGCCTCGGACGGAAACCACGTTAAACCGTTGCGTTGGTCCCGGCTGACATTCGTAGATCATTGACAGTCGTTCTCAGAGTCAAAAGTTTGTGACAACCAGTCTTACCAAGGGGTATCGTGTTACCCAGCAACTGGGTTGTGAAGGTTAGGCAGTCGCTCCATGTAAAACACTGGTATTCAGCTGCATCCGGTTAAACTGAAAGCCTACCCCAACACCGTTGGGAAAAGTCTAGGCAGAAGATGATGAATTACCTACTATTTGTATGGGTCCGGGCACTATTTTGACGGTGGGATTATTCTAACTATGGGAACGGTAGAATGGGAACAGTTGTTGCCTTGTTGATGATCTTACAGTACGAGTATGCATTTCAATAAGAATGACGAATACAATCAATCATACTTTACACACATACTATGGAACCCAGTAGCGTGCCCAGGGGTCAAAGTTAGGGCAAGCCCGACAGATTTAAAAATAAACAACCAATAAATTTTCAAATCCTGTTGGGAAAAAAAAACAAAACAAAAACAAAAAGAAAATACTGTATACTTCAATTTTCTTTTTTTGATTTTTTTTTTAATTGTTTTTTAGGGTTCCGTAGCCAAATGGCAAAAAACGGAACCCTTATGGATTCGTCATGTCTGTCTGTCTGTCCGTCCGTCTGTATGTCACAGCCAGTTTTTTCTGAAACTATAAGAACTATACTGTTGAAACTTGGTAAGTAGATGTATTCTGTAAACCGCATTAAGATTTTCACACAAAGATAGAAAAAAAACAATAAATTTTGGGGGTTCCCCATATTTAGAACTGAAACTAAAAAAATATCTTTTCATTAAACAAATACGTATGGGCTATGAATAGGTGTTCAAAAATGATATTGAGGTTTCTAATATCATTTTTTTCTAAACTGAATAGTTTGAGTGAGAGACACTTCCAAATTGGTAAAATGTGTCCCCTCCCCCCGTAACTTCTAAAATAAGAGAATGATAAAACTAAATAAAATATATGATGTACAGTCAACAGCAAAAGTAGATGATTAAAATCAGAAATTCAATACTAATGAACGGAGTTCGCGTCAGAACTATGTGGCGTCGAAGTGATTCAAAAGTTGATTGTCACACACATACTTTAGTAAAGTATGTGTGTGACAATCACACTTTACGCGAATTCCCTTCATTAGTATTAAGTTTCTGATTTTGATCATCTACTTTTGCAGTTGACTGTACATTACCATGTAAACTTCCACCAAAAATTGGTTTGAACGAGATCTAGTAAGTAGTTTTTTTTTAAAACGTCCTATATCGTAAACCGCAATTTACCTTTCATTAAATCAACTCAAAAATAAAAATACTTTTCTATTATGTTACTTGCTGCTACGGAACCCTTCATGGGCGAGTCCGACTCGCACTTGGCCGCTTTTTTTTTCTACGACTCTACCAACAAGTAGAATAAGGTATAACCATTTCCTAATTGACCAAAGGCAATTAGATCTGATATCTGTTTTAATTAACTATACCTAATCCATACTTTCCGTACTTAATACTTTATTTTTATCCATCCTAATCCATACTTCCATACTAATATTATAAATGTAGAATGTAACTCTGTCTGTTACACTTTCACGATGAAACGGCAGTACCGATTTTGATGAAGTTGGCTATGAAAATGGCTTTAACCCTGGGGTAGGACATGGGCTACTTTTTCATGTGGACGAATTCGCGGGCGAAAACTAGTTAACTATAAAACCACCCGCCGCGGGTCTTGTTCAGACCGGATTTAACCGGAACCGATTTCAGTCCGGAACCAAGCGGCCATTGACTTTTTAAGTACATAAGGCTTGTTTTTATAGAACAAGCTGTATTGGAGTAATGAACTGGCGCTAGCTCATAAGATATACATTATAGGTACTACCATATTATATAATATTACGAAAGTATATTATCTGCACTATATGATTAAATTTTTATTTAATCAAGATGTTAAAGTTAAAAGGCCCGTTTTTATTTAAAAAAGATGCTATTTCACTGTCGCTAACGGCTATAATTTTCCTGAAATCTTTGATTCAATGTATAAACAATACCTAGGTATTAAAATAATCAAAATTGTGTCTATAAAACCAAAGGTAATTTTTTACTTTACAGCTATCCTGCAGACTAATGGACCAAAAATTAATAAAAAATATCTTATAGAAAACGCTTTCAATTGATGCATGGTTAGGTATAACGTAGATATTTTTTTTATCTGTCTGGCGATGTGTAGTGTGTCTATCACCATAGCCTAACACCACGCCAATTTTAAAATCCGGACGCTCCCTAGATATTGAGAAACAAATCTGTGGCTGATCGGAGCCGTTTTTCGTTTCAGTTACGGACGGAACTCTAAAAAATATTGTATGACAAGTGGTAGAGCAATTTTACAAGAGGTCTCGGAAACTGTAAATGGTAATGTTTGAGAGCAGACTGCGTAGGATGCTACTTAGGGTCTTCCTACATCTTTTTCATCTAAACATCAAACACATACCTACTGACTTTAACCTAGTTCCTGAGTACATAAATATTTAGGTAGGTACATATTATTACTATCTCTGTATAACATGTGTTCCTAACTACGGTAAAAGTAGAAAGGAGTTAAATGTCTAGGCTTAGGATAAAATATGCCTACTTAAATAGCCGTGGTAGGTACTGCCAATATTATTGACCTAATATCATATTTATGTATTAGAATATTTTTTAAGTTTATGGAAAAACTTAGCGAGGTTTTGATCCTATTTGTTTTCTAAAATAAAAGTTACCTAAGTTACTCCCCCTTCGTCTGTCCAGGAAGCCACATATTGGTCTCTTGTCATTGTTTAACTATTGTGTCTCCTAATTGACAGTTGAGCTCTATTACATGTGTCAGTGAAAGTCTCGTCAAAATCGGTTCAGCTGTTTCAGCAATATCCCGAACAAACAGACAGACCAAAAAATGATATTTTAGAATGGTTTTTTGATATAATAGTTACCGCTTATATACTTTTATATGCATTTAGTAAAAAGCTGTTACATTTTATTTATTTGTATGTATAGATAACCAATTACAGTAGCTTGACCGACCTTGGAAATTAGTCATATTATAGCCCTGTTCACAATAAGATTAGACATAAACACAAACCTTTTTTACAGTCCCGTCAACCGATTTTGACCTCTATTCTGTAGGCTTAAGGATAACATTAGAGGCAAACAAGTGGTTACAATAACAACTGTTTACTGCAGTTGCCATTTGTCATGCTACCAACGCAATATAAGTCAAAATCGGTTGAACGGACTGTAAAAAAGGTTTGAGTAAATGTCTAATCTTATTGTGAACAGGGGAACAGTAATTTTTCGTTTGTGACACCGGGGTTAAGAAACAATAAGAGTATGTTCCCATATTTCACACACTTTTTTATCATCATAAAATACAAGGCAAGACCAATAACATCCGGGTTTGATTTACATTCGTTATTTGAAAGTTCAAACATACATACAGTATTTATCCAGCCAGTTGTAAAGATAATTATGAAGACAAAATTATGCGCGCCAGCAAAATTAACTGACTGGTCATAAGTGTGTTAAGGCGCTAATGAATGACTTTTACAGATTATAAACTGACCATCACGTCAAAATGAATCGTGTAAATGATTTGTAAAAAATATATTATGTTAAACTAGAACATTCTCTTATTCATTTAGTAAGTATGTGAATATTTTTGATTAAGTTCATATTAAACAGTTTAATTAACTCGTGAAATTGTGCCCGACGCTGACAAAACATTGATAATCACACCAAATCTACCAGATTTATTTTACCGAAACTCTCACCATCTTACAGACAATTTAATTATCTATCCTTTAAGCAGCAGGTTACAGCTTCTTTTTCAAATTTAAGAATACTAGGTAAGGTACCGTATCTTCTTTTTACTTTTTCGACTAAACTTCGAGAGTTGGAGACGCATAATTGTGATGGTACCCTGGTTGCTCAAGGTCGTATATCATCGCCTTAAGACATTACAGTGTACACGTTCAACACTAGAATTGCATTGACGTTCTGTTTACGCAGCCACTAACTAGCGCAAAAAGAGAGATCTACAACTGGTTGCTCTCTCAGCTGTCCATAGAAAGTATGAAACATACAACTGTTTCTTTCAATGATGCATGTGTTAAATCTCAAAAATGTTAAACGCAAACGCTTCATCGTAAATCTTGTTGAAGCAATAAACTGGAAATAGGGCCCGCGTATTCTGGCGGTTGACGGAAAATAAAATCGTATCTCATACGAAGTCTACGACGATTCTCAACTGTTGAACCTGTTATCATTATGCGTAAATTTTATTGGATCTTTACATAGTTTAAACAAAGTCGCTAAAATGTCTGTACGCGCATAACTTCCCAAACCGAACCACCACCAACCTTCACCAAAGATTATTTTTTTTGTATTTTAAATTTATTAACTTTATCTAATTTTTATTATTTGTTGTTATAACGCCTGTTGTAACACACACTGTAAAAATGTCAACTGTATAACTATTACAGTTTGAAAACTACAGTAGGCAGACAGACTGGCGGACAGACAGACAAAGAGCAAAGTTTTAGTAATAACAGGGAACAGGAACCTTAAACAGGGTATTAAAATAAATATATACCTACTGATATTGACATTAATGCCTTTGCAAGTAACCACTGTGAACAGCCAAGATAAACTGGGACGAAGTATGTTTAGTTTCTGTTTACAGCGCCCTTGCATCATTGACGTAAAACGCGATTTGGTGTCCAGTCCAGTTGAATGTCAGATGTTAAACACACTTGGCTCGCTGCCATAAAGTATTTAGCAGAATCCGGGTACTTTGAAGGACGATGTCTGTATTTCCGAATTAATTCAGGCGAACGCGGGTATTTTATTTTGGCAACTGTAAACTAGGAATGTGCGGATGGTACTGGCTTAAAAAGTGAATTAAATAACATTATCGCCGTATTTCCGGAAATAATGTTATTTTTTCTTTATTTAATGACTACCAAAGTATCAAGTAGGTTTTATAATTTCTGGCATTGTTTTTGGTTTTTGGGCACTGCGATTGTTTTAGAAGCTTTAATTGAAAACTTTACAGAGACAAGTTATACCTGCTTACCATAACATCTTTTATTTATAATTCAACCAATTCAATCAACCGATCATTTATTTCTCCGAACCCGTTACAAGTAACGCCTCCTTAGAATCAGTCGTTCCAAAAACGTATAAGGAAAGGGTTCAGCGACCGCACAAGATTTGTTTCAAGAAAAAACGTAAATATTTATGTTTGCATTGTCGGTTGCTAGGCAACGGAAGAAGGGGCCGCAGTTAGAAATATTACGGGAAAACAGCTTGTTATAAAACTTCCTTGTTGCTTCACGAGCGAGAGTGAGAATCGTAATATTGTCGTCAACAATTAACGATTGACACATATAATGATGTAGGACTATTATTTTCTGATTTTCATTACGATTCGCGTCCCAAGAGAAACAAATTAGAATGTAGCTGCTGTTATATTGGAACTACTACCAATTGTTAGGTGTACCTATCTTAACAATCAGTCGTTGTGTACTAGTCATTCTAAACATATTAAGATCTAACAATAGAATTGTAAGATAAAGTTCAGTGTTCGTCTAACTGTAACGTAAGAATGGTGCAAATGATTTTGAAAGCAAAACAATAAACAGTAGTGGTATTATGTAAAAAATAATGGTGGTGAACTTGAACTGTCATCGCACCAATGCCATTTGGATTGACAGCTCACTAAATTCATCGAAGCAGATTTTTACCGGGGATTTTTATTGTAAACGCAGTACATAGTTACTCTAATTACTGCTTTGGAATTTAGTACATCAGCACGTTAATAATACCTATATAATTAGGTACAGACAGAAATATGCAAGGTTGCCACGTCATGTCCGATTCCAGAAGAGCAATTCTGTAACTTTTAGGAACATTCGCATTCTAATCTTAGCCTCAATCTGTCAAAAGTAGCTCTATTTTACCTTATTTTTGACAAGATTGTGAACGTTTTTAACCCTCGAAAATTAGAGAATGTTATAAGTTTAACGTGTGTATCTGTGGGTCTGCCTGTGGCATCGTAGCTCCTAAATGGGTAACCTGAATATATTTTTCTTTATTGTAATAAAAAAAAGTAAAGCAAAGCATGCAAAGTATGTGTAACTATAAGTAAAGTACACAGACACACACACTTACCCTATCGATCAAGTCAAAATACAATTAAAAAAAATCGGGTTTGCTATGATTAAAAAAAGCTTGTTTAGCCAGAAATGAATTCTATTACCAACATAAAAGCGTATAACATTTGACAGGAGGAAAAAGAGAAAGAGTGCAACGCGTTTTTATTTTGATAATAGAAAGAAGTTGAAAAAACTAAAAAAAATCGGTCAAAGGTTAAAATGTAGAAAATTACTTCTTTATCAATTCGTAATCAAAATAAGTTTATTTTTCTTTTTAGTTCTTTTTTTAACAAAATATAAGATTAATTATGTGTACACATTCCACAGGGTCTGATCGAGTCATGTTTGAGGATAGGATTAAAAAAAAAAATGATTAATTAGTTGGATTGGCCTTCTGTTTGTTCTTTATCAGATGATACGAAAGTTTTGCTGGAAGTCTTGATTGGTTACGTCTGACCAGCCGCAGACAAAGCAAGACATATTTCATGCATTGGATTACAACTTCCTAACTGCGCCTGTGTCATACTTAAACGGTTATTGTTAGTTATTGTTCAAATATTTATGACGGAATACGTTGTCTATGTTGTGTCTGGTAACATCGTTGTTATTCGTTCAAGAAGCCTTGAAGCACAGTAAGATATCTCTACTGTGCTTGAAGTGTTTAAACGCACAATGTAACGACAATTTCGTTTATTAGTTTCTCTTAAGTGAACTATGTTTGATCTGTCAGAGAAACATTTTTTTAACCAATTTTGTTGGTCATTGATTTTGAACTAGATTTCTCTGTCGGATTGAAATTGAATACTTATTGCTTTTCCAGCTTAGCAAATATGAAATACTATTCTTAATTCTAAGACTGCACTCCCCTAAATGGCTTGATCGATTTTGATGAAATTTATTGTGTTTGTTCCAGTAGAATCGAGAATGATTTAGATTTACAATTGGACCTGGTAGGTGCAGCTGCAGTCGAGTTGTAGGACTTTATTTTAAGGGCAGGCCAACGTCTACCGGGCCCGCTAGTAATATTATAATAAGCCATTTATATGCATTTTTGAATCATCGAGAGACAAGAGATTCTAGTGTAGTGCTGCTCAGATTAGCGCCTAGTTCTAGATACTCCATTTATCCTGATCTAATCAGGTCAGGTGTAGGTAGGTGTCCGGAATGGCATGTGTGACCTAATTTTAGCTGTGTATAAATATACCAGAAAAAGCGCGGAAAGAATGTCATTCAGAAATGTGTGCAGAGATTTCACAATTGTAAATTGGTAATTGGTTGACTGGTAGAGAATGCCTAAGGCATTAAGACCGCCTTTGTACCTTTGTGCATGAAGTATAAATAAATAAATAAACTATGTATTTGAAAACTTAAATTAATCAATTCAAAATATGTTCATTTATTTATTTAAATTTCTATGGGGGAGATCTAGACGTCTTTTGGCTAATGATGATGATGATGATGATTTGAAAATATTGAGTTACGTCTACGATATAAAAATTTCAATAGTACATATAGTTTGTTAGTTTTTTGATGCCCTGTAAGCCCTCCATTGTACATAATACCTACATATATTTTTTAATTTATTTTTAAGCTTTGTACATATTTAATTCTTTTAAGTGGTTATCAAATGAATAAATTAAATCACTGTATAATGGTAGATATTAGTATTTTAAAAGTCCACGTCAAAAATATAATGGATAGAATAAAAAAACGATGAGCAAATGAAATTAAACATATTGGATAGAGTACAGAAAGAAGGCAAACAATCTCATTTCTATGATCATTGCTAGCATCTGATTCACAGATGAATGAGTGTTTGCGATATTTTGAGAGGGATGACTTCCAATCTTATTAATACTGATGTAATCATATCTGAGAACCGTTTGCAAATTGCGAGCATTGAGTGATTGATGCTGTATTTTTAATGGTGGTTTTCCATCTTTCAGTCTTCGTAGCCTAGATTTTTTAATGAAATTTTTGCTTCAAGTCTAACGTCTGTGTCCGTTTTCACGTAACCTGGCCGCGTGTACGTCAATCCGACTTTTGGGTTTACTAAACTGAACGCTATTGTAATCTCAAGATACTGGCTCAGGCTGATTATCACTGTACCTACTTAATTTCAGAATAAGACCCATAAAAAGAAACTTTTAGCAGTATCTAAACAATATTAACAAACTTATTATAAACAAAAAAAAAACAGTTACTCTCCAATAGACAGTAGACACATCACGCAATCCATACTATTCTAATGTATAATTATCATAAATGCAAAGGTAACTGTCTCTCTGTTACGTTTTCACGATGAAACGGCTAAACTGATTTTTATGTAATTTCGTATAAAGTTAGTTTGTAAGTACCTTGGGGAAGTACTTACATACGCTACTTTTTAATCCGCGACTTCGTTTGCATCCGCGATAACCGACATTCGCGCGAACGAAGTCTCAGGCAAAAACCAGTTGACTATAGTATTATGACAATAGGGTATTTTACCAAAAAAATCGAATTAGTCCGTCAGATAGATTTCCAAAAAATATTGGACACGTGTTTTTCTTTTTTCACGTAAACAAAAAATGTAGACGATACAGTGCGTCGAAAACTCGTGTGACACTTTTACTGGCGAAGTTTCTTCACAAACCCCCACTCATGATCTTTGATGCATTTTAACTTCATCAGTTTGTATTGATTTGATAAAACAAAAAATACGTATTCAACATTTTTCGAAAATCTAACTGACGGACCAATAACATTTTTTTTTGGTAAAATACCCTATTCTTCGCATCCCAATTGGTACCTGCCATAAACGTGCAAATCTAGTCGCACATCTAAAGATACTAGGTCATCGAGTTCAATTCGTTCTGGTAATTGTAACAATTGCAAGCGTCCTTTGAGCGCGTTTCCTTATTAAATTGGACCTAATTTGAGCAGTTATGCGCCCGCGTGAGTCCGTGATGCGAGCTCTGAATATATTGCATAGTGCTGATAGAGTTTGTTGACTCGTATAATATTGTAGTAGGCACAATCAAGTAGGTATATTATTAATATAGCACTTTTTTGTGAATATCATGTGCTAGGTTTGTACTTGAAAGTCTAACCCGTCATATACCTAGCTAAGTTGTTCAATTCAAACCGTGCCGTTGACAGTGATGCCGATTCCCTTATTCACAAACTAAACTAAAATTAGACAATTGTCTCCCTTTCTACCAGGCAGCTAAAGAAAAGGACGGCGATAGACAAGGACTAAATTAGAGATGTCAAATTAGTTTTTCCCTTGAACTTCGCAGTGTTTTAATCAACACGTTCTGAAATGACAACTATAGTTGTATGAACATTTTAGATCAACTTAAATTGACAGTTCTTATTAATATATGTCTCTTTCTTGTTTTATTGGAGAGAAAGAGATATAAATCGTGCACAACAGAATTGGCACCTTCTCTCTGGAATGTATAGTGTGAGATTTTCGTTGGTACTAGGTACTCGATTGCGTCAATATATGTACTGGAGTGCGAGTTTTTCTACCGAAGTTAACGCGTTGTGTTTCCCATTACTGTCACTAGACAACGCTAATTCCAATCCATACTAATTGTAAAGAACGTTAACGCGATCTAACGCGTGCAAGTCGGAAAAAAATTCGCACTCGCACACTGAGACTGAATTAGCGCCGTCTTGTGAATTGTGACAGTAATGGGAAAAACAATTATTCCATACAAATTGACGTCAATGAACGCTTACGTTAATGCGACCGAATAGGTTAAAAATCTCACACTGGGTACCCGAAATCAAAATTATTCAAACTGGGAGACAAAAATCGTACATCTACTTATACTAGAGCGCATCATAGCGAATAATTCCGTGATTAGACCTGCCGATATTCACCTTGTTAATGTGATTTCTGCCGTATGTCCGTGTGACCATTTTCATTTGCAACATGTCAACGGTTTAATGCTTGTATCTTGCGTAAACTGTACCTAGTTTCCTAGAACAGAATATACCTCTCACTTCCCGTCAGTGTTGTAAGGTTATATTTATTAGACTCACCTGTAGTATCATCATAGCAGTAATTTGTCGGCACGGTTGGCGCAGTAGCTAAGTGAGAGGGGTTCGATTCCCAGTTCCCACACGGAACAAATATTATGACCTACAGTCTACAGATATTGTTCAGGGTCAGGGGGCCAAGTCTGCTGTTTTTATAATTTATTATTATTATTATTCCAACACGATCCCATTTGTCATTTTGCTAAAAGTTCGATCAATCTGCTAAATTCATAATGGTCGATCATGGTCGGTCGAAATAAAAGCAATAACTGCACAATGACGTTCTAATGGTAGTTCACTGATCAAAGGATCTGTCAAAATTGTTGCAGATTCAGTCATTCAGTTGTCATTTTGTACGAGATTACCATTCTATATCATTTCTTTAAATAGCGTGTCAGTGGTTGACCATTGGAAAGTCTTATTGACGCCATTATATTAGTAGATTACCAAACTTGTCAAAATCAACAATTATCAAATCAATGATACACCATTCTGACACTATTGTAATAGCAGACTTGAGGCCCTGGCTGTTTGTGTATGTGAGTTTATATGTCTACAGACATATCCACGATACAGAAGAAATTCCTAGAAAAGGGCAACTTACAAAAAAATCAGCTGTATTTATTGCTTTTCCTGTTTTCAATGGCATTTCGTTGGTAAAATTGGACCTTAGAACATTATGGGAAAAGACAATACTGTTTTTTACTTCACCTCTATTTAAAAAACCTTTCTCTTTTCAAGCCAAATGCTACTTTATAATCATTATCTTACAGTTGAAATTTACAGACTTTTCAGTCGCAGCCACGCCTTTGGTAGTCATGGTTGATGTCATCCTCCCTAATGGCGAACGACGAGCGCGAGTAAAGTGGAGTAAACGTAAAATAAATACCCCAAAATACCCGTTTCGCACGTAATATTTATTTAGTTTGAAGGACTTTTATCAATGTATGATACTAATTGGGCTGCTCATATAAAATACTAGATAGTCGTATTTCCAATTCGAAATTCAAATCGAATGGAATACTTTTACGTTAGAGTGCTCAATACTCAATGCTTAGAGTGCTCAATACTTCTTTATTGCATTCCATGGTAAACATTTGCCAAAAGAAACAAACATGAGCTCTGTCAGGCACACCAAAAGAAAGATATATAGAGACGAGGACTTATCATTTAAAAATCTTAGAATCTAACTTATTTAAAACACATTTTCGTTTATTAAATACATGAGAGTTTTAAGGATCCGTGCTCTCTGAGATATTCTGTCTTACCTCGGATTACAGACTACTTAGAGATAGGTAGAGCTAATTATAATGATGTTGTCAACGGTTCCCAGCATCCCATCTACCTGTATACAGGTTGACTTTTAATTCACCGTCATTCTTAACCAATTTAGTTCATTTTGACCATCTGTATATCTATTTCCCAGCCCCCTCCGTATCGCCGTGATGCCTCGGAAGCACGTAAAGCCGTTCGTCCTGGCTGTCATTCGTAGATTTTTGACAGTCTTTATAGGCAGTGGCGTGCCTAGGTGTGGCAACGCAAGACAACGCAACGGAGCAGTGTGGCATGCAGTGCGACCAAATTTTGCGCTGCGACGTCGTCGAGGCGACTAAGGGACTTACCAGAGAATGGGCAGCAGCGTTCTCTGTGCCTTTGTAACAACCTTCACTTGATCACCTCATATAATGGCAAACCTGGCTTTTCAGCTTGTATGAAGGTCCCGCCACTGGAAAGACGAAAGAAAATCTGACAGCCAATCTTACCAAGGGGTATCGAGTTACCCAGCAACTGAGTTATGGAGGTCAGACAGGCAGTGGCTCCATATAAAACACTAGAATTCCGCCGCATCCAGTAAGACTGGAAACCGACTACAACATAGTTGGGTAAAGGTTTTGTTTTCATAAGAATGAAAATTCCTTTTGAAAGACAGTGGATTAAAAGTTGTCCTGTATTTGTTCGTGCTGTTTACCCATTACTGGGCAATGGTGTCATAGTGTCGAGGGACGGACTGACCTACTCTAAATTCTACTAACTATTTTTATTTCGCACTTACCACGCGCGCTGGCGGGAAGATTATTAATTAATTAGTCGTATTATTTCGTCATGGCATCCTAGTGCACTATTGACTATACCAACCAAACATTTGTCACTAGTTTTGAAACACACGTTTTTAATTTGTAAAATACTTTGATTCTCTTTGATGTGTAGAAAGGTTTATGACCGTTTCCTTTCATATTGACCTATTTATTAAATATTGTTGTGGGTTCTACAATGTTGTGCTGAATTCAGTGCATGTTGTTAATATATTGTTTCAAAGGACATCTGTTAGAAGCACAACTTTTGAAATGATTTGAGTGCTTAACAAATAATTTAGACACCTACCTAATTATCCAGTGTAATTTAAAATAATATACAACAAAAATACGCATTTTAAATAAAATCAGACACAATATTAGTTAAACAATAAATATAATTCAGTAGAAAAGCAACTAGTCAAAAAGAACTTTAAGTCTGCGCTGCGTTAAGTAGGTATTATTTATTTATTATTATTATTTTCAGCCTGAATTTTCCCAGAGCAGGGCTTCCAACTAAAATATTAAAATAAAATAATAAATGTTTATTAGTACTTACATTCACATTTAAATATACAAGTATACAGTTAAAAAATTAAATGTTGTACATAGAGACAAATAAACTCTCTCTATGTCCTATTAAATAACTGTTTATTTTTATGTATTTTTAATGAAAATGCGAGTTAGCAATATTTTTAGAATACAGATTTGTAATGGATCCTACAATGGAGATACGTGTTCTAATTACAAAAACACATGTAAAGGCAGTTTCATTGTTTGCCTACACGGAGATAACCGGACACTCAATGAAAACATGGCGGGGATTAAAAGACTACTGATTAATTCCTAGCTGGCCATTGTCCCACATAGCTGTTCACGCACTGCCCTACTTCCATGCAGCGTTAAGACTCTTGCATAAACTAAATTTATTTCACCATTTTATGGAAACACGAGCGAATGTAATTAGATTTATAGACCATTTTTCATTATTCATTACTAGCTTCTGGCCGCCACTTCGTCTGCGTAGGCTTTAAAATTACAAAAATGGGATAAAAATAAACATGTGTGCCAAATTTATGATAATTCTGTTCAGCTGTTTACGCGTGAAAGAGTAGGATACATCCATCTATTCATCCATCCATCCTCACAAATTTTCCCGTTTATAATAGTAGTAGGAGTACGATTACAAGGATTCAGTAGAGTTACAGATCTGTTTAGGTGGCACGGAAAAGTCCAAAACACCCTGAATTACAACTAAAAATATCTCTCATAGAAATAATAACGTAACATAAGTTTTCAATAATAACATCAGCTTGGCTCCGTTCCAAGTATTTAATACAATTTTCATATTTTGCATTTCAGAATTCGAAACACCACCCAGGCATCGAGTAACCACACGAATCGATACGAAATACGATTGCAAAGCGATACGTACGATCATAGTACAAGGCCAAAGACCGCGGACGGTCGAGACATAGTCCCGAATTGTGAAAACGAAGCCGGGGACGTCAAAAATGGCGTCCACCGACACATCGACCACCAGCAGTCAGATATCCGCCGTAGCAGCTGAGGAACACAAGCGTACCGTCGACGAAGCATTCTTAAACAAGATGAAAGGCCTCGTCGAAAGGTTAAGGCTTGAGAACACGACCTTGAAGAAGTCGCTCGACATCGAGCGGAGCGAGGTCCGAGCACTTAAGGCCCGCAATGAGAGCACACTCAGAAACTTAAAGACTGAACACAGAAGGAAAGAAGAATTTCTAGAGAAACAGTTAAGAACACCTAGACCAGACAAAACATCAGAAAATGTGCAGTTAAATGAAAATAAATTAATAGAGTTAAAGAAATTAACGATAGAAATTCAGTCTTTAAAGTCAGCAAACAAGGGTCTCCAAGAAAAACTCAAGGTAAATAATCCAAACCATTCTTTATTCTTTAATGTCTATTAAACTTGTGAAACAATATTTCTAAAATAAATACTACGGTGCTGATAAATTCTCCAATAGCCAACATGTAAAACATTTCTTGCAGGTTTACCATATTCAAGGGTTTTCTCTCTTTATTGTCTATTGCAACTAACCGACTGCGGTCGACGTTATATTCTTCTGTCTTACTCCAGTACTGTAAGATCCCAGCTTGGAACAGATGATGTAGTATATAATTGAGCCTGTTGAGGTATGGACTTCCATATCGAAGGCCATACACTATAAAACATGGAACAGGACAGTCGGGCATAGTGTAAAAAAGAGGCTTACCATTATGCATGTTCGCAGGTTTTCTACTTACGTATTGGGAATCAGATTTCCTCAACAACATTGCGTATTGATACTCTCTTTTGTCTAATACTTCCTTAATTCTTTTATCGCTAAATATAACGACGCGATTCTTTATCAAAGTGTAGTAATTTGTTGGTAGACTGCTATTAAAAACCACGCTATCTCTATTATGAACTCCAAGTGTCAAATTGGATGTGGCTAATTCTTTCATCGTTTCAATGTCTGGCTTGTATCGCGGATAAGTTATTGCAGTAGTTATAATTCCCTAGAAAGCAAATAAAGGTATGAGAGAGACTAATTATAATGAATTAATTCATTGTTCAAGTCGTGTACTTACATCAATGGCGCAGTCGATGATCAAAGAGTATATTACAATTAGCAAAACCAGGATCCTAAATATTGGACCCATGAAATTAAAATCCACCGTCTGCCTTATGAAACATTTTATGAGGTCTATCACAGTAGCTCCTATGGATTGTTTGTCGTTAATATTCAGGAGGTTTATTTCAATTTTCCTTACACAAATTGTTACTATTATGAAAATAGTAAAGGTAAAGAAAAATAATAGGAGCATTTCCATTGATATCAAATTAATCGTCGTCTTAAATGTTGATTGGGTATCTGATTTCTTGACAAGGAAACATAATTCATCTTGGTCTAGAGGATATGTAGTATCAATGTATCCGTAGTAACTATTTTTAAGGATTCGGGAATTTAGTTCAAGATCTGTGTAACCATCTATTAGATCAGCAGTCACTCCTGTAGCTGTACCGTTGTCTAGCAGGTCACCAACTGTACTTCCGTCTCTTGGAGACAAAGCAGAGCAAGTAGCATTCATGAATTTTATGACAGTTTTAACAAGATTTGAATCACAATGTACTGGTCCAGTCTTATCGGATACGTATACTTTTCTAAAGACACTGAAACGTAATCCATATCCGTATAAGTTATTGTATTGTTTAGAGAGCAACTGGCTAACGTCTTGTACATTAGTTATTTCATTGATTTCTTGGAAGAAAGGATTGTAAAAGTACATTTTTAATCGATCCGTTCTTAAAATTAATACAGAGTTTGTTAAGCTGTTGCTCCACAGCAATTGAAAATGACTTCTTAGTGAGTGGTAGAAATAGTTATCCAATTCAACTTGAGTCTTAACGACAAAAATAACAGCGCTCCTTGGTTTGAAAACTCCGGTTCTCTTTAGTGCAGTTATTACATACTCACTGACGTCAATGGACAGATCGTCTGATGTTACCAAATAGGCAGTCTCGCCATGAGTATTGTGCCGTGGTTTTATTATACTGTTGTTTGAGTTTGGACAACCACTTAAAAGCACAACGTTATATCCATAGCCGTATTGTTCTGTATATTTTAAGATTCTGTTTTCAAAGTAAGTAAACTCACAAAATGTGATGGTGAAGTACCACTGGCGGAAGGAGTTGTACATGATGTCTACGACTTCATACGCATATTCTGCTTTCGCAGACGCGTCTCTGTGGTAATCCATCACTTCCCGATAGAGTACATCAGTTTCATCAAAGCAAAGCGATGTATTGAAGAGTAATAAAGTTAAAAATATGACTAACATTTTGAGGGTCTTCAGCGTTCGTTGTGAAACGTGTCTGGACACAAACTGCAGAGTTTAAGGCCATTTTTACATTATCGGGGCGTTTTAAATCATTAGCGGTTGTGCCATCACTCATTGTGTGTTTAATAGAAGCATGTCAATTACTGGCTTGGAAAATATTGTCGTTTAATATTGTGTTGCTATTCCGTAAGTACAAGTTCAGCTGGGGCGGTTACCGACGCCTGCTCATTAACCGAAAGGAGTTATGACACGACACACACATAATTGTAACTAGTTCAAGGACAAGTAATCTTTTTGTACAATATTTACACGAATAATGAAAAAGAAAGACTAACACAATAAGGCATCAAAAAATCCTCCACATCGCCGTCATGTGGGAAAGTGCCCAAGAAACTGGCGGCACTGTCACAAAAAAAAAATGTAAAGATGAAAAAAAACATCTTATAAAGTTATTAAATACCTCATGCCTACAAAGAAGAATCATTTTAGTATATTCAAAAAGAGGCTATCCTTACTTACAGATAGATGCTACTATTCTGTACAAGATTTTTTAAGTGATAAAAGTTTATAATGTTGTATTAATTTATTATTTTTATTTTTGATAAAATTTTATTAAAATTGTATTACATTTCTTATTTATTATTATTGTTAATGCAATGTAAGTTAATCAATAGTAAAATTTAGAAATAAGATTGTTGTTTTAGATGTTTAGATTATGTAGGAAGGTTGTAGAAGTAGATCCGCATAACTCTACATATTTTAATCGGTTATTTAGTTAACATAATTATTGTATTTTCTCAGTAAGTGATTTATGTAATCTTTTGAGAAAAATAAATGTCTTAAACCATAAACCATATTTTTGTTTATTTGGTGTATAGATATTTTTTTTTACTTTTGCGTGCCGTAAGGTAGTGTGTTGGATTTGATTTTACAATGTTTAGACCTTATTTTGTACCCGCATTCATTGCAAAAAAATAAATGATTTATATTAGCTTTTGGTACAAAATTGAAGAGACTGTTTTTCGGAATTTAAGACTGTTCCGTCAGGAACAGTCTTAACTTTTTGCAAAGTGTTGGCTGTAATCTAAATCCCATTGTGTGCTGTATGCATAACCACCTAATACATTTGTAAGTACGTCACACTGTAAATAGACGGCCTGATTGGGATCTCTTATCTAATTGAGTGATGCCCCACCATTTTGATGCACGTTTCGAATACTTTTTTCACATGTTTAATTTCTTCAGTCTTGCTCTTTTGTTGAATTGCATAAGCCAAATGGCCGTTCCACAGATTAAAACTTTTCATGATTTGATTGATTGAACTTTCTTTTTATTCGATTTTTATTCTCTTAGTGGGCCGATAAGTTGTTTAGAGCATCAATTTGCGAATTGTCGCTTCTTGTCTCCACTGAAGTTTCTAGTGAAATCATTTCTATATGGTTTGGATGAATGGTGATTCAGCAACATCTGCAGAAACTTATAGGTTGACCGATCATGCTGATGTCATGTATTTTTTGATAGTGATGTTTAGTTGTTTACGATAGTTTTCTTTCATTTCATAATATTGTCCATTTCAAAATCAAATCATTTATTTCAATTAGGGCGGGTTGCTTCTATACTTTACTGACGGTGACGGGTAATAGTATAAAAAGGACGTACGTCAAAAAGTTACTATACCTATATTACCTTATCCGATGCTTCATCCTATGATATTCAGACACTGAGCGCCAGTCAACGTAATTTTGTGTTGTCAAACATCAAAATATTATGGACTCTTTTTGAATAATTTTGACTGACGGATTTTTATGTCATGAAACAACCCGTTATATTTAATGAATCATCTCAATATGAAACATCTTGCGTCATAGTAATTTTTAACCGTCCATGTGTAACGTTAACCAACTTTTTTAAACAACCCGCCCTAGTCCATTAAATAGCACTTTTGAACGTAATAAAAGAGAAATTGAATTAATCCGTCATGTTCAATAGGGGCTGGGGCCCTGGGGGCCAAATCTGCTATTTTTATAATTTCGTCATTCCAACACGATTCCATTGCCATTTTGCTAAAAGTTCGTAATCTGCTAAATCCATAATGGTCGATCATTGGTCGGTCAATGGTCTTATAATAGAATTGTGTTATAATGACATTGTCAACAAATTTGAACATTTATTCATGCCAGATTTCATTTATATATATTTTTACATATTATTTATAAGTGTTATAAGCAATCTGAAGTAGTAAGAAGTTCGTAAACTAAGTCAGTCATTAATTTTTCATTATGTACGAGATTACCATTCTATATCATTTCTTTCAATGGACTGTCATTGGTTTACCATTGGAAAGTCATAATGACGCCATTATATTGGTAGATTACCAAACTTGTCAAAATCAACAATTATGAAATCAATGACAGACCATTCTGACACTATTGTAATAGCAGACTTGAGGCCCTGGACTGCAGCCCAAAAAGCCCTTAGATCCGCCCCTGTACAATGAAGTGTTGTTTATGTTCGCAGGTCGCGCAGGCGGCGGAGTGCGCACGCGCGGCCGAGCTGCGCGCGCAAGCGGCGAAGCATGGCGCGCTCGAACAGGCCGCGCGGAGAGACGCACGCGCACAGTGCCATAAACTGGTCAGTATTAATCTCTCTTTTTTTCTTTTTAGGGTTCCGTACCTCAAAAGGAAAAAATGGAACCCTTATAGGATCACTTTGTTGTCCGTCTGTCTATCTGTCTGTCAAGACCCATTATCTAGGGAACGCGTAGAGGTATCGAGTTAAAATTAAAACCATATACTCAAGTATATGGTCCCTTGATGCTGTAAAAAAATCAACCCTCTATGTTAACGTCGAAAAAAGACACGGCCGTTTATGTCGCAAAAAACGCATTTATAATTTAAGTAGATTAAAGTACTCGCAGCGCAACAACTCTCTGAGTTTGAATCTGCTTAACCGGGCAATCCTGCAATGTGGTGGCCGAAAATTACTTTAAGGCCCCCAGCCAGGGCTTACAATACAAACTAAGGAATTACACATTAAATGAACAGACACTAAGGGCACCCCCTGTGGGGTTCGGGCCTTGGCTTAGTGCGTCATTGAGGGGCAGCTAGGGTCAGTCTGGGTCGAATTATTTTTAGGGAAATTTAACGCTACAGGCTCAGCGGCGCGGGCTGGCTCGTCGAGCAAGGGTCAAGCGGTGTATAATCCTCATTATCATCACAGTATAAATATTAGTACTACCGTACAGTAGCGATACGCTCCGCCTCCCTCTGAAACCGTTCCTCACCTCGTCCCGCGTCGACTAATGACTGCTGCGACTGCTCTGGGAACTGCGTTTTTGTCCGAGCGGCTCGTAGACACGCACACACACGCACGTATTTGTACAAAGTCTGTTATTTTGGTAGTAGTGTAGGTAGGCAATTATATCGTTTCGTTTCCATGGAGTGTCGCGGGTGTGTCATCATCATCTGCCTAGCCTTTTCCCAAGTATGTTGGGGTCAGCTTTCAGTCTTACCGCATGCAGCTGAATACCAGTGTTTTACATGGAACGACTGCCTATCGGACCTCCACAACCAAGTTACTGAGTAACACAATACCCCTTTGTAAGACTGGTTGTCAGATGTCTGAAGATCTATCATCATGTCAACCTTTAGACGTCCACTGCTGGGCATGTCTCTCCCAAGGATAGGTTTAACCGTACCGTCGCCATGCTTGGCCGATGCATTTTGGCGATAGCCAAAATGCCCATCCTCTGTCTGGTCAATATCCCTCTGTCGCCTTCTACGACACCCTCGGGTAGAAAAGGGGTGGTGCTATTCGCGACCGGCACCACACGGCTTCGGTTGTTTTGCCATATAAAAAAAAAATAGTCTACGACCTATTCTTTAGATCTATCAAATATAAACAAAAGAATTCATAAAATCGCTAAAACCGTTTCGGAGAAGTTCGATCGAAAACACGACATTTTTATATTTTAGAAGATAACGCCAAAGTCTGTTAAATAATTTATTATTCTGGGCATTCCTTCAGACACAAAGCTTTTATGAGCTTTCGTTTGTGATCAATACTTTATTAATTCACTTGAATGGATGATGGCCCTATGGGTATAATAACACATTTGTTGATTGGATCAATGGCATAGCATTACTTGTCAGTACTTTTCAATTTATGGCAGTGTTTGGTTCGATGGTAGATTAAGTGGTGGTAAAGAAAGAAAGAAAGAAAAAGCATTTATTGACCCGCACAGGACAAAACACACAATTAAATAATAACAAAGTTGAATAATTATTATAACATTAAAAAGAAAAAAAAGAAACGAAATTGGTCCCGTACGATGCCAAAAGGCCCCTACCTATAGCATGGTGCTGTAACATTAAATAGTAGTTAAGTAGTAGTTTTATATTACATTTTTTTAAATGGTTTTACTTGTTTCTTAGGATATACATTATATTTAGGTTATTTCTCTGGCTTATCTTCTTATATCTAGGTTGGCCTTTGATTAGTATAAATAAACTATATTTTCGCATGCATAATATAGACTGATCTAACAAAAAAAAACCAGTTTAGGTCACCAGCACTTGCCTCTTACATAATCCATATCCATACTATCCATTCTTAATAATGATTATAAATGTGAATGTGTGTATTTTAATCTGTCCGTATGATGTCGGACGTAAAGAATGGCACTATCCCAAATCTTCCCGTGGGTGTGACCAGAGAATGGGCAGCAGCGTTCTCTGTGCCTTTGTAACAACAATACTGCGATCGCCAACCCGCCTGCCAAGCGTGGCGATTATGGAAAAACCCCCCCTTTGGGGGAGTGCTATGTCCAGCAGTAGACGTCTTTCGGCTGAAGTGATTATAAATGTGAAATTAACTCTGTTTGTTAAGTTTTCACGATGAATCGGCTAAACCGATGTTGTTAAAATTTGGTACAAATATAGCTGGAAGTGCTGGAACCCTGTGGAAGGATAACTGTCATTCACGAGGACGTAGTCACAGGCATAAACTAGTTCTTCGTTTATAATGTTATAACTCTTAGACGGAGACGGCGACTGTTTAGATGTCTAGATAAGTATCGAAAAAGTTCCCAGATAGAAAACCTGTTTTTTTTTGTTTTTATGGTTCCGTACCTCAAAAGGAAAAAACGGATCCCTTATAGGATCACTTTGTTGTCCGTCTGTCTATCTGTCTGTCTGTCAAGAATTTTTATCTCGGTAACGCGTGGAGGTATCGAGTTGAAATTAAAACCATATACTCAAGTCTACGGTCCCTTGATGCTGTAAAAAAAGCAACCCTCTATGTTAACGTGAAAAAAAGATACGGCCGTTTATGTCGCAAGAAACGCATTTATAATATTAAGTAGATTAAAGTATGGATAGTAGGTATGGATTAGTATAGAAGTATGGAAATGTACCTACTAATAAGTACGGAACTCTCGGTGGGCGAGTCCGACTCGCCCTTGTCCGATTTTTTCCTTTTAATTTCTGTGATTGATAACATTGAGTCTAGCACCCTGCACCTGCTTCTCCATTTCATCCTCACATAGTTTTAACGATCTGACTTTGTTAGTCAAATAGACTCTCATTTTAGACCTAAGTCGTAATTGGTCAGTTTGTAATTGTATTCTTAGATCATGGCAGGATTTACAAAAAAATAAAAATGTTTAGAGAAGTTAAAATTCTAATTCATAGACTCTTGGGTACCTAAAGAGTATCTTCAGGAATTTAAAACAGTGATAAAAATGGATGTTAAAAGTGAATAGTTTAAAAAAAGCTCATTATTTCAAAACGAAAGGACGGCTGACAGTAACAGTGACACTGACAGTCGCCGTATCGCAGTTCTTACACTGAAATTGCATAGTTTTATGGGAAGTAATGTGACAAATAATAATTAATCTTTGTACTTTTTCAACTCCGACGTTGTAAACAACGATTCACATCACTTGTCTGCCAATTTGATAGATCCGTTAATGTCACTTGTCACTTTCTTTTTTTTTTATAAACACAAAATGGGAAACTAGATGAAACCAAAAAGTGTTATCTTCATTTTGAATTATTTTAATTATGCGGGGGCTTCAAAATATCGTAAGTATATTAATCTACTCCTGGTTATGTATTCTCCACATTGAAAAATATTTAAAACACTAAATGATTTTTTTCTCATACAAATCAATGTATGGACCTCGACATGATTCTTTGTAATCTTTGCAAGGTACAGAGAGCTCAACTTAACGAGCCCTTACCAGTATCGGGATGTGGTATAATAATAACGTGTGTGAGAGGATGTCGGAGGAATACTTCAATGAAAAGAGTGGGACTCGCGTTATAATTGCTCTATTTTAGAATAAAACGTCTGAAGACTTTACATTTTGTTTGACATAAAAATATTCGACTACAATTCTAAATAGCTTCTAGAAAGAATGCAGAGTTTTTCAGAAAAAGCCATATAATGGTTGCATGCATACAACCTTTACATTATAGTACACTATTAATAACTAATTTGTTAGGTTTTGTTTGCTAATATGCACAACAATATTTGCTATTCAAATAAAACCCACAACCGATGCGTTGTTCTAAAAGATCAAAATAACCTTTTATAATCCAGTAGTAGGTACTAAGATTATTTTAATCTAGCATTTATATTCTGGGAACAGCAAGCGATTTTGAACGCTAAGGCTTATCAATAAAATCTGTTTTGGCTATGGTCTAATAGGTTAATTCCAATCCTGTAGGCGTAAGTTTATGTCAATTCTAGTATATTATCATAATATCTTATTTAATTTGTCTCAATGTACGTTCTTAATATTTTGTAAAGACTAATTTATTAAAATAACAAATCGTTAACGATTTTGTTAAATATTTGATTTTAAAAGACACTATTGTATTTTTATGTTGTAACCTAAATATCAAAAGTGACCTTGGTTCTTGAAGAAACTAATATGATTATCCAAATACGTCCATTATCCAATTATGTACTTCTAATGAGTGGCAAGACTGGCTTCATAAACGCCTTAGCAAAATGTAATAGCAACATACATATTTAAAACCGAGGTCACGGTATTTAGTCAGGCGTTAATATTTAGATGACGTGATTAACGTTCCATCATTGGTGACTTCCGCGTTGAGCTCGTAGTCATCAGCGGGACTCGGACACCACCAGGTCGGACAAGTTTGTCTGACCTGGAGAATTGGGTTTTTCAGTACTTATCAGCCCGAAGTTTGAAAATTGGCGGTGTTTCAAAGATCAGCCCATGCCTCGGAAAATCCGTTGTTCATACGCCTGATCTTTCTCCGGTCGTGTCGGATTGCTGTCCCACCGGACTATGAGAGTGAGGGAAGAGGGAGTGCACCTGTGTTCACGCACACACTAGTGCACAATAAAATCTCCTGAGTACCTACTTGGTTAGTTTACGGTCTTCATTGAGATGAAGAATCGTGACCAAAATTTGATTGCGAGAGAATTATTGTTAAATTAGCCGACCCAACAGACTTTGTCCTGTCAATAAATTTTTCTCCTTCCTGATGCCGAAAATATAGTTTTTAGTTTTTTATCTGTTTGTTTGTATGTATGATGAAGTATTACGCAAATTCTGCCGGAAAGATTATTATTTTTTTTTATAAATATATAATAATAACTAGTTGTCCCGACAGACGTTGTCCTGTCAATTGATTTTTCAATGTTCTTACTGTTTAAACCTTCCCTGGACTTCCGCAAATATTTCAAGTGCTAAATTAGCCAAATCGGTCCAGTCGTTCTCGAGTTTTAGCGAGACTAACAAACAACGATTCATTTTTATTAGGTATATAGGGTGACTGGTAATTAGTGTACGATACTTAAACACGTGATTGTGTTCATGATAGCAAACAACTTTTCCGAAGAAAAAATGTTTTTTGTACTACATAGTTCACTTTAGGTCACAGGCGTGCGAGTGCGTGAATTTCATACGGCAGTTGTGTTATTGTGATAAAAGTGAACCAGTACAAAAATATTTTTTTCTTCGGGTAAGTTATTTGTTATCATGAACACAATCACGTGTTTAAGTATCGTCCACTAATTACCAGTCACCCTATATAGATATTGAAACTATTAGGTAACTGATTTACTTTTTGTTCTCAGCTGGAGGAAATTAAATCGAAGGAGAGGGTGATACTACAACTGAAACGAGAGGCAGCGCGGACGGCAGTCGTACAACAAAATGATCAGGTATGTTTTTATGTTAAACGGTGAATTGGAGCCTTAGCCCTCACCACGAGGGCAATATAGGTAGTAAAAGTATTCGACTCAAGACGATTTTAGAATTGGAAATACGAATATTCTATAACATTTTGCTTTCAATTTATTAAATACGACAAACATAATTAATAGTTACGGGCAGCGACAAAAGCTGCTTAACACTTCTGATTGTGAAATCCTTATTGGGCACAATATTAAACAAAATACGTAATGGATGTAAAATCAAGATATTTTATAGGTACTCTTAACCGTCGAAATGGAGTGCATTGGATTACTTCGTACTTGGATCTATTTAATAGATGATATGTAAAGATATTTTGAATCTATTTCCAATTTAAAATTCGATCGAATTTAGGTTAGGTTTGCTTGGGATCTGTTATAACAAATTGTAATACGTGGAAGGAAGGTTGCTCGTATTTAATTGGGGGTCAATCTCGTCTACGTGAATCTTAAGGACAAATTAGGAACTTACTCAAGAGCGTTATCGCGGTACAGTTCCTCATAAAAACTTTTAAGTCCAAAATCTTTATTTATTTATTTATTTATATTAGGATCTCCAACAAAAGATATACACTAAACATTAGAACATATTGTTAATAGTCATAGTATTTCGGTGTACTCTTTTAATTACAGAAGACCACAGCATGCACAATTATGATATACAACTAAGCTAACAAATTAAATAGCTACTAATAAAATGAATTTCGAAGTAGAACAAAAAATTCTGTAGTTAAGTTGCTAATTTTAACAAAAAAAAAACAAAAAAGATCTTGGAAATAGATTGGAATTGGAAAACAAAACGATTTTAATTAAACTTGGTACGTATACACAATATTTATAAGTCGAAAGAGAGATGAGAATATTTAAAAATAGGGCAATTCTAAGTTTTCTTTAGAAAACTTTATATTTCCTGTAACTTCTCAGGAATTCAGAAATAGATTCCGAATTAGAACATAACATTTTAGTGTTCCCTGTATTTAGCACAAACGGAATAAATAATACAACAAAAATGACTTCATATTCTGTTCAGGACAATCAAAACCAGCCCAAAAGTCAGCACGGACAAACACAAATAAAAAATAAGTTTAAGCAATAATTGTTATTCATGTCTTGTGAACATTTTACGATTCCTACTAACAAGCCTGAGGGCTTTTCTTGGAACATTATTGAACTTGAAACTTAATGATGTTGCAAGTTATTGTGATATGAAGTTGATGTGCGTACTTCAGAAAAATACACACATAAAACTAAGACATGAAGGAAATGAAATGAATATTATGATAGAGTATGAGTAGTTTTTTTATATTGTTATAAGCTTGCCTTTGGCCGCAACTCACCTGATTTTAAGTGATGATGCGGTCTAAGGTGGAGCACGCTTGCCTAGGATATACCGGTTCACTCGTGCTTTAAAGATACCAGATTATATGTATCGGGGAATAGAGAGGCGGGCAGTGAATTCCACAGTCTGGGAGCTCGCACAATAATGTGGAAGCAAAGCGCTTAAGAGGAAACACAAGGGCCGTTTTTCCATACAAACTTAGTCCCCTGTTTCCTCCCTGGATAATGCCAGTAGATCAATTATTATTTTTTTAAATATCCATGGCTACTATTGGCATGTCCCTATGTTTTCATTTTTCTCATAAATTTATTATTAAAAGAGATATGAATATTCAAAAACCTAAAAAATTGGCATGATTTTCCGCTGTGTTCAAACATTCAGAAAACAAATTTGACTTGATTATATAAAAAATAGAAAACATAGGAACACTGCAAAAGCCATTCTTTATTTTTTAATGAAAAAAGCAGTTAAATCGGTTAAGTTTTGGAGAAGAAATCAGGGGACTACGAATCATTGATTTTGTGTACTTTTAATAGGTATTTTCGGTCAAAGCTGCAGTTGTCTTTATCGCGCTCTGCGGTTCGTGTTCGGGCATCGCGCGACAGCAATAGATTTTACAAATACCTAATTTTCAATTCTCTAGCCCGTGGTATTTTCTCTTAAGCGGTTTCAACCGTAGAGCGGTGTAGCGCTTCGCCGTATCCCTTTTTTTTTTGCTCATCCGGTGGTGGAACGGGGATGGGGGAATTGATTGATTGATTTTTGAGATGAGGATTCCTATCCTCATCTCAAAAATCAATCAATCAATTTTTTTTTTTTTTTTTTTTTTTTTTTCTCCTGGATGAACATGATTTATGATACAGTAGATTTATCTACTTATGTATTTATTTTTTTAGGGCTAGCAACAGATGTTACAGATAGATATACCTACATTAAAATAACCACGTGCCGTCGGCGTCCTATGTACTCTATAGAATTACGTATAGAAGTCTGTCATGTAGTCGTGACCGTGGCGTGTTGGACACATTTTGGTTTGTCATCTATATGACTGTGGCTGTCAAAAGGTTAAACAATTGTCTCAAACATAATTATGAGAGATAATCTGAACCTGCAAAATGCCACTATCGGCATTCTGCAGGTTCAGATTATCTCTCTGAGGTATTCCCGTGGGAAACTAATGTGTCGGTGCGAGTAGCCGCGGGCTAGTCAGCTCTAAAATACACGTATTAAGTTTACACTGCGTCGGCCTTTTCCGCCATACTTACATGCCAGTAATAATAACCATTTTGTGACATTAGTAAGATGATGCCGATACGTTTCTCGATGGTACTTTCATGGTAAGATGGTCATTTATTTATAAGGTACTTGGCTGTAAGAAGTATTTTATGCGGTTTGGTGGCAGTATAACTATGACTATAAATATCCCTATATAATCTATAGGTACTAATATTAAAGATGTAAAATTAGTTTGTAAGTTTGTATGTAGGGGGTAATCTCCTAAACTACTAATCCGATTTCAAAAATTCTTTCACCAATAGGAAGCTACGTTATCCCTGAGTATAGCAATAGTCTATGTTCTATTATTCCAAATTTTAGGATTCTTGAGAATATTCTCGCGGACGAAGTCGCGGGCAAAGTGCTGTAGTCATGTAATGTATAGAATTGAAAACAAAGCAAAGTCTGTACGCCTGATGGACAACCAATAGCAAAATAGCCAGCTAGCGATGTGAACACGCGTAAAATTGTACAGGGTGAATGCAAGCATAGGAATAGTACATACTATGTACGTTATAATAGTACCTAGTACCTATTTAAATTCTTTGCTGATGTAAATCTATACTTAATATTATAAAGCTAAAGAGTTTGTTTGTTTGGTTGAACGCGCTAATCTCAGGATCTACTGATTCGAATTGAAAAAATATTTTTGTGTTGGATACTCCATTTATCGAGGAAGGCTCGGAAGGCGAGGAAGGCAAGGCATGCGAAGCCGGGTCGGGTCGCTAGTAAGATTATCAACCCGAGAGTTTCCGAGACAATATACCGTACGAAGATTCCCTAAATCGTCTTTGAGAGTGTTCCATTAACACAACACAAAACACGCCACAAAACAAAATAAGACAAAATTTTGACAGTCACCGATAAAAAAAAAACAAATTATAGAGGTAGTAAAACTAGAGTTACTTGATAAATTGACACTGAAATCACGTCTAATTTCAATAACATCTAATATTCTGTGTAAGTTCAAAAAGCTGATATCATAGAAACGAGCAATACAAATGCCCTTTATTTATTTAAAACTAGCTGACCCGATAGACGTGGTCCTGTCAATTATTTTTTTAATTTTTTTACCGTTTGGACGTTCCCTGGACTTCCACGAATATTTTATGACCAAAATTAGCCAAATCGGTTCAGCCGTCCTCGAGTTTTAGCAAGACTAACGAACAACGATTCATTTCTATTAGATTACTAGCTGACCCGACAGACGTTGTCTTGTCAATTGATTTTTCAATTTTCTTACCGTATAAACATTTCCTGGACTTCCACAAACATTGCAAGACCAAAATTAGCCAAATCGGTCCAGCCGTTCTCGAGTTTTAGCGAGACTAACGAACAACGATTCATTTTTATTATATAGATTGTTTTTAAAACATTCTTAAATAAAATCAAAAGTCAATGTTTTACCCGAGGCACCCGAACGCGTGAGAGACTGCCGTAGGGCTCCCGATAACCGTGATACTTAGGGAGTGCCCGGCCAACGAACGTTATTAACTTATGTCCGGTGGAATGTATGAAATTTCCGAATAACTTTAGCCTGTAATGTAATAACTGGAGCTTTGTAACTGTTTTGGAAAGTTATTTTTTAAATTAAGATTTTGTACGGTGACTGTGTAGACGATTATTTTCTTCAATGATTGTGTAAACGTCCTACAGTGGTCTATTTTTTAATGTTAATCTTGATTTTTTTCAGGGACTTAACAGCAATGATACTTAGTGAATGCAAAAATTGCGTCCATTGTGCATTTTTATAACTTTGTCATATCTACAATAAGGCAAAAACCTTCTTAATTCGGTTCTGTCGCTAAAGCCCTCTTACGTCTCTATTTGCCATAGATATTACTACCTAGATGCAATAAAGAAACAAGGTTTAGTCAGTGAGTGAAGAAGTGACTTTTCGCTTTTTTACAACCTTATTTTTAATTACAATACCTACAATACCTACCTGAAAAGAGGATACAAATCAGTAAAATATTACTGATTTTAAAAGAGAAGAGTGTTCATGGAGTTTCTTGCTCGTTCTTCTCCATAGAAACCTACTGTTTGGAACGAGCAACTTGCTTCAACTTTCTGAATGACTGACAGATTCTGATAATTCAAAAGGTTAATTGAAATAAATGATTTTGAGTTTGAGTTTAAATCGCATAAATCGGCTAAATGTTTGGATCCGCTGTTTTATTTTCACTATTTCGGGATTGGCTCCATAGTAGAAGTTATTCATAATGATCACTATAGAATAACCCCTTTTCAAGTTTCTGGTAAACAAAAGAATAATGTCATCAAGATAACTCAAATTTCTTCTAATGGTTAAAAAAATAACATTCTCAAAGATACTATAAGGATACTAATCTTTGAGTGTTCATTTTTTATTTATTTGTGTATTTTTTGCGCAATTTTCAACTCAAATTCTATACTTCGTTAATCCATCCATAAATTAAATAATAATTATTTATTTATTTCATAAAAAGTGGTACAGTCTGTTACAAGGTAACTAGTATGGGGATAAATTACAGCTAAGATGAGTAACAAATACATTACACGATCTGATGTCCTAGCTAGGTTACGTAGTAGGTAACCTGTGTTAAGTACATGCAGTCAGTACGTATGTGTTGTGTGTGTGTGTGTGTGTGTGTGTGTGTGTGTGTGTGTGTGTGTAGGATTCAGTATCAAAATAATTTTAATTTATCAATGAAAGCTGCTTGAACATATTGCTGCGGCATCTACGCTGTCTGAGCCACCTATTGCTGGCTTCTTGAAGTAGTCACTACTGTGATATTGTGTTGTAAGACTTTTCCTTAAATCCTTACCCTTATCTTTTACTGATTCTACAGGTTATTTTGACTTCCGTCTTCGACTTGAGTGAACATGACTACAAAACTCTCATGTTATTTTCCTTCTACAAAAAGTTAACGTTATCCTTAAACTTGTCTGTTTATGATTCGTTTTCTCACGGTTTTCTACTGTGTCAACGTACATCTTATCATCTCAAGCATTTACGACTACGAGTACCTATCAACATAAAGCTGTGCTTTTTCGAAGAACTAGATACTATGGCAGATTGGCAGTTAAGATAGCCTTTCTAAGTAAGATTGTTTCTGCATTCGCTGTCAGTATTCCCTTCTGAATTATTGAACTGTTGAAATGTTTAGATTTATTGTTGTTGTCCCTGTTTATTGTTTGCTCGAGTCTGCCGAGCTATTGCGAGTGCTTGATGTAAACTTGGTATGTTATTACGATGCTTGTAAGATACTGTTGTTTCAATATTTATTAACTACGATTGTCAGGATTACGGGAGTTATATTTTTCATTATTAGAATATTTTTACTAGTAATAGTGGATGGGTACGTTATGCCAGTTTAGATTTTAAATAAAAAAATTATATTAATAAAAACACAATCAAAAGAGGAATGGACCCAATATTAAACCTTAATAATAATAATAATAAGTTTATTTATTTGCTCTCACAATGGTTTCGTAACACTTAACAGTTTTGCACAATATGAATTCACATTGTGAGAGCTGGTGCCTGAGGTAGGTTTTTAGAAAAACCTGTATGGGGGTATCTCAAGGTTTACCTGTAAACCTTGAGATTCCCCCATTTTTAATGAAGCCAAGCGAACCTATTGACAAATTTTATTGGCTGCTCCTTAACATTCAATTAAGATTTTGCTAAACTGAACGTGTGTTTTCCATGTCCAAATCTCAAAATAATATTGCAATCCTTAATGTTGTGCACAATAAGCATTGCAATATTATTTATTATATAGCAGGTGGAAAATAATAAAATATAGAAACAATTATGAACCCGGTCGGCTACATCAAAATCCATACTTCCATACTAATCATTATTATAAATGCGAAAGTAACCCTGTCTCTCTGTCGCTTTCACGATGAAACGGCTAAACCGATTTTCATGAAATATGGTATGATGATAGCTTGAATCTTGGGGAAGGACATAGGTCACTTTTTAATCCATACCTTTGTCCGCATCCGCGATAACCGACATTCACACGGACGAAGTTTAAAAGCTAGTTTTAAATAAGTAGGATTGAGAAACAGTGCTTTAATATTTTATTTCTAAATATTTTACTTATTATATAAGTTATTTTTGTTTACCTGCAATTTTACAACAATGTTAGTTATTCCATTTTTACTCATTTATTTATTCTCTTAAAAATATATTATGTAGTCTTCTTATTTATTTCAAAATGATTATTGCTATACGCAATCAAATGCTTTTGTAAGGTACCTAGTAATAAATTCCTACGGCTTCATCTTGCGCATATTTCCACGTGGTAAAGAAAAATATTATGCATTTTTAAAAGGACATGTAAGTACTGTTAGACTGTTTGCGGTTTTATCGAATAAATGACATATTGAGCATTTAAGATTAAGCGAGACCTTTTCCACCTTGCAGAAAACTGGAAACATAGTTACGGGTCTATAATTGTTAGTGTCTTTAATACCTTATATGCAAAGTTGTATGATTTTACTGAATTCCTATTACTTGTCAAACTGATTGCCCAAAAGTTACCATGAATAATATATACAGAATCCAACGTTTCTATCATGTTCAACCTCTTGGACCTTCAAATACAGTTAAATTGTTCATTGTCGCGTGCGTTTTCTCGCATAAATGTGTTACAGTTAAAGTTAACGTGAACAGGGCCCATTACACCATTACGTCTGTTATCATTACTGCGTTTTACGATTTGTTATTAACGTTTTTTGTTTAGTACCGTTGAAATATATCTAAATTTTCCAGTTACCGTTGAAAGATCTTCGTAAGAATCTTTAATAGAGAGTGATTTATTAGTACATTTTGAAGTGGAACTTGACCTTTTTGCTATGTAGTAACGGAAACATTCTTCAAAGAACGGTAGTTAGGGCAAATGTAGTCTTGGATCGTTCAAAAGTACTTATAAGACGACGGTGAGGTGGAGTGCCGATGGCTGGAAGTAAATGAATAAAAAAGGCTTGAGAATCCTGTCTAGTGAAAGGCTTCGTGGTTATTAGTGAATAGGCAGATATTATAACGATGGTTAAAGAAAAGTATGTTTTTTTTGTCGTCAATATATATAATGATATACCTGCTAATGCTATGCTACACGGAAGGAAGTGCCACAAGCGTCCAATAAAAGTAGGTACCGCCTAAAGTGGAGTAGGCATATCTAGAGCGGTACTTGATGTAACTACTTCTTTGCTTTTTTTTAATACAGTATCTGTATACGATAAACTTCATCGTAATGAAGCCTTCATTACGATGAATACGGAAATTGTGCTTTGTTAATCACATAATACCCTTTCTTTACCCCACATTATTTTTTACTTAAGTCATGTGTTTGGAATTCTCACAAGCCTTAAGCCCTCTACTATTTGCAAGTATACAACAAAAGCGACAAGTGAAGTTATTATATAGGGTTGAACCACAGTAAAGATCTGACTGGTAGGGTAACCAATTTTATAGATGTCACATTTTTGTTCCACTCATTTGAGTAAATTTTAATACTCTTCAGTATTAAAATTAACTTAAATAATAAGGATAACCAAGAGGATTTAGTTTTCATCGATGATAATTACATAAACCTATTACAACAAAAGTGGTTTGAAGGAAGTATTTCTCACAAATACTTGGCGCTATGAAGGTTCTTGAAAACCCTTTTGTTTAAATTGTGGAGTTCATAAATATCGAGAATATTTATCGAAACCGTGTTATTTGGTCAACACCGGTTAAAGTGCATCGTGAGTGGGCCACACACGACTCACTTTATTCCAAAGGGTTACCACTTAGAAGTATGCGGGATCGTCATAAAAAACCGTCTCATTATCATGGATTCGTGTGGTCGCGCATCGTAGAGCGTTAAGTGCAGACGGGGTCGCCAGACCGATCCGAGTAGCGGCGGAGTGCGCACGCGTGGCGGCCATCTTGAATCTGTAACTGTCACTTGTTGTCCCGCGTTCCGTTTAAATAATAACGTTCGGTAACGCCGTGTGCGCTCAATTTTTATATCGTTTGAAAAGTGTGTGACGTTTGTGATTAGTGCAATTATATTTATAATTAATAATAACTCTGTGACTGTGCTCCGTAGAAGAGTCGTGATCTAACCTGTGGACTTCATATTTCGGATTTACTTTCTATCGCTGTAAGTGGCCGTTTTATTATATTTAACTCGTTATGAAGTTAGTAGGTAACCGGAGAAAGTCCATCTTTAAGAAGTTCTGTTACAATTGTCTACATATCACAATATTAACATAGAAAATGGTCATTAACATTTATACTTTTAAACATGATATTTTAATCCCCTTCTTTGTTGATAAACAATATCGGTCATTGAATTTAATGAATAAATTAAAGATGAATTGTAGAAGTATCTATAATATCTAGTGAATGTAAGCGCTAAATTATTTGCGGAGATCAGTCGACACACATAGAGATAATTATGAAACGGTAATAACAGCAATTCTTGTCGAAAGCAACGAGTCCAATTGAAATAGCTGAAAACACGAAGGAAACGTATTTCTTATCGCGGTATATCGGTACAAATAGTACACATGACAGGAAAAACTATGTTATTATCGAGTTTAACGGTTATTTTTTGTATTACTGATTATAAACTTCAAGCACATTATTGCTTTCAATTAATTCTTCGTTTTCATCACTCGGAATAACATAAAATGTAATTATGTAGGCACTGGCAATGCCATTTTCATCCGCCTGGCCACGGCGATATATCAATATGGTAGTGTCGGTAAAAATAACAAATGAATGTTAATCAATTTTTATCTATTCTAACATGTTATGTTTCTTCGTAATTGTATAATTTCAGTGTCCACAGTCACCTGTGGCTCTAATAAACATTAAAGTTGAGACCTTCAACGCTTGACTTCGCCACGATTGCTTATTGACACGAATGTTTATAAAATATTGCTCATTATTTAGGTTACCTACCCCTGTGTTGTTAATTACGCGTTACGTTACCGTTAAAATAATAATGATTAAATTTATGACAAGTGCCACAGACGTCTGACCGCCCTTAACTGGATTATGTGTTGTGTATTTGTGGGATTTCGCTACTAATAACGTCTACTTTCTAACTGTAGTCACTCCTTTTACTGTAAGTCTATGTGCAATGTTGTCAGTTATTCTGAACTCCAATAATATAACAGCTTCTGTCAATCAGCAGGTAAATTTGATGTACCTAGAATAAAGAACTATTTTGGTGACCGAATGCTCGATAAAAGAGTACCATACCTATTCAACTGTTTACCTGCTGATATAAGAAGTCAGCAAGTAAAAGGTAAATTCGCCAAATTGCTTAAGCGGTTCTTTCTCAAAAGTTTGTAAACTATGATTATGCATGTGGTTTACAGATGGATGAGAAAGAACGAATGGGCAGTTTTTAAGTAGTTTTATTTTAATTTTTCTTTAGTGTCCGCAATTATAATAAAATGTATTTTTGTGACTGTATGGTTCGGTTCCCACAGACAAACCGTAAAAACGGTTTTGTGGGGCATAGTTCTAAGTTAAGATTTTTTGTAAAGTTTGTTAACAATAAATAAAAAAAAAAAAAAATTGGGTTATCAAACATAGAGTTCGAATGTTGTGTAGGCATTGATTGTCACTGGGAATGCCCCATTAGCTATGATTCATAATTTATGGTCGACTCTGCCTCAGCGGTGAGATCACACAGTTTTATTTTATTTAAAGTTTTCATGTCAAGTAAGTTTATCTGAGAATTTTTTAATTAAAACACTTTTTATTACTGTTACAGCATGCAGTTATTTTTTATCTCATGTTTAATATTTGGACAGGTGTAATGGAAAATTATTTTTGTTGTAATGTAATGTTTGCACTTTATTTCTACATGCGGTGTCTAGGTGTAGAGTGCAAAGAACTAGAGAAGGGTACTAAGAGAATATTAATGTTATCAGCGCGCTGCAGCAGGTTCTAGGTATACAAATATTTTCTAGCCATATCTTGGTTATAAGTAGGTAATTAAAATCGATGCAATTTTGTTGCTATGATAGGTAATGGCACTAACATCTAGGTTTGTTGTTAGTAAGTTTTTCATCAAATGATATATTGGTACACGGTAACTAAAAATGGTTCTTTTTGTTACGTGTTTTTGTGTAGTACATACCTAAATTCCTCCTTAATTGATTGAATTTGCTCCCACGGATTCACTAAATATGGTCCTTGAAATTTCATTCGACATACTTTTCAATTTAATAATTGAGAATATATCCGAAGCACATTAAAGTCCGATCATTCAATACCTAGTAAGAATTCGCTATAATAAATTACTGTCATTCACATCGGCTTGTAAAGAACTTTCTACTTGCGTCTGCGCATGGCATACGGACTACCTTTAAATAATTGCTTTCATAACTTTATCGGCACACATTCATATTTTATTCAGGTTTTATGTTGGGAAATCATTATGTATTGTTGAAAAATAAAAAGGCTATGAAAATTGTGTAAAACATGATAAGTTTATCATCAAATAATTTAGTTAATTACAATAAGAAATAATACGTGATTTTGTTAAAAGCGTTTAGTA